>JAVJAQ010001889.1:35699-753199 GCA_032362365.1 Zygogramma bicolorata | reverse complement strand
AACAATATATTCATTTCCCATTATACCATGAATTGTAAGGGATTTGTCGAAACAAAAAATATACAGACATATACAGGGTGAGTCACGGTGGATTATACACACATTATACTTTTCTGTGAACCATACAACGGATAACTTCGAAAATTCAATGGAGGGCATATTCGGACTTTCTCTACCCAACTAAAATATTTTCGACAATGCAGTGTTGTCACTTCTATAAGAAAGTAGTATCGACTTTGCTTTTTGAAATATAACACCCCGTAAATAATATAATTTTTGGAACAGCTTTGAAGTAATGGTATTTCGAAATAAAATGTTCATGTCTCAACAACTCTTTCAGCTATTTTGAAAACGCATTAATTTTTTTTTGATGTTCACATTCAGTCGATTGGTGTTGAACTAATCACAAAGAGAGGAAAAACTGTATTAAATACTTTCGTCAGAATATCATTAGAATTGTTTGAAATAACGAGGGATATATCATCTGCATACATTGTAAATGCAAATCTAACTGGCAAATTGTTGAGATAATAATAATGAATAGTATAGATAATGAATAGTATGAGCCCGATTAGAGGACCTTGAAGAACCCCAATTCATATTTCAGAATTTTATTTGTAAATGATGTTAGCAAAACGCGCGTCGAGTGTAAATAATATTATTCTGTTTTTACTGAAGTTGATCCCTTCAGGAAGTCTCAACTTTCACAGCAGAGATTTGAATCTTTTGAAATATATCATTTTTGTTACAATTTCTGTCGCACATAATATATGGGTTTTCGACCGAAAAAACTGGCTCAAACTTTTTAACGCTCTTATGTGCTGCTAGCATGTCCAAGACAAAATTTCGACATCTTGAAAAAATTGAACAAATGGAATGTGGATCTTTCATCACGGATACGTTTTTCTATCAAGTATTCCATTTTGTCTTGAAATTTTGTACAGCAGGACTCTTTCATCAGGAGAGCCTTCGGTTATAACCAGATATGTTTTCGAGTTGTTTGAAAATGAAATATTCCTAGTTATAACCACTAAATTTTATATTTTTCAATGAGAGAATGTGAGCTTCTGAGTCTGAGAACATGCATGAATACCGAATTTATGAATTATTATTGTCGACTATTAAATGCAAGGCACTGGTTATTTTACCCAAAAAAAATTGATAGCTGAGGAAAGCTTGGAAATACTACTGAGAAACCCGTGATTATGAAAAATCACCAAAAACAAATTGATTCAAACAAATTATTTGAAATACAAAAAGCTTTTTTTCTACATAACACAAAACCGCTCTAACTTGACTGTTATTGATAGAACCCCTTCTCATTTCCTCATCTGATATCACAATGACTTAATTGAATTGTACTTACCTAAACAGAAATTTTGAATGACACTAAAGTTTATGTTGCTTGTAAAATCATTTCGCTATCATCTGTTATTGCCGTGGAAAAAATATAGTATATAACTAGCATGGAATGCTAATTTGCTGCTCGTGTGATTTGCTTCATACTCGTGGGAAATGCCTATCATTTCTTGTTCGTTAAACAATATACTAATATATGGTTCCAATATATATTATAATAATAATAATAAAGGCTTTTATTAGTTATCAAATATATAGTTTGAAACAACAGCAAAATAATAAATTGGGCGAGGTTCAGTTCACTCAGTTGTGAAACTGAATGCCTGTTCCTCCACCTAACTCCTGAAGATAGACAAAGATGAAGATGTACACTTATGAATTATTAACTTATAAAGCACAATTGCCAAAATAATACAATGATCACTGTGATAATAGATGATCGAACAGTTTACTTTTGAAAGATTTCATACCAATGGACACTTTGACATTTGATGGGAGGGAGTTGATTACTTTCACAATGTCGTAGCTGAATGATCGCTCAAATTGGGCATAACTTCCAAAAAATGTGCAGTAAGCGACCTCGCATTAATATAAGCAAATGGCAGAATATCCATTTTGGTTAATTCTATCTGAACTTTGCTATCAGTATCAAAATATTAATAGTGAAACATTCCGAGTGATCATAACTGTTCGTATTCAATAATCAATAGCAGAAGGAATTGTTAACAATTTTTTACACAGAATGGTAAAAAACAAAATTTGGTATCAGCAATGTGCAAACAAAAAACAATAAATTTCCTTTGAGTACACTCGACTCCGTAGGTAATGCTTCAATATAATTAATAGAAAGTATGTACGCCTGTAGGTTTGTCAAAAGAAAAGAAAAACAAATAAGTGAAATAACGTTGACAGTCCCAAAGTAATTGGTTGAAAGAAAAAATATATCTAGAGAGAGGCGTGAATACATTATTCAAGTTAGGTACATTACATATTTGAAAGATCTGCTTCTGAAGTAATTTCCCTGATGTTTCCATTGCTTGAAGCGAAAATTCGCCCCTTCCATGCCCAACAGCTTTTCATTCCCAGCTTTTTCTGTGCACTCTTGAGTAGATCCATCTTTGACTTTATGAGCATTTCGTGAAGGATGTAGATACTACCTTTCAGTAACTTCTTATTTTTGAATATCTCATCCCGTTTCCATCTATTGACCAGGAAAATTGCAATTGGACGCGGTTTGTCTCCTTTTGCCTTCCCCAAGCGGTAGCCATAATTAACATCATTTGCATTTATTGAACTCATGCATTTCTTGAGTACGTCGCACGAAATGTTTATTAAGTCCTCGGACTCGTTTTCAGGAACCCCACACAAGACCACGGCATTGAGATATCGATCAGCTTTGAAATTTTGTTCTGCTAAGTCAGCATAACTTTCGAATGCGAGTTTAAACTCGGACAGTGAAACTTTCACAGTTTGTTCAAATGCACTGATTTTTTCCAAACAATCATTCAAATCATCATGTGGGTTATCACTTGATAATCTAGCTGTTAGTTCAGATTTGAGTTGATCATGTCCTGAACTTAGAGTTTTTTCAATGTCACTCACACGTTGATTTACTTCTTGTTGAGTTTTTGTCGAAGGTATAGGGTTTTTGCGAGTTTTTCTTAGAGTCGTCACTGCACTTGTTATAATGTTCACACACGGAAACTAATTTGTGATATGAAATGTGAATTAATACCCTCAATACTCTCTTAAATTGAAATAATTCGGGGAGCAACGTTACTATCGACTACTCAGTCAGCGCCATCTTGTCTATCTTGATCAATATATTTCTCGATTATGTACATACCACCCATTTCGGAACTCTGGCTTGAAGGTTTAGTGAAAACTCACCAATTCACGAATAGTCAAACAATTAACGAAAGCGTTTTTGGATCTCCCACAATTTTAATATACTTACAGACCGAGCGACAGTCAAATTGCAAATGGGGTGTTACTCCCACAGTTCACGATAAAAACACAATAATGTCACCAGTGGATGATCCAGACTCTCAATTAATAGAGGGTTTTCCCAGGTACAGTGAAAATAGTAATCGGTGAAATGAACTTATAGCTTGCTATTCCGGTCAAGTACCGACATGTACGTCCATTACTTTTTGTGGTAGCACCACAACCCGTCTCCAAAATCGACCAAATATCCCTATATGCACCGCCACCCCATCTGAACCCCATTAACCCCGAATAATGCAATCTGTCCCCATTCAGGTGGCGCCTGGTAGTCCAGGGGATGCGATACGTGCAATCTGAATGGCATATATTTGAACGGCATGCTTCCGGAAAGCATTCTCTGCTAGGATTTAAACTGGCCCAATTTTGTGGGCGCAGAGGCCATGATGAAAACAGCGATGTATTGTTTCCCGGCGGATTTGCGGTTTATTAAAAGTGGTGGTAATGTTCTGAATGAACCGCTTCCCAAGTAGCACACATAAATTAGACCGACATTAGTTCGATATTACGGAAACACTGTCTTAATATTGTAAATTTTATATTGGCCATTAAACAATATGAAGATTTGACGATACGGGTTCAATATTTGAGAACAATATAAGGATATATTGTCACGCCTGTATTGATACAATATTCTTAATGCCATCGGCAAAAAAAATTATGTTCCAATGTATTCGATCATTGTTCACCAATATTCACTTTTCAAAGAATGCTATTCGGTAGAAAAAAAAGCCCAGGTACATTTCAAAGAGGAATGGATAATATACTACGAGGATAACAAAATGAAATTTGCCTTGACGTTGTTATTTTCAGCACATGATGAAAATTCAATAGCAACTCTCAATCACTGTAAAAATGTTTTGAAGAATCCACCAATTCCAGAATAACCAGATTGAAAAAAACTATTGCCTACAGTTTTAAAAACACATTTGACATAGCCACATGGCCTAGATCTCCAACATGCTTTTCGCTGGTTATTGGCCAAATTAGCTCTTATACAAATCAAATTTCGTTTTTGATACTTCCTGTCTCCTGACGAGCGAGCACTGAAGATGACGGAAGTCGAAGGCGCTTTAAAATATAATTTGAAATTATACACTTTATACAAATGTCCTCGATTCATTCATTAGCAAGAAGTGTATTCAGCTTCCCGAATTCATTTATTTCAGGGACGTTCAAAAAACTTATCAAATGTAGGGAACAAAAATGACGTTCTAATCGTTGATACAAATCCTGTTTGGAGGTGTTTTCCTGAAAGAAAAAGAATCTGAATTCTGAATGCGTCTTGGAGGTAGATTTTTGATCATATTTCCTATGTCATCACGATTATAATGTTTTTTCGTCATTTGTGAGATCTTCGATGATGAATGAAGTTCATCGATATTGCATATCATGAAATCCATTTTTTGGTAAATTTGTCCTTAAAAGTAGGTGCAATATTATGGAGCGCGATGACATTTGAAAATGGAAATTAAATATCAAAGCCGTCAAAACTAAACCACAGTATACCATAGCTATATTTTAGAGACACTCGCCACGAAACACCAACTTCGGCAGTTCTCGAGATGTAATTAATCAAGTTATTTTCATCTTTCTGTATGTTTGTAAACGAATAACGTTTATTCGTTCATTTTTATAGGTACTTGAGAAATTTTAAATTCATTTCAAACGTTATTGTATACATGATATTTATTTCGACTTGCAAAATGATATACTGAGTACTATTCAGGATCCCGTAAATGTAAATTTACCGCCACAACATGACATTACACATCCCGAGCACAGAATGATGGTCACAGAAATTTGACCCAAGAGAACAAAGGATTGTCATTCAAGTGTCTCTACTGTATGGCTATCGTATACTGCGACTAAACTGAGTGTTCCAGCTTTAGTCCAGGAATAGTGGACGATAAATTCTACATTGAAAGAAATGCTGCTGTTGATTCTGAGGATGAAAGCTTTCAATCGACGCCTAGATACCTCAGCGATAGTAAATTCCAAGAAGCTCTCAAAAACTTCGAATTATCTAATCGAGATATCAAAACAGCTGGCATTTTCAAAAATGATGAAAACATTGGAAACTTCGAACCCATTGAGAGCAATAACACCCAAGAGAATAAAACAGAGGAAACAGTTGCAAACTTTTCTGAAATACAAATTCCTTAAATGAAAAGATTGGGTTATAAGAGTATTAGAAGAAGATAATGTCCTTCTGAAAAAGAGTCAAGGTGAAAAAATCAATCAAATCAAGTCCAACGATGGAAATATAGAGTAAAATGTGAAAGAAATTAATGAAAATCTGAAGAACATGGAAAGTTTGATATTATATGACCAAATATTCCAGGAAAAATTTTCATTAATAGTTGAAAAAGATAGAAATTCTACCAAAAAAACCTCTGGTGGAAATTGAGTCCTACGACCCAAACCTAACCAGCCTTCTCTGAAAACATTAGAACTACGGGCTAATATCAATCCAAAGAAAGTGAAAATTGAAAGAATGGAAATGAAGTGTAAAAATGAAGGAGAAAGTATGATTCATTCATCGCATTTATTTATCAATTGTTCTTCTGTGAACATTATCTGTTTCTGGAACCAATGAACGTTAACAGAACATAACGTACTTTATGAGTTTGGATATTAAATTGAGAAAAATTTTAAAAAATTCATATTCTTTTCCTTTGTGACGTTTCGAAAACTAGTCTGCCTCCTTTTCTAGATTTTTTGAAAATTTGTAATGAGATGAAATAAAAACTCAATTCTTGTCTCTTCTCATTTTCAAGGGAGAACCCAATAAATAGATTTCAGGACATTTAAACCTCCTCAGAAAACATCCAAACACTATCAATATTGCTAATTTTCATTTCCACTGCCTCTTCCAACTTTTTCCTTTTATAGTAATCAACCAAACATCCCCGTACACACCACCTCCCGGTATCAAACCTTTCAACCCCGAATAAAATATTCTGCCCCCATTTAGGTGGCGCCTGGTGGTACAAGCAATGCGATACGTCCAATCTGAACGGCAGATATTTGAAGGGTGAGCTTCCGGAAAGTCTGCTCTACAATGGCATGTACTGGGCTGATTTTGGCGGGCCACAATACAGTCTCGCCCAGGCCAGGATGATGATCCGACCAAGGGATGAAAACAGCCCGGCAGTGTTTCCTGGGGGATTGCAGGGACATCGGAAGGGATGATGATCTGGATGGATGACCCGTGGTTTCAGTCTCAGGATGATATGATTGCTTCGTAAGTATATGCAATGCAGCTTCTCGATGTAATCATCTCCCAAATGCGCAGTGGAACCGCCTTAAAATAGACACCTAATAGATTTGAGGCATAAAGTTCGGGTTGCTTATAATGATTTTGACTGGCTATTATAACTCTTGATGAAAATAATGAATAAATAGAATAAAAATATATAAATCAAATTGGACTTTTGCTTATGTGGTTGACAATGTTCTTTGCTGAATGGTAATGGCTCGGACTTCCACTTAACACTATTGAAACCTGTTGCTGAGAAAGAAACGATAAAAATTCAAATCAACTGAGAAAATCAAAATAATTTTTTTTTGATTAATAAAGAAATTGAGGATTGATTGATCAAAGAAAATAATGTTGTTACAAAAAATCGAGATATCGAATAAGAAATATGAGTCACAATTTTTTTTTATATAAAGAAATAAATAAAATAATATTGTGACAGGAAAATTGAAGTATCGTCATCACCCGAAGACGATTGTGGATACCAGCAATCGAAACGTCGTGTGTACACTCAACTTAAAACTTGGTTCCAACATGTTTTCACAATATTTCATTTATTTCTTTATTCACTTTTTTTACTAGAATTTCACATTCGATACGTTAATTCTCTTGTCACAATATTATTTCACGTATTTCTTTATATAAAAAAAAATTTTGACTCATATTTCTCATTCGATATTTAGATTTTTTCTAACAACATTATTTTTTTTATCAATCAATCCTCATTTTCATTATTTACCAAAAAAATTTGATTTCGATTCGATTTTGTCACTTAGTTTGTATTTTTATTCTTTCGTTCTTAGCAACAGCTTTCAATACAATCTATATTTATAAAAGAAAGTCGTGTTAGTTACACCACTTATAACTCAAGAACGGCAGAACAGATTTGGCTGAAAATTGGTAGGGAGGTAGCTTAGAGCCAGGAGATGGACATAGGATACTTTTTATCCCGTTCGACAGCGTTCCCGTGTGACTTGACATGAAACGTCATCAGTCACTATAAAACGTGGTATAACAAAAAAGAATCGGACTTGGAATAACAAAACGCAAATGACAGCTATGTAATTGACGTAAAATGACAGCTATGTAATGACGTTTAACAAGTGGATTAAAGTGAAGTGAAGTATTTAACAAGTGGATTAAAGTGAAGTGAAGTATATATATATATATATATATATATATATATATATATATATATATATATATATATATATATATATATATATATTAATAAAATTCGCACACCATGTGCAGTTCGATCCAACTTGAGAGATAGGATAGTTCAAATCTCAAAATATAGTCGCAATTTTAATTTATTGCTAATTATTTGTCTGTAATTATTTGACTGTCACAATTATCTGTTAACTCCAAATGATTCTGACAGATGTCGATACCTTTCGACTGGGTTGAGTAAGTAATCAATAGATGGCGCTGCTGAGCCCATCAGTTGGCAGAACAAATTGAATCGAGAAATCCAGCTCAAAGAATCAGGACAGCAGAAGGTCATGCACAACCACAAATGGTTTAGATTTGGAAAATCCATGTTTTTCTCATGGGCAACTATATGTTGCGTGTTCACGTGTTGGGAAACCGTCGAATCTATTTGTGTTAGCTAAAGACAGGTTAACCAAAAACATTGTGCACCGATTGGTGTTAAATTAAATTGAAATTGATAGTATTTATAATTCAAAAAAATAGATATTAATGTTTGAAAGTTTAAGACTGTCTGCCTTGCCTACCTCATTCATGAGTTTAAGCGTCACATGTTATTTACTGTATTATACTGTAATATACTTATATTTGTTATAAAATTAAATGGGAATAATAAATCTGATAAATTTTATTTTATTTTGTACCTATTGATTTCTGCTTAATATCAAGTGTAAGGACATTTTAATTAATTGTGTTCAACGTACTTCCCCTTCAAATCTCAATCCAGTGAATTTGTATACCAACATCAACATTTTCGTCTTTGTTCGTAAATAATTTCATTGTACTAAAGGGTTATAGTAGTAGAAAGTCAAATGAGGAGATCACCATATTTTTTTACAAATACCATCTGTGTGAAAAAGCATAGTGGACTCCGTGACTGATGTTCTCTTATTGTTCCTCTTAGATTGTTTACTATAATGTAATATAACAAAAACTTTAGCCACAGCAACGCGTGGCCGGGTCAGCTAGTTAATAATATAGACAATGGAAGTCCGAATCATTACCATTGAATTAGACTGTTCTTTCGTACGCAGTGAACATTTACTGTCAATATATCCCTAAACAACAGAATACAACTAAGTTATGTTTTCGTACTGTACTTTATAGCGAATAAATGAATACGTCATGTATCCATTGTTGAGCTGCCTTTGGAGAGCTGAACGTGAGGTTTATGAACCAACAAACGAAAAAAACACCGGAAATTAATAATGTTCATTATTATTTGTCAGGATATCAATACTCGGAGAAACTCCCAAGTGGTGCCGTCAAGTGCCTTCAACTTGTTTCTTTTTCAAAGAATGGGGTGACAAAGTCTTGAAGAAAAAACGTTATGAATATAATGACCTGAATTGTTTTCTCCAATGGCTGATAGAAGTGCCAGATGAGTTTCCTTGAATATTTCCATCGTATGTTAAAAATCCCATATGAAGCGGGACATTTTTGATCAATTACAGCGATAAATACCCGGCGGGACGTTTTCGGGCTGGAAAATACCCGGTAGGTATCGAAAAATACCCGCTCGGTCCGTGTATCTATAGTAACGACTGTTAAAATGTACATTTGTCATCTTGACAGGAATAAATACTGAATTTTAAACGTCGTTGTTTTGACTCCGGAAATATTCTACCGAATCACACTCGTGCATCAAAATAAACCCGATAATTTTCCATTCAAGCATGTTGTCAGTAAAAAAACTGCATTCGGTTATTTTCATATTTTGCTAAAAGAGCCCTCCTCCTTCGGAGTCGGTCTCTTTTGACAAAATATGAAAATAAACTCATGTAATTTTTAGACATGCTTCCATGGAAAATTATCGGTAATTCTGGAGCACTTGTGTACTTACTCCCGATTAACACCCAGTTTCCACGATGCAATTTGTCACTGTAACTGGAGAAAGTACGTCAAGTTGCATGAATCTTTCTGGGGCGACTAAGTTATTTCCATGGGAAATTTGTTGTCGCAAACTACAAATATTAGGTGGGGGTTGCATAGAAGAGCAACCTGGTTGAATGCCGCCTCCCTGATGTACATTGTATATTTTAATTTTGTATTTGGTTCACAATAAAGACACATAAATAAATAAATAAATAAATTTATTATTTATATATTATTGTTCGAAACTGAAGGACCCAAGGAAAGTTATGAATTGAATGTATTATAATTCCAAATATTTCAACTTAATAAAATCATATATTAGTTCTTATAATTTAGGCGTTTATCTTGGTAACATTTAATTGTATTTTCCATAATTGGCAATGGAAACTGACAGACATTTGTTGCAGCAACAAATCGCCCCAAGAAATCGTATCGTGAAATCAGGGTGTTAGAATTATAATTTCAGCTGCATGACAGAAGGTTCAAATATGTCTCAAGTATAAAATGAAAAGAATGGATAGAGGTTTTTATGCAGACATCTACTTATTTGTGGTAAAAATAATTGAGTAGCAGAATTCTCACCTCACTTCAACGTTACTGTTCAAATTAACAATTAAATATACAACTTTTCAGTTCACTGAGTGCTCCTTAAATTTCGCTCGGTTGTAAAGAGAAAAAGAGGTTTCTTGCATTCGAGTTAACCCGTTTGATAGGCACCGATGATTCGAAATGATTTTTCAAATAATATACAGTTGTCTGTGAGATTTACTAGGGTTTCCTAAACCGCGATACGTGTTTCGCTATACAAAAGCTGCCTAAAGCATGAACATTAAACTGATTCTCGCACTATTACACTCCAAATTTATACAATAATAGTGTTCTGAGTTTATACTATTGGAATTAGTTCAACGTTCCTTCTTGGATAGCGAAAAACGTGTCGCGCTTTGGTAAAACCTTATATTTGAAAATCTCACAGGAAACCGAATATTATTTGTTCAATATGGATTTTCACCAAGTATTCGCCACTTCCATTCAGTTTTCGTAATAATAGTATCTGAAATACATGCAGAGTACTACAAACGGTGCTGTGGTTGGAAACAGCTATCTGAGGCCTGTTTCATGGAAGTACAAGTCTTGTAGCTACAGGAGCAACACAAAGAAACACGATGCTAAATGATTGTTTTTTACTCGTTTTTTACCTGTACCTACATTGAAACAGGCCCCTGGCGTTGATTTTATGAATGCGTACCTATATCAAGTTTCTGATTTCTGTCGTGATTGCAGCTTCCACGTCTAGTAGACTCAATCTGATTTTCAATTCGACAAATCAACGATTATTATAGTTCACTTGTTGAGTTTCTCGTTTTTATTAGGAACCTACATCACTTGATGTGTCAGGTGAATAATTCGACCAAATCCAGTGGCAATTCACCTGACTTGAAATAAAATTTTCGTTTCAAAAGTACATTTGTATTCGTAGGTCCTGCTCAGTGCAAATAGCTCTTAGACATTGGCTTTATGAATGTGAGGATCACAAATATCAAAATTCCAATTTCTGTCAGGGTTGTAGCTGTAAAGAGACCAAGGATGAATCTTGTTTGCGAGAGATAGTTTTTTTTTAGCTTGACTGAAGATGTGGGTGTGTTTGGAATTGGATTATTGCGATTGAGTCCAATAGATGACATTATCATCATGTTCCAGACAACTCTTTCTTAGAATTTTCAATTCCAGTATTAGTTTTGAAGCTCAATCGTGATTTCCGATATATTCTACAGTTTTGATAATACCACTAAAGTAACGAATACTCTCACTCCACCCTCAGAAATAGAATCTTTCAAGGCGAGACCAATTCCCATCTCTAGTTCCTTATGGTAGTGATCTATCAGCTCTATTGGGAAAATGTCTATTCTACCGAATTATTTATTGCTCCCTATTGTGAATATCTCAATTCGAGTCGATTTGTGTTTACCGTTAGATCCGCATCACTGTTCAGAAGTGATAGGATCGTGAAAGACGTATTGAAACGTGCGCTAAAATATCTACATTCGTGTTGCTTTTGTTCTAAATTCATGACTTGTCTTCAGTCATATATTTTTCACACTAGCTACTCAAAAATATTCACATTCATTAATGATTTCTCTTCTTTTCAGGAACCAATATCATGCAGTTATCGCTGAGTGATAATTTGAATTTTATCTGTGTTCATACGATTTTTACTGCCGTAAATATATTCTCGAATAATAAATTTGTTTTATTTATCTACATAAACCAATATCCAGCGAAAAAGTTATTTGCTGCTGAATAAGTAATTACCAAATTATGCTAGAAAACATCTCAAGTAGCCATCGATTACATTTACATATCAAATTTCAATAAAATGATTCACAAACCAATAACATTATCTTCAAATTCGCAAATTAGAATCTTCATGGTTCAAATTAGGAAGGTTGAGGATGGAGAGTTTTCTTGATTAGCTTTACGTTTCTGATGTCTATGTCAGAAATGTTGAAATGGGTTATTTTTTCATTGAAAAAAGGTTGTCTTGTATTCTGAAGTCTTGACCAAAAACTTCAATAACTCAGCTTCCAGTTAATTTTTTTATGATACTTTGAGACACTTGGAAAACGTGTCACACCACTATAATTGTAGTGAATCTTTTGGGGTTCCAGTCAGTTGTGTTGGGCCATATCACATATACTAACGTGAGATTGAATAATAAAAAAGAGGCGAAAATTGAACATGAAAATATGAAGGTGACGTTTAAATGAGTTCAGATATATGATATAATTTCCCTTCTAGATTACGGTGGAAAAGTCGAAATAGAGGGTGATTTTTTCTTATCCTTCTCATATTTTATCAAAAAGGTGTGAATTTTGCTAAGACCATTTGAATCTGTTTTTTTTGTTCATGGAATGGTCATTATTATTTATATGTATCATTTCTAAAAATACACGCTTTGAAAGATTTATTTCACTATCCAAAATTTCATTTGTCCGTAATTCATACGATGATCTCTGTTATTGACATGTTCTGATGAAGCGCAAGAATTTACATTTCTTCTACAGTCTCTCTTATGAGAAATGATACGACTGTTGAGTGTTCTAGATGTTTGGCCAATGTATGATTCAGGACAATCCATACAAGGAATCTTATAAATGACATTTGATCTATTTTTAATCGAAATTGGAGTCTTTATTCTACTATGTAATCTGAAAATGTTACGATATTTTTTTTTGCTATTTTAATATTGTCTTGAAAAATATTTTTCAATTTTGGGGTTAATTCTTGTATGTAAGGTGGAGATTTGTAAATTGTTATGCTTTTTCCACCTTGTTCATTATTTTCGATGGGTATTATTGGGACAACCCCAAAAGATTCACTACATATTCATTAATATATATACCCCAGATATTGTGGAAATAGCCCTTAGCTGACAGCTCACTCTCTGTTGATAGATACCGATAAGATAAACAAACAGATAATAGTCTGCAGGTATATTTTTTATCGAATATGGTGGCTGATTGAAGAGACAATGGGAGTATGCTTTCAATATTTATCTTGTTATCTTGACTGAAATCATTTAGGAACATTAAGTATGGCGGCTCAATGGTCTATGGGTACAGTTTTCGCTTTTGATGCAAGAGATCAGAGATCAAATCCCAGTTGAGCCCAAGTTGTTGGGGACTGAAACAATTAATCTCTCTCGTTAGTATGAAGGTCTTATTTTCAGACTGATGATGGGCAAAATGTATGTTCCAATGACTCACTCACTACTACCATATCGAATGAACTGGAGTAAAGAAGGCAATCAGTTTTAGAAGAGGTTGGATACCAAACAGATAGATATGCGCAAATTTCCGCATGCCTCCGTCTATAAATCACAGTTGGGTAAAAATAAAAAAAAAATTAAGGCAGAAGGATTTATAAATAAACACCTTGACTCTTTTCATATTGTCACATCAAACCTCCTGCTGATTCAGTGTATTCTTGGGTGATACTTGGAAAAACATTGTCGACATAAAAGTTTTTTTTATTTATTTTTTCTCGTGGATGATTTCTTACTCCTCAGTTTTTTTGGGTTCTCAACCTACCACATGGCTACTCCTCGTGATACACGAAATCATACGTCAATATCAAACCTTCAACAATCTAGAAAACATACCCTACGATGGACAACAACCCTAAACCGTTCTTGGTCTGTAGTGAATGAAGGCGAAATCATTCCCAAGATATTTCCAGAACCGGAATACAGCATTATTAGACTGGTTCGTGGTCTACCGAGCACAGTGAAGAATACAAATACCATCGATTGCTATTCTCTATGAAACAATCATAAGTGTTATGGTTATTGCTGGAGGATTTTTCTGTCTTTGAAAATGCTGAAACTAACTGATGTAATGAAATACTGTGATGCTTTTCGAATTAAATAGTATAGTAATGAGATGGGAATAGCTCTTTCTCAAATTTGAATATTTGTCTCCCGGTATCAGAATTATTCACTGAACAAAATTACTCGTTCTTGTTGAACTACAAACAGATCATCCTCTTCAGCAATCTTGGAAACAAAAACTTGAATATGAGTTTTTGTCATCTGAAATCAC
This sequence comes from Zygogramma bicolorata, assembly GCA_032362365.1. Classification (NCBI taxonomy): domain Eukaryota; kingdom Metazoa; phylum Arthropoda; class Insecta; order Coleoptera; family Chrysomelidae; genus Zygogramma; species Zygogramma bicolorata. Next base: position 738,886 of record JAVJAQ010001889.1, on the reverse strand, counting down.
CAAACTACCAAGACATGTTGCATTCTATCTTTTTAAACATTGCACGTCAATTTCTAGAATCATTCACACATTAAGATATTGCCCATCTTGACACAACCATCTTCTCCTGAACGCTTTTGAAAAGGCTTTACGTATTTTTTTGGGAAATATTGAATATTCCGAAAGAAGATCAATCTTCGCTTCAAGCATCTTCACCAATTCCACATGGGAGATTTAGTATCTAATTATCGACTACCCTCACATTGCCTTCTTTCCTCTCATCCGCCACCAGGGTCCTTTATATAGTTGTTTCCATTCCACCTACTGATATCCCTGCCGATACTTGGATAGTGGAACTGAAATTAAAAATCATGTCAATGTTCCTGGGATCCACCACTTATTCATATCACAACTGGAAAATAACTCAGTTTCAGAAAAGGCTCACCTCAATGCCATTTCATCGGAATATGCTGAATGCTCAACCTTCCACCTGCCTTGGAATTCTCATGGACAATAAATTGTTGAGAGTTGCTGTGGGTTTTCTTCTGGGTTCCTTGATTTGTGCTCAACATCATTATTCATACGGATCAGAAGTTAACAGCAAAGGAACTCATAAATAAAGCTGTAAATTAGGCGCTGGTCGTTTTTCACGTCATAATACTGTTGTTGATATCATCAAAGTTGCCTTAGCTTCTACTGGAGACCCTACCACTTTGGAACCTGATGGCTCATCTATTGACCATGGTAAATGGCCAGACGAAATGACTCTCATTATTTGGCAGCACAAAAATTCTTCCAAAGAACAAACTACTAACACAAAAATCAATAAACTTACCATTTACTGAAATTTGGAAAGTAGTGAACATAGCCCGAAAATTCTCAATACCATCGAAGCGATAGAAGATTATTTTTGTCTTTCCGAGACAGAAATAACGATATTTCTCGTGAAAGGTATTCTCAACTATGTAATCATAGTTATAGGAAAAATAAAACACTATACGCGAATACCTTCAACGGATTTTAAAACATGTACATTGATGATTGTGACTACTAGATACATAAATATTTCACGAAGGTCAGAATTACGAGATGAGATAAGGATATGCCAGTTATCATAGGTGGAATGTTCTTCCAATTGCAAGTATGGCGGCTCAATGGTCTAGGGGTATGATTCTCGCTTCGGGTGCGAGAGGTCCCGGGTTCAAATCCCGGTTGAGCCCTGTTTTGGAGTCATTTTGGGACTTGAGAATTCTTCTGAAATCTTCATGAACTCGATTTCGGAAAGTTTAAGACAAAAGCAACATAACTCTTGTCTCAAGGAGGTTTTTTTTCTGGTGTCCCACACTTTCTGCCAAAAATTCCCGAAGAGAATTGCCAAATGAATCTCGATTGTTTTGAAGGTTTTGTTATTTCCGAAATGGTCTGAGTCACTGAACCGACAGCTGAATATGGATATTGTTTCGTGTTCTGTACATTTTGAAGAAAATCTTTTAACGAGAGTTCATCTCTACAATCCCAGATGAAATATGTACTGCTGGAATCCCTACTATTTTGAAACCTGTTGTCTCTTATGGTGGCGATGGTAAACGGCCAGACGAAATGACTCTCATCTCTTGGTAGCGCTAAAAATCCTCAGTATTCGACTTCACCTGTGTGGACACTCTTGCACCATCTTATATTCCTTCACCTTCTGTCTCTAGTGGTCCAGCCGCTGCCGCAGCAGAGAACTTGAAGAGGAAATAAGGATACTTGGGAGATACTAACATATTTTATTTCATTGGAGTGGAAACGTTCAGAGTTTTTGGCCACATGCAATCGTATTCATAAGAGAAATTGAAGTCCGCATCACCAAAGAGACGAGTGATGCCCAAGCAACAAACTACTAATAACACAGAAATCAATAAATTTCTCATTTACTCAGAATTTAGTGGTAGTGAAAATAGCCCAATCACCATCGAAACGATAGCAGATAATTTGAATGAAATTGGTCTTCATGGGTTGAATAATTTCGAAAGCAACTGTTATGTAAATTGTACTATTCAATGTTTGGCTAGCTGCTGGAGTACCCGAGGATGGATACCTCCATAAGAGATATGAAAACCACTATTTCCAGTGATTAGGATGATTTCATCAAGAAATCGCAAGTTATCAAGGAATTATGGACGTAGAATTATTCAGATGGAGTTGTGAACATTGTGCCCCTGTAAAATCTAATTGAAAGATTTGACGCTCGCTCCAAGGGTAAAATGCAACAAGATCCTCATGAATTTTTTCAAAGTACCTATTAGAGAATTCACATAAAGATCTCAATCAAGTTACGGAAAAATCCAATTCTGTATTGACCAACAATAACAAGAAATTGACTGACTCCGAGAAAGCTCAAGAGTCGTTGTCTATGTAACTGAGAGAAGACAACTCGAAAATATTTGAAAACTTTGTCTGCCAACTAACTGCAATATACATGAAATGCAGATGTTTTTATCAATATTCAGAGGTCTTCGATCCTTCTTGGGACCTTTCCCTACCTATTCCACAGAGAACGGGAAGAAAACCTACGAAGCAAGAATACATCCACTACAAAATGTTGTTTGTTATCCCATACAGATCTTTTATAGACAAAAATAACGATACATTTCACAGAAGGAATTCTCACGTAGGTATGTAATCGTATCTATAGAAAAAATAAACCATTAAACACTAAACCATTCAATGACACCGAATAATTACTTGCTATTTATGTAACCAATTGAAAAAAGTTACATTCTTTAGTCCTTTCTTCCATATTTGCAGTCGAACTGAATCATGTTGAATCAATTCGATATCAGCAAATGTGCTAGTCATTGATTTAATAATATATTATTTCATCATTAGTAACTGTGAAAAACGGAATCGAATGATTGGTGTTAATAATGATTCAGTCGGTATTAAATATACAAATTATCAGAAATTATTGAATGTGACAAAATACAGAATCATAATTAATGTTTATTGGAATATTATGGGAGATCTATGCATCATGTTAATGCAATCCTTGATCAGAAATAATATCGATATGAACAAAGAAAAGCTCCCATTCGGTTTAGTTTCGCCAATTCAGGATAGTATGTTTGGAATTTCATTGAAAAACATAAAATATTGTTGGATGTAGCAGCTTCTATGTGGTAGGAGATTATCATGAAAACTAAGAAATGAAAGATTATATATTTTTATACCATTTGTTACTAAACGTTACCTACTACGGTTTCGTCCTATACAGAAATCATCAAATAAATGAATACAAAAACCGAGCTGATTTACTGAAAATACCACAATATAACCTTCAAACCTATTCCAACAATTTCGCTTATGACTAATAGTCAATAATAACTTCATTCATCGGATTATGTTTATGAGTGACAGTAAGGGTACGCTAATTAATAAACACCTGATTCGGAGAAGTATCACCAGCATTAACTACCGCACTACTGCAGGCATGTTATTGGTTATTTTTGATCATCTAAAAATGGGATTCTATATTCGGTTGAGGTTCACAGCTTTTTCTTTTCTGTTGAATTTATTCTTGTATTTGTGGATCTCTATTGCCTCCCGTATCAGTCGACTATGGTATCCCTGGTTGGGGGAAATGAGTTTTGCGTTTTCAAACAGAATCTTTTGGTTTCCCTCACTGAGTGCGTCAGTTTTCCCTAGTCTGCAGTTTCTTTCATGCTCTTTTAGCCTAGTTCCCTCAGATCTTTTGGTGGTACCGATGTATACCTTCCCATAGTTGCACGGTATGCGATTTACCCCTGCTGCTGACAGTGGTTCTCTTTTGTCTCTAGCCGACCTGAGGCTTTGTGGTATCTTTTTTATCAATGAAAATTCTTCGAATCCAGAAAAAGCTGGCTACCTCAATCCATATAAATACACTTAACGAAGTCGTAATATCTTGCCATCGGAGTCTAACTCAAGATGAATGAGCCTCTAATGAAGCTAGCCACTCCCGCCTGCGAGAAGTCAGGAAGAAATTCCAAAAACGACCGCCTTCAAATTCGAACCATAGTAATGATACTGCAAACCTCGGCCGCAAAAGTCTTAACAATTTTGTCAACCATGTAGAAACGTCACAATTCTAATCTGTCTACCTGATTATGAAAGTTTTTCAAGAAATTATTTTCAAAATTCAATGATTCAGGTTAATTATCTTCAAGTTGGAATTGTCACAAGTGATTTTTGTTTTTGTGGAATTGAAGGACTCCCATCTACTCTTTACACCAATAATTAACTGAAATTGTATAGTCCAAATGGCCCAGTTGGCTGAGGCGTGCGCCCTCTGAGACGATCCACGTCATAGTGGTTGGTTTGAGTCTCACTAAAGCCGAAGTTTTTTGTACTTCTTTTCAATGATTGAAATTCATAACTGTTCAGGTACTGAGTATTAATTTTCGGAATATCCGGAGGTTGGCAAGAATTGAAAAGCTTGAAAATCAATGATGATATTTTCATAATTTTCGAGAAAATTCAATATTTGAAATTGATTATCAATATGATACTTGACAGTTCTGGAGTATTTACCTGGTCAAAAAAATTACTGTTTAATAATATATGTATAATAATATAATATATGTATAATAAATGAATATTGACCATATCCATTCTTCTTGGACAAACTACTATTTCGAAGGAATTCGAATAAAATCGAAAGCGTATCAAATCTGCTAAGTTAGCGCTGAAAGCCCTTCTCAAAATATTCAACACCGTCAAGCCATTTCCTTCATCAATTATCCTTTCCCGTTGTCGCCCTAAAATCCAAATTAAACCTTTATTACCTGCCCCATACCCGGAAAAGTGTCACTCACCGAAAAGCAGCCATCTATTATGTTCGAACGAGATATTAAATTGAAATCTCGGGGGCGATATCGGACAAGTAATTTTCCTGTCGTAGCCTGGACAGAACCGTGACACATAATGGGGTGATATGTTGCAGAGGGCATGGAACACTCAACGCGGGGGTTTCACAAATTTTGATCATGGATTTAAAGATGAGTTTATATGCACATGAATCTAGTGGGATTCATTATCAGATTCTACCATTCGACCTAGTAGTTTCAAGAGGAGAGTTGCTATTGGAGCCAGATCAAGAACTATATATGTAATGATTATGATATTCGAGCGAGAAGCATGTCATCAGTACATGGGACACACCTGATGAAGATCAGTTTCCAGAGGGCTGGTTCATCTCTGTCAGAGGTTAGAGATTTGACTCCTTCTAGGATCTACACCTTTTCCAATTGTAATTCAGAAATTATCAATTGCAATTCAGAATAGTCAACTGCAATTCAGATTAGTCAAATGTAATTCAGGTCTTGTCGATTGTTATTCAGAATTTGTTGATTGTAATTCAGAAAATATCGAACGGAATTCAGATTATATGGTTAATGGACGTTTATCATTATCATTTGGTAAAAACTACTGATATCATCGACTTTCATTTTAAAACGAGGTTTTGCAATTTCTGCGTTTTTCCTCTGCCAATGGTTAGGAGTTTTCATTGAAAAATATATGTCAAAGTCGTTTGAGTATAATATGGAACATGTTTGACACGAATACCAAGAAGAGAGTTGTTGAATTCACAAATTACTCTGGAAACAATTTGCAGACCTGCAAAGTACATAGTAACACACAATCTCAGTGACATTTCGTTCTCACATTCGATTGAATCTGACTTAAAATTATAATGTCCTGAAAAATCAACTATTCTCTGGATTATAATTGACGAATTCTGAACTACAATCAATATTTTCTGAATCAAATTTGACTAATCTGAATTACAATTGATATTTTCGGTTATAATTACACGAGTGCATGAAAATTACCGATAATTTTGCAAGAAAGCGTGATATCTAAAAATTGAAAGAGTTTATTTTCATATTTTGGCGAAAGTGCCCGAGTCCGAAGGACGAGGACTCTTTTACAAAATATGGAAATAACCGAATGCAATTTGTATAAGATATCACGCTTAAATGCAAAATTATTTGGTCATTTTCATGCACGAATGTAATTCATTGAAATATTTCACGAATAAGGAAATTCTCAAGGAAATGTTATTTTTTGTTCATTTATACTTTCCTCTATAGATTGTATGGAGCACTCACCAAAACGCTAAATGTTTTTCTATCTTTTGAGTCTATCTGACATTTATTTGTGTTGTTTACTGACGTCTAGCGATACGGTTTCAAATGTGTTGTTATGATGACTTGATACAATGCAATTACCGCTGTAAGTTTTCGATACAATGCAATTACCGCTGTAAGTTTTCGATAATTGCATTGCTCCTATGGGACATTTAATATATGAGGGAAATATTCTGAGTAACATCTTATATTTTCTGAATCAGAATTGGGTAAGGTGTAGAGACTTTTGTAAAACAGGGTTTGGCACTCGCAAAGCAGGTATTCTCAATCATGTCTGTCTGTTTCTTCTATTCGCATAGGGTGATACCCCAGTGGACAGACTAAGTGTAGGTACTCCTGTTACCTCTATAACGTCTGTTTTTTTCAATTCTAGAAGCTATCCAGTTCTGGGGAAAGGCCAATTGCCCCTTTCGCTTTTTCTTCCCTAGTACTTCATTCCAGTAATGTACTAGTTAATAAAGATTTCAGCGACGGATTTCTTTGGCTTTTTGAGATCTCACAAAAGGACAACGGCCCATTTATTTTCAAGTTTGTTTTAGTATATTTCGTGTCGAGAAAAAGCATTTTTCTACTCCCACCTGTGAATATGCTGATTTCTTTATAGTCTACCAAATGGATAAGTAGGCGACTCCAGTCAACTGAATGTATATGATTTCTTATCTACACAAGGTGGGATATGAATTCCACCAATCACACAGAACAGAATACTTGGTTACCAGGAACAACCTTGTAGAAACGTCACAATTCTGACCTGTTCCATTTGAGCATGAATAAATGTACTTGAATCTGAAATATTTTCTAGTTTATTGAGTCAAGTTTGAATTGTCACAATTAATGTTTTTCCTGTGGAATTGAAGGACTCACAGTTACTCTTTACACCAATAATTTACTAGCATTATACAGTACATGTAGCATAAAAGTTACCTAAAGGTTAAAGCATTAACCTTCTGAGACGATCCACTTTGTAGTAATGGGACTTTTTTTGGACTCTTTTCAATTTGACATCACTGATTTGATTTGTATTGGTCAATATTGAATTGAATAAAGCTTATTCCCTTTGAGTTTTTCATGAATCTCGAAAGAATACTGTATATCCAAAACTGATTGACAATATGATACTTGAAGGAGAGCTTGATTTGAATTTTTATCCTCTTTTTCTTAGCAACAGGTTTCAATAGAGTTATTAATGTAGACAATGGAAGTCCACCATAACCATTCATTTTGTTTGGATTTGATTTCCTCACTTGATTTGTATTTTTATCCTTTCGTTCTGAGCAACAGGTTCCAACAGAGACCAGGGAAGTTCGACCATTCCCATTCAGTTCAAAGCAGTTGCACAGGTATGAACTGGACAGTTTCAAGCTACTCAACTATCACGACTGTGATGGGCACGATTCCCTTCGGAAAGAAAACGAATCTTTATATTTGCTTGATGTTTTTCTTTCAGTGATAAATATCTATAGGAGCTTTCGATTTGATATCTTGCAGTCTTGTTAGGAACTCTCAAAAAGTCTGTATTATTATTGTCATTTCCCAAAATTAAGCGGCATGTATCATTCAACAATCTAATACCTATTCACATTCCATCCACAAGACTTAGGGAATATACATTGTCGAAATTTCCTAGCGATTTGCGGAAAATATATTTCATCACAAAATCCTTGCGATCTCCACCCGTTAGCATTCCACTTCATCATGATTATAGGAGACAATCAAACCAAAGAATGGAGATAACATCTTCTGGAAGGGCGGACTCAATTCATCTTCTGAGGTTTCCTATAGCTCCGGAAAATAATGGATTTGCTGCCGTAATGCTCAAAGTTTCTATTGATTTTCGCTCCTCGAAGATGGACCATCAGTTAATTAACAAAGGTGTTTCTGCGCTCCTCTATTGTTGGTTGATGTTGAGAGGCTTATTATTTTTGTTTTATTAGACAACATGAACTGAATTTCTATCATCTGTGAACTTTCATTAAGGAAAACAATTTTCACCATAGACTTAACATGTCAATTGAAAAAATTATTTCTAGCCTGGAAAAGTAACCAAGCAGGTCAATCAGATTAGGCAATTCGTGTTGCCGTTGGACTTTGTACTAGTTCCTCAATAATCAGTTGGCAGCAACGCTGAGTCTATTGTTACACGTTTTGGTTTTTCCTTTCTACCCTCGGCTCTACTCAGGTAGTTTTTCAGGTGTTACGAAAATGAGAATCGAGTAACGTGTTACTTTAGGGTTATATAAATTGAGGGAAATAACTGTTAGTCCGTGAGACACGCAGGTTTCAATAGTTCTCAGATTTATCAGAATATACGGTTGAGTTTGATGGTGACATTTGGTTTTTGGTAGTGGAACAGACAGAGTGAAGGCGGATTCAAGCAAGCCAACTTTACTTATAACTAACTCAATTTATCAACTCAGAAACACGAATCATCAGTATTGAACGAGGGCATCGTTCAATACTGAGGGCACCCAGGTGACACCCATGGCTTGACGACTTCGACAATTGCGGAACTAGCCAAACGTTACACCCATACTCAATCCCTTAAGAGATGGGATAAAACCAAAGGATGCAGTTTTGCCAGGATCACCCTGGGCGACCCTGAGAAGCTGGATCCGAATAAATATTTGGCGGTGACCAGGAAGAACCTACGTTTAACAGTGGGATTTCTGACTGGACACTGTCAACTAAGGAAACACCTCCATATTATGGGGCTAGTGGACACACCTCTATGCAGGATGTGTGAACAGGAAGATGAAACTGTCAGGCGTGTCTTATGTGAATGTCTGGAGCTATCGCCGATGAGAGAGTGTGTGTTCGGTGAGTCTTGGCCTACACCTGCCGATCTTAACGAGATGTTCCCCAGTGACCTGTCCTCCTTCCTGGATAAGGCAGGATGAACAATGTCCTAGGAGGGCGACTCCTTGGGAGGATGTACAATGGGCCATATTGTGGCCTAAGTGCTGTGGGTCTACACTCACCCTCCCTACTCTACAGATACAGATAAACGAGGGCATTCAGATCAGTACTCAACTTAACTTGGAAAGTCATGTTTTATTTGTCTCTTAATGATTATTGAGTTATTTATTATTTAACTTGGCTTACATGAATCCACCTTAATTTGTACTTTTGGCTCCATGTTCCAGTAGAAAAAATATTGTCTCACCAAGTTGCTACGTGATGAGGTGTAGAACTTTTTCGAGCTTAGCTTAGATACATTATTGGATCAATACTCTAGAATGTTTTTTAGATATTGCATTACTTGCATTTACTTCCTTCTCTTTGCGTTTCGGTTTGATGAGTTGATATAATAAAGTGGAGAAGAGTTGGTATGCTAAATGCGATTTTCAATATTGTGAACTGAAAGAAGTAATACACATAGATCTCTTAGAAGTGTTTGTCTTGAAAACAAAACTGGCGAAAACTCTGAAGTTTGTAAAACCAGTGTCAGTGAAGTACCTTTCATAAAGTCTTCGATGGAGTATGAGAGTTTGGGTAGGGTAATAATTGAAATAAATAATAAAGTTTATAATCGTTGTGGTAGTATCAATTTTTTTCTCCTGAAGATGTTAACCTTGGTAGCCAAAAGCGCATCGAGTGCAAATAATGTCAGTTTGGTGTTAGAGAAATTGTTATATACAAAAAGTTTCAACTTTCACATCCAAGGTTCCAATTTCATCGCTTATTGAGAATTGATCGAAACATAGTGTACAAAGGTATGTATTTGATTCACAAAACAACAAAAGATATCCGAAACTTCAGTTTATCGGAAATGAAAAAATGAATAGGGCGGACATTTTTTGAGGGGTGGGCATTAAGGCAAACAACACCAGAGTTGTATTTTCGAATACAACTTTGGAATTATTTGCTTCAATGTTAATTCCTATGAAAATGTCTGCCTCATTTTTTCTCAACTCAAGTTTGGAATGACAATGCATTACTTGCATATACTTCCTTCTCTATGCGTTTCAGTTTGATGAGTTGATACAATAAAGTGAAAAAAGTTGGTATGTTGAGTGCGATCTTCAATATTGTGTACTGAAAGAAATGATACACATAAATCTGTTAGAAGTGTGTGCCCTTTTTAAACCCGTCATTAATCAGCATTGAAAGTACTATCAGAGCCGAATGAGAAAGATTTAAAAAAAAATTTATTGACAACTCATCGTATCCCACAGCATTTTGATTTTTTATCGATTTGAAGACTTCAATAAACTCTTATGGAGTGGTGTCATAAAATATACAAAACGAGACAATTTTATTTTCTCTAAGATATGAAAGAGGATTTTGGTCAGTGTTTAGATTTTGTGTTATAGATTGCGCAATGTTGCAATAAAATGAATTGAATTGGTCGAAATCTATGGACCACTGTGGTTGCTTATGAGGAGATTTTCCTCCCAGTTCATTGACTATACTCCAAGTTTCCCTTTTTGTGTTCTTCGCATTTTCCAGCCTATGAAGGTAATACATGTCTTTTGCTTTCTTAATAACCGCTCTATATACCTTTCGATATTTATTATAGTAGTCGATAAAGAAATCATCATTATAATATTTTCTGATGTATTGTAATGCCCGCATGTTATTATACAAATTTCTTATTTCCTTCGTTATCCATTGCTTCTTAGATTTCCTCCGAATTTTTTGCTTGGGAAATGAACACCTAAAAAATCTTTTTATATTCTCGTAAAATTCGCTAAACGGGTCTGTTGAGGACATAATAGAAAACCAATTGAAATTATGGCACAACGAGTTAAATTTATCATAGTTGGTTTTACTGAAGAGCCGGTGTTAGAGAAATTGTTATATACAAAGTTTCAACTTTCACACCCAAGATTCCAATTCCATCGCTTATTAATAATTAATCGAAACAAATTGTACAGTGGTATGTCTTTGCTTAAAAAAAAAGAAGATATCCGAAACTTGAACTTATCAGGAATGAAAAAATGAATAGGACGGGCAGTTTTTGAGCGGTGGACATTAAGGCAAACAACCCAATTGTTGTATTTTCAGATATAACTTTGGAACTCAAGTTTCGAATGGATTTGCTGCCTTGTGAATCGAACATTGAACACCGAACGATGAACACCAGTGCAAGGTCCGATTATAGTAATTAATCTTTGTTGAGAATTCACAGGAATATCGACAACAATATTTGACACCTATCAACGAGATTCTTGATTCAGCACCCATCAGAAATATGTGTCGTTTGTGTTTCAATTCACACATGAAACAAGTCTTTCAATTCCAACCAATGTTCAACGAGATCGCCATATTTTTTCGAAGTGGCGAAAGTCCGACAATAATCAAACCCGGTTCGAATAATCTATTTCCATGGTCGAACATTCCATTGTTTCGCTCTAGAACATCCTTTTTTTGCTGAACTCATTCCGAAAACAGTAATTGAATACTGGAATTGGTTTAGTTTCTTCTCATAGCGAGGACGTGATTGTAACGTGGGATATTTTTAGCAGTCGCCGTTCACAGGAGTTCGCGATGGATTCAGGAAACATTTCTGTTTCAATAGCTCGTGGTTGTGAATTTTAAGTGAAAAATAATGACGGTTTTTGTACAGGCACGATTTTTATAACTCACAATTCCACATCATAATATCTTCATTCAACAAAGAACATCCCTGTTCATCTACGACATAGGATCAGATATAGATGGTGAAATTCTATTATTTGCTGATGATCTGAAGGTTTTTCGTGTCATAGAGTAACCTCGTGACAATGACTAACCAACACCTAGAACCAATATATTTTTCAAATTTGGTGAGAAACTCCAATACATAGTGAAATACAAAACATGGTTTTTATTGGAGTTCCTAATCAACTTCAAAAATTCTTGTGTTAGCATTTGAGAAATTATATACTTGATGTTGAAATATGAAGGAAAATTTTATTTTGAAAATAGCTGATCTGAAAAGAAAATAATGTGTGAAAAAAATGGCCATGAATTGTCCTTACCCACTCGATATTGTTCAAAATTCCATAGCATATTTTCATGAAAATGTTCCGTTACGAGGAAAATACAAAAAGTATTTTTTCATAAAATCTCAATTATACCAGCAGATTGTGAATCGGGAATTATGATTATGATATATTATTGGAAAGGTAATTATATATACCGAAACCTAATAGCAGAAAAACGATTATACTTTTCATTTGAAATATGAAAATTGGATACGGTTCCGATCAAACCAGAAGTGTTCGATGCTTTGCTAAATTGTACACTCATGGCTTTGAATCGAAATACCGAATATGAAATATCTATACAACATAACAACGTAGATACAGAGGGGTGAATTGGTTTCGAGTCACCTGGTATATAAGTGCTAGCAATGTATTCTCGAGAGGGACAAGGCCAGCAAAAATTTTTGAACAGTGAAGTAAATGTTTTTCTGTACGATTTCCACTGACAATGGGTCTACAAAACCGCGACACGTGTTTCGCTATACATAGCTCCCTGAGAGACACGTCGCGGTTTTGTATAAGTATTGTTTTTGTGGAGTTTTTTTATAATATGGCGGTCAGTTCAATTCAGTTCATTCTGACACTCGACGAAGCTTTTATCAGACACAAATTCTTGTGAAAATTAATAATAAACATGACTCTGTTTCATTACCGAGATGGAATAATCTTTCAAATATCTGAGACTACCATACGTTATAATCTAGTCCCTCATGACTGATACGATACTCTGGGAACATTATACGACTTCATTCAGAGGTTTCTCATTTTCATGACCTAAACATGAAAAAATGGTCGAGAGTAAGTAACAGAGGAATAATCGGATGAATAATATAAATATTGCAATGAATTAAGGAAAAGATAAGGTATTATATAAAAAATAGATGAACACAGCAAGTCATTGAACTACACATCAGGTCATCTTCCGATACTCAAAAATATCAATTTGTCGACTCCAATTTCAAGAAAAAACTAGCTGACTTCAATGACCCAAGAAAATGTGAATGAAAAACTGATACTGAAAACAGATTTATATTGTGCAGTTTGAATAGATTCGATGAAAAACTTCACAGGGAAATGAGAGTATAAGGGCCAGTTGCACCGATTTTCTCAAGTTGTGCTTTATCTTAGCCAGGCTTTGTTGCTATGGATTTGCCAATCAGCTTCCTTGTTCCTTAACGATTGAGCCAAGCTTAGTTGAATCTCTGCTGAGTTGAAGCGGTGCAACTTGCCCTAAGTATTTTTTGAATTCCTTTGTTTTTTGAGATCAGCTGTCTTATATGTTTCAACTGCGATATTGGATTGATTTCAATCCATAGAATCAGGATACAGATTTCAAACTTTCGAATTTGTCTTTTCAGTTCAATATTTGATAGATAAGAGATATTCTTTTTTCCACAAAGAAATGTGCCAGTCACCTTTGACATATTCGGCAGGCCAAATAAACATTCGCTACTCCTTGCCTGATGAGTCATCGTCGGTCCCAAAAATTGTTTGCCCTGAGACTATGAGCTGGGTGTGATCTTCTCACATCAACCGAATGAGATGTGTATCATATTGTGATAGGCCATTTGGAAAGGCATGAGGTACCGTCATTATTTCACCAAGAACTTCACTATCCCGGAAGTTGAAAACGATAACTCAATGAAGAATATCCAAAGAAGATCGTACTAGTCAAATCGGTTCGTCTCTTCTGCGAATGCTGTTGAGTGCTTTCAGTAAATCCGGTTTTCTTTATTCCCCAACAGACACGATATAATTTCGACGTGAGACAACAAATTTCTGTACAGAATCACACCGTGATCACATCAGCATAAACTGAATGTAGAAGAGCCCTCGTGTGATATGTTTGCCGTGAATGTCTACAAACAAACAATCCATGCTGAATTCAGACTTCCCATAGTGAGAGCCGGTTTTAGTGAATTTAAGTTTGCAAAGATGTAGGAGACACTATCATGACAGCTCAGTCCCTAAGAGATGTGATTGTCAAGTTTATCAGTGAGCCATGATCTTTGATGGTTTTGAAGGCATCTTCTTGCGCAATTATTTATCTTCATGGAGCGATGTGGGAGGGGTTAGCAGTAACACTATTCTCATAAGCTTACTTGAGAGAAGCATTACGAGTTAAATACACTTCCAAAGGTGGGAGTTCAGATCGACGAGGTCATTGCAGATTTACGGTCTTCTTTTGTTATATTGTTCTACATATGTTTGTACATATGATTAAAGATTTGTTCATGTTATTGGACCAATTGTTCAAACATCGTTTATATTTCAATGTATCGTTTAGGAATGAAGCAAATTCAAAGGAAATTTCAAAGCCCTGAGAATTTTTAATGAATTTTAATTCCGAATTTTGAATATCTCATGGAATAAATAACTGAAATCAAATTCTTTCTATGGTTTACACAGTTATTGATTACTAGATGAATATTATACTATGCCTTAATAATACAATGAATGAATTTTGTTACTCAAACGGTCACTATACGTATATGTGACTATAGTGGAGAAACTCTATCTAAAGATCATGCATTGAGGTACAGCTTATCCAATCCATCTTGGCACAAACTCAGATACTTCATAGATAGATCATGAGGGAAGAAAGAACCTCTTGTAAGAATAAATTCTAACACAGTGAACACATATAATAGGTGTTTTTCATTTTACTATACTCCACAGAGATTGCTGGGCATATACGTTATAAGTTCTGTGCCAAGATGGACTGGATAAGCTGTACATACAAACCCTTGCTGGCACTTCGTCCTCCATACAGTAACTATACCAGTGTAGCAGACTATCCGAAGTAGAAATTCCATCGCTTCATTAGAAGAAGTTCAATGTGGAACATGAAAACTTATGCATGAATTTCTGTAAGTCTTGATGCTGAGTTCTTGTTGTTATTCTCAATTCCTTTTCACTAATTCGAAGTGAATCTACGATTGTATTTGACGTTTCAGAAGATTTCCATTCAGGTTTCAATCTTTCTACATCCTGATAAATGGTCGAATGCCTTGTGTTTTGATTCAAAATGGATCTTTCTCATTCAAAGCGGCTCGGAAATAAAGTATAGCTTTCAATAACTCTGTGCTGATGCTCTGAATCGAAATCACAAAGCTGAACTCATCCTTGAAACAAAGCTGGGTTTAATTTTTTGGTAATTCATTGATAGACACTACAAAAAATCTTTTTTTCAGATCACTACTTTGGATAAATGAACACAATTTCAGTGGGTGACAATCATCTCACACTACCCCTACGAAATAAAAGAAGCACGCCCCTGAAATCACAGCAATATAGGATTGATGGAGTGAGTCGGCATGAGAAGACTGCCATGAATTTTTCAGAGATTTTCACTCACATGGGAAATACCGCGTATTTTGGCGCGGCGGCAAGGAGATTAAGATAATCTCTACCCTTTTGTTTTTGATACTGAGCTTTCACCTCCGAATTTTCATTATTCATTTCGGCGTGGATTCGAAAAGGATTCTTTTCGGGTGTTCGACGGCTTTGTGGGTACGGTTGCTTATGAAACCGTATATCATGATAGTGCGGGAATTAGCTGTTTTTCTCGTTAAGGGGGATGATTTATTTTTTCTACGGCTATAACACGAAACTGCTCTATCTCAACTGATTATGATAGATCGACGAGGTACATTGTATTCCTCAATTTCATTTCATTACCTGACGACGCAATGATTGCATTGTGTTACAGTTGTAGTATCAGGTCTCCCATGGAATATCAAGCAATGACATCTTAATTTACCTATTGTATTGAATGTGAAGGTTTTTGATTTTCAATTATGGGAAGTCATCGACTTTATGTTGATGATGGCACTGCCTGCCATATAGCACAATGAGCTATTTGGGACCAGTAAGGAACAACGTTAAATCATCCGTTGGATACCGGTGGGCATCCCAATCGTGTCACTAGGAAGCGGAAATGTTACCAAATTCCTACTTCCTAGGACGTCCCCAAGATGTCCTGCACGATTCATCAGTATGAAACGGGGACTATATGGGATTAAATTATAATGTTTTCAGGAGGAAAAATTTGCGAACTTTGATGTACAATTATTAGATTGATAATAATACAGTCAACCGTGTACACGAGATAAAAGACCTTGGCATAACATATGACAGTAAATTAACATTTACACCACATATCAAAAATATGACTGCCGATGCAAATAGAATGCTTGGATTCATTTACAGAAACAGCAAATACTTACAAAGTGTTGCCACTTTGAAATTGCTGTATTTTGCGTATGCTAGATCTAAATTGGAGTATGGCTCTGTGTTATGGAATCTAGTTTACGACTAACAAAAACATCGATTGAAAGCGTGCAGAGAAAGTTCTCGAAATATTTAAGTCTGAAAGTTGATGGACAGTATTCTACAAGAGGTACTGATCACAATATCTTGTAGTCACGATTTGATATGACATCTTTGGAGAAGAGGAGAGTTATTCTTGGTATAAAATGTTTGTATAAATCAATTAACAATAATATCGACAGTACTGTTATTTTAACCGAGATCAATTTCTTAGTACCAAGATTTGGAGGTGGACACAATCAGAAGTTTTATTGCGAAGCACCACGCACAAACAATATGCTACGATCACCATTGAACTTTATGTGCAGTAGCTTGAATAAAATCTGTAAAAATTGCGACATTCATTTCGACTCCCTGAATGCCGTTGTACATGTATCAACAATCACTTTGAATACTGCTACATTGCAAAATTTGTAACCTTCTTTGTGATATATATTTAATTTCGTCTTAGCATTTACTTTGAAATATATTTACTATTTTCAATACTTTTTATATATACTTTGTATTAATAGCATTTCCTGTAACTGGGTACCCCTGTTGGAAATAAATTGCTTTCTTCAGGAGATCCTGTATATGTCAGAAGGATATAAAGAGGACCTTGTCAGGTTAAGCTCCGGATCATTTTCTCTATAAAAATGATGTCCTGTGGATATTCTGTAATATATTGTTCATATTTTTCACCGTTTTTGGCCTCTATATAGGAAATATTGTAGAATGAAAGGAAAATTTAACAAATAAACAGAAGTTTATTCGTTACTAAACTTCTACAAGTCAAACAAAGACCCGAAAACTCATTATATTATATTGATATAACACATAATTCGTCAACACAAATGGAAATTCTGAGAAAATAAAAAAACTTGGGATACAAAAATAAGTGTATCATTATATCACAGTGAAAAAATGAAATAAATCCCAACTATCTACTGAAGTTTTCTCTTTTTATCTGTCTTTTCTTTGGCATGGCTCATAGCCAGCTCTTAATTGTACCCTCCAACGAGGCTTCTGCTTGACTTTTCAGGAATAGATTTTCCTCATGCCCTCTGAAATCAGAATATTCCGAGTTCAGAATGAAAAGCAAGTAATTGGAATTTGATAACATTTTTCGTGAAACGATGATGGTAACTCCAAAGTATCAGAGTCTTTGAAATACAAATTATCATAGCCCTCATCATGAGACATATCCATCTGGTCATTCAGTGCCCACATTAAATACGGAAGGTTAGAAAAACCCAGTGTCGCCCAACACACTCTAGACAAAGACCACAAAATTGGTGAAAGCAATCTCAAGCTGTCAAGCATGTGCATGACACAAGACTACTCGATGCATGTGAGAGTCTCGAAATAGCAAAATGTAAAAACAGCATGAATGGTGACAAGGGACCTATCCCTTTCAGTCCTTTTTTCAATCTTTTGGTGAGAAAGTAATCAGAATAATCAATAATAACAGTTGACGGACCAACAAACTTTGCAGCTAGTCACTGCACTAGTTTATTATCGAGAAATTAATCAAAATAATTGGCAGTGACAAACAAAGTCCATATCGTATATAGGTATATACACAACAAACCCTAGTCTTCAGATTTAGTATCAATTTTCTTCTCCTGAAGATTCTAATAACCTTCTTAGCGAAACGCGTGTCGAGTGGAAAAATGTCAGTTTGGTGTTAGGATAATTGATCTCTAGGAAAAGTTTAAACTTTTACACCAAAGGTTTCAATCTCATCGTTTATTGCTGTACAGCTAAGTTGGTTACTGTACCATGGTAAACAATAAACCTAAATTATTTAATTTTCAAAATAGTTGTTTCTTTCATATACCTTGTGAATTGACGAATCCTATACTATTAAAAATGGTCTGAAAGGAAAATATATATATTTATTAATTTATTATCACAGATTTATAAACAATTTGCAATAAACTTCACTTGATAAATATTTGAAAGTTTTCTAAACACCACATCTTTTCGCTGCTCCATCAATCCAAAGATCCTCACAAATCTCCATCAATATCTGATTATCCGTTTCATGTAGGCGAACACGAAGTTTTCTCGGTGCTTTCTGCGTCCCCGTCCAAGTCGGAAAATCAATGATTTCTCTTGGGACGTTTCCCTATCCGAGACAAAATAACTGCCTTCAGACAATTTTCAGTGTGGAAACTTTAATCTGGTGATGAAAGAGAGTCTCGTCATGTAATCCGAAGAAATCACAGTCGCCAAGGAAATATAAAAACCGTCTGGATTCGATACAAAGTGCTTTATATCAGCGGAAGGGTGTAAATCTGTTCGATTTGTTGAGATTTATGGAGCACACCAGCGTTGGGAACCCCAATTACTGAACGGGATGAGTCAGAATGGTGCCAAAAAACTTGGAACATAAATTGTTTTCACATCTCTCCTACGATACTTTCTGACTGAGACAGAGGTTGTTGAACTTTATCGATGAACTCTGACAGTTTGGATGAATTATGTTGAAATGTGAAAGATATTTTGTTCCTCATTGAAAGTTGAAAATCCTTTTATTCATTATTGAGAGTCTATAAAAAGTTCAAAGGCGTTTCCTCAAATACGTTTTAATGTAGGCAAAATAGCTGAAAATTCGCGAAATAACAGAAAAAAATGCGATGTTCTTGAAAAATACGTATTCTAGTAGAGAAATTTCTGCTCTTTTAGATTCCGAAGAGTCCCGAGCTGTACGAAGTGAGCTCGACCCTACAACTCAGATATAAACCTCTTCTGCGCTTCCCATATGCGCAATGAGCCGCACGGGTCTAACAACATCTGCTTAACCTGCTTTTGCCAGTTTCGCTGTAGAGGCTATGCGTGAAGCATTGGGAATAGTGAAAAAAGGTGAGCATGATTATTTTTCAAAGAATGCTCATAGCCAAAAAGCACGACGAAGATCTTTTGGAATATTTCGAATATGAACTTGCACCGTATCCGCTCTCCTTCTTCAACGAATCAAGCGGGATGAGGAAAACAGAAAAATCAGCTCTTTATGAGATGTTTCAACCCATCGATGAAAATTTGCTGGGCCCCAGCAAAATGTATGTGATAGATGGCGGTTATTTGTTGCATCGAGTTTCATGGCAAATAAATAAAACGTATGGAGAAATTTGTGCTAGATACGTAAATCACGTGAAAAACAATTTTGGGAAAAACTCATGCATTGTCTTCGATGGTTACGGAAATGACAGAAGTACTAAAAAAGCTGAGCAACAACGACGATACTTCAACAATAAATGTGCGGAAATTTTATTTGATGAAAATATGATAGCTTCTGTTAACCAAGAAAAGTTTTTATCAAATGACAAAAATAAAATCCGATTAATTTCCATGTTGACAAACGCGTTCGAAAATGAAGGAATGCTTGCTAAGCAGGCGTCAGATGATGCGGATGTTCTCATAGTAAAAACCGCAATTGAAATGTCGAATACCGGAAAAACATATGTTGTTGGCGAGGATGTAGATCTTCTAATTTTGATAATTGCCCTAACTCCCGAAGACAGTGATATAATGCTCATGAAGCCAGGAACAGGAAAAGTTAAAAGGAAACTTTTTTCTTCGTCAGACATCCAGAAAAGTCACGAAGGTGTGCGAAAAACAATCCTTCTGGCTCATGCTTTCAGTGGCTGAGATACAACGTCCACAATATTCCACAAAGGTAAATTGAAAATATTCAAACTACTACAGAAAGAAAAACAGTTAGCAAGTGTGGTTATAATTTTCAATGACCCCGGATCAACACCGTCGCAAGTAAGAGAGGCCGGTGAAACCCTGTTTCTTTTTGTATACGGCGCAAAAAAAAATTAAAATCTCACACTGAATGGTTACAGATTCAGTCAATTCAAAAAATCGTTGCGAAAACAGAAATCGAAGCTGGCTCTATTACCACCGACTTCAGAGGCAGCCGCTCAACATTCATTCCGAATGTTTCACCAAATTCAGACGTGGCTTCGAAATGCAAAGAACCCTGAAGAATGGGGATGGATGGAAATCAATGGTATTCTACAACCAACGAAAACACTTCTCGCACCAGCTCCGGAATCAATATTACAATTGATTTCCTGTAACTGCACAACCGATTGCCACGCGAGATGTAGCTGCAAAAAAGCAGGGCTAAAATGCTCCTCAATATGCGGGAATTGCCAGGGAGTGCAGTGTCCCAATGCGTACAGTTTTGAAAATATCGCGGAGCCGGATGATGAAAATTTCGATTCTGATGACGTACACGAGGAGAATGATGCAGGCGATATTATTGAGGAGGATAATCCTGCTTATTCTGATGCTTTTCAGATGAAAAGTATGGTGATTAAATGTAGAAGTTTCAATGTATTTGCGAGAAATTAGTTTACCCCACTTTTTTCAATATGGCGGCTCGAGCACAACCTTTCCAGCTCGGGACTCATCAATTCTTGGGAATATTATTATTTCTGAACATCCATGCAAAATTTCAGCAACTTCGCATTTTTTTCATTTATTTTAGCTAACTTGCCTGAATTATTGTTTCAAATGTGATGGTATCTATCCGGGCATACCTCATGATCTTCTACTTTCTACATTTCAAGTCAATTCTCTCGATAACCGTCGGACATATTAAGGTATTGCATTTTTGCACAAGATTCTAGAGTCACAAGTTGATTGTCCATACTTGCTTGCACATATCAATCTACATATTCCCAGGCTTCCTGTACGTAATTTCATTACATTTTATCTTTCCTTTGCGCAAACCAATGTACTTTTTCACTCTCCTATTATAGAATATGTCGTGACTACTTGTCAATTCAGGATAGACTAGATATTTCTCATTGAGAGCAAACAGACATCAGGAGAGCTATTTTATCATAATATCTGTCTATTTGGTATTTTTCTGTACTGTTGTAAAGACGAACATGAGCTTTTTTCTCACTGAGTTTTTTCAGCTCATGCACGTCTCTACGCTGTGTCAATCATCTTCGTTTACACTTTTTTTCTTTTTTTGTGTTTTTAGTAATTTACTTATTTTATAGCTTGATATATACATATTAGTGCAAGCGCTGCGAAACATTCCGTTTGAAAAAACCGATGACCTCATTCTGATTGATGATTTGAGTTAAGAAAGACTTGATTAATGATATTGTGGAGGTTGCCGGACGGAATTATGGTCCAGTTTTTTTTTTCGGTCCTATAATAGTTTTGGATTCCATCGCTGTAGCTGCGAAAAAAAAATTGTTATTGACTATTAACACCTGGTTTAGGTAAGGTATGGAGAAAAACGGTATGATCTAATTCAATACAAATTTAATAATAAAAGTGGTTTACCTATTAATAAGTAGTGAAAAATTCATTCAGGTAAGTTTTGACAATTATTGCCGATGCATTTGCAAAGGAAAATACAACTGATTTCGCTTTTTCTACGAGTGCTAAACATTGTCAGGCATTCAGCATTATATTTGCAAAGCCTGATCAAAGAATTTGTCATAGGTGGTTTTGCCATTTGCACCGGGTACAACTTTCCATCTCGTCTTTCATAACCGAATTGGAGTAAGTTCGGAGGCCCATGTATTGCAGCCCTTAAGCAATGTAAATACAAAATATCAAAAGTTCTAATAATTTCATTTCATTTGAATTGAATCCCAGCTTGAGAGATATTTATTGGCTGATACTTCAAACCAAATCCCTCAAAAACTACTATTCGATAGCTCATGCTAAAAGTGGATGTTGAGTACGAAAACATCGGAATCTGCACAATTTATAAAAACTTATTCAATTCCTCCACGAACAGCAACAAAAATATGGCTGGAAATCCTTCAATCTGCTTCTGGAGAGATGAATGAACATATTTCGACGGAAAAAGGTTTCGTTTTCTTTTTAAATATTAATTGAATAGTTCATTAATAATGTTACGAAATTTTCTAGCGCCGGCCTTGTTGCTCGTAAACGCAGAATAATATGAATCTTACAATTCAGAAGACCTATTACCTTGGAGCTTGAAGATTTTTTGGAGTCTTTATATCCACCTGTAATGGCCAGCTGGGATTTTGGTTGAAGGACTTGCTATAAATATTTGTAGTCAGTTTCAGTTAGTTTCGGTTGAGCAGTGTCTGAGGTGTTCTTTTTTTTAAATGATTTATTCAACGTCGGCCTTTTTTTCCCTACCAAGGCCAATCATCGACTCCGGTGACCACATTTCCCCCAACCGGAAATTTTGCCGAACACTCTGGTATTCCAACCAGAGGTAGGGATCCTTTACGAGTCCAACAACCATGGACTCAGGACCGCCGGTTTACGTCTCCTCCGAAGGACAGCAATTCCTCAATATATCTTGTGTTCATTGATATATTGCCTGCGAGCTATGATTTTATACTTTGCTGCAGTTTTATGAGCTTTCGACGCGGTCTTTCCCTGCTGCTTAGCTTCAGATATCGAATGACCAGTCAACATGGAGAGCTAGGCCATGCCCGTGAGGTATTCTTTTCATCATTCTTTTGTTGATTAACTATCATGATTGTAACGTGCATAGAATTTTTGCCACTTAATGTTCCCTCGAAAGTCATTGTCACAGTGTCTAAGATTGTTCAACAGTATTGAATATGTTTCGATTTAGTTAGGTAGGTGGTGAATGAATTCGGCTAGAGCTGTATGTTGCGGTGTCTTTCTGTTCGTTAAACTGATATATATATATATATATATATATATATATATATATATATATATATATATATATATATATATATATTCTTTTATATCCGCCATTGATTTTTCAAAAGCAGCCAGTAACTGTTTTTGTGATATTTGTTGTTGGTCGACCTCTTTCGTTACTAGAAGATATTGGCAATGAAACGTAATTTCTTCAACACGACGTATGATATTGGAAGTTTCTGCTAACAAATCTTCCGGTGTTTTGTATAACAAATTTTTGTGAAAATTTCCTAGTATTATCAACGCATTGAAAAACAGCAAAGCTGCTGAAATCTCAGTTAAAAGATGACTTTTTTATTATGGTTTTCGTCGTATACCACAAATGGAACATCATGAGTCACTCGACGAATCGCTGTTGCTTCTTTTTGATTTGCAGGTCAGTTGATGATCCAGCTACGCCCTGTGTTGTTGATGAAGCTCTTTCTTCCAGCTCCCTATGTAGTGACGACAACGAATTTTTTCTTCGCTGATATAGCTGGCCATGCAACTTTTATACCACGAGAAGTGTTCTTCATCAGCATTCGGATCAAACAACTTCTCAAATTTGTCTGAAATTTCGCCTTTGCGTCGTCTTGCTGCATTTGAATAGTTTCTTTCGGTTCATTCACCAGTTCAGCATGATTTTTCGTTCGCCTTTTTTTTAATCTAATAATTGTAGCGATATTTATTCACTTTAAAGAAAGTTATCACAGAATTCGAAGCACTGCTATTTTAAGTATTGGAAAATGTATCTGTTATAATAATGGATGAAGTTCAGCTATAACTGAAGTCACAAAAACTGTTGAGAAAAGCGCGGCCCGCTTCAAAACTCGAGAGAAGGTATGTGACGCTGGGAAGGAGATTTATAATAAAACTGACAACGGGCTTCTCTGTCAACTTTCAGTTCCAGGTTTGGAAGGATCTTGCAAAAACATTTCAGTCGAGAAATAGCGGTCAATGGTTTTTGCATTCGATACAACATTTTTTTTCAACAACTACAGTGATGGAATCGAAAACTCCTATTATAGGGCCGAAAAAAAAAAAACTGGACCATAATTCCGTCCGGCAACCTCCAGATTATTATTCATCAAGTCTTCCTCAACTCAAATCATCAATCAGAATGAGGTCATCGGTTTTTTCAAACGGAATGTTTCGCAGCGCCCGCTCTATATTGCATGTACTGTAATTTTTGCTTCTTCCCATTCTGTGGAAGGCTTCGGCTGTTGAATGGTGTATCAAATAAATAAAAATAAATAAAGCTTAGTGTTGATAACTCTCACAAGATGATAATGGCAATGTATTATAACAATCAAAATATAAATGCCCGGAAGCTGTCTGAGAGCACTCAAGGAGCTGAGTACCCAAAATAGGGTTACTCTAGCGTGGGCACCCAGACATGAGGGTCACAAGGGCAACGAAGAGACCGATGCTCTAGCCCGTGAAGGCGCATCTAAGGCTATGATCAGCCCAGAACCCTTCTGCGGGGTAGCGAAAGCATGTATAAAGATATCCAAAAATTCATGGATGCAAGCCGACTCGATATATTGGTGGAATGAGCTCCCAGAAATGCGGCAGGCGAAAGAGATCATAAAGAAGGGGTAGTGGTGGGTCTACTAACGGGGCATGATCGGCAACATATGAGAAACATTGGTCTGACAGAAGAAACCCAATGCAGGTTCTGTCAATAAGAGGAAAAAACCACACTGCATGTGCTCTGTGAATGCTCTGTCAAGGCTATGGAGTCTCATCAAAGAGATCAAGCTAGACAGTGAGCTCTAGCAGCCAAGGAGCATCACAATACATCTGGAAAGGTCGCAGTAAATCAGGCCATGGGTCAGCTCCCCGATAATCTAATCTGATATAAATATTCGATAAAATTAAAAACAAATGCCTGTATATCGTGTATTTTTGAAAATTTTGGGACCACTTCGAAGACATAGGTCAAATCTTTTTTGTGATAAAAATGTAGCAGAAAATCTTTGTAATTTTGGTGGATATTCTTCAATTCTCACCTAATTCATACAGGCTCTAGATAACTTTTCAATGATAGATTTCTCTATAAGGCATTAGTATATTCCTGATATGTCGCGATTTATAGGTAAATAAAAAGTTCTGGCTGAAAGTTAATTTGTTCATGTGAATATTTCAATATTTTATTTGATCCTTCGGAAATTTAAAAGTTCACTCTTTAACTTCAAAACGCATTTCTTTAAAATGGAATAACTATTTTTATTTTCGCGGTAGTTGGAATGAAATAAGTAATTGTACTTATTGTATTTAATGTGATGAAAATAAATCTATCTATCTAACTTGAATTTTCTTCCATTTTCCCGCATTTTTCTGAAACATTTATTTCACCAATTCAAGTGCTGATAACTCGAAAACTGCGTTTGAACTGTACATCTACAAGGTAGTGCTGTAACATTTGCATTTTTTAAATTTTGCGATTTATATATATATATATATATATATATATATATATATATATATATATATATATATATATATGATGAGTTGTTTTTTCGCAAGGAGTTTACGAAGTACCATGTCGAGACTGCAATAAGTCCTACATCGGCCAGACCAACAGACGGATCAACGTACGCAAGGATGAACATGAGCTGTCAGTGAAAGGAAAAGTCACCACATCTTCCATCTTCTGACACGTATTGGAGACAGGACATAACATCAATTTCGAAAACACAAAAACATTGGCGAGCGATGAAAACTTCTACTCTCGAACAATCAGAGAGGCTATCGAAATTGAGAAACGACCGAGTAGTATGAACAAGAGAGATGACGCCCAAAGATTACCAAGAACGTGGAAATCCATCCTATCACAAAACAAAAACAAGCCGATCACACCAGAAGAACAAGGTCGGACCTTACCACGTAATTACCCAGAGATAATGACAAATGCAGTCGGACGAACGAAGGAAGTGGGAGGGGCCCAGGTCAAAGATACCATCAATGACCACCCCTATATATTGAGAAGTAGAACTCGAACTAATTAGTCGAGTTCGGAGGACGAAACTCAATATCACCTAGAAGATGGCAAATGAGACTTTGCCGAAACGTTGTGACAATTATCCTTCAGAGGATCAAAACCACAGAACACGGAATGAAACCCGAAAAAACAACTCATCATACTTCGTCCGTGAGAATCTTCATGCTAACATATATATACATATATTTATATATATATATATATATATATATATATATATATATATATATATATATATATATATAAAAAGAGATGTCAAAACAGAAGCACTGATCAACATATCTCTTCAACTAAACCCAGAACCATAAATATGAATATAGCTAACATTTTCTTGCATCTCGACAGACTGAACTTGCCAGCAATACAATTTCAATATACTTCTGTTGGAAAACAAGACCGCTTTTGTTGATGATAATCACTTCCGCTACTCAAAAATAACATGTGATAATAATTGATATTTTTCCACTCCCACTGGCGGCCACCATCAATATACAACACACATATATCTTGAGGAAGCCATTACGTTAAAGCTCTCAGGATAGTGGGTGTAGAAAAATTAGAGTGCACAACTCGGGGATAAGGCCAATTAGGTGCACTCGCAGATTACTGCACTCGGCTAACGCCTTGTGCCCACAATTTTTCGGTTGTGCGTAATTGGCACTTTTTCCCCTCGTAACGTAATACACTAATACTATCTTTGATGAGAAACCCAATCACCTACCACTTGCATTTCTCATATGAAACAACCGCGATTTCAGAGAAAATTCAGTTCAGATAGTATATTATAAAACTCAAGACTCAGGTCAGATTTTACGATCAGACGACAATAAAAATGGACTAGCCTTGAGCGACGAGAAAGCTGAATCATGTACTTGAGAAAATGGCTAATAAAACGGTAACGAGCCATATTTGGGAAAGGATTGTGTTAATTAGTGAAGAAGTTCATGGTTTATAAGTGAGTACTAATACTTTTTCTCTGCATTTGGTACTGAGATAATGTGTGATAATTGTAATATCGTGTCAATAATACCTCGTTTTGTGTAACTGCGTTGGTGTGTACACGTGAGAACGTTACAAACGTTAGGAATTACGAATGAAAGAAGATGAATCCGGAAAGTGCCAAGAAGTCGGCAAAGTATTCTGTCGACTTCGTCTCCTTCTTAGTCATATTTCGACCTAGGTAAGGAAGGAGCATATTTTCTAATGAATGTGAACAATAGTAGAGTCAATAATGATAGCTATTATTCTCGAAGAATTTTTAGGAACTGAGCCACGTCAGCGGCGAGGGAGTAATATTCCTAGAGAATAAAAGTCATTATTGCGAGTACTACTCTACTTTATTTACAACTAATTTATTTATCATAAATGAATGATTCTTCAGTTGCATTTAACTGAATACAAATAGACAAACACTACCTACGCGTTTGACACTGACACTTTGGAGTTCCGTTATATCTTTTCCATGGTAATATCCAATTCGAGAAATTCTGTGATAGGGCAACAATAGCATATAAAGGCAGAGAGTATTATTTTTTTTCGCCATTATTCTCTAAGGAAATAATATATGGCATTATACTGCAGAAACCATAAGTGTAATACTCACATTATGTATTAGTCGTAAATGAAATGTGTATTCACTAGTGAATAATTTGTCATTATTTACTGCTGTCAAATTCTTTCTTGATTTAGCTTTAATATTATATTATTTTGCAACAAACAATCGGTTTTTGAAATTTTATTAGGTAAACCACCGAATATTTCAATTCAGTTCTGTACCTACATACATAAAGAAGGCAAGGAGCATCTTCACTGAGCTATCAGCGATTATGAATGAGCATATCATATCGAAATATCTTTTGAATCCAAACAAATTTGACTCAAACCTGTTAACAGTATTGTCTGAAATATATGTTAGATTATTTTCCTCAATGCGAATAAACGATGAAACAGTTGAAGGCTAGACTGCTTTTACAGAGTTTTACAGCGATAAAATGCACTAGACCTTTTAACCGATTAAAATGTTCGAAATAAACCGGGCGTTTGGATCACTTTTCAGGTACTATCTCTGGTACTATATTGTTCCTGTGTTCGATTTCGATGTTTCCTGAGTTTACATGTTTTCTGGAAATAATCTAAACATATATCCCTCCTTCACCAAGTTCAATCGACCAAAATGCGTGCATTTCCATGATTTTCAAAATTTTGCTTCCAAGCAAATGCTTTCGTGTATAATAATTTAAAATGAAATCCCTCGACCTGCGGTCTCGGGATTTTTTCAAATTATCATACACTCAAGTCATTTGCTAAGCAAAATTTCGAGAATCATGGAAGTGCAGCACACATTTTAACCGATTAAACTTGGTGCACTCGGGATATAACCCCCGAATAAAATAATAGTGTTTCTGAAAATATGTATCTAATGTAACATAATTGTCCAACAAAAAGACTTCAATAAATTTAATCATTAATCGTGGATAGTATCTATAGTAGTATAGTATTCTGAATTTTTTTTTTAATTTATACTCGCGTATAATGGTTATTATTATTCTCTCGGTGATTTGGGCCATAATCACCTTGTGAATAATAGCCATCATTATACGCTCGTTGAATAATATACTATTTCCGCTTCAAATCCAGCATATTGCGTTTCGTTTCTCACTCCTCAACCCCAGACCGAATAAAGTCAGCATCGCCACCCCCACGTCCCTCACCCCCTACGCAAATACCAACCTGTAGCGCACTCCGATCGCAAAAATCCCCCGGATCGCGAACATCCTTCGCGGCGCGAATTCTTGCGGTCGCGCGCATGCGCACGGCGGGCGTCGCGACGCCGGCCGCCGTCGGCGTTGCAGTGCGGCGTCGAGAGCTCCGTCGCGACGACCATAGACTCACGCGGACGCGCCGACGATCGGTTTCCTGGCTCGGGTCTCGTCAGCGAAAATGTGCCGAGAAGACGCTTGAGTGTCTTGCAGTGGAGACCGTTTTAATTGGCGCGGAATAATAAGGGTGAGTTTTTGGGGGTGAGGATTATTTGGGGGATGGGAGTGATGGGTTTGAAGGAATTGTTCGTTTGAGTGTGGGTGACAATGTTTTTGTTTGAGTCTGATTAGTTCGAACGTCTTTTTTCTGGATATTTTACTTCCATGAAACCTGTCAGAAAACTTATCGGGTCAGAAAAACGGAACTAGAATGGAAAAATAGAATCCAATCAAGTTAATTGGAATGCAAAATCTTCCAGGAAAGTAAAATATAAACATTAAGGAAATGAATGGAAATGAATGATTATATTATACCAAAAAAAAAATTAAAGTTATTGACCATTCAACTCATTAGAATAATGAATTTATTGAAATGCATTGATATTCAAACGAGACTGAGACGGGATGAACCTTGATAAAGAATTCATAATTGACATAATCAGATGTGGGAATGTAAATAAGTAGAAATTGTGTACTGTTCCAAATTCATTATTTTGTGGCGGATAAATGTTTTCTTTGTACTTTTTTCGGGTTGTTAACACAATAAAAAAAAATTGAAGAATTATATTGGAGTATCTATAAGTGTATAAGGGCAGATTTCAAATCAACACTGAAAAATAGCTGCGTTGATTGAAAACAGTTCCTTCTAAAAAAAAGTCCTAATAGTCAGCAACTTCTCGTATAACGTATTTTTTTTATATAAGGAAAAATCGGGTAAGTGTGAACGCTTTTTACATGAGTGGAACAGGGGAACAAATTTTTTGTTACTTCTAGCTGTTTCAAAAATTTCAAAATAAAGTTATCGTCATACACTAATGTCTGCTCAGGAAGTAACAAACTTACCTATTATTACTGTGATGTGACAACTAGAATTCAGTAAAGATTTGTTTTAGAAAATCAGAACCTTAGATCACACTTTTCCATGGAAATGGAGCAAGTGTGAGAAATATATATACCTGCAAAAATTTTTCGACTAATTCGAATAATTCAAATATCTTCATTGGTGAGGAAGTTTTAAGCTTTAGGAAGGTCAAAAATGAAAATCAACCAAAAGGTCTTGAAAATCAAAATCTATAATTGGTTCAGAAAGAACCTTAACAATGTCTGGATCCACTAAAACATCTTGAGTCTGCGATTTCTGACCATGAGAATTTATTTTTCCCATATTACAGAATTATTCTGCTTATTATTTTCTTGGTCGATGCTCATCGTACCTCTTTTTATTTTTTTTGCTGCATTGTCGAGGTCCGTTTGAGAATAATTTCAGGCCCTTTTGAGCGATAATTTTGAACCATTTCGCACCTGGAACCAAAAAATTTTTTGAGTGAACGTATACGCGATAATGAGTTTACACTTACCCCAACCTAAACTGAACTTCAATCCAAATGATACATATTCACGTATATGCATCAAATCAAATCAGCACTTTGATATTCTCAAAAATTACTAGGTCACTCAAAGAGCATCAAGTCGGAACGAAGGCGGCAACTTCCCTGAATGAATTTGTTGAATTCCAATATGTAGGATAGCTTCCAACGTAGATAGGTTATACAAAGATTTGTAAGTCTATGCTAGAAAGCGCTGCAATCGGTTCTTTAGCCGCCCATTAATGTAGTGGTTCACACTTGCCCCGAATTCACATTTACCCGAGCTGGCAATATACAGTTACACACGAAAGGTTAGCCCTGTAATGTTCAAAGAACGTCGCCTGAATCGAGGGACAAGAGACACGGATTAACATCGAATTTAAATTTCTGAACGTTGTAAGCTTCAAGCATGACCACCCTATTACGAAAATTCAATGAATATAGCGGTGAAACGGCAAAAACTCTGAAAGTGCGAAAGAGTGAACGCAAGATGTACATCAAAAACAAACAGATTGGTAATATATATGTGTATATATATATATATATATATATATATATATAATATATATATATATATATATATATATATATATATATATATATCTTAGAACGATCGTTTTTGTTGTGTAGAAAACTGTTTATCATCAAATGATAAAGACTCGACTCGAAGGACGAGGACACCAAGAATCAAAACCATCAACATCTGCATTCGGTGCTATTCATCAGTCAACAATAATTAGTAGTGTTGAGAAGAATCAATACGATTCGGCCAATATGACGTTGGGATCAAAAACATGGATAATGGATAGTGGATCGACAGATCATATTCGTTCTCACTTCGAAAAATTTGTTTCAACAAACACGAATATAAGGTCGAAGTAGATGGAGAAGCGATTCTGAAGTCGACAGGATATGGTGACTTAAATTTGCAATTATCGGAGAAAAACGGCGAAGAATTATTAACAAAAATGAATATAATGAATTCAAAAAGAACCACCAACCACATCATTAAAAGTTGGAAACAATATCTGTGACACTAACGATAACGAAAATTTGGTTG
This sequence comes from Zygogramma bicolorata, assembly GCA_032362365.1. Classification (NCBI taxonomy): domain Eukaryota; kingdom Metazoa; phylum Arthropoda; class Insecta; order Coleoptera; family Chrysomelidae; genus Zygogramma; species Zygogramma bicolorata. Next base: position 707,370 of record JAVJAQ010001889.1, on the reverse strand, counting down.
AAGAAAGACGATTGGAAATTCTTTATATTTGGCAACAGGACCGGACTTGATTTTTGCACTTTTCGCCAATTGAATCACTGTTCCATAATACAAGCATCACTGGGAAGGAATGAAGCATATTTTGACGTACCTGAATGCGACCAAAATATATAGATTGGTATATCGAAAAAAGAAGTGAAATTGCACCTGCTCATTCAGATGAAGACTGGGGTGGAAATCAGGTAGATAGAAAGTGGTACAGTGAGTTTATAATATTCATTCTTGGGAGTGGAGCAATAGCTGGTGCAGCCAAAAACAAAGATTTGTTTCCCCGAGCACACTGATATTGGTATTTGTCTCACTGAAGCAGCAAAGGAGTTCACATTTCTTCAGGAACTGACAGAAAAAATACTTCAAGAAGCATATTAAAAAAAAATTTTTTTTTCAATTTTTGTTGACATCCAAGGCGCTATGAAACTTGTTGAGAATTATACATCGGATCGATCGAAGCACATAGATTTGAATTTTTTCTAAAGACTTGATAGAGAAAAATAAAATCATTCCGAAACATGTCACATCGAACTTGAACTCGGCTGATAGTCTGACGAATAATATTTCAACTCCAAAATTCAGAAAGCACTTGAGAGAGCAATTTATGCGGTTCAATAATTCAGGAATGGTGTCAAAAGGAATTTGTTTGATGAAAAGTTGATTTTTTTTCTATAAAGTGATGATGAATGACGTTGTTATGTTTTTGGTAAGCCAAATACATATTTTTTCTCCGATTGACAGCAAATACTAATTTTGCAGACACATACCAATCAGCAAAGTATCACTTTTCCTGTCTAGTCAGCAAAGTGTGGACTCTCCTGCTTAGGCAGCAAAAGTACTACTTTGCTGATTGATATGTGTCGGAAGGACTAAGTACTTCTAAGTCGCTATCACTGTCCATAATGTTGTCAAACTTTAATTAATATGAACATATAAATTTCCATAGCAACCAACCATTCCAACACTTGCGATTTATATCACATTTTGTTTTAATTTAATACTATAGGAAAAATAAAAAAATTATGGGAATTGTAATAATTTGCGAATACAATATCCTACATATATCATCATAAACAATCGGAGAGAAAAGTATAAGTTCATCGTAGCAGTAAAATAGATTGACTGCCTTAGCTGATGAAAAATCTACTACTTTGCTGCCTAGTAAAACAAAAAACTATCGAAAAAGCGTTTTCAATCACTTTTTGCTCTTCATATTTTGCTAATCCTAATCTCCACTGCGGAACTACAATTGAGGGGTTCAAAGCTGAAGTGAACCAAGTCCATTTATGATGAAATTGAGTTGTGAAGAATTGAAGTTGTTTGTCAACGATTAATTCCTATATCATCTTTTTAATTTTTTTCGACTGAAGATCATTCAGACCATTCATAACTTAAATAAGAGTGCTATCATATAAACAAAAAAATAAATAGTTTGAGATTTTGCGAAGCCGCAACAATGGCCTGCTGTAAGAGGTCTCCTCTGTCTTGGGCAGTGAGAGTTTGAGACTTTGGTCGTCACCCAGCAGATGGCGTTGCCTCTTGGAGGTTTACACCATCTGCATCAGTTTTCAGAGACTTACTTCGTTAGGAGAAGATAGTTCGAAATGTTTGTGTTCACAATCCAGCCAAAGTGTCACTGATGAGACCTGGTAGGTCGAAACAGCTGTCTGGCATTGGATTGTGAATGCAATCATTTCGAATATAGAAATTCTGATTTCTGTGAAGGGTTGCAGCTTTCTGCAAGTTGACCGAAGTCGATTCTCGATCGCGGCGGGCTATTTGTTGCGGCTTCGCCGTACAATGGCCCGCTGTAAGAGGTCTCCTCTGTCTTGGGCAGTGAGAGTTTGAGACTTTGGTCGTCACCCAGCAGATGGCGTTGCCTCTTGGAGGTTTACACCATCTGCATCAGTTTTCAGAGACTTACTTCGTTAGGAGTAGATAGTTCGAAATGTTTGTGTTCACAATCCAGCCAAAGTGTCACTGATGAGACCTGGTAGGTCGAAACAGCTGTCTGGCATTGGATTGTGAATGCAATCATTTCGAATATAGAAATTCTGATTTCTGTGAAGGGTTGCAGCTTTCTGCAAGTTGACCGAAGTCGATTCTCGATCGCGGCGGGCTATTTGTTGCGGCTTCGCCGTACAATGGCCCGCTGTAAGAGGTCTCCTCTGTCTTGGGCAGTGAGAGTTTGAGACTTTGGTCGTCACCCAGCAGATGGCGTTGCCTCTTGGAGGTTTACACCATCTGCATCAGTTTTCAGAGACTTACTTTGTTAGGAGTAGATAGTTCGAAATGTTTGTGTTCACAATCCAGCCAAAGTGTCACTGATGAGACCTGGTAGGTCGAAACAGCTGTCTGGCATTGGATTGTGAATGCAATCATTTCGAACATAGAAATTCTGATTTCTGTGAAGGGTTGCAGCTTTCTGCAAGTTGACCGAAGTCGATTCTCGATCGCGGCGGGCTATTTGTTGCGGCTTCGCCGTACAATGGCCCGCTGTAAGAGGTCTCCTCTGTCTTGGGCAGTGAGAGTTTGAGACTTTGGTCGTCACCCAGCAGATGGCGTTGCCTCTTGGAGGTTTACACCATCTGCATCAGTTTTCAGAGACTTACTTCGTTAGGAGTAGATAGTTCGAAATGTTTGTGTTCACAATCCAGCCAAAGTGTCACTGATGAGACCTGGTAGGTCGAAACAGCTGTCTGGCATTGGATTGTGAATGCAATCATTTCGAATATAGAAATTCTGATTACTTGGACTTGGTTCGCTAATGCTCTGAACGATATGTGACATAATTCTCATGACAAATATATCCGCTCCATCTATGGCTCAAAAAACTCAGTGGGAACTTGGTTCATTACAGCACTGAAAATTATAACCTTTCAAGAGTATCATGCAGAGTCAATCTCGCTATTATGGACTTGGTCCACTTCAGCTTTGAACCCCTCAATTCCACCATTGTATAAAAACAAATAATTTACCACTGAATTCTGTACTTACAAGAGTTTCGAAGGATCCCTCCTGATTTTCCTCAACTCCTGCTCAGCAGTAAAACTCCTCGAGAGCACTCGAAATATAATGCAATGTTGATGCAAACCCCAAATGGACACTTCGAATGTTTGGTTACATCCTGCGTTTGTATTTCTCATGCAAAATGAAATATATCTCCCAAGCGTGGGATATTTTTGCTCTATGAATTTCACCCGGATTATTTTCCGCTGAAAATGTAATATCGTAATGTGTGGCGTATACAGAAAAGAGCAATTCGTTGAGTGATAGAACTTTTGAAGGGTCTGACTCTGTGGAGTTATAGTCGAGTCAATATTGATGAAAACGTTGACATGGTCGGTAAGCAAACTTGAAGATTGGCAATGAATCAAATCATATTTCAAACAATTGGTTCAGCTCGGTCAAAACTACCTCTACAGTGAGTTGATGGGCTGGAACCTGTCAGAAAAGAACTATTCCCCCTGCTAACACCACGAAGGGTGTTTCGTGTCAATACAAGGTTATTCACACAACGAACATGAATTCAATGATACAAGTCACAATTTACAATTATTTAATGGGCACAATTGCAGATCTGAGCAGTTTCGGTATCATTGGACAATTGCCAGGGCAATATAGTACCCATCAAGAGGTCGGAAGTCGTTGGTTTATCATGATAAGAAATAAATCCAGCACCTATATCAGAACTCGATAAAGGTTGGAGCTGACAATGTGCAGATGAGTCGTCATTGCGCCATCTGCCCATAGACGAGGCAACCAACCAGAAGCAAACTAAAGGCGCTCCTTCCTCGTAAAAGAGAGGAATACAATTTGAATCTGGTTTGAATAAATAGTTGGATCTAAAGACATGGTTCTGGTGCTGTGAAGCATTCAGAGAAAAATAGTAAATAGAAGTCGCCAAACAAAATGTGATGATTTGTCCTAACAAACATTTTGGTACAATTTTGTACTGACCAGTTTGCTGATGATTTCTCAAGTTCATTGAGGTATTTCCATACAGGTTTTTTCTTTAATTGTAACTACTATTCCGAAAGGAAAAAATTGAACTTCTTCAATACTCGAAATGGACCTTTGTACATATAATAATTACCCATATGATCACTTCAACCTTCGAAGGAGTACCTGATATTTATGTTTCTTGATGAACTGGAAGAGGATTAAAGGATTCAGAATGCTTGGATACATCCCAGTATGATTACAAATGGATTCGACCTCAACGGTGCATTATTCTTCGAAAATGAAATCGTTTTCATGTGACTCGGATCTGTTTTGCACACAATTTTTCGGTTGAAAAATGGTCGTATCAAATTTTTCCTTATTTTAGTCGTGTTTCGAATTAAACAATGAGACGAACATGTAGCTGAATATTTCCCTCATATATAAAATATCCCATAAGAGCAATGCAATTATCGAAAACTTACAGCGGTAATTGCATTGTATCAAGTCACCATAACAACACATTTGAAACCGTATCGCTAGACGTCAGTAAACAACACAAATAAATGTCAGATAGACTTCAAAAATAGAAAAACATTTCGCGTTTAGGTGAGTACTCCATACAATCTATAGAGGAAAGTATAAATGAACAAAAAATAACATTTCCTTGAGAATTTCTGTATTCGTGAAATATTCCAATGAATTACATTCGTGCATAAAAATGACCATATGATTTTGCATTCAAGCGTAATATCTTATACAAATTGTATTCTGTTATTTTCATATTTTGTAAAAGAGCCCCCGTCCTTCGGACTCGGGCACTTTCGCCAAAATATGAGAACAAACTTTTGCAATTTTTAGATATCACGCTTTCTTGCAAAATTATCGGTAATTTTCATGCACTCGTGCAATTATAACCGATAATTACCTATGGGCTGTTATCACGGTCAGTTATCACTTGTATCATGAATTTCACAGAAAGTCTTTGACATTCCATCAATTTTATTCATTTTTTATAAGTCACTTTCCTGTTAGGAAAAAAATTATAACCCAATATCCCCCGAACATTGGTAAATAGCTCATAATTTCATCACAACTTCCCGAAACAAGTTATTTTAGGCTATTTATTGCCTGTTATCCCTCTACTATTTGTGACCACTGATGTCGAAGTTATAATTGAATCGATACTGCTTGATAATGTATTGATTTGTATGGTACTTTTGAATACAGTTGAATGCGAGTCTCATGAAAGAACACAGTAACTGGTACCTACTTTTCATGACGAATCTATGGAAGAACACAGTAACTGCTTTCATATTGTTTCTATATTTTCAATGGTGAAAATTCATGTAGCATTTGAAAAAAATCGTCGAGTGATATTATTGCGTTCTTGAATTTGGAATTGAAAAATTTTAGGTTGAATATGCTTTTATTCAAATGTACTTGCCATAGTATCATCAATATTCTGACAATAAACTGAAAACTGATATTTTAACCTTATTCAAATTAACTCCTTGGTATGGAAGATGAGAAGTTCTTGACTGTAATGAATAAACGAAAAACATTTCCAATACTGAACAAATAAATACTGATTCCTCTTGCTGTCTATGAATTATTTTGAAAACCTCGACGATCGTTGAAGGTGGCGTTTTTGAATATGTTGAATACACGTGTGATACTGCAATTAATCATCTTTTCCATCAACAAAGACTGATCACTTTATGATGGAAACAACGGGGCACGTTTAATTATTCCGTTGAATGAAAAATGATTTTAAGCTACTCAGAAAATTAGCTATACGACCATTCACAAACACAGTCATTACATATCCCATCGAACAACACAGTAAATGATATTAACTTACTGTGTTTCTCTAAGAGAAGTTGTATATACTGTGTTTTGTTATGGGTTCTCCATCGGAGTCGGTCAGTTACTGTGGCAGGTCCAGGTGATAACTTCGCTATGATTATGTTTTTTCAAATACAGAAATCAGTGAGTTTGCTAACGCTATAATCTCAAATTTCCCGAAACAAGTTATTTTAGGCTATTTATTGCCTGTGGCGTCGAGCTATTGCCAAATAACGTGCTTTCGTAAACTGTGATGAAATTATTTGGCTAATTATCAATGTACTTTGGATATTACAGCTGAAAATTGAATTTACGAAGCTAGTTCACTAAAATAAGAGCTACCAACTTAGAGATTCAACCCTACTTTTTCTGATATAATTCAATTTTTGGAGTTTCGTGAACATTTACTGGATTTTAATCTTAGTATTCGGTTATTACATGTGGGCGAAGCTCTACAGTTGAATTGGATACATAACAAATCATTACTTTCGAATATAGAAATCAAAAACGAGTGAAGTGATATTGATTGAATGAATTTGACTTTTTTGCCGATGTTATTTATATATCATTGTACCAATATGGATACATCGATATAAGTTTATGTTATTTTCGAATATTGAATAAATATTGCCGAATGTTCTCATTTTGTATGACAAGTTTGATATTCACAATATTAAGCCAATGTATCCGTAATATTCAAACAGTACTGCTTTTATAAATGTGTACTACTTCATCAACATAAACCTTGATCATTACCATCATCGTTTATTCACACAAAATATAGCAGCATGTACAAAAGTATTCATAACATGTCGTGAATAAACATCAGAAAAAAACCACAGAAGCAACACATGCTGCTTGTACGTGGTGGAAATTCGAATGCATAAGAAATGTATGTATTGAAACAATCACAAAATATTGTCAATACTAAAACAACTGTTCAACAATACTAAACTAATACTAGACTATGCGTTTCAAATATGCATTTGTATATCCAAAATATTAAAATTCTAAGGCACAAAAAAACGTTAAAAAAACACAAATCATCTCAATACGAAACAGTCGCAAGTAAAACAATACATTGGTGTGCTTGTGGTGAAAATTCATGTGCTTAAGAAATGTATAATTGAAACAATCACAAAACATTGTCAATACTAAAACAACTGTTTAACAACACTAAAATAATATTATAGAAATAGACTATGCGTTTAAAATATGCATTTGTATATCCAAAATATTAAAATTTTTAAATTTCAAGGCAAAAACGTTAAAAAAAACACAAATTATCTCTATACGAAACAGTCGAAACAAAATATTGGGGTGCTTGTGGTGAAAATTCGAGTGCTTAAGAGATGTATAAATTGAAACAGTCACAAAATTTTGTCAACACTACTGAAATAACTGTACTAAATAATAACACTTAAATAATACTTCACTATGTGTTTGAAATATTCATTCATTTCTATAACCAAACTATTAAAATTTCAATGCACGAACTTAAAAAAAAATTCAAATTATCTTAATACGAAACAGTCATAAAACAAAACATTGGGGGGTTAGTGCTATACTGTCTGATTGAATGTATTTTACTCGCAGTAAAAATATATGCACACATATATACATATACACACACATACACACATACACAAAGTCGCACTCAATTTTGGTCGAACATTTTTCCAATTTCCTTACGAGGTTTACTTTTTATTAATTTTTCGAGTGCTTTTTTCATTTGTGGAAGAGATTTTGAGAATTGTATGCTTTCTGGAAAAGAATTGAATACTGTTGGTCCAAGAAAATCATAGGATCTCTGCCCTACATTCTTGAGTGCATGTGGTATCCTATAGTTATTTTTATTTCGTGTATTATAATCATGACTTGGTCGAGTGAGATTTCCTCTATCTTTAAATTGATTTATCGCAATTATCTTATAAAATGATTGCCTCATGTCGAATATTCCAGATTCTTCATACAACTTATCACTTTCATAGCGGTAGGTTCTATGCAACATGAGTTTTGAAAATTTTTTCTGTATCACTTCTAATGGACGCAGGTGAGTTTTGGAAACTCCACCCCATCCTAATATGCAATATGTTAAGTGGCTTTGCACAAGACTATAATAAATAATTTTTTGTTGTTTCAGATCCAGTATACTCTTGAGTTGACGAAATTTATAAAGAATTTTCCTCAAATTTTGCACTAAATTTATATGAATGTCCCATCTCAGATGAGAATCTATCAAAACTCCTAATTATTTTATACTAGTTGTCGAGGATATTCTAAATGTTTTTTGAATCGTAATGGATTGATAGGGTAGTAAAGAGGACTTGTAACTACAGAATGGTAAGAAAGAGGTTTTGTTGAAATTTAAAGAAAGTTGTTTGTAGTCAAACCAATCTTTGATCATTTCCAAGTCTTTCTCTGCCCGCTCTTCGACCTCAAGCCATGTTTCACCAGAATAGACAACCGCTGTATCATCAGCAAAACTAGATATGTTTTCAGTTGTTTCTATAGAAAATAGTGCATTCACATATATGCAAAATAGTACTGGACCTAAGACCGTCCCCTGTGGCACTCCACATTCAATTGTCCTCTCAGTACTCTTTATATCTTTAATTCTCACAACTTGCCTTCGATCTGTCAAATATGATTTTAGTACCTTGAATGCATTCCCTCTTATTTCAATGTTCTCTAAAGTGGTAAGTAATATGTAGTGATCAACTGTGTCAAACGCCTTCGATAGATCAGTAAAAACTCCTATTGACGGTTTGCTTCTATCGAGTGCCTTGCATATGAGATCTATTAATTGCAACAGTGCATTTTGAGTGCATTTTCCTTCTTGAAATCCACATTGTGATTCGGACAGTATCTTGTTTTTATAAATGAAAGAATTTAGTCTGATTTCAATTAACTTCTCTAGGATTTTGCAAAGGTTTGTTATTAATGACACTACATAACCACTACATCCCGACTCCCATTTTTATAGATTGGAGTTATTATTGAGAGCTTCAGGCATGACGGAAAGTATCCTGTTTCTACAATCTTGTTAAAAATGTGGGATATAGATTCAGCGATGATGATGTTACACACACCGAACGAGTTCAAACGGTTGAAAAATCAATTCAACTAACAAAACTCTGCGAACACACATAAGTAAGATTTTACCGTTTCCGTTATGTTGCATGCACACCAAAACGATATCGATTCTAAGACGAAACTCCCGGCTGCTAAAAACGGCAGTGCAATTCCGGCCCAGAAATCCCGCAATTTATTCCATCCAGCGAAACACCAGATGGTTCCACTGCAATAGCCAATGCACTCACACATGCATTATCCTGAAACCAATTTCAGATTTAATCAGAGGTGGAACGATGGGGAAGCTTACCGCCATTTGTCTCGTCAGGAGTTTCCAGAAAAACTAGGGTGCATGCTTGTGTATGATTCTCTTGGAGCAGAAAGGTGAATCAAATATTCATGAGTTAATTGGCGCTGTATTGCGGTTTCTCACGAAGGCGTTGTAATCTGCATTGAGAATGAAAGGAAATTTCACGTTTCCCTCAGATTTTCAAGTACTCCAAATATCAGTTGAATAATATATCGACTGATCACATGGCAATATGTAAGTTGGTTTTTATTTTATATCAATTCGGAGAACAGGGAAAAATAGTTATTTATGTATCAAGGGAATTAGGAGGGCCTTAATTACCGATGGCAAAGTTTGCGTCCCGAGGGCCTCTGGCCCAAGGGACAGCAATTGCCTGAGGTTATTTAGGCTCATTAATTCCCGTGGTACATAGATAATTTTATTTCTGACCGATTTCAATAAAATTTTGTTCATTTTTGAAACGGAAAAATGTACCAATTCATTACCTTCCCGGTATATTTGAATCAGGTACCGTTGATTATAGTATAGTTTTCTTGTTGCTAGGTTGTTGCTATGTTACTTGTTTATAAACAGAACTTTGTTATCAAGCTGTGTTTGCGGTAAAAACGTGTTTTCTACCCCAAATATAATGGAGGATATTTTGAAAAAAGCTGAACAAGCAAGAGAATCATTATTTCCATCGAAAAGTGAAGCCGTATACCAAAAAGAATACAAGATATATCTGGACTGGCTGACACGGAAAAATGTTATGCCAAAAGATGTCACTGAAACTGTATTTCTGGCATATTTTCAAGAACTGGTAAGGAATTTTCTGTTTTTCGGTAGATTTGGTAGTAATTGTGTTTATTCGTTGCAGTCAGAAACGTATAGTCCGAATTCTTTATGGACTAAATGGTCAATGCTAAAATCGATGGTGACTATACATGAGAAACGAGATATCACCAAGTTCAATGAACTACAGGCTTTTTTGAAACGGAAGAGTAAGAGTTATAAGTTACTTGTGAAAGGTAGAGGGAATTATAAAATCTATAATGTCCCAAGGGAGTTATGACCCTCTTTATTGATAGCGTAACTATGACGATATAAGCTTATAATATCCCGGTCAGAAATAAAAGATTTTTCAGAACTTCATAAGTCTCGAGACGAATACAAACTAGAGTGGAAGGACATTATGTTCAAATCTTTATGTGTACTTCATGCTTTCATTCTATTGATCCTCAACTCATTCGATTGATGCATTGATATATTTATTGAAAATGCAAAAACAGTTGTTTTTACTTGTTTCGAAACCAGTGGTTTACACTTAACGAGCCTATATGCTCATTTATCATCCTATCTGTATTATACACCAAAATCACAGTTACTCATGTAAAGAAAATTATTTTATTATAATGAGATTTTATAATCTTAGTTTATACCTGCACCACGGATAGCAAACCGCTTCGTGGTTTTTCCTGTTTATTTGTTAATATTATCATCGAATGCACTTTCATGCTATTTTATTCAAATGAACATTATCATTATTATTATAACAATGCTACCGTATGAAAACGCAGGATATGAAGGAAACAGGTGTGGTTTCCACTGGTGTGATCTAACTGATGTTATCGAATGTAGTGTTTGATAGGTTAGGAATCAGTAACTTTTGTCAACGTTTCGCGCTCCGGGCTCTACAAGAGAAAATGTTTCATGAGAAACAGGTTGCGTACCAATGCATATTATTAATACTGTATGAAGATCGTTAACGGAGAGAAAGACAAGATAAAATTAAAAACGACTTATCAAACCAATGATTATTTATCAACGATAACAGAGTACAAGTAGTAAGGGAACTCGTATAACCACATAACAGTGAACATACTTACTGAAAGATTAACGATGAGAATAGTTCGTTTTTACTTTCTTTTTCAGGACAATATAAAAAACATAGTTGGTGGCAAAAATAGATAGATGAGTTTGTTAGGGAATTGGTTTAGCAAATCAAAATAAACGGTATTTAGATCTTCCAAATCCCTTCTGGTATCAACAATATCTTGTTTGAAAATGTGGCTCACCTCACCAATAAACAGTGTTTTTTATGGACAATGAGAAGCAGTTCATTTGAAAAAGTTTGAACATCTCATATGTAACTTTTTAAGATCAAAACTGTGACCGTTATCTCTCGTGTGATGAACGAGGGCTGTTGGATTGGTTGGTCTTAAAATATTTAGTGCCTCTTTCGTATTCATTCATACTGTTTTTTAAATAGTATCCTGTTTGACCTACATAAAAATTTGAGGAATATTTGCAGTTGATATTATAGACTACGTACAATTTAACGCAAAAACAATCATATTTTGATGGGTAGATCCCAGAGTGCTCCATGGAAATCATAAAATATTTGGACTGGGCCTAATAGACAGAGAGAAACTATTGATCTCCTCACTGTAAAAAGATGCCGTGGTTGGCAATATGACAAATATACCGGTATCGTGTCATTTCTGGCATAAACATCCGAGTGGTATTTTTTCACAATTGTACAATTGTTGGGAAAGCCGGAAAAACTCTCGAAAAAAACCTATAGGACCACCGGCTCTCTTGGTGTATTCAATCAACGGACGCCACCTAGCGGAATTGGAAGAGAGCAAAATATTACTAACCAACAAATATCCCCAGAAGATTTTTTGCTGTGGCCGGGATCGAACCCGCATACAAACCGGCCACCTGAATTATGAAATAACTTTCTGGGTGCCTGCTAGAAAAAAATATTCATTCAACATAATCGAATTGAAAGATTAATTTTTGGTTTGAACTATAGAGAGTAAACAGTAAAGTCATATACACTCATTAAAAAATTCTGACGTTACCAAGCATTCACGTAGTATATAAATAAAGGATCTATAAGATCATCTAAAAAATTGACACAAATACTAAAAAGGAAATTCCAATTCACTATCAGTCATGAAACACAACTCAAGCAGATTCTGCACCTGATATTATTTCTGATGGAATTCTTATTTCCCGGACCTGAAACATTGATAAGATTCATTTTGAAATCCTTATATATTTTTTCAACTTCTTGCATATATCTATACTTTGTAATGAAATTATCCCTCTACTATTTGTGACCACTGATGTCGAAGTTATAATTGAATCGATACTGCTTGATAATGTATTGATTTGTATGGTACTTTTGAATACAGTTGAATGCGAGTCTCATGAAAGAACACAGTAACTGGTACCTACTTTTCATGACGAATCTATGGAAGAACACAGTAACTGCTTTCATATTGTTTCTATATTTTCAATGGTGAAAATTCATGTAGCATTTGAAAAAAATCGTCGAGTGATATTATTGCGTTCTTGAATTTGGAATTGAAAAATTTTAGGTTGAATATGCTTTTATTCAAATGTACTTGCCATAGTAACATCAATATTCTGACAATAAACTGAAAACTGATATTTTAACCTTATTCAAATTAACTCCTTGGTATGGAAGATGAGAAGTTCTTGACTGTAATGAATAAACGAAAAACATTTCCAATACTGAACAAATAAATACTGATTCCTCTTGCTGTCTATGAATTATTTTGAAAACCTCGACGATCGTTGAAGGTGGCGTTTTTGAATATGTTGAATACACGTGTGATACTGCAATTAATCATCTTTTCCATCAACAAAGACTGATCACTTTATGATGGAAACAACGGGGCACGTTTAATTATTCCGTTGAATGAAAAATGATTTTAAGCTACTCAGAAAATTAGCTATACGACCATTCACAAACACAGTCATTACATATCCCATCGAACAACACAGTAAATGATATTAACTTACTGTGTTTCTCTAAGAGAAGTTGTATATACTGTGTTTTGTTATGGGTTCTCCATCGGAGTCGGTCAGTTACTGTGGCAGGTCCAGGTGATAACTTCGCTATGATTATGTTTTTTCAAATACAGAAATCAGTGAGTTTGCTAACGCTATAATCTCAAATTTGTGAAAAATGTCGGTTACTGTATCTTTCCTTAACACCAATAAATGGAATTTGTCTTTAATTCCTCCTACCACGGGTTGAACAGAGGGTGGAAAATCAACTTTGTAATCTAATATCTTAAAGAAAGATAGGTCTCTAATACAATCCAATGAAAACTACTATTTCTTCAATGTTTGATTAACTCAAAATCTGAAATGATCGGGTGGAATGAAATGTATGCCGACTCAGAATGACGATCTTTCATGCTACATCATGAAATTCAAATATACTATCTAGTTTTCTGCAAAAAATCCTGTAATCTCAATGAAAACCATATGGAGTGAAATGATATTAATCGAATCCAAATTCCATTCATGTCCAAACCTATCAATCTAACCAAAGAAACCTTCTCAGTACCTACCCATAAAAAGTTCACCACTGAATCACTACCTCTAGAAGACGACATTTTTTTTCCTGGATAAACTCTCCTGCAGGATATAGGCAAGTGCTCAACCTGACGATAAAACTGCCCCGGAAGATTAATGACGAAAGTTTTCTCGCTACTCCTTTAGTAGTTACCAGACTTCATAATCGGGTGGAAAACTTCAAAGAACAGTAAAGCATGCTGCATAATCTGTGATATTGATGTAACCCACTTTTGTTGCATAAAGGAGTATATTTTCCCGCAGTTGTGGAGAAACTGGTATTGAGTTTCACCGTTTCACAAAAAAGTACGTTGATTATTCAACAATTAGAATTTTTTTATTGAGAGTTGCTCATGACAAATTGGTTATACTTTTGTTGTTGACAATGTGAAATGTATAATAGATATTGAGGGCATAATTTTTCTAAGCAGTTTTTGAACCTCTTGGTATAAACCCACCTGAACCATATTTTTGAAAAAAGTTTTTCAAGAGTCAGAGTACTCATAGAGGATATTGAGAAATAGTATGTTCTATTAAGAAAACAAGTAATGCTTTGTAGGGAGAGCATGGAGATTGCCTAACGATCTTTAGGGACCAATTATTGTTTATGATACAATTTTCTCTATTTATAGAATATATATATTTTTCTCTATTTTGCAGATAACATACAAGCTCATCCAAATTTTTTTTGAGGAATAACAAACATAACAATTGCATTTTTTTCTCCTTGAAATTGTAATATCACCAATACTCATAAATAGTTTCATTTTTGGCATACCCCAAGAGTACGATATTTCACACCTTTTAGACTCGGAGGTAGTGAACGATTTGTTGGACCAGTTTTTTGAATAGAAATCATCTCTTTCGATGAATAAGTTAAATCAAAAACATTTCACAAACACTATATGTTGATACATACGTGTATATCATTCAAAGACGTACCTATCAACAATCAACAGAGAGTGTATTTTTTTTTATTTTACTTCTTTCATAAAAGTTTCAATTCCAATTCTTCAACTCGGAGAGGAAAAATGACAGAGAATTGTTCCCTAACTTCACATTCTTCACAAAAATACTCAAGTTTCTAAATACATTTTGTCGAACCCAGGATTTGCTTTTAATAAAACACACTGTATACTTCCAATTAGTATGCCCGATAAAGTTTTGTCGATATCACGATGAAATCAATTCTATTTGTGATGGGCATACTGTGTAAAGTTGGAGCTCATTAAATATTCTCGCTATATATATATATATATATATATATATATATATATATTTATATATATAGCAAGATGTTAGTCACCCTGTGTAATTTGATTGAGTATATTCTCATGAATTTCGTACTTTGAGCAATGATTGTATAGGTAACAAAAAATGCAAGGCGGATTGTAAAAAGGCTTTCATTGATTTTTTTTTTAACTCAACGAATGCAAATTCTGAGTTATACATTAAGTACCACGCAGCGTGTGAATTTTTTTTGAAGATTACAATTTCCTTAACGTTCACTTACTTTCCGTTACAAAGACAGACTGTAGAAAAATGGTCCAAAAATATGACACTGCCACGTGTCTAAGACGTGTTGCGAATGCCTTTTATTCGGGATGTTTTCTATTATAATTGCACGATAATTTACCGATAATTTTGCAAGAAAGCGTGATATCTTAAAATTGCAAGAGTTTTGGGAAAGAGCCCTCGTCCTTCGGACTCGGTCACTTTCGCCAAAATATGAAAATAACCGAATGCAATTTGTATAAGATATCACGCTCGAATGCAAAATTATCTGGTCATTTCCATGCACGAATGTAATTCATTGGAATATTTCACGAATAAAGAAATTCTCAAGGAAATGTTATTTTTTGTTCATTTTCACTTTCCTCTATAGATTGTATGGAACACTCACCAAAACGCGAAATGTTTTTCTATTTTTTAAGTCTATCATCTGACATTTATTTGTGTTGTTTACTGACGTCTAGCGATACGGTTTCAAATGTGTTGTTATGGTGACTTGGTACAATGCAATTACCGCTGCAAATTTTCGATAATTGCATTGCTCTTATTGGACATTTTATATATGAGGGAAATATTCACCATAATGTCCAAACTATGAAACTCCTTGCCTTGCCTTGACAAATTCGAATCAATTACGAATTCATGCCTTCTCTTTTGCTGTTCACACGATATTAATTGAGCATTACAGGATTTTTCCTATAGTGTGAAAGTGAAGATGATTCAGTTGCCACTACTGATGACTACTTTGAAATCAACTGATATAATATGTCGTTATTGAAGACACTTCTTCGACAAAAGTTACGTTTATTTGCAGTTCACTTGTTCTCGTTGTAGGATAAAGCAAAACTATTCGACTCTTCAATCAGCATTTTCATTGCTTCCTGAAATATATTCGTAACTCTACTGAATACACTCCTTCGACAACAGTTTTCAACTCACGATCTATTGCAGTTTTCTTCTTCGTTTTGTTGCAACCTTTCCATTACCCACCGTGCTGCACAGAACATCCAAGCGTCAAACTTCGAAGATGTTGACGAAAACTTCCTATAAACAAGAGTCACGCTCCAACATAACACACACTTTATCAAAACCGTATCGTAAAAATCGATCGCTGCGAGTCTGGGCTGGAGACAAGCCGTTAAAATTGATGCAGAAAGCTTTCAGGGCCTAATGGCCCTATTCTCCACGATTTACGATTCATCAGGCAAATCGTGCGGAATACAATAGACATATTTGGAGACTTGTCAGAATCAATGCGATCTGTGAATGAAGATTGACGTTTTCTGAGTAGAAAAGCAATCGTAGTCCAGTAGAATAGTATTTTTTGGTGGATAGCCCTGTCATCGACGTTAGGCATAAGATGCACATCAAATCAAATCAAAATATACTTGAGATTTGCATCTTATTGACAAAGTCCAAGAAATACAAATATAGATATAAAATAGTATTGAAAAAAAGGAATGTATAAAACACTATAATGTAAAATAACAGCCATAAATAACAAATTGAAAAAAATTATTCTTTAAATGATTCACTAAAATATTCCCCCAAACTATAATAGGGTCTGTCAACAAGTAGGTGTTTTACCGCCTTTTTGAAATGGATGTCGCTCAGATTTGTAGATCTTATTTCTAATGGTGAATTATTGAACAATTTACCACCATTATAGTATATAGAGTCTCGAATTAGATTCGAAGTCGGGACAGGAAGTCTAAAGGTATAAATGCTATTACAAGTAGCATATGGAGTAGAAACAAAGTTGAACTTCGATTTATGTTTAATTATGTAATTATGTAGTGTCAACACAGAAGAGAGAAGGGATGAGTTGCATGGCTCCCCAAAACGGTATTCCACATCGTAGTTGTTTAAGGTGATCATCAAATTTCAGCCTATTGTCAATGAATACACCGAGAAATTTTGTGTTTAATTTATTTTGCAATGTGGCAGAGTCTATTGGAATTTCTTCAAGCAAACATTTGAATGATATTGTATTTGTTTTAGATGCATTTAAAGATAGTAAATTGGGATCGCGCCAGCTTTTCACCTTTTCCAAGTCGGATGATATTATCTCATGCAGCTCCACTGAGTTTTTTTCCTTCCACAATATCGTTGTATCATCCGCGAATAGAGTGAAACTACCAGATATGTCGATCATAGATAAGTCATTTATATATAACAAAAACAGAATAGGGCCCAACACAGAACCCTATGGTACACCAGATTCAATGGCCCTGTTCTCCGAGAGTTCCGCTGTCCTCACCATTTGACTCCGCCCTGAAAGGTATGATTCAAACCAAGTGTCGTCACACCTCTACATCCATATTGATCAAGTTTTCATAGTAGAATTTCATGGTTGACGCAATCAAACGCCTTTGAAATATCACAAAAAATTTCGGCGGCTACTTCACCAGCATTTATTTCAGTGCAGTTTTAAGAATTCCTCTAATTTCTCAATAATTTTTGCTAAAGTTGGTATTAAGGAAATAGGACGCAGATTGGAGGGATTATCCAAATCACCACCTTTATGCACTGGAATGACAACGAAAGTTTTCAGAGAGGATGGTAATGAACCAGTTCTGAATGAGGTATTTATGAGGGCGACCAATGTCTCGAGAGCAATGATTGGTAAATTCACATAAACCCTGATGTGTTGACTGATATATATATATTCTTTTATTCGATTCCCCCCAATCTGAGGAATCGGAGTGAGAGCTTATGTTTTTTGACGGTAGATGATGATGCAAATGCGATTTTTGAAAGCTGCAATTCCAATTAAGGGAAAGCTCACGAAAGAATTTCGATACCGATGGTCTCAGTGGATAAACTTTGGCGGGATCTTTTGATCACCAATAGAATCATTGGCACACATAATTTGTGTAGACAGTCCACCTTATAGAAAGCTAACCCCTCACACAAAAATTTGACCTCAATTCGAAATATTCGAAATTTGAATGCGTTTGGAAGTTTCGATAAATACAATATTCAACTTTATTTTATTTAGGGCCAGTTTTATAGGTTCGGTTCAAACTAAGATTGAAGTTCAAACTACGCATTTGACAGATTTGTGCGTTTTATAACTTCCGATGAAATAAAATCTTCGGATTGAACTCTGACGACTGTTCGTTAAAGTGATCGGTGGATTGAGCAGTAGTTAAACTTCAGATCGGGGTTGGACATGTGTATCAGCCGAAGAAATACGTTTGTAGAACTATGATAAGTATGATAGAATAAAATTGACAAGTGATACGTAAAAATTAGTGGGAATTTTAAATAATCAAGATTTTGTCAGTGTGTTGGTGTTTGAACTATATTGTATTTTTCATCATCTAGATATTATAATTGATGATTTTGAAGATATATTCGAGGAACTTCTGTCGGATGATGAAGAAGCCATCATAAATGTCGTCGAAGTTCCAAGAAGGCCCCGAATATTCAGAGACAGATTCGATCATGTTGCTCTTTGGGATGATACAGAATACATTACACGTTTCAGAATTTCTGAGCAATCCGTGGAAATGCTGCTGCACCAAATAGGGAAGTATACCTAATGAAATTTAAAATTATAAGGCAAATAAACCTGACAGTCATGAGGCCATACTGCCAAGTGCAAATTCTACCAACTCACTAATCATGAATTTCCTAGAAACTGTCAACTATAATCGGAACCTGTAAAACACTCAACTGCTGCGCGAGGTTTGAACTGAGTTCAAATCAATGGATAACTGAAGTGTAATCTTCAGGTTGGACTCCAGTTTAAACCGAACCTGTAAAACTGGCCCTTAGTTTTGTTCTTTTCATTTCACGTTGTTCTTCCTACGTTTTCATCGTCAAAATTGCTATTGTCGAGTGCAGTTTTCACCTCTAGACTTTAGAATGAAGGATTTTGCATTATCAAAATGGTTAAGGCTTTCTCGGCCGAGGTTATGTATGAGCCTTTGAAGAAGCTAGCCACTCGCGCCTGCGAAACGTCAGGAAGAAATTCCAGAAAACGACGGCCTTCAAACCAGAACCATAGTATTGATTTTGCATTATGTTTGTGGTGTTGATAGTGCCGAATTTAATATCCGTTTCCATAGTATAAGTCGCTACCGCAGGTAACTTAGTTCTTAGGCCGAGTTTCACCAACGACTTTAATCTGGATTACCTTGCTAACTGGAATATTTGTACGCATTTATGCATTCAGAAATTCCAGTTAGCAAGATAATCCAGATTGAAATCGTTAGTGAAACCGGGCCCTAGTGTTAGAAAATATAATACTATAAAACACATATTTCGAAAATAGAAGATAATTTTGAAAATCCCAGAATCAACATCAATGTCAAATGAATGAATTGGAAAACTCCCAATTTTGGAAAACTCCCAACTTTGGAAAACTCCCAATTTCCAAATCAATGGAAATTAGCGAATGTCATACCAGTCCCGAAAACTAAATGTCCTACCTCTTATAATGACCTACGACCTATCAGTATATTACCAGTTTTATCAAAGGTCTTAGAATACTTCGTGAAAAAACAAATAGTAGATCATCTCAATTCAAATGATATTCTTCCGTGTGAACAATCGGGTTTTAGAAGTGGTTATAGCTGTACTAGCGCACTCCTGAATCTCACTGATCACATCATTACTTCAATAGATAATAATATGTGCACTATACTGGTAGCTCTCGACTATTCTAAGGCATTTGATACCATCGATCATGGCATTCTGTTGCAAATTATGAAATTCATTGGTATGACAGAAAATGTGGTGAAATTTATAAAGAATTATCTGGAAATGAGACAACAAAGGGTAACGCTAAATGATCATTGTGGCGATCCCATGTTTATATCTCGGGGTGTGCCACAGGGTTCCATATTGGGACCCATCTTATTTATAATTTACACTTCTTTTCTTCTAGCACGTCTGAAATATTGCAGAGGGCAGATGTATGCGGACGACACTCAAATTTACTATTCGTTCAAAGCTGACAATATAGCTAACAGTTGCGATATGATTAATGAAGATCTTGATATTCTTAATACCATATCAGCTCAACACTCTCTCCGGCTGAATCCAAACAAATCTGCCTATATGTTTTTCTGTAAACAAAAAAATAGAGAGCAACTCATATCACAACTCAACATCCATATTGACAATGATGAATTGCCTATCAAATAAAAATTTTAGGTTTGATTCTTGATACAAATTTGAGATTCGAGACGCACGTCAGGAAATGCATACAAAAATCAATAATTCGACTTAAGTCTCTATACAACTCTTGTTGAATGCCGAAATGAAAAAATATCTTTGTGGCTCACTAATTTTGTCAGTGTTCAACTATGCTGATACTGTGTATGACAGCTGCTTGACTGTTGCTAGTGTTCATAAAATTCAAATGATTCAAAACTACTGTCTGCGTTTAATATATGGTATACGAAAAAGAAATCCCATCAGTCATAAATTAAAAACTGCTGAATGGATCAATATGAAAAACAGACGTTTTTACCATTGTGCTATCATGTATCATAAAATCATTTTGAATAAAAATCCCCCATACTTATACAGGAAAATCAAATATCGCACAGATGTGCACAATCTGAACATCAGATTCAAGGGTAACCTGTCACAGCCCACACATAAAACGAAATTTTATGAACGCTCCTTCTCTTGCAATATCGTAAAAATTTATAACTCGCTGCAACCTCATCTCAAGAAACTGTCAGTCTCCCGGTTCCAAAAAGAACTGAAGAATATTCTGTTGAAGACATGAAAATGTAACTACTTAGATCATAGAATATTTAAATATTTACTTGTTCCATAATCATAATCATATTTATATCTTGTTTTTGAACAAAAAAACTGTACCTTAGCATAAATGGATATTGAAACATATACAGATAGTGATGTAACTACTGCTACTTATTGGGGTTAAGTGGAAGAACAGCGTGCAAACTCCGGTCTGCACAGCTGAACTTCGCCCTTTCAATGTAACATTGTCGATGTCAGAAAGGCTCCCACAAAAATGAATAAAGAGTATTATTATTATTATTATTATTATTATTATTATGATAGAACGCGAGATTATTCTGCCGGTGATGAAAAAAAAACTTCACCTTTAATGTCCTTTCCCACCTTACTTGGGTAGAAGTTATATTTGTGTGATTCACTGGCTGTTTTCTAGAATTTCCCAGTTTAATATATACTTACAGCATGAGTGAAAATGGTTGTTCCGTCCCAAATAAAGGAGAATGCATAAACAATAATATGAAATTATGGAATACATTTTTTTCAGGCGAGTGTTTTCAAATTCTTCTATAACCTATAGAACAGCCCTCGGCCGTGCAGGAAATGTGAGGTTACGTTACCAGACTTATGAAGTGCGCCTCTGTTGGTGATCTTTCGGGGAGATTTCTCAAGTAGAAATTATTCAAAATCAAGAACGTGAGATATCAGAAATATTGGGTTACGGTTTTCCCGGTATATGTCAACACACTAGGTTTTTTATTAATCTTGGTTAGGCGCTACCGATCTCAGAAAAAAATCCATCTCCGATCGATAACTGACAATAAATATCCTATTCAGATTAACCTCTGACCTCCTACGAATGTTAATCTCCATTTGTCAAAACTTGCATGGGATAAAGATAAACAAGGTCATGCCTCGCAGCACGTTTGTTGGGATTTTTCCGTGACCCACTCTATGCTTTATAACATGATGAGGTTAGTCTGAAATTGATTCTCATCAAATGAATTCCGATTATATTTGACGTTTGGAAGAAAAAAGCAATTGTAAAACAGAGAACTCCTCGAATAATGAATAGGTAACTAATCACTCCGACCCTTCTACGATGTTCCAATGAAGTGAGCGAGACTGTGAGCGAAGAATCATCAACAAGACGGATTGCCTTTCTCTGAATAGAATCCAGAAGCCTCAATGAGTGTTGGGCTGCCGAACTCCACATATCAGAACTATATACCAAGACAGGTCTTATCTGAGCCTTGTAAATCATCAGAAGATGACGAGAAGTGAAGTATTACTTCGCACGAAATAGAAATCCAAGTTTCTGGGAAGCACCTTTAGCGATAGATCTCACATGGTTTTCCCATGAAAGATTATTACTGGTCGTGATTCCTAACATCGTGATACTTGACTTTGTAGGAATAGTTACTCCTGACATCTGAATATTAGATGATAGATCGGCTTTCCTCGAGAAAAGACATGCCTGGGTTTTCCTAGCATTAAATTGCACTGAGTTCGTGTTACCCCATTCTATCATTTTCACCAAGTACTCGTGAATTTTATTGACGTGAATGTTTTTTTGAATTTTTTTCTCGAGCTTGTATGGGGACTCTGGAAGAGAAACTAGTATGAAGAGTTCTGTAGTCTGCAAAACTATGTACTGAACAAGATGTTTTCTCGAGCAAATCATTGATATGAAGCAGAAACAAAGTGGGCGCCAGAACTGAACCCTGTTGAACACCTGCATTTACGGGGAGAATATCAGATGATACTTCTTCAACAACCACATACAGAGACCTATCTGACAAGAAACTCTTCAACAAAACACACAACTCAGAAGGCAAACCATGAGACGGCAGTTCAGAAAGGAGACCCAGATGCCAAACTCGATCAAACGCTTTTGGAATATCGAGTGCAACAGCTATCGTTTCTTCCAATTTCTCGATTGAATGCTGCCAAATACGAAAAACAAGCCAATAAGTCACTGGTTGATCTTTGATGGCAAAATTCGTATTTTCGATCATTATTTATTCGATTACTTTCTCTAATTGAGCTCATCGTTTTTTTTTAACTGATCTCAATACGAAAATTCCCAGGAAGTTATACACGAAAATATATATCAGTTCTCTCGACCCTCGTCAAGTGCCAAGGAGAGCATATATTATTCGGAAAGTGTGAATATTTCCCTCTAAATCGCTCGTTTGGGTTTAGCTTCCACGGTTTCATGAGGGCAAAATTGAATCAAACATTGGACTTTCAGCTCGCATACCGAAAGTGTTCTGGTGCGAAGGCAAAAATGAATATTCTTGTTTGTTCGGGAATATTGTCCTCGAACAAACAGAAATTGCCCATTTAAGCTTTGTATATGTGTTTCGTGCCCTTTTTGCTAATATTCTGTGGGGGTTCTAATGTTTTGAGTGTGGTTGTTCCAGGATTCTGGTTAACTTTGATACAACACTAACAACGAGTATAGAATGTATATTCAATTGTTTTTTATCAGTTACAGACATGGCCGTTGTGTAATATACATTTCTGAGTGGAATTACTGGATTACATTAGCTCTTTCTACTATTCTGTCTCGCATGTACGTATTATGAGTGTTCAAAAACGTTTCAACATCTCACTGACTTTGACCAATGTACTCTCTACATTCGGGGCCAGTGCAATCTGGCCTTCTCATGTGCTTGGATGTGATCCATTTACCTACGTGCCATAAACCAAGGGTAGTAGTTGTTTTCCGGCAAATACCTGCTCAAACTTCGGCCAGCATTAATGGTGATGTGACGAGGATATTACGGTAAAACATTTATTTCTCTTTATTTCTTTATCCCATACAGCACAATGTCATTCATAGAATGTTCACAGAATATCCTCCAGAATATTCTCAGAACATTATCACAACATGATTCAAATATTCTAGACATGTTCTATCCATATTCGAAATGAACCATTTTAAATATTCTGAGAATATCTCTCCCGGCCCGGCGCCTCCACCATATGTCGCAACTCTGTACTCGCTTGGCTTATTACGAGAGGATTTTTTGCTGTTTCACCCAACTCCCATTCATCCAAATAATGAAAGAACTCATTCGAAAACTTAATCAAATAATCATTATAAAAAATGAGAAAACATGCTCGAAAATGAACTGACATAGAAAAGCTAACGAGAAATAAAAAAAAACACCAAAAACTTACAATATTTTGCTAACCAGCAGGATTGTAAAGATGTGCTGCATTCTCAAAAATGTTCTGGAACCGTTTCTGAAGAGTGATCAATGAATATTGACTGATTTACTGAATACTGAATCTTGATCTCCCTCAATATTTATAAAGATTCATATGTTGAGGTTGCAAGTTTGCTCCGGTCACCATACTAAAGTAAAATGCAAAGCGCACATCCGTGCAAGTTTGCGAATTTGGAGATTGTTTTATATTCCTATATCCTGTAATCGTATCAATTTGATGTCTTTGAACTTGGAGTATTGAAATATGGAACTGTAAATACTGAGTGTTTCTGTTTTAGAATATTGAAGTTGAGGTTGACACATCTCTCAATTTATATATTTGTTTGTATGGATTTGAATAAATTAATGACAACTTTCCATATTTGACAATACTAAGACTTTCCATGGTCATTCTATGAATGTTTATAGAATATTCTCTAATAATATATGAACAGTCTCAGAATGTTGAGAATATTCGAAAACTGAAAAATAAAAAGAAAAATTGTAAGTGACATCATTAAGCAGAAGCAGTCACCCATTCAGGACCTAACTGCACCTTTCGTTAGTTACCCTCTGTGATTAAACCTTCCTCTGCGTATTATGGTGGCTGTTTAGTCTAGAGAATGAAGCGGAAAAAATGGTAAAACCCCGCAATTTTTTCGTCCAGCACCGATTTGTACAAAAATTTGGGATTAGGCTTATTTCAGCCTCGAGTTCATTTTTTATATTGTGCCGTTGTACGCCTTTTGTTTTTTAGGGGTGAAAACTACCCCTCATTGTCAAAAATTATAAAATAACATTAAAAACCTAAATATGGGTAAAAAATATTTAAAAAATGATTGTTTCATGCTTTAGGATACAATTTCATAATGTTTCAACCTACCTTTGTCAAAAACTACCCTTGAAAACATTGAAATTTTTTTAATATCTTCGAACATCAGAATACACTGGTGAGAAATCAACGAAATATACACTCACACACGCATACACGTGACCAGATGTTTCTTCTGCTCTATCTTTCAATTTGAATGGGGAAAGTGGAACATATAACGTATAACGGCCGAATATACGCTCCGAAGCGGGTAATTTGAATTTAAAAAAAAATTATCGGTTTTTTAAGCATAGTTCCTTCATTTTAGGTGATAGAAATTTCGTAGGGCTTTTCAAGAGCTATAATACTATGTGGATCAAATTACTCAAGGTCCCTTTATTTTCAAATGGGGAGAGTTCAAAGCGCTTGAATAAGGTGATGTTCAATCGTAAATGTAGGAGGTAAACGGCTATATCTCGCCGAATATTCACTGCACAAAAAATCTGCACACAAAAAAAAATTTGACATTGAAACAGCTACAATTCAGTACTTCATCGTTTTTTTTTTTCGTGTCTTTAGTATTTTGGGAGATATTTTTAAAAAAAGGGTTAAAAACACGAAATTTAAAAAAATCGTTTTCTCTTTAAACTTCAATTTTTCTAAAATTAGGAATTTCAATTTGGTCAAACCTCGTGGGTGTATTGATAGTACATATATAAAGAGAATCACAGAAGGATGGCGATCAATTTTAATTAGGGGGTACTTTGGGGGTTGTTTTCACAGATTTTTTTCGTAGAAAATCTTATTTTGATCATAAGTTGGTCAATTTTCATGCTAGAGATTTTTTTTTTCAATCGTTTGAGAGCTCTAATTGAATAATTCAATGAAGACTCTATGAGCTTTCTTCGAAAAATGCAAATTTTTCTCGTTATTTCGCTTTAAATCTTCCAATTTATACATTTGACGAAAAGAGCTAAGCATTAATTTGTTGTATCTCAGTTCGTAATTGTCGTAGAAGAATTATATTACAACAAATTTAATTATTTTCGTCTGATGATGGAGTATAGGACAGTGGTTTTTTGGTATCACTATTTCGGAATTGGAAACTCTCATTGTTTTGGAAGAAGAACTGAAGGCTGAAGGTGAATTCATGCAAGCCAACTCAACTTGTATTTAATTTAACTTAGTAACTTAGGAAGTTCGATGTTCGGAATCTAATAGAAGCATTCATGCATTATATTTAGCAACTTATGATTTTTTTTTCGCTAATGCTCCAAAATTTTGTCAGCTGTTAAAATCAGTGGCGCATATCTTCGCTATTCTAGTTTGGGAATTGTTGCATGAATGCCCCATTTTCAATACAACTTTTAAAGATAAGTTAAATTGAATACAAGTTAAGTTGGCTTGCATGAATTCACCTTAACAGCTATTATGGCAAAAAATAAGGAGAAAAACATTGTGATACAATTCCGTCTATTCTCAGAATATTCGAAGAAAATATATAAGGAACATATCGAAATGTATATTCAAGAATATTTGTTAGAGGATGAAAATATTCTGGGATTATTTTGAATACATTTCATTGGAATATTCTGAAAAAAGTATTTTTGAACGTTGTGAGAATATTCTTGAAATATAATGTGCTGTCTGGGATATAGCAAATCGAAATGTATATAACAAAGATTCACAGGTATGCTTGAAGAATGGCTTTAAATCAAATATTCTAAATGAACAATTTGTTCTGGCCAGCCTCAACTCACTTACACTGTAGGTTGACGAACTAACACCTATCAGAAAACAACTACTCCCCTGGCTAATACTACGAAGGGCATTGGATTACATCCAATAGGTGTTAAAATGATAGTTAGGAACTTGGTTATTTTTGTGGAGGAAAATGCATGAAAAATGAAGTTTGATGAATCATTTTTTGCCTTTTTATTTTTCCGAATCATAAAATAAAAATTACAACTTCTATGGAAGGAGTAGATTCGAAAAAATTTACGAACACTCTTTGTTGATAGGTACGTGTATATCATTCGAAGACGTTTAGTTCATTCACAAAAAGGAATAAAAAATCCCTGCCTATATTCCTATGTTTGCTATCTTCAATTTTATATGCTTGGTATTCAAATTGAGCAATTGAGGGTAGCTGTTTTGGATGGAATTGTTCTTTCTCTTGTGAATGAATCAGACGTCTTTGAATGAATACACGTACCCTATCAATAGAGACTGTTTGTATTTTTTTAAATTTTACTACTTTCATAGAAAAAAAGTTGAAATATAATTCATCAAACTTCATTCTTTCCACATAAATATCCAAGTTCATATTTATATATACTATATTATATCGAAGAAACCCGTATAAAAATATTTTTGTCGTACTCGGAAAATTCAATTCTCTCCTGTGTACAGAGTGGTCCAACGAAAAGTATGCACCTTGCTCTTCCCCTTTTTTTGTAACTTAACGCAAAAATGCTCGGACAGGTCAATTTTGCTTTTGGGGGGACACATTTCAGATGTATTTTTCTACCTATGCCGTCAACCCCCTAGCGAGAGTGAGTAACAACCCTAAAATATCAAATGGAAGTGGGGTCTTTCCAATGATACCTAATTTGTTGTATTTCATTCAAAAAGTAGGTATTATGAAGAAAAACAACTACAACCCAGTACTTTGAAGTGTGTAATTGACTTGGTAGAATCCTACCTCAGCAAGGGCTGAAAATGTGATCCATTTGCTTCCATACAATGATACAGATTTTGTTCAAATCTATTCCTAACATTCTGTAGCATATCAGGTGTTATATGCCTGCACTCTGCTGTAATTCATTGGCGAAGATCTTCTATGGACTCGGGCTGCGTAGCAAAACATTTTCTCTCAAGTGTCCCCAAAAAAAAAAGTCTAAAGGTGATAAATCAGGTGACCTGGAAGGCCATTCGATGGGGCCCCTCCTTCCAATCCACCGTCCAGGAAACCGATCATCTAAAAACTCTCTTACCGGAGCAACATAGTGAGGAGGTGCTCCATCTTGCTGGAAATGAAGCCAATCATCATTATGATGTTGGTCATTTTCAATTATTTCTGTTATGAGAGGATCAATTGTATCTTCAAGCATGTTCAGGTAGACCTCACCAGTTAAATTCCCAGGAATAAAAAGTGGTCCTACGATATGACTACCTAATATGCCACACCAGACATTGATTTTTTGACGGTACTGGGTATGTACCTCTCGGAATAAGTGTGGGTTACTGTCATCCCAGTAACGGCAATTATACCTATTCACAGCTCCATTCGAAAAAAATGTACACTCATCGGAAAAGCACGTGTTGAATGATAGGTGCGGATCATCAATTAGTAGCTGGCTCAGTTGTTAACAAAATTGCAGCCGTCTATCAAGGTCATCTTCATTGAGTTCCTGTACTAATTTGATTTTGTACGAATGAAATTTATAGGCTCTTAAATCCGTATTATGGACGAACGGGGGATACCTGAGGCTGCAACAAGCTAACGGGTATGAGTATGATCCAATTCAACATGTCCCAAAACAGCGACTTCCACTGCTGCATATCTGATCGGTTTCCGTGGCTGGTGTTTCACATTACAGACAGATCCGGTATCGGCAAACTTTTGGACTAACTTGGCAACGTACGAATGATTCACATTTTTCCCGGGATGATTGTTATTAAAGAGGCGAGCAGTAAGTCTAGCACAACTATTATGTTCATAATAAAGTTTAACAATTTCAACTCGTTCAGCAATGGAATAAACCATTTTTACAGTAAAGATGAAATAATTTCAAACGCAACCGAACTGAATCACTGAACGTTTGCCAAAATTCTTCGTGTACACTTATCTGCTGTTGAACCAAAAAACGCACGAGAGCAATTGAGGAATGTAGTAGTGATAAAAATGCCGTTTTTTCCTCATTTTCATACCACCAAAAATATCGAGTGAATGTTCTTGCTTTTTTTTTATAAATATTCAAGTAAATACAAAAAATTAGGTATCATTGGAAAGAGAATTTCGTGCCCTTTCAAATGATATATCACTCGACCCCACTTTCCAATTAAAATTTTAGGGTTGTTACTCACCCTCGCTAGGGGGTTGAAGGCACAGGTAGAAAAATACATCTAAAATGTGTCCCCCTCAAAAGCAAAATTGACCTGTCCGAGCATTTTTGCGTTAAGTTACAAAAAAAGGAGAAAAGCAAGGTGCATACTTTTCGTTGGACCACTCTAGTCAATTGTAACGCTTAAAAATAACGGCACAATGCTGAAATGTATTGTTTCATATAGTAGCATCGTCCCGAACATTATTCATGCTGAATAAGTGTCAGCTTGTAGTCTGAAAGTGCCAGTGACGAAAGTACACATTTTGATGATAAATTTTAATCCTGGGTACATCATATTTCCGGCCGGTCATCAAATCATTACCGAAACATCAATTAGATTCTGAAATTTGGTACGTGAAGCGATATTATAGAATGAAATATTCCCAATATGTCGCACCGCTTTGATCCACATCCAACAGTCAACCGGTTCGAATTGAATTATATTCACAAAGCCAAAAATTTACCGCAATATTGCAAAACATTTCGTGCTCGCTGCCATGTCATTGATCGAATTTTCGACAAAAACATTAAAACCGCTCATAACGGTATTATGCACGGCATCCCAAATGAAATGGTTCGTTTGGTATTCAATTTGCTTTGCAAAAACTATAATGCGAATTGAAAATTATTCATCAAGTCAGGAATAATTATCCGAAAACTGATTTTGGTATCATTAAACACAGTAATTGTTTTTTATGATTATGAACCAAATCACGATAATACAAATATTCAGCCAAGAAATAATTTGTATACGTGATAATTACATTTTCCTCAACGAACTGAGGCAATCAATATTTTGTTGATATTTCTCTCACTAGAACATCACTCAGGAAGAAAAAGGATAGCTCTCTAGTCATCAAATCTCAATTTTTCCTAGCACATACATATTCAAAATACTTAGTTGTTCGTGAATGGAGATCTTGAGTATTGCTAAGAACAAAAACTGACTGACTTTGAGCACTCACCTAAATATATGGGGATGGAATCATTCAATACTTCACTCGATCACTATGGCATAGTGTATATTATGGTATTTGAGAAAGCCTTTGAATCATTGCTCCTTTCTAAGGCTTAAAACAGTTCTGGTGAATTTCTCTCTAACCATCTCGATAGATTCAAACTATTCATCCATGATCACTATTGTTTTCTACTAATTCTGTTTAGTTGCCTGATAGGAAATTATTCCGATTTTAACTTCTACTGACATATCCTAGACGTTGTTGAAGTCATCATGTATAAATAAATCATTATATAATATAGTTACTGTTTGAACCCCATTATTTTGTAGTGGATCAATATTTGTTCCGTAGTTTCCTGGGTTTGTAACCTGCCACAATCTGAAAAAAAATAAGAATCAATATTGAAATGTATACAAGTGTAGAAGGGCAGATTTTCAATCTACCCCGAAAAGTTGCTGCGTCTATTTCAAAAACAGTTCTTTCTGGATAGAACAAGTCCAATTAGTCAGCAACTTCTCGTAAAACTCAGATTTTGCCTATTAAAAAAATAATAACTAATATATATGAAATTATTCTTCGTGGTGCCGTTCCATATGATTCACCCTGTAGTAATAGACCGTCAGCCCGTGGTATAAAAAATTGAACGATCCTTGACCGTATGCCCTTTGAAGATTCGACTAGAATATATGTGTCAATCATGCTCAATTTGAAATGAAATTTGCATCCTGGTTCTATAGTTGGAAAATTCCGGAAAATGTTGTAACAAAAATATGATAAATTTTAACAATAGTTAACCGTATGCCAAGGTAATAAGAAGAAAGTTAACGAAAAAATAATCCAGCGGAAAAAGGTCGGCATACGTGTAGGGTGGTTCCTAAGGGATGTAATGAACCCTTGAAATTGCAGACACTTGTTACCCTTCTTGATGATAGCTGACCGTATGCCTCTAAGAGATTTGTTTTATTTGTGATGTAACATATACTTATACCAAACGGCATACCGATCAGCTGGTTCCAAGTGTTTCCTAACCTCTAAAACATCTGTCGAAAATTTATTATCATTTTTTATGACTCTTAACCGTAAAAAATCAACTTAAAATTGAAGTTTAGATATAAAAATGACCACTTGGAAAAAGGCATACGGTTATCGTAGTTCCGAAGCTCAGAAATGTATATGGAAGTTGTAAAAATTTGAAATGACTTTTCGATGATCACTGACCGTATGCCATTAACTTTATCATTAGACAATACCAAAATGTAATGTATAATCAAAGGGCATACGCTTACCGTGGTTCCTGACCTCAAAAATTAAAATTGAAGTTGAATATTAATTTTTGACGATCGCTGACCGTATGCCATTGTGTACATCATTGAATAATTGCAAAATTAAATACCCTGTAAAAGGGCATACAATTATTATGGTTCCTAACCCCAAAAATTCGAATATCATTTGTCGATGATTACTAACCTCATATCCTTACTGAAAGGATCGATATGATTTCATCATGATTTTTAATTCAAACTGAAATCATAAGGAAATAATGCTGATTCGAAATTTTTATATCCGAAAAAATTATTCTGAGTAGAGAAAATAAGTATAGTAACTTTGAGTAGATTGTTAAACATCTGATTCATTCAATTTATTCAACAAAGAGTTAGATTTAGTTTATTTCTCATCTTGATCCAAATTCACATGATGAAATCATGGTGATCTTTTCAGTGGGGATTATGTTTTTGTGTGCCAGGGTAATAAAAAAATTATGATCTGCAAACAGAAAAAAATTAAATTCGGAACAATTTTATTATATTTGAAATATTTGAACATTTAATGAAAGTTTTCAACAGAAATCAATTTCCGAATCTGAATATATTTCTTCCTCGCTGCATTCTTCATCCTCTACAGCATACTCAACTGGAAAATAATTAATTTATGATTATCAAGAGTATTCCGTTGTAATTTTATATAACAAAAGTTATTTACCTCCTTGAAACCAGCTGATCGGTATGCCGTTTGGCATAAGTATATGTTACATCACAAATAAAACAAATCTCTTAGAGGCATACGGTCAGCTATCATCAAGAAGGGTAACAAGTGTCTGCAATTTCAAGGGTTCATTATATCCCTTAGGAACCAACCTACACGTATGCCGACCTTTTTCCGCTAGATTATTTTTTCGTTAACTTTCTTCTCATTACCTTGGCATACGGTTAACTATTGTTAAAATTTATCATATTTTTGTTACAACATTTTCCGGAATTTTCCAACTATAGAACCAGGATGCAAATTTCATTTCAAATTGAGCATGATTGACACATATATTCTAGTCGAATCTTCAACGGGCATACGGTCAAGGATCGTTAAATTTTTTATACCACGGGCTGACGGTCTATAACATCAGTTCTACCTAAATCGACACAACATTGAAAAAACGTACGGAATTTTTCGATAGCTGATAACGATACTTGCCCGCATACCTCACTTCATCTGTTGTGCCTAAATCGAGTGCATCGCGTACGTTGAAGAAACAATAACACGCCAAGGAAAATGGTTAGTTCTTCTGACTTTGATTATGACAGTGAAAGTGATAGTGACCGACAAAAGAAGAGAAAGAACAGGAAGAGGAAAATGGGGAGCGTTTCCAGGTGACGTAAATACGCATGGTTTTTGGAGTGATACAAAGAAAAGATATGATATAAATTATCTCGAGCTTTTAGCGGCTTTTTATGCTCTAAAAACATACACAAAAAATATTATGAATACTTCTATATTATTGAGGCTAGATAATATCACAGCTATATCGTGTGTAAACAAAATGGGCAGTGTTCAATTCGACAACTTGAATTGCATAACACGAAAGATCTGGAATTGGTGCAAAAAGCGAAAATTAAATATATTTGCTTCATACATAAGTTCCTCTGATAATATTGAGGCAGACCTTGGGTCGAGATCTCGGTCGGTGTCAACTGAGTATGAATTATCAGATAAAGTTTTCAAGTTGATTTGTGAAAAATTTGGAAATTGATTTGTTTGCAACAAACTTGAACGCTAAATGTAGGAATTATGTTTCATGGTATCCAGACTCTAATTCCCTATATGTAGATGCTTTCACTATACCTTGGAAATGCTTTTATTTTTATGCATTTCCTCCATTTGCTATCATTGCTAAGGTATTGGAAAAAATTACTGATGATCAGGCAATCGGTATAGTAATAGTGCCACATTGGCCAACACAGCCCTGGTACCCTTCATTTTGTAATATGGCAACAGACACTATGTATCTTAATCCTAGTCCTGATTTGCTTGTATCTCCTTTCAGAGAAAGTTATCCGCTCCACAAGGAACTTACCCTGGTTGCCGGAATTTTGTCAGGGCAGCACTCAAACAGAGACAAATTCCAGTTTCCGCAATTCCAATCTTATTAGCTTCATTGAGCGAAAATACGTTGAAACAGTATAATTCATGTTTCAACAAATGGTGGTTGTTTTGTCAACAAAATGAATCAGATCCATTTGTTTTCGATTTCAATAAGATAATTGATTTTTTGAGATCACTTTTCGATTCAAAGGTTTCTTATTCAACGTTAAATAGCCATCGATAAGCTTTGGCATTGGTTTTTCAATTCTCTGAACTCGAAAAAAAAAACTATTCGAAGATTCATGAAGGGGGCTTTCAATATGAATCCTTCGCAGCCAAAATATTCTTCTACGTGGGATCCAAATCCAGTATTGGTTTATTTAGAAAAGTTTTTCCCCTTTGAGAATGTTTCATTGGAAGACTTAACTCTAAAATTAGTTACGCTGATGGTCTCAACTACGGGTCACAGGGTGCAAACTCTATCAAATAGTCGTTTAGATAATATCAAAATAACAAATTCCAATATTGAGATCAAGGTTTCAGATAGAATTAAGACTTCTGGTCCTAGGAGTTTACAACCATTCTTAGTTTTTCCCTTTTTCAAAGAAAAACCAAGTCTTTGTATTGGGTCAATTATCATTCATTATATTAAAATTACCGAACCTCTTAGATCACCTGAAGAATAATATTTTGTCCTCACTCAAAAAAAAACCCATCACAGAGCTTCTACTCAATCAATGAGTCGATGGATCAAATTAACATTGAGAAGAAGTGGAATTGATACAAATATTTTTTCTGCACATAGCACGCGGCATGCCTCAACTTCAGCCGCATTACGAAATGGTGTAAATATTGACTCCATAAAAAATACTGCTGGCTGAACACACAGTTCCGCTGTCTTCAATGCTTTTTATAATAGACCCTTGAGAAAGGATCCTGAAATTTTCGCCAGAACTATTCTGCAACAGACGTTAGTATAGAATTTATGTTTTTCGTTATACTAGGTTAGATGTTGTTATCATACCAATCGATGATGAATTCATAGAACAATATTTATTGGACACGTTGTACCTCTAAGTTTATTCGGTTAATTGATAATCATAATCAAAGTTTTTTAAGTGTTATTATATTTTCATACATTATTTATATTGTAAGATCTGAAATACATGAATATATTATATTGTTTTCGGAAAGATCGCATTTTCTGCTTTGAACATCTACAGGGTGAATCAAATGGAACGGCACCACGAAGAATAATTTAAAGATTAATCGACTTACCTGAAGGAAGATCAATCTTAATTATTCGAGTGGAGCCGTTCCATATGATTCCAAACCCACTTCCGCCCAATACCTACCCTATGATGCGATCTATGGTGGCTATTTATGCCCAACGATGAACTGAGGTATGCGGGCAAGTATCGTTATCAGCTATCGAAAAATTCCGTACGTTTATTCAATGTTGTGCCGATTTAGGTAGAACTGATGTTACTACAGGGTGAATCATATGGAACGGCTCCACTCGAATAATTAAGATTGATCTTCCTTCAGGTAAGTCGAATAATCTTTAAAATACTATCGTTAACGTTTCGGAAACTAAATCCGCTTCCGTTCTCAAAACTTATATGTGAAATCCTGTTCAAATGCAAATATCTCTAGGAGGCAATCTTCGTAATTGTATAGATTCCAACATTAATTCTTGATTTTTTCAGATTGTGGTAGGTTACAAACCCAGAAAACTACGAAACATATATAATATAATAATGATAATATATTTCCCGAAATAATGATGAGACAAAAGTGAGAACATAAATTCAAGCACATAGTAGCATATTCATGGGGAAACGTCGAGGATCAGGTGATCATGCATCATTTATGAAATACACAAAGCGCAACCTCTGTTATTATTCTTAAGCGAGTGAAGAACTTTATTGAGAAATATCAAAATAGAAGAAAATTCAAATGTTGAACCAACCAAAAAAAAATCAAAATAATAATATTAATACGAGCAACAAAGTTCCATACGAATATATGAATACTCTCATGTCTTTCATTGTGAAGTTATCTGTAAAAAAAATTATTTGCTTATGATGAATCAAGTCGTAGCCTTATTCTCTTGGTCATCCGAGAGATATTTTTCCAATCATTTTATCTACACCCGTACTCTAATGATACACTTATATGCCCACAACCCGTTTTATAAGGAAATCGATTACGATACAGATTTTTCATTACGATACAGATTTTCAACCAATAGAAACCCGTTATTTTTCGATCAAGCATGATGTGCATGCTCTGAATTTGACGTTTGTCAAGTCAAAATCGGTATAGGTATTGAATTTTTGAAGAATATAGTCAAACACCGATAATCATAACAAAATGTCCGATACCAGTGATATGGGAAAATCACCTTCGACACCTTCACCGGCAGACATACAGTTAGAATGATTAAATTTTTCATTTGACAAAAGCCTGATTCATTCCTTTATTTTTTCAATCAAATTTTTCTGAGCTCTCCGTAGGCGAGCGGTCTGAGGCGCTGAGAATATATTAGCTAGTAGGACTAGTTGGAAGAGACAAGGGTTCGATTCCGGCCTAGAGTATTCTTTTTTTTTATTTTTGATCTTCTCTCCATTTCTCATCGTTTTATTTCTCAAAGTAATACCATTAATTACAATTTTGTAGAATTTTTCAAAGAAATTCATTTAATTAGTATTATTGTGTGCAATATTTGTATTGCACACAATAATACTAATATTTGTAGTTCTTCACTATTTATCGGGTGTTGATAAAACAGCATATGCAACTCTCATGTAATGGTTATTAATACATGATCGTTGCATAATATACTATTTTAAAGCTATTTCGTCCAAAGGACTTTAAGCATTGCGGTTAAAAATGGTTATTGCCGGTTATTCTGTAGACCCTTTTGAAGTGTACAACAATACAGCTTATCCAATCCATCTTGGCACAAACTCAGATATTTTTCCAGTTGCACACTGGTAGAGACCATGAAAAAAAAAACACCTTCTAGGAATGAATTTCAACACTGTGAACACATATAATAGGTGTTTGTTCAACTTAATATACTTCATAGAGATTGTTGAACATATACGTTATTAGTTCTGTGCCAAGATGGATTGGACAAGCTGTACTTTTGTACATAATTTTGATCTCTCACGTAGGGTTCAGCCAGAGTTTGCAATTCAAGCGCAAAAAATTGATTTATTCGCGACATCAGAAACCTCTGGAATTATTGGTGTTTCCCTACTATATTATACATGTATAATACATAAAAATTTCCCTCTTTAATCACTCTATCCATTAAAAAAAGGCATCAAAATCCGTTGCGTAGTTTTGAAGATCTAGGCTTACAAGAGGACAGACAAGAAGCGAATTTGTTTTATACAATGTAGTTTTGGAACTAGGAATTGAAACAAAATATATTCCCATCTTTGTTCTTTTCCCATCCCACGTGTCATAGAGATAATTGTGTGCCCACTATACATACGATAAACCGACATGACGATGTAATCTCTCATACCACTCATTGTTCATCTGTTTACCCGAAATTGGAAGTAACTTTTAAATGAACGAATACCCGAGAAATCCTTGGAAAAAACCCGTTTGTTGGGTAACTAGTATTTCCACATATTTGAACTCGGACAGTACAATAAAATCCAATCAGGGAAAGCCTTTTCTTCGAGCCGGTAGTTCTACAAACGACCTTGAGTTACGCCTTTGTGAAACATTTTCAGCTTGTCCCGTTCAGACTCATTATGAAGAAACCGTGAAAAGCTGCATCTTCAAAATCCCCTCGCGACAAAACTGGATTCTTTTTCAACGGAGAACACCCTTTTCCTTTTACTGTCATTGAAAATATCGAACGTTTTTTGCGAGGGTTTTTCTTTATGCTCGCTGTAGAAATAGGCCAAGAAAAGTTAGCCCAAAACCATAAAAACATGGCGGTAACAAGTTGTTAGTGAGAATGGTTTGGAAAAAATTAATATATCCAATGAAACAATCGACCTCGGGAATCAAACAAAGTTTTGTTGATAGTAGTAAAAAATATATAAAAATTTCGTGACCGAACGTACCCCTGTCTTATATGTATGGTTAAAATACTGCCACTTTGAATCGTCATGCTTATCTGCTTCTTGATAACGATGTCGGCTTCCCGCAGGAAACTGTCACCCAGCCTGTTATCAGAAAGAAACCCCATCGTATCACCTTAAGAAGCTGACAGTTTTATTTTCTTTAAATTTATGACCTAGTTTTCCCACGTTGTGTTTTTTTTTTGAGTTCGTTTCAGGATACAAAGTTCTGCCAGCTGTAGAGAAATGAAATGCAAAAAATTGATCAACAGATTTATTGACTTCCTTGAAACAACTAAACAATGCATGTGAGCTAGAAACTGCTGATATTACATTTACTGTAATCTAATTTTTAAATAGGAAAGTCATCTGATTTGGAAGAGCAAATACCTATCTTTGGAAAATATCCATTGTAGAAATAATTGATAATGAAGATCTCCAAAATGTAAAAGTTTGAGTAATTATCAGAGCTCGGTAAGAGATGTTTTGTCGCCAATTGTGTAAATGGGCATCTAGTACACCTATACCCCCACAACCATGGAGTTGGCCAGGTTCTGTCTCAGCGAGATTCATCTTTTTGGGTGCACACCATCTGGCAATCAACCCGATACCGTCCTCCCCATCTTTTTGACTTATTCGTGCACAGCAAAATGTTGGTAGTTCATTTCATACTCTTTTTGATTTCCTATAGTGAGGGAGGTACCATATCTAGTGTATGAGTAACATTGCAGTGAATATAAACGTACTCAGTTCAACCATTTCACCATTTAGCGGCAGTTCATTAACATAACCCGCATATTTATTTCGACAATCATTTTCAAATCTTACACACTGGAGAATTTACTGTAACATAGTTCTCTATTACTTAGCAATTGGATATTTCCCCATTGACAATCCCTAAGTTTGAAAGACTAGTTTTGAAATTCTGAAAGAAGTTAATGTGTGAGACTTCTGGATACTTGGTTCCCATTTCTTACGGACCTGTGCTTCCTTGTTCCAATTCTAACGGTGTTTCATACGATCTTGTCGGCGACTCCATCCTGACAGAGCCTGGTACCGGGGAAGAATTCAGGTCCAATGGAAGAGTTCTTGCCTGGTTGAAGGTCCAAGACGAACTGCCTTACCCTGGAAATCGGTCTGGTATTTATAGGAGAAAGGTTGTTTCCATAGATACCGTCTTTTCCCATAGAATTCGATGTATTTTGCCGAAAAATCCAATCTAGCTTCTATCTCACGCGAACCAAGAAACTGAAACTCATGCAATATGTTCTGAGGTAACCTGTCTTTCAGCATGACCATCCCGGAAAAACGAGTGTTGCCCCATTTTCTCACAAAACATCCCGAAAGTTGAAATTGTTTGGGTTGTTGACAGCTGACGCTACAGGACATGTGTTCGGAAAAAGCCCCTGGGTGCTCTTCTGGGCACCGGAGAGTGGCTGATTATGGTGTCAGTTTTGTGAGAAAAGAATCTACTACAACTCCCACAGAGAATTTTGTATGTCCAGCTGATCACAAATCCCCAATATCCCTACGAAGTTAAGGTGCTGTAGCAACAGCACTCAGAATAGCCAAAACTTGCTGATTGTCTGAAAATTTTACGTATTCTTCTACCAAGAGAGTGTTGTTGAATATAAGGGATGTATATGTTGTCCTCTGGTTGTCCCATTACCTGAATTCCGTTCTTTCGTTGATAGGATTCGCACCACGGAGAAGGGAAATGTGCAGGTTCTCCTTTTCTGTTCAGGTATGCTTGTATACTTACCTATTAACTTACCAATTGACTGTCTTATTCAGGTTGAATCCTAGAATTCATAAAAAACAAACAACACCCCGGGGCATACTATCTCAATTTGTTTTTTTATAAAATGTCATACAAAATAGAATTGGGA
The DNA here is from genome assembly GCA_032362365.1 of Zygogramma bicolorata. NCBI lineage: Eukaryota > Metazoa > Arthropoda > Insecta > Coleoptera > Chrysomelidae > Zygogramma > Zygogramma bicolorata. Next base: position 668,121 of record JAVJAQ010001889.1, on the reverse strand, counting down.
ATTTTTAAACCCCTTTAGTCTAGTAGATATGCTTGTGATAACAAAAATAGCTAAGATTAATGATATCGTTATTTCAAGTGCTAATACAATCCTTGTTTTGTATTTCATATATATTGGAGTTTCTCGCCAAATTCAAAAATTCCTCAAATAATGATAGACTATATGTTGAAAAATGAAAAAAAAATGAATTTTGAAAATATCTAATCGAAATAAAAAATATTGTGTGAAAAGATAGAAGATATTATCAAATTTTCAATAGCATACTTTTATAAAGAAAATCGTTGTTTCCAAAAAATATACTTTCCATTTGAAAAATGAAAATTGGAATGCGTTTCCGTTCAAACCGGAAAAGTCATACATGGTTTGATGCTTGCTTACTTGTACATTTATGACATCAAATTGAACAACCGAATTTGAAATATAACTACAAAATAACAGGAAGATACAGGGGGGTAAATGGGTTTCGTCCACCCACCAGATATATCTGATTACAGTTGAGATAGTATTTTTTCTATTAGAGGCAGCAACAATGAAATCTTATGTCTACAAAATTCATTCCAATGTTATGAAAAGCAAATCAATAATGAACCCTATACAGTGAGGTCCATAAACTGTGCAACAAATAGGAAAAAAATGTATCATTTGTACAACCGAAATTTTAATCCCACCAAAAGTGGTGCATGTTCGAAAACCAACTTCCATAAATAAATGAACGGTACAGTTGAGGTATGAAAGTTTTGTCCAAATATGAAGTCAGACTGAAATTTGAGAAAAAAATTGAATTATCGCTGTATGATAAATCAAAATTGTTATAATTGGTAAAGCTTACCCATCCATCTTGGCACAGAACTAATGAGGCATCTGTCCAGCAATCTCCGTGAAGTATACTAATATAAAGAAACACCTATTATATGTGTTCACTGTGTTGAAATTCATTCCTAGAAGATGTTTTTTCTTCCGTCATGGTCTACACTACTAGTGTGCAACTGGATAAGTTTATGACGTTGTGCCAAGATGGATTGGATAAGCTGTACGTATTCAAAGTTGTTATAACCATATAACTTCCAAATAATTTCCGTCAAATTGAAGCAGATTTTTAAAATACACATGCTCTCAATTTCTTTGTTTGTTTTATGGTAACTCCTAACTTCATCTTTGTGGCAACGATACTTTCATTTCGCCCTTAGCTTTTTTAACAAAGCAAATGATCTACTAAAAATACTGTGATTTGGTTATAGATACCTCCAATTAGTAGTGATCAGAATTTTGATTGATCGTATGAGAATTATAAAAAAAAACAATTATTTTTCCGAGTTTTAGGCGAAATCTTTATATTTCTAAGAAACTTTTATTTTTTAACAACTTCTCCTTTTGGAAGTATCCTGTAATTTTCATAATAGTGGTAATCTATTCTCGAACAAATTTAATATTTTTTGTCTTGCCCTGTACACTGTTTGACCATCTGACAATCTGAATGTATGCTAGATAAATCTCTATTAATTAATACATTAAATCTAATTGAAAAGTTCCCATTTGTTGCATACTCATGAATTATGTTACCTGCAATAATTCTTATTGATAATGCTTAATCACAAGACTCAACTAAAGGTTATTAAATGTTCATGACTAATCAATAAATGATTGAATTCTGCTTAGTTTGCAATACCGTTTTTTTGAAAAATCGTTGGAATCAGTGTAATAGAAGTCAAGTGATAACATTTTTGGAGGAACCACCATCAAGTATTTTTCACTTTTCAATCCATGTAGTACTGTCGATCATAATTCGAAATCATCATAGTTACATACCACTTATATCCTCACTAGGTCGAGTGTCCATCAAAATAACAGCTCCATCAGTACGTAGTCCTGGCTTGAAAGTATGTGTCAAATTTCCATTAATGAGAATACTATCGATAGCATTTCAACAGGGCGTTCATGTTATAGCGGGGGATGCATGGAAATGTGTGGAGGACCATTATAAACGTGTTTCCCCTTTTGAGTTGTTAATGACAATGGATGTATGCCAGCTTCGTTAGCGTTTTAAAAAGCGTGAAATTTGAATAGGGGATCAAAGGGACATTCAACAAATCCCGAAAAGAATTATCTTCGTGAACAGGGTCGTTTGGAGGGAAGAAAATGAAGAGGGATGAAAGGCTGAATGTGTGCTCAAATCTTATTCAGTCTGTGGAATTTGATACGGGTCACAGAAATAATTTATACTATAGAGTTAACATGCAGATTGCCTCAACTCTTGCAATGTTCACCAAGAAATTTCGAAATGAGCAAAAATAAGGCAGAGGGTGGAATAACGAAAATAGATAATGGAATAATGGAACGTGCCAATGAAATCAAAAATTACCCAGGAAAGTCATATCTATATTTCAATCAAAGAACTGTAATGAGACTTTCAATCAATGGTGACTCAAAAAAAAAACATTCCCCAATTCCTTACACAAGTCGTTGCCGTAATATACCCTTGTCTTCATCGATCAGCATTTGTAAAAAAATCCATAGAAATTTTTTGGGCATATTGCTATTCAAAATCGGAGGGGATTTTCTATTAGGATAACTATGAAGTTTTTCAAATATTTGGCCTCATCCGGGATTTGAATTCGTGAGCTCTCTCAACCAAAGTGAGAATCACAATTTTAGACCATGTTTGCTAGATAAGAAACAATAATCCTAACGAATATTTCCCTTATATATATAAAATGTCCCATAAGAGCAATGCAACTATCGAAAACTCACAGCGGTAATTGCATTGTATCGAAAACTTATAGCGGTAATTGCATTGTATCAAGTCACCATATCAACACATTTGAAACCGTATCGCTAGACGTCAATAAACAACACAAATAAATGTCAGATAGACTTCAAAAATAGAAAAACATTTCGCGTTGTGGTGAGTGCTCCATACAATCTATAGAGGAAAGTATAAATGAAAAAAAAAACATTTCCTTGAGAATTTCTCAATTCGTGAAATATTCCAATGAATTACATTCGTGCATAAAAATGACCAGATAATTTTGCATTCAAGCGTGATATCTCATACAAATTGCATTCGGACTCGGGCACTTTCGCCAAAATATGAAAATAAACTCTTGCAATTTTTATATATCACGCTTTCTCGCAAAATTATCGGTTATTTTTATGCACTCGTGCAATTATAACCGATAATTGAATAACACAATATTCTCATTCCTCGATTATTTTCAATTGATACCAAGCACTCACTCTTACTAATCGGGATCATCCTAATAGTATAATTGTGTTCGTAACTCAGATGAAATCGAAGGATCGTGACATAGATTCATTTATCATTGATTCATTTGAAAATATTAGAGCTCGCATTATGATATGTGTTCTTTGGTTTGCTTATCATCAAGAGGTATCAATGATGCTTTGTTTATGTGTGTATATTGGGTAGGTAACCGACCAGAACATGTCTCTCAACTCAGAGGATCACTTTTTTTGGGAGCACCCTACATGTTAATCAATGATTTCTGGTTGAAGGTCTCAGTATATCATAAGGGATGGAGGTCTCAGTATCATAAGGGTTAAGCAGATATATATATATATATATATATATATATATATATATATATATATATATATATATATATATATATATATATATATATATATATGGGTATATATATATATATATACAAATAAAACCAGTGGATAGTGGGGTGTTTCAGCAAGTGAAGGAGTACTCCTTCAAGTTAGTCCAAGCTTTCGGAAAATTTTATTTCCATCATCAGGGAAACTACAATAATATATAAAATAGTTGTCAAGTAAATCTAAAATATTAATTACTAATGACTTACATCTTATTTGAGGTTGGTTACATTGATGTTACAGATGAATTGATGGGACATTGTTGACGATGAACCATGATACATAATTAAAACTTGATTAACATTTTTCAGGTTAAAATCTGGACGTTGCCCCCACATGAACTTGTCAGTTCTGCTAATTGGAGTATGACATTGATTTGAAATATGAAGTTGACAATTGAGTTGTGGCTGAGGGCCTGGGGTGTCAGTGTGTTACCAACTGTAATCTAGTTACTAATTTGGAACTAATTGAATTGAAATATTACTTAATTTTATTTTTGGTTACCTTGAATTTTGATCATGCAATTGAATTACTGAAACTAATATTACTATTGGATAGGTTCTTGTCTAGTATAGTAATATTACTTTCAGTAATTCAATTGCATAATCAAAATTCAAGGTAGCCAAAAATAAAATTCAGTAATATTTCAATCCAATCAGTTCCAAATTAGTAACTAGACTACAGGTGGTAACACACTGGCACCCCAGGCCCGCATCCACAACTCAATTGTCAACTTCATATTTCAAATCAATGTCATACTTCAATTAGTAGAACTGACAAGCTCATGTGAGAGCAACGTCCAGATTTCAAGCTGAAAAATTTTAATCAATTTTTAATTATGTATCATGGTTAATCGTCAACAATGTCCCATCAATTCATCTCTAACATCAATGTAACCATCCTCAAAAAATATGTGAGTCATCAGTAATTAATATTTTAGATTTACTTTACAACTTTTTTATATATTATTGTAGTATTCCTGATGATGGAAACAAAATTTTTCGAAAGCTTGGACTAACTTAAAAGAGTACTCCTTTACTTGCTCCCCTCTCCTCTCCTCTACATATGTAATGGAAATTGCCATAGACATTAAATTGGATTCCATGCTGATATTGATGAAACGAAACGAAATGAACTAATTCACTGGCGAATGTTCATTCTTAATTGAAAATTTACTGGACAATTATCAACGGATTACTCCGAATTTATTTTACATTCCCAAACTCATTTACCTAATATAATTTGGTTCCGAGCCCGTCATCAAACAGAAGTCGACTGTTGGTCCGGAAAGAGATCACCTCGATTATTGACTCATCGCATTTAATTGATAATGTTCATCCCAATGGCAGACAAATTCTGAGGCACGATATCCTGCTTGCCCAAGTAACATCAAAGCTCCTATTCCGATCTTCGAAATCGCTTTAAAAGTACACACTGAAATTTCGAATAAAATCAAATGATCTTCAAGACAGCCCTGAGAGCATCATAAAGTAGTTTCTCGTCAAAAAGTCCCCATCCTAAAGAAGGCCTCCAAGACCTAATTTCAAAACTGTATCGAAACCATTCAGTTTTATTTCTATATTCTCAAAGGCAACTTTAGATCCATATATTAATAGTAGATTATAACCACGATTCAATAATGATAGTCATTATTGCGAGTAATTTAATTATCAGTTTCAATCATCTCAATACAAATACACGAACAATACCTACGCGTCTGACACTGACACTTTGGAGTTTCCATAGCAATATTCAATTCGAGAAATTTTGTGATAGGACTTCCAGAGGAAATAAAGACTATTACTATTAATCCCTAGCCATTACTCCATAAGGGGATAATATTTGCCAGAAACCATAAGAAGTATAATACTTACCTTATATATTAGTCGTAAATAATAGTAAATTATACCACGAGTCAATAATGATAGCTATTATTATCGAGGAATTTTCACGAACCAAGCCGCTTCAGCGGCGAGAGAGTAATGTTCCTAGAGAATAATAGTCATTATTGCGAGTAGTCCACTCTACTTTATTTACAACTAATTTATTCATCATGAAAAGATGATTCTTCAGTTTCATTCATCTCAATACAAAAACACCACCTACGCGTTTGACAGTGACACTTTGGAGTTTGGTTATATCGTTTCCAAGGTAATATTCAGTTCGAAAAATTTTGTCATAGGGCTGCAAGGGGGAATAAAAACTATTTCCATTAATCCCCCGCATAATTAATTAATTACAGCATAAACCATAGGTATAATACCTACATTATGTATTAGCCATAAATTAAACTTATTATCTGACGTTTTTCTCTTGAAACATATTTACAGCGGTTTGAATTAACTTTAAAATAATCAATTGATCCTAAAGGAGTTTTATTTTTTTTTACAGAGTGGTAATATTTTGAAACGCATGCGTATACTAAGCATATAATAACTAAAACTATTTTGGTCGAAAAATCACCAACGAATGACACTTTTTTTTTATTTGAAAATCAAACAAAAAATATCATAAAATTTTATTTTATATTTTATTAAGCATCTATGCATTTTTTCATTTAATTAGCATATTTTACACACCGTTCTTCAGTATTTTAAGAATATTCAATATAATAATAACATTTTTTTCGTTCACTATTGAAAATGTCCAAAATGGCGAATTCTTGCTATTTGATACTTGATGAAAGCAAATCAGTTTTACAATAGGAGATGTTAAGAGTAACATAAAACCAGTGTAAGATCAATAGGACATTAAGACCAAAGAGCATTTTTATTCTCATTATTATTCAACATTCTTTGTTTAAGGATACGTGGTGTTTAGGAACTCTTAGATAATCTTAAGGTTCGAATCCGATATGGATCTATTGAACATATTAAAGCAATTCCAAAACCTAAATTAATGAAATCTGTCTTGAAATTGTTACTTGGGTACAGACTGACTTATATGACCGACCGTGAAAGACTACACTCTTAACGAATAAGAAGAACCAGAAACACACAAGGAATCAATTTTTGCATACCTAATATCAGCTTTCATACACTACAGGTTCAAAAGTTGGAGTTTTCAAATAAAAGCTTATTGACGCTTTAAGTTCCTACCATTCCACCGCATTCTTCGAGATGACAAGAGACATGATGTCAGAATAATACCAAAAAAAAATACTCCACGCTCCCTTGTGACACATACTATACCAAGAAACATATCAGAAAACACCAAAAATTGTATTTATATCGGTGTAAACACAAGATATACATCAAGAACAGACAGCTCGATGGTTATGAATTTTTGAACACATTCTTACCACAGATGGTGATCACACAGTAGAAGGAAACATCACTGATATGACAGCAAAAGAAAATAATGAAAGAAAAGAGATATTGGAGGATTCTGCTTTTATCTTGCGGAAGGAGGTTGTACCTTCAACTTTCACCCTAATTAAATATCATCTTCCAATCATTTTTCATTCTTGAATGAAGATGAAAGTACACCCTATCATTTCACCTTTTTTTTATAAGCAGATTCACACAAAAGGGAAACCCTGTATTGTTCCTAGAAACACCGCGTGAATCAAGGGACAGGAGATACTAATTAACATTTACTTTGAATTTCTGAAGTTTCTATGCCTCAGGAAAAACCTCTTCTGGCAAGCAGTTCCAGAGCTCAGCTGTTCTATTGAAAAAAGGTCCCTGAGCAAGAGAGGTTCGACATATTTCCAAATTCACAACAAAGGAGTGGGAATTCTGTACTCGTCGAGTCATCCGTGTAGATCAGTGGTTCCCAACCAGTGGTCCGCAGAAGTCAGAATATGGTCCGCGAATGATTTCAAATTTAGCGGGAGTCATTTTTCATGAACTCAATATCGGAATATTTTGAGAAACATAATCTCATGTGGGATAAAATCGTTGCCCTCTGTACTGATGGTGCTCCTGCAATGTTGAGATCACGTTCCGGGCTGGCGACGTTAGTGAAACAGACGAATCATAAGGTAATAACAATGCACTGTGTCATACATCGCTAGGCGTTAGCTTCTTAGAGTCTTCCTGAATGCCTTACTGATACACTGAAAATGACCATAAAAGTTGTAAATGGTATCAAAAGCAGCGCCCTAAATACACGCCTTTTTAAAAAATCATTCGCTGAAATGGACTCAGACCATGAAGCACTTCTCTTTCACACAGAATTTCGATGGCTATCGAAAGGTAATATGTTGGGAAGATTATATGAACTGAGAGCAGAGGTTGAGATTTTTCTGGTTGACAAAAAAATTAATGATTTGTTAAAACAGTTTACTAATCCGGCATGTCAAATTAATTTGGCTTATCCTGTGGTTAAATCGAATAATAAACTGCAAGGTTCCGGAAATAAACAATCAGAAAACGTCGCAAATATATTTTATATTTTTGAAGATAAACTTCGCGCTTTTATTTGCAAACTTCAGTTGTGGTTAGGTAGAAGTGAAGAAAATAATTATTCTGCGTTTGCGACGTTAAAAACACTTGTGGAAGAAAAACAGTATGACAGTATTAAAGCAAATAATATACAAGAAAATATCAGGACTCATTTACAAATGTTGATGGATGAATTCAATCGTTACTTCCCAGAATATACCGAAGAAACTAAAGTTGATCAAAAACTGATTCGTAAGCCTTTCGGTACGGACGCTGGAGAAGTTACTGAAGAAAGCCAGGAAGAACTCATTGAATTCCAAAATGACAGAAACTGCAAGGGTGCTTTTGAATTGAATTCACTTGAGTCGTTTTGGTATAAAAAGGCAATTTCTTATACTTAACTCCGAGAAATCGTCTTGCGATATTTTATAATTTTTTCAAAAACTCATTTATGTGAACAAGGATTTTCTGCTTTATTGGTAATTAAGAACAAGGCGAAGAATCGTTTGAAAGTAAGTGATGATTTGCGTGTAGCTTTGAGCAACTCGTGAAAAAGATGCAAACTCAGAAATCACTTTGATACAAAATCACAGAAGTTTATTCTAAACATATTATTATTATTATTTCTTGTTTTGTAAAATCCCATTGGGTTGCTAATTAAAGTTACGGTCTGATTATTACAGTTTATCTTTATTACCTACAATGTAATGTATATACCACTGTGTAAGTCATTCATAGTGGTCCCTGCTAACAAGAATAATATAAAAGTGGTCCCGGACCAAAAAAAGGTTGGGAACCCCTGGTGTAGATATTGCCAAAGGGGAACGATTGATAACAATTCGGAAGAGCATCGACCGTTAAAGTATTTATAGAAGAGAGACAAGTCTCCGACCCTTCTACGATGTTCCAATGAAGTGAGCGAATCTGTGAGCGAAGAATCACCAACAAGACGAATTGCCTTTATCTGAATAGAATCGAGAAGCTTCAATGAATGTTTTGGTGCCGAACTCCACACATGAGAACTGTATTCCATGACAGGTCGTATCTGAGCCTTGTAGATCATTAGAAGCTGACGAGAAGTGAAGTATTCCTTCGCACGAAATAGAAATCCAAGTTTCTGGGAAGCACTTTCAGCAATCGATCTCACATGGTTTTTCCATGAGAGATTATCACTGATCGGGATGTCATTATTGCACAGTGGACAACAACCCTCATCAGTCCTTCATTCAGTGAAATATGGCTGTAGCAACTCTCAACCCGAATGGCTTCTTCCTCTACTCAGAAAACGCAGCAGCTGCGAAAATGCCATCCGCATAAACTATGAAGTGAATTCCGACAGGGAATCTTGATAACACTTTTCACCGACCAGCTTTGGTATCCACCTCTGCACACACATAATTAGAGCGTGTCAGGACATGCTGAAACCGCTGTCCTAATTCGGCTGTTTCAAATCCTTTTCACGCTCCGTCCTCGTATTTCGGTGGCTCTGAAAGGTCCGTGGGACTAAACATCATGCACTCGGCTAACATGTTCGCTTCGTGGCACATTAATATGCAAATAGAGTTGGGATTTTCATTGAAGTTAATCACTGGTCTATTATGATTCATTGGATTGAGTTTCTTTGTCCGCCAGTCCGGGAGCTGAAATGAGGGTTGGAGACTTTTTGGATCAGGGACGTACTCCTGATTGATGTAGAATTTGAAAGTCGTATAACCAGGGTACTGAATTCTCATTATTTGAAAAATCACATCAGGACAACAATTATTGAATGGTCAACAAACACAAATAGAAACTTTACCTAGAGATCAATTCTATTAAGTTACCTAGACCAACTAGCACATTGGTGAAAGACTCTATAATTTATAATGGCATCAAAATGTATAATCACCTGCCTAACAACATTAGAGAACTATCGGTTTTGAAAAGGTTCAGAAGTGAAATCAAAGCTATTTTTATTCATAGAGCTTTTTACGATGTTGAAGAGTATTTCTCAACAGCCTTATAATTGAATTTTTATAGCAACTTTTTTAGATTATGACATGGATTCATATCTACTACTGTTGTATTTTACACTGAACGTGACGTTTGCTCTGACAGACCCTCCCTTAATGTGGGGTGCTATTTTTTATTTTTTTTACTCTATATACTTTTTATGTGACGATACACTTTGTATTTTATTCTGTATTTTCATCTACATATTTTTATCTATTTATATATATATTATATATGTGTGTATATGTATTGTGTAGAGTATGATAATAGTAATAATTTGTGAAGTAATGATATATTCATTTATTCATACCTCCTATGCTTTGTCAATGAGAATGTGATTCTTCAGACAATAAAGTATATCTTGATTGATTGATTGATTGAATTACCCTAACACCAAACTGATACTTTTGCATTCAACGCGCGTTTCGGTAACAAGGTTCTTCAGGAGAAAAAAATTGATACTGTAGTTAGTTAGTTGTTCATATACCTAAAGTACTTGGTCCGATATGAACTCTGTTTGTTATTGTTAATTATTCTAATCAATTTCTCGATAATGAACTAGTGCAGTCACTACCTGCAAGTTCCGTCATCTGTTATTATTGATTATTCTGATTACTTTCTCAACAATGAATTGAAAAGCGGGCTGAGAGGGATAGGTCCCTTGTCACCATTCATGCTGTTTTTACATTTTCCTATTTCTAGACTCTCACATGCATCGAGAAGTCTTGTGTCATGCACATGCTTGATCAATTTCAGATTGCTTTCAACAATCTTGTGGTTTATATTAGATTATCGGGGAGCAGGCCCATAGTCTTATTCACTGCGACCTTTTCAGATCTATTGCGATGCTCCTTGACGTGTCTCAGCCTTGCTATCGCTTCGCATTCACAGAGCACATGCAGTGTGGTTTCTTCCTCTTCTTGACAGAACCTGCATTGGGTTTCTTCTGTCAGACCAATATTGCTCATATGTTTTCTGAGCCGGCTATGCCCCGTTAGTGGACCCACCACTACCCTTACAACCTAACGGTTGTGGTTCAGCAGGTCTTCCGTGAATCTGGGCGCTGGAAAACAATGACAATATTTATTGATAAGAATTTTCCGTATGGAATATTTAGATGAACGAATTGTGAAGTCACAATAAAAATATATGGTTATAAACTTTAGGAATATAAATAACTAACCCTATCTTCAGATTTAGTATCAATTTTCTTCTCCTGGAGACGCTAACCTTGTTAGCGAAACGCGCGTCGAGTGCAAAAATATCTAGAAAAAGTTTCAACTTTAACACCAAAGTTTCCAATCTCATCGTTTAAAAAACACAAAATTGTACGCACACATAAAAACCTTTATGCACACGTAATCAGATATAAATATTATTACAAGAAAACACATGCAATTGATATATAATAAAACTGAATCTCAAAAGAAGTAAGGCCATTTGACTACTCAGTTATTCATCTATTTGGGTATCCTCTTCCCTTATGGCTCTAATAATACTCTTCTGATGTATTTTCAATGAAAATTGCCTTGATTGGATTTTTTCCATAGAAAATGGCAGCTCATTATAAACTGATAACGTTGTAGAGCAATTAACGTGATATGTGGCTAATATTATGTGAAGGGAAAATGGCATGTCAAGTAGGTATCTAGACCATGTATGCTCAAGTTTGTTATGAACGATTCAAGATATTTATGCACGAACTCAACCCAGTCAACAAACTTCCTCTTATGAAAACTGGCTTGCGATTCTCCTGTTACCTCAGACGTAACATCAATCTTATCAGCCGTTTTTCAGAAATAAAAACTATAAAACTCCTCGCGAATCCTCAAGCGCCGGGGAGTATGCATTGGCTAAATTACCATTTGGCAAATCAAACTTATCCAAACATACTTCCAACTGTTTTGTTGAATGATGAGCCGAGCTGAGTTTATTGTATATTATATCACTTTATTCAAGTTCCAATAACGTTGTGCTCTGTCAGGCCATCGTCACTTACAGGGCCATAAAGTGAAATAAATGGGAATCTTGGTGCCATGAAAACGTTTCCATTAACATTGTGACAACTTCCTACAAGTAAAAGTTTGGTCTATCTAACAAGCATGACTGCACATCGATTCTAATCTGGCTCATTACTGTGTAATATATAATGCAATATTAATTTTGAAATCGCAATGAAAGTGGACGCAAATTATTACATTAGCAGCAGTGAGTCGTTTTTGAGTGATAATTAGGTTTTATCATTGAAATATGTTCTTTTTATTTGTTATAATGTGACAGTCATAACTTGAAGAAACACGAAATATAACTCGACAGAAATTATGACAGAACCTAAATCAAACCATGCATAGCCTTAGTTTGTTACCCTGTAGCTTCCCATTGTGAATGCCTATGATTTTCTGGGGAAAATCCCGTGTTACATTCCTTTATGACAAAAAACCTCAGTGATATTTCAATAGAACTGCCCTTTCAAATCATTGAACTCCATCTCAAGAAATAAATGTGTTTGTTCGTTATTTAATGTCACAAAATTTGTGATTTTCTACATCAGTAACCGAGCAGACAAATGACATATCGATAAAAAGATTAATGCACAAAAACTATTATTTTTTGTGTATTTTCAATTTTTCCAAGAGTCGTTTCAATTGTGTTGTTATTTGGCATGGTTTATGATATTCACAGGATGTTTGAAAACAGCTAGTCTTACCACATTTCCACTTGATATTATGTAACATTCAATGTGACCAACAACGTAATTTTTCCAACAATAGCAATATTTGAAGTTCTACTTTTGCATCAATACCTGCTTCGATCAAGATGAAGAACAACTTGAAAAAATAGTACTCGTCTGATTCGCGCATACGCATCTACCAAATTTTAAATTTCACCAAAACAATGGCAATAATGAATATTTGGCCTGCATGAGATATTCTTGATATTTTGAAGATATTTCGTGATTTGCACCACTGTTGCGAAATGAAGCTCTGAACGCACCATTCACAATACTTTTTAAATAATAATAATTCTTTTGGTCATTTAGGTACAAGACGTACATATGGTAGGTCCCAAATATACAAATATAGATAAACGTATCGTCAAGTCACAATAAAAATATAACTTGTTTGTATATTTAGAACATGAAATGAAGAAGGCTTCTTCAGTGTGTCTCATAGAAACTCCAGCGTACTATAATGATATCATTTGTCAATGAATCAAATTCAACAACTTTGTCAAAATACATCATTTGTTTTCGAGCATTCAACGCTATTCGGCAACTTGTTGTAAAAGGTAACTGCATCATTCTTAAATCAACCTTGTCGTGTTCTAGAACTGTGGGAAAATGTGAAATTTGTTGTGGAAGTTGAAAAATTATTTCTGGCAAAGTCCACACACCCAAAAAAATACAGTGATGCAGACAGTAGTTTCATCTTTATAAATGCCGATTTGCAATATACCAAGTATATTGTAGGTTCAGAGACTTCGATAGTGGTGTCATGAGCAAACAATACTTCATTTCAGATACATCAAATATGGGTTTTTCTATATAATTCAAATACCTATAGTGCTTTTGAAATTTGGTCACATGTGGTTCAAATTCATCAATTTCGGCCTGTATAAAATGCTTTGAGTCTAAAAGTGATACACAGAGAGAAGTCAATATTTTCAATGAATCATAACATAAATATCAAACGCATTTGGAATTATTGACAAATTTTACAGAAATCCTGCATTTTTCAATTTTTTTTCTATATGCCGGAGAATTGATGCACTCCTGGAATGAAAGAAAGACACGTTGCCAATTTTGTTCTCAATTGATTTCAAAGTACACTCTTTTATAAGGTTATTGGTCACACTGTATAAACCCTGCTAGTCAATTAAATGAACACTACCCCCTTTCCCCATTTTTCCTGCACCATTTTTCTGTGGGAGTATTGGTTTCCGCTTTTAATAAAGCCTTGCGAAAGACCTATAGTAATGAAAAATATCACCTCCATTCTTCTATTCTTCAAATTTCCGCAACAATGAAAATCGTTCCTTTGTGATTTTCAAACCGTGACAAATTAAAAGCAAACAACGAGTGAGGGCTCGACAGAGCGTACAATGATAATTTTTCCAATTCCTAGATTGGGAAAACAATGAATATGGAGTCTGAGAGTGCATAACATTAAATATGATGTAGCCGGAGGATATGTAGTTTCCGGAAGATTATTTTCTGTAATTCGGTTCTTTTTATATTTTCTCAAATCACAAAAAATATAAGAATGAAAGAAGTGCTGCTTAATTATTCCATGGTGGTCTCGGTAGTGTAGTGGTTAGCATATCTGCCTATCAAGCGGAAGGCCGGGGTTCGAATCCTCGCCGGTCCACCGTGCTGGGTAATCGCACGTTAAAAGGTAAGGCCTCGTTGATCCATTGCTCGCACAAGTTTCGACTTCTGAGGGTTGACGTTCGTCAGCTGGTTAACGGAAACGAACAATTTTAGAACAATGGTAATACTGGTTATATCAAACTGCATGAAATACTAATTTCATCAATAATCAATCGGATAACATGGTCATTTACAACTTTTCTGTATCGAAAAATGACCATCCTAAAAATGATGTCCACTCATTTACGAAACCAAAATTAATATTTGCAAGGTTCATTTAAACATGTTTTATATTTCAAGCAGACATTGCAAATAGATGAAATACATCAACTTCCTAGGTAGACGTTAAAAAAAGCTCGGTTTTAATGAACGCGATTAGCCGTCTAATCATATCTCATAAATCTCAGTTAGATACTTTCTAAATTCCAATGAAGAGAATGACGTTCCAAGAAATGGAAGAGTGCCTAGAGGTCGTCAAAGTTATTCTCTCAACGAACAATTGGGTATTTTTCAACCTGGAAGTAATTTATAAATATAGATTTTCCCCCCAACAATTTTAAAAACAGTTATCAACTTTTATGTAGAACATACATTTGTGGGGGGCTCGATGTAGAATGTCTCATGTGATACTACTAGATCATTGTGTTTTTATTACCAACCGAAGTTTGACAGCAACCATAATTTCCAATATTATGAAATGAAAATGTTGACAACATCGTACATATTAACGATTAGATTGGAACCTTTGGTGTGAAAGTTGAAACTTTTTCTAGAGATCAATCACCCTAACACCAAACTGCACTGGACGCGCGTTTCGCTAACAAGGTTAGCATCTTCAGGAGAAGTATCAATTTACTTCTCCTGAAGATGCTAACCTTGTTAGCGAAACGCGCGTCGAGTGGAAAAATATCAGTTTGGTGTAAGGGTAATTGATCTCTAGGAAAAGTTTCAACATCATACATGTCGGACCAATATGTGTAATTGTATCCGATTGGTTTTTCGTTGCAATCACCCCTTGATCTGATGATAGTCGAAAAATTTTCCTGAAGTTTGAGATTATCCCAATGATCTTTATCAAAATGGTGGCGTTGTTTCTGTAACCCCGAATATTTCAGAACGAAAGGATGTATTGGAAATTTATGAAACTAGATACCAGATGATTTTCCCCAGATGACAATATAAATGCTTTCGAAATTCATTGAGTTGAATGTTACATAGAGGTTTGCTAGTTGCTGAATTGATTTATATCATTCACATTACATGCTAATTGGTCCCCAAGATTTGAAAAAATTGAAGTTAAAGTTCAAGGAACTCTTCAGTTCTTAATGATATAACATTTAGGATTCAGGTACAATTTATATAGAGGTTTCATTGTAGCCAGCTACAAATCCTGACAGTCTTAAGTCCGATATCTCACAGCCACGATGAAACTAGAAACCACATTTCCCGGAATATTTCTTATATACTTTCGAAAAACGCTACAAAATCAAATTACGAAAGTATAGATACTCAAATGTTGATTGCTGCTATGAGTACCATTCATAAATAACTGTAGTTAGAGATAACATCAATCTAAAGGCAGTTCCTTCTCAAATTTTATTTCGACAATCAAATTATAACATAATATTTCAATATAAAATTTTCGAAATTTAGGTACATGCAGATAAATTACAGTATTTTATTTGAAATTAGTGGAATGATCCACCCCATAATCAACAAGCGTGTTGATCTACACGCCATCTACACGAAACAAACTTCATATTGGAGTTCCATGGCCAAGTCTTTTGCCATTTTCCTGTTTCCTCACGACACCATGGCCAGCAAATTATTTCTGAGATGGAGGAGCCTTATTGTGTTTTATTGGAATTTGATATAAACCAATGCATACATTTTGAATTTGAGAGTATTTTTCAGTCACGAAGCATTATGAATTGCCTGCCTGCAGGTAGTGCGGCAATCAATGCTGATCAAACTTCTCCGAATCCAGTAATTACGCAATTAATATTAATGAATATTTCCCTCATATATAAAAAGTCCCATAAGAGCAATGCAATTATCGAAAACTTACAGCGGTAATTGCATTGTATCGAAAACTTACAGCGGTAATTGCATTGTATCGAAAACTTACAGCGGTAATTGCATTGTATCAAGTCACCATAACAACACATTTGAAACCGTATCGCTAGACGTCAGTAAACAACACAAATGAATTTCAGATAGACTTGAAAAATAGAAAAACATTTCGCGTTTAGGTGAGTGCTCCATACAATCTATAGAGGAAAGTATAAATGAACAAAAAATAACATTTCCTTGAGAATTTCTTCATTCGTGGAATATTCCAATGAATTACATTCGTGCATAAAAATGACCAGATAATTTTGCATTCAAGCGTGATAGGTATCTTATACAAATTGCATTCGGTTATTTTCATATTTTGTAAAAGAGCTCTCGTCCTTCGGACTCGGGCACTTTCGCCAAAATATGATAATAAACTCTTGCAATTTTTAGATATCACGCTTTCTTGCAAAATTATCGCTAATTTTTATACACTCGTGCAATTACAACCGAGAATTGTCCGAATCCAGAAAAAAGTAATTATCACTCCAGGCTGAATAAATACGCTTTACGAAGTCGTAATACCCAGTCATCGGAGTCTAACTAAAGATGTATGAGCCTATGAAGAAGCTAGCCACTCGCGCCAGCGAAACGTCACGGAGAAATTCCAAAAACGACGGCTTTCAAACCCGAACCGAAGGAGTGATACTGATAATAAGATATCTTTGAGATGTCCTGCGCTATAAAGGCGGCACCATCTCATCTAGTAGTCAGAAAGTCTTTCCACTCGTTTTTCAATCGAGCACAAATCACGCAAACTGGCGAATCGTCCAGTACAACAACAAATCCGAAAGCGACGTGACGAGACGCGGCTAGGCAGGTTTCTCCAGGAATAAAAGTCGCAAACTCTGAATCCGACCAGAGATATTGTTAACTTAATTCGAACAGACAGCGAAAGCATGATGAGCTCTCCGTTGGAAGAATGAGAATGAGACGGGAAAGAGGGGCATCCTGATGAAAAATCCAATACCAATCCCACGTAACCTTCCTTCTCAATCATTCACCGATTATGTCATCACTACCTCCGTCGCAGAAATCCGTAATGATGACCCAGAACGGAACCTTTCATCAATTGAGTTATTTCTTCTCCGTTCGATTTAATTTCATTTTCTACTCCAGGCAAATTGTTAATTGGATCCATTCAACAAAGGAACTGCCCGACCGATTGTGAAAGCACACTGAAAAATAAAAGACGAGGATGGGGTTCTTCGAATTGGAGCGGGTGATCTAATTTCAGGACGCTGCTGGATCTGGTGTTGTTTATTTCTTGGTAAGGGCAGCTGAGTGGTCCTCATGAATCTTGCCGGACGTGGAACTTGTGGATTGGTGCACAGAGCTTGATTGAACTTCGTTTTATTCTTAAACGTTGTTCATTGGAAATTTATTCACTTGAATGATAGAGTTTCTCGTTTGATGCCAAATTTCGGACATTAGCGTATCTAATAAAAATAAAGTTAATTCGTTATGAAAATTAGTAGTACATGATAGGTAGTTAAAATGGTAAAGAAATGGAAATGGTAGAGAAATAAAACGATGAGAAATTAAACGAAGATCAAAAATCAAAAAAAAAATTGCTTGAGGCCGGAATTGAACCAAGGTCTCTTTCAACTAGTCCAACTACCAAATTTAATCTCAGCGCCTTAGATCGCTCGGCTACGGAGAGCTCAGAAAACTAGATTGAAAAAATAAAGAAATGAACCATGAAATTGTCAAATGAAAAATTCAATCATTCTAACTGTATTTCTGCCGGTGAAGGTGTCGAAAATAATTCTCCCATATCGCTGGTATCAGACATTTCGTTATGATTATCGGAATTAGCCCGTGCTGGGTAATCGCACGTTAAAAGGTAAGGCCTCGTTGATCCATTGCTCGCACAAGTTTCGACTTCTGAGGGTTGACGTTCGTCAGCTGGTTAACGGAAACGAACAATTTTAGAACAATTAGGCTATATTCTTCAAAAATTCAATACCCATAGCGATTTTGACTTGACAAATGTCAAATGCAGAACATTCACATCATGCTTGATTGAAAAATAATGGGTTTCTATTGGTTGAAAATATGTATCGTGATGAAAAATCTGTATCGTAATGGATTTCATTATAAAACGGGTTGTGGGCATATAAGTGTATTATTAGAGCACGGGTGTAGATAATAGTATATTATGCAACGATCGTGTAATGATGGTTATTAATACATGAGCATAAACCGGGATACGAAACGAGCCGAAGGTGAGTTTCGTATGGTTTATGCGAGTGTATTAATAACCATTACATGAGAGTTGCATACGCTATTTTATCTACACCCAATAAATAATGAAGAACTAAAATTATTATATTATTACGTATTTATATTGAACACAATAATAGTAGGTAATCAATCGTATTTCTTCGAAAAATTCTACAAAATTATAATTAATGGTATAACCACGGAAAATACAACAATGAGAAATGAAAAGAAGAAAAAAAAAAGGAAAAAAAAATTCTGCCGACGTCAGGAATTGAACCCGGACGTAATTATTCACTACCGGCGCCTTTGACCATTCGGACATGAGAGCTCGTATATTTATGTTGAAAATAAAAACATATGTCTTGCATTTGTCAAATGAAAAATATAATCCTTTCGATCGTATTTTTTTTGTTGTCTAAGACATCTGTGGAGGGTCGCTGGTAATTCTTCTATATCCCTGCTATAAGACATTTTCATACTATTATCGAAAATTGACTAAATTCTTCAAGAATTCAATACCTACTGATTTTGACTTGACAAACGTCAAAATGCAAAGCTTGCACATCATGCTTGATTGAAAAATAATGGGTTTCTATTGGTTGAAAATCTGTATCGTAATGAATATCTGTATCGTAATGGATTTCATTATAAAACGGGTTGTGGGCATATAAGTGTGTTATTAGAGTACGGGTGTAGATAATAGTATATTATGCAACGATCGTGTAATGATGGTTATTAATACATGAGCATAAACCGGGATACGAAACGAGCCGAAGGTGAGTTTTGTATGGTTTATGCGAGTGTATTAATAACCATTACACGAGAGTTGCATACGCTATTTTATCTACACCCAATAAATAATGAAGAACTGAAAATATTATATTATTAGGTATTTATATTGAACACAATAATAGTAGGTAATCAATCGTATTTCTTTGAAAAATTCTACAGAATTATAATTAATGGTATAACCACGGAAAATACAATGAGAAGAAAAAAAAATGAAAAAAAAGTCTTTGCCGAGGACTGGAATTGAACCCGGGACGTTTGTGATGACAGCCCGCGCCGCTGTCCACTGTCCATTAAAGCATATTCGACTTGAACGAAAATAACAACATATGTATTGCATTTGTCAAATGAAAAATATAATCCTTTCGATTGTATTTTTTTCTTCTCTGAGACATCTGTGGAGGAGTCGCTGGTAATTCTTCTATATCACTGCTATAAGACATTTTCATTCGATTATCGAAAATTGACTGAATTCTTCAAAAATTCAATACCTACTGATTTTGACTTGACAAACGTCAAAATGCAAAGCTTGCACATCATGCTTGATTGAAAAATAATGGGTTTCTATTGGTTGAAAATCTGTATCGTAATGAAAATCTGTATCGTAATGGATTTCATTATAAAACGGGTGGTGGGCATATAAGTGTATCATTAGAGTACGGGTGTAGATAAAAGTTATTATCTATCATCGTGTTAGTTAGGTACATTATTTATAACTCAAGAACAGCTGAACCGAATCAGCTGAAAATTGGTGGGGAGGTAGCTTAGAACCAGGAAACAGACACAGGATACTTTTTATCCCGTTTTGACGTGTTTTTGGAGAATGCACCCCTAAGGGGATGAAAAACGGGGTCAAAGTTTGCAAGGCACAACGTGGTTCCTAAGTGCAATCTGCTTAAATTTTGCATGAACATTCTCTCACAGAATAGATGGAAGACGTCGTTCTTATTTTATTGAAATCGTATGGATCTGAAACTTGGAGGATGTGCTCTTTGTATAACGTTGATATCCGATAAGAAAGGGTTTTCCGAAAAACAAGGTCAAACTTCAAATGGGACAACGTGATTTCTAGGTCCAATCTACTTCAAATTTTGCAGAAATAGTCTACAACAGGATTGATGGAAGACCTGTTTCGCGCAGAGCTGTGACGAACCTGATAAAACTTACTAAAAACTACACAATATGATAGCATCACTAAAATAATTAATCAATGCCCAACGACGTGAGCACACGTTAGTTGAATGCTGGATGCTCATCTGTAATTTTAAAGTTAAAAAAGGAAAATTGAATACGATATAAACAAACAGGAAAAGCTTCAAAGCTGAAGACTGTCTTCGGCAATAAAGTTAATAACAGAGGATATTGGCGTACATGTAGGGATCATTGAGATATTAGTACATTTTATTGCATCAATAGTGTATATAAATATAGTAGTGTGATACGGTGTGGTTCTGATAATATTGTGTTGATTATGTTTTGAGGTAGAAAGTTGGATAATCTTGGTGTTACAGCTAATCCAATCCATCTTGGCACAGAACTAATAAAATGTATGCCCAGAAATCTCTGTAAAGTATACTAAGATAAAAAATCACCAATTATATGTGTTCACTGTGTTGAAATTCACCTAAATGGTGTTTATTCTTTGGTTTTTCTACACTACCAATGTGAAACTGTAAAAGTATCTGAGTTTCTGTCAAGATGGATTGGATAAGCTGTAAGTAAAAGTGATTTCTCTGACTTATAGTTTTGGAAGAACTCGGTTGTTGAAAATGATCGTTCGCTTTCGTTCTCCTATGATGAGTGTATGACAATAGTCTGAAAGTACTTTTCTTCATAAAATGGAATAAAATTAATTTTTCAACGTTAATCGGACGCAAGTCGAGCAAATTGGCTTCAAAAAAGAGTTTTTTTTTTTCGAATTATTTTTATAAATAATTTTTGTAGTATTTGAATTTTGTCAAGATGTTTGCTAGTTCCTCCCCGTTCTATTATTTCATAGGAAAGACGTTACTCTAATGAGGCATGGTATAACATTTTCAGATGTGATAAATCGAGTATATTAGAGAAATGTTTGAATTTGTATATTATAGATCGCAGAGTATTGGCAACGTTGATACGATGATGATCCCACCTCAAGTGGATGACAATTGATTGTTAATTATATGTTTGTTATTATTTAGCCAATATATATATATATGAAACATAACTGTATCATCTGCAAAGCTGCAGATTCCACCTACTATTTCAATGTTTTGTTAACTATTCGAGTGAATTGTAAATAGAACTGGTCCTCAGACAGTTCCTTGTGGTACTCTTCAGGTAGATGAGATATTTTCAGTTGCGATAACTCGCAGAGAAATATTCCGTCGAAATGAATTCAAAAGTTATGCTTCAAAGTATTAAAAATTCCAAAACACATTGCATGTCAGATGGACGTCAAAGTCAATCAAAAACTATGATGATTGCGTTTCAGTACCTTCACTCGTAGTTGGAACAAAATAACCGCTATAGCGCCTTCAGTGGTTGTTAACCATAAGCTTACAAATTTCACGCGGGAAAACGGCTGTTACATTTCTGAATTCATTTCTGTGCAAATAACCGAATTGAAGACACGTATTCAGTAAAAAAAGCAGTTTTCTTCGGAATACATAACGTCACGTACCCTGAAACTGCTGTCATATGACGCAGTTCAAAAAATTCATTGCGATCTATAATTTACGTCAATTCCGAATAATAATGTACTATACAAAAAATATGGGTTGGATATCTGGATCGAGAAAGTTATCAGTAGTTTGATGGTTTGATTCGCCTGATTCAATTATGGAAAATATCTTAGTCAGAAATCGATGAATTGTCGGCAGAAGTGTAAAGCAAAATAATGAATTTTCACATCGATCGGCTGTTCATTTCATTTAGAGCCCATGCCTGTAAGGAACTGAAACGCTATTCATCGATTTATGCTGGCAAGTTCTCAACAATGGGATTTAATAATAGCTCATCAAATCAATAATCCCAACCAGTTCAAGGTGATGAAGTTATTCTATTTTCAAACAAACCCCATCAATATAAATATTACAGGTTGAACCAGATAGCAGATATACTGGACGTAATGATGATGACTAGCAATATTTTAATGGATAATTAGGTACAACAGGATACAAAGTGATTTCAAAATGAATTACAAAAATTTGAAACATATTGTGAGATTTATCAAATATATTTTGAAGATTATTTAGGGTTTCAGAAAAAGTACAGATTTATAAAAGAAGTAACATCAGAAAGTTAGCAAGCACTCTCTATTGATAGGTGTATATCATTTATTATCATTCAAAAAGAAACTTTATCTGGAACACTTACTTTCCTGCCAATGAGACAAAATATCTGATTGTATCTTCATCTGAAAAAAATTGGTCGTACACGTTGTTACGTTGGTCAAGGGGGAGAATTTTTGATACGATTTTTAACACTGCAACTTCATACCCCTAGGAAGGGTGGGACCAATCCTTACTGTTTCACATATGTAGCAAGGGATCGAGCAATACCTTTTTTGAAAGTACATTTCATTCTCTTCCAAATAACATCTCATGTCTGAAATTCTGTCGCATAGTTCCCGAGATGAGTATCTATGGTTATAATGGTAAAATGGTTTTATTGTCTAATCAATCGACTGAAAAATACCAATGATGATTTGTAATACCAAACGTACGTAAATATTCATACAGATGTTCAAAATGACCACCACCGACTTCCATTTAACAATAAAGGTATGATTACAATTGTCCATAAACTGCCTGCAACATGTCTGGTATTATGTTTGGCCATTTTGAACATCTATGTGAATAATTACGTACGTTTTGTTTTACATTTCATCATTGTTAGTCAAATGATCAGTTGAGAAAAACCATTACATAACTAGATACTCATTTCGGATACTATCTGACCGTATTTCAGGAATGAGAAAGAGAAACAGGTCAATTGAAAGAGGATTGAACGTCTTTTTGAAAAATCTATCACTGGTCCTCTTGTTCCATTAGAAATAGTAAGGGTTGGTCCCACCCTTGCTAGAGAGTCAAAGTTGCAGTGTTGAAAATATTGCCAAAAAAACAACTCTTCGACCAGTGTAACGTCTAAGACCGATTTTTCAAATGAACGTGGAATCAGATATGTCCCCTGTTTCGTTCAAAATGGTAATAGAAGATAGTGGAACTTTTTCATCGCGAAAAATAAAAATTGTTTTATTTCTTTATACATGGTATCCGAATTCTCAATGTTTACCTGAAAGTAGTTATGAACACTGCAGCACAGTTGAAAATCTACAACAAATTAAATAATATTCAATTGGAACTTTCAAGAGGTACTCATTTCAAGTAGTAGATTCCTTTACTGATCAGTACAGCAATTGTTGTTTGAAAGTTGTATGACTGGGTGATAAAGGTTATGGTTAAAAAACTTGACACCAATTCTTGTCGCAGTTTTGTAGGCGATGTTGAATCTTGATATGGGTAGACAGATATACACCAAACATCAGAAAGTAGATATTGAGCTGATCTGCTTTTAACAAATTGACATTTCAATAATCATACAGCCATTTTCATGAGAACTAACGCGAGCCTTCGGTAATTACATTTAGGATCAGGATCGTTTTTCGGGAGAGAATGAGGTTTTGTCTTCTCCAAATAGATGCTTGAGAAATACAAAACTTCTGTGACATTTCCATTCTTCGAAACCTTGAAGAAAATCATGTAGCAGGAAAATGAACGAAAAGACGTATCGTCGCCCCATTTGGGAATATGGCTGTTGACACACCTCTTGATGCTGGATGCTGTGTTCTCTGAAAGATATTCATTCAAGAAGTTATGGAATCCGCACCATCATGTGATAAATGTAATTGTATACTCTACAATATGGTTGAATCCAGACGGACAGACAAAAGGAAGCTGACAAAAGATCATACATTCTGAACCACATCTCGACAAAAATATAAAACTCATTTTTCCTTCCATCAGACAGCGCTAACAGAAAATTGCTCAACATGTAGCAAAATGAACTCTTCCATCCTGGTTTGAATTTTCTGACATGAAAGAACACATAAGAACATTTTTCATTCGTTTTTGACATCTGCATTGCTTCTGGGAAGACGCATACTGAATTATTCAAACCTCGTCTACATAGTTTGCAAGTCATCCCAGCAGGAGCTGTACAAATATGTTATCATCCAGAAAGTTTCGAGTATAAACACTGAATGTTATTTTAATACAAATCCCCTCCGCTTTGAAATAACCGAGTCGTTTTCAACTGAAATGAAAAATTGAATACCGAACGGGAAAGGCAATGGACTGCTGTTTTTGGAGATTTCACTTCCAGAGAGCGTTTTAGTTTCATTGGAAAATAGGGAGAAATTCATATATATTCAGAATAGAGGCTGAAAGTCTATTCATCTGCAAATCTGTTGAAAATAATGACATTTTTGACAAGAGATTTGGGGAAATAATTATAAAAATAAATTTGATTGCTTCAGAAACAAGGTTTACAGCAATGATACTATTGAGGAAATAATATACTATGGAAGTAACATCATGAATTGAATATCCTAATCTATAACGGCATGACTCAAAAAAAAGTAATTATATTTTGTAACCTATGTTGAATTATTCGCTTAGAATGAATGACCGGAGATTGATTTAGCATCACTAATAGTGATGTTTTGAAGGGCAGTTATCAAGGAATCAATATCCTGAAGACAAGGGACATTTTGTTTCATTACACTATACACAGTGTTACTGAATAAGTATAAAACATTCAAGGAGGTGATTCCTCATCGAAAAAAAAGTAGGATCTTTCATATAAAAAAACTCCATTGGAGTATCCCTTGTTAAGATACAGCCCCTTAAAGGGGGTACATAAAATTTGTATAACAATTTTTTCCACAAGCACTGCAAAAGTAAGAATATTGAAATCAACCTGACGTTTTGTACTATCGAAAAGACACTTAGCCAGTAATTTATTTAGTTTACCCCATGGTTGTAAGGGGTGGAAAAGGCAACCCTTAAAATTTATTTCCAATGTAACTTTCTGTCTTATTATTTGTTCACCATTCAAAAATTTATTTCCGATAGCCTGTTCCATTCTGAACGGAAAATGTCTGTTGGGTTTTCTGCCCAAAATAAACCAGGTCGCAGCAAAAAATTATTTTACGAACAACTACAGAAATACATCGTCATAAATGCGAAAATACTAATCTATCTAGTAGGTCACTATTAGCGATAGTGATAATTAAATTGGTATGACGCTGTCAGTTTGTGAATTTTCAAAATCTAATTAATACTAATTGTGTGTTGTTGTTCTGTTCTTAATTTGTCACTTTTATAATTCACTTGTTATTAAAATGGATTGGATCAATTTGGTAACAACTCCATTTGAAGTAAATTTAATTGTGATTCCAGTTGCCAAGCGCAATTGAGCAAGAGTACGAGTGACCTGGATAGGTAATTTCAACAATAAGTAAGCACTAGGAATACTTGGAATATCGAATGAGTTATATGTGGTCAAAAACTGGAAACGGGAGGCGATAGAATATCCATATTTGGAGGAGCATTTCTATAAATCTAGTGATTGTTTCCAGGCAACGGGCAATTACAAATCTTTTGTAGTATTATCATTTCTCTTACACCCAATACACTTCTTGCTGTTAACTTATTTTTAGGAGCGATAAAACTATTATCATTATTATAAATCTCAGGCCAAACCGATAGCTGTAACCACTAGACTAAAAACTGATAAAATGATTTGAAACCGCTCTGTCAAGCTCAAACCTTCTGGCTACGCAGTGTATCCAAAATATGCGAACGACATGGAAAAACCAATACGATTCGAGAACGAATATGGCGAAGATAAAATTCCCGCTAGCGGCAAAAATTCACGATATCGCGACATTCGGATTCAGAAGTATTCGAAACGTCTCGTGAACTGCATCTCCGGCATTTCTTTCCAATACAATATTCATACAATATCCTCTTGGGGTGATGTGGCCGTCGCATTTCTATCCACAAATCTGTTCGTTTTTAGGCTTTTCAAATCCTCAAGATTCGCGCTCTTGCAGAAAAAGAGCTCGATTTGAGTTTTATAATGCGATATTTCTGCATGATGAAGATTTTTCTGTGTTATTGAAACGAATAGAGTCTTCTATTCGTAACAGTATACTTCAAGTGGTAATGGTTTGAACGACCATAGTCTTAACTCTTTTGAAATAGGTTAGATACTCTGAGATGTCTATACACTGGTGTTTCTACTCTTGTGATTTCGTTTCAGACGTATTTATAGATATGATGGATTGATTCAAAAGTTGCCACAAGGGAACCCTAGAATACAAAATTCAGTTATGATTTTCGTGATCAATCATTCATTGTTTTTTATGGTATTGGTATCTTCTCGAGTACAGCACTTCAGATTAGATTGTTGGAGAGCTAGCCTGTGGCTATGTGATGCTCCTTGCTTATTGCAGCTCATTGTGTAGTTTGATTTCTTCGATGAGACTCCATAGCCTTGACACTGACCCCTTCATATAGCTAGCAGCTTCTGGTTTCCCTTCTCCTTCTTATCTTGCGTCTCTCAATTCACAGAGCACATGCAGTGCGGTTTCTTTCTATCCTTGACAGAACCTACATTGTCACACCCATAATGCCCATATGTTTCCTGAGCCGGCTATGCCCCATTAGTAGACCTACCACTACCCTTACAACCTCACGGTTTTGGTTGAGCAGGTCTTCTGTAAACCTGGGCGATGGTTTATTCATTAACTCTTTTGCCAACCTCATACCTGGGAGCTCATTCCACCAATCCATAGATTCCATCCATGAATCAATGGATGTCTTTATGCATGCTTTCGCTACCCCGCAAAAGGGTTCTGGACCGATCATAGCCTTAGATGCTTCTTCACAGGCTAGAGCATCGGCCTCCTTGTTGCCCTTGTGACCCTCATGTCCGGGTATCCAAGCTAGACTGACTCTATTATGGGTACTCAGCTCCTTTAGTTTGCTCAGACAGCTTCACACCCGCCGAGAGAAGATTTGTACCACAGCATTCAGAAGATCAGTCATTCCGAGTGAAAGTTCCCCATGTGGGGGAACTCATTGGTGAAATCAAATTGAAAATATCATTGCCGGCTCTAAATGGAAAAAAGCAAAAACATCTTATTCTATTATTTGTTTCCATGTATTTTCAGGATAACCAGAAATATTTGGTGTGTTGATATAACACATTTTCTTCGAATTGGTACCATTAGATTTCGAATTAGACGTTTCGGATTCACTATAAGCCACCCGCATCCACAAATATTTGGATACGGACCAGGAAAGTTCCTTACGTTTTACGAGCCACGTTCTCTTCCTGAATACATTGGCGTATCACAAAATACTACACAACGAACTTTTCTGGATAATTTCACCATCATTAGGGTTACGTTGGGTCAAATGAACTTAACAGTGAGATAATTTTCAAAAACTGAAGGAATAATTGTGGAGGAGGGGAAAAGTATATCATTATATCGTTCATCAATCAATTCACAAGGAGAAATATTCGAAGTGCTCGAACGAAATTTAAAATTATGTAGTGAATCATAAGAAGAAAAAAGTGGTAGGTGATAGAAAAACAGAATTTACAAACATATTGTTTGTCATTTACTTGCTCTTTCAGGTTATCTCAGTTATTCTGTATGGTGAAATATACAGGAGAAGGAATTAATAAAAGTTCGAATCGAAGGAATGAGGAAATATTCTTCCCAGGGAGACAATCACATATCAATATTTCCGACGTTGATTCTGCTTTCATGCAATTCACTCAGCAAATATAACGTTGCGAATATTGAAATAACGAATCTGTTGATGAAACAAATGTTTTACCTCAAATCCACGTTGAATAGGATCAGCAGAAATAGCAAGAGTAGGTAATCTATCAGGAAGTGCTGTCAAATCTCGGGAGATAGGGATATCATGATTACAAAACTTGCGATTCTGTAACTGGCTTGTTATTGTTATGTTGTTATCTATTTACAATAGAGTATAGTCACGAAAAACATAACCAACTTACCAGGTCCATATTCAGCAACTTGTGATGGAGGACCAGTGAATACGAAACGCCACATTCCAACTCTAATGGTGCCAAACTTAAGAGAATATGTTTTTTGAAGCAAAACTTCAATAATATTTTGATATTCCCTGAAACAACAGAAGCAAAAATAAAAAATGTATTCCACAACTAATTTTTTCTCAGTTTCTCTAGATAATCTTGATTTGTTTTTATGGATGGTGTTCCTGAACATGAAACTTTTATTTTATTCAAACGACCTTATATTTTGGAAGATACCAATACAATTTCATTGAAAAAGTGGCTACACGCTGTACAAAGCGGCTCATTTCCGGTCATATAACTTCATTCCTCAGCATTACTCAAGAAAAACCTAACGAACGAGTATGTGCCTAGAATTCTGAAACACCCTATATATAATGGACTGATGCTTCAACATTCAGTGAATGCATCACGAATAACTGCGCATTAGGAACTTTTAGTGATGATGCTATTCACTGCGTTGGTTTCATAATTTAATTCACTGTGAACGATAAGGCCATGGCGCTGTAATAAACAGTTATGAGCTGTTATATTTATTTCTGAACAATAATGAAGCCGGAATCGGAGACCAACTTCGAACTCCGGATAACAAACTAATTAGGCTGGGGGATAATTGAATTTAATTTCGAGTTTGGAGTTTTCTTCGGTTATTTGCGGGTTTTCCGCTTATTTGAAATGTACAACAATAGGGAGTTCTGAGGAGGTTCTGATATGAGAATTTTTGGTGAGAAACTGGTCATCATTGGCACGCTAAACGTCTGTTATAAGTGATATTTCCCTCATATATAAAATGTCCCATAAGAGCAATGCAATTATCGAAAACTTACAGCGGTAATTGCATTGTATCAAGTCACCATAACAACACATTTGGAACCGTATCGCTAGACGTCAGTAAACAACACCAATAAATGTCAGATAGACTTCGAAAAAAGAAAAACATTTCGCGTTTAGGTGAGTGCTCCTTACAATCTATAGAGAAAAGTATAAATGAACAAAAAATAACATTTCCTTGATAATTTTTTTATTCGTGAAATATTCCAATGAATTACATTCGTGCATAAATATGACCAGATAATTTTGCATTCAAGCGTGATATCTTATACAAATTGCATTCGGTTATTTTTATATTTTGTGAAAGAGCCCTCGTCCTTCGAACTCTGGCACTTCCGCCAAAATATGAAAATAAACTTGCAATTTCAAGGTATCACGCTTTCTTGCAAAATTATCGGTTATTTTCATGCACTCCTACAATTATAACCGAATATAATATTCAGCAATATTTTGAGGCACAAATTTACAATGAAAACAATTCAATAAGTCTATTTGGCAATCGATTTACATTTTTGTATTTCTGATAGAATGGTGCGGTATTGTCCCAACTCGTGCGACTCGTTCGATATTATGCCAAACAATTCCAGTCAGAGCTTGCATAGTGGAAATAAACAATGTAACCATCTAAAAAACAATTGCACTGAAAAATATACAAGTTTTTGCATTATGTGTTATCAATCTCATGGCCTGTTTGTACATTACCTCTATTTTCAAAGTGAATATATTTTCTGCCCTGTGTGGAAGCATTCTTTCTTGTTCATTTTTTCGAGTGTCCAGAAAGTATAATTCTCTTTGACTTTTCGTGGTATACTCCATGTATGTAATGACACCAAGATGTGTAGAACCCCTGATCAAATAACTCGGATTATGGTCCATGTGATTTTTTTTAGCAATATTCCTAGTTTTTTTTAAACTTCGTGAAAACCGTCTGATCTGTCTTCCACTTCTAGGTCTCCGGAAAGCATTTCAGCCTTCAGGGCTTATTGCGCCTTGCTTCCTTATGTTTCGTGATAACCATTCCAACAACCTTGTCCGCTGCACAAGTTTGTGCAGATAGATTACTTGGTGTTCGTCATATTGTCCTGGATCCAGAATTATTTTTCTATATATATGTTACCTTTTGTGATCCAGAGCCTCACATTCGTGAAGTATGTGTCGAACTATTTCTGTCTCCTCGTTGTATTGTTGAAGCTGAGGTTGATGTTGCGCAGACCTATTTTATTCCGATGTCTTTTGTGTTCAGTGTCCAGTCAGTAGCCCTCTCATGACCCTTATCTAATTCCTGTCACTCTGAAGCAGGTCTTCAGTCTTTCTCCTTGACGGTCCTTTTATGGAAGTTTTACCGTGAGCACTAGTAGATGGATTTTTCCCATATTTTCTTTGTCTCAGCCATTTCTTTAGGAGTTTCCATACCATCGTTTTGGGTACCCCCAATGCTGGCTCGAGTCCAGTATATGGTGTCGATAATCTTTGTCTTGCAAGCTCATCAGCGTTCTCATTGCCTGCGATACCTGAGTGACTCGGAAGCGACATATGGCTTATGAAATTTTCGGTGGTCTCATATATTTTCGGAGATACAGGTCCATTTTGTTGTAAAACTACACAATTTTTCACATCAAATTTTTCTTGTTCGAACACACAGAATTCGTATTTCTTCCGATCAAAAACCACACACTCTCTCATTTACTTGTTTTCAACATTTTCAAGCGGAATTTTTTTCCACTCTCTCCAAAAATCAACATTGATATAGCGGCAACACTGCAAATACATCACTTTCGACCCTCATTTCACTATGACATCACAACAAATTGATTATGGTTTTGAAATAAATGCATTTTTTGAAAAACTGATTAATTATTGATAAAAAGAGTAGATGACGTGAGTCCTTCAATTCCACGAAGAGAACATCAATTGTAACAGTTCGAATTTGACCTGATAATCTGAAAAATATTTCAGATATAACAACTCGGATTTTAGGTTTGTCAGTAGAAGTAGATCAGAACTATGACGTTTCTACATGGTTGTCCCTTGTAATCGAGTATTTTGTTCTCTGTGATTGGTACAATTCATATCTTACCTTGTGTGGATATGAAATCATAACAATTCAGTTGAGAGGGATTGCCTACTCATCCGTTTAATAAACTATGGGCATATTTACGGGTGGGAGTGGACAAAAAATATAACAGCTGCGTGGTACTTCATATAAAGACCAGAATTTGCATTCGTTGAGTTCAACAATAATTAGAACTAAAGCCTTCTAACAGGCTGCCTTGCAGATTGTACACCTGAGAGCATCGCCTCAAAATACAAAAAGTATGGAGGTATTCTGATTTAATTGATACAGGGTAACTTACAAGGAATGTTTTGCGGAAAAATGAAATGGAATTCATTTTTCACAATATCCCCATCACAACTCGGACTAATAATATTCAGGAATTTGAGTATTCTTGTGAAGGGAATGAAATCTGAGGAAGTATTCTCTAGCCTTCTCCTTCCTCGAAACGAAAATATGAATTACAACCTATATGGAAGAATATAAATAGGTAGGTGTTCGATTCAGTTACAGGAGGAAAGTAAAAGTCCATCTGAAACAGCGTCTTTCTTGTCTATCTGGCACTACGGTACATTCATTTCTATGTTTTGAAGGTTATCGGGGGTGTTTTTTGACTTTATTCACAACCATATATGTAATGCTGTCATTACTAACGTCATTGAAGGTTGGGAAGTGTCACATTAAACACCTCTACTTCCCGCCCTCATTGCATCTATTCTAGACTTTATCTGTCATTTATTGACTTCATCTGACATTTATTCATATTGGTGACACAAGTGTATACCCAGTAGTCACGGTAACAATATATCTACTTGATTTTTCTGAGAAAACCGCGTTCTTAGTAATTTGTCGTTGAATGTAATTTTTTAGATATGTTCAGAACGAAACAGATATTTATCAATGTTGATTCGAATATATTGAATATATTTTTATTGTAAATAAAATAGTGTACAAATAACCTTTGTAGGAAGTTTTTTTCCTGTCTCGAGATCATAGCTAACCTCGACGCTTTGCGTGTGTGCAATATACTATTTCATTCTCTAAATTAATGTAAAATAAGAATACAAACTCCTTTGGAAAAGTTGGCAAACACCACTATTAACATGTGTATATTATTCAAAGACATTTGACAAAGAGAAAGAAAGAGTAGGTAGCTGTACTGCTCTGCCGTTATAACGAGACTGGTGCTGAACCAGGTAGAATTTTTTTTCTGAGTAATTTGCATACTCACGAAACTGAAACAGATATTTCTACATAGCAAATGACAACATAAAGAGTAGTTTGTGATTGAAAATAATTCACTAGGATAACTTTTCATTCTAAAACCTGTAGTAATTTAGGGTTTCATTGAAATGAATTACTTCGTGATCCCAGCTTGACTGACTTTATTGAGCATATAGTTTTTTAAACTTCCAACTAAAAAAACCTTCTAATAAATATACCGGAAGGCTTCATCCAAATGATGGAACTCCACGATATCACACCTTCACCCTAAATTTGCACATGAGTATAAATTCAAACGTGCCTATCCCTAATGAATAATCGCTATCCCCAGTTTCGCTTTCAATAAAACCTAATGGGACAAACAACACAACAACCAAAATGTTTCCTGATATAAAACTCCATTATACCTATTGAATTTTTTTTTTTTTCGATTATTAATTTCATTCCTTTGAACGCAAATTATACCTCGGTGTTTCGTCAACAGTCTCATTTTCTTCATTTTGAACTTCTATCTCGCCACTTCTATCGTTTTCAACGTCACCCTTATGATCTAAGTTCACATCATCATTTTTGTCAATTACATTATCATTTACAATATCCCTAGTTTCTATATGTTTATCGGTAGGGTGTAAGGAATGCCGAGAGCGTCTTATTTGATCCGTATGTCTCTTATGTTGCCTACCCCCCACCGATGCAACATCAAACAAAGTATTTCCAATTTTTCTTGTTATAACACCTTCGGTCCACGTAGGATTACTGATGTTAGTGTAATCCCTATATAGAATATTGTCACCCACATTCAATTCTCGGTTCTTGCCCCTATAAGCTTTCTTTTGTTTTTCAACCTTGGTTTCCAAGTGACTTTCACGGTTTGGCATCAACAGATCGAGCCTACCTTTTAATTTATGGCCAAACATTAATTCAGCTGGACTCACCCCCGTTGTCGTGAGTGCCGTATTCCTATAATCAAATAAAAATCTATAAATGAATTGTTTAATATTTTCCTTACTTAACACCGCCTTTTTTAAAGCATGTTTGAAATTTTTTACTTCTCCTTCCCCTGTACCATTACTGGACGGATGATAAGGAGCTGAGAACAGATGACGTATTCCATTCATTTTCATGTACTGCTCGAAGGTAGTCGATGTGAAAGGCGGTCCGTTATCGGTCACTATAGTACCCGGTAATCCGAATTGTGAAAAACAAATCCTCAATTTATCAATAGTACTTTCAGCTGTTGTACTGTGCATTTCGAAGGCTTCCAGCCATTTACTAGGAGTCTGTCAGAATTAAAAACCTTTTATCATAAATAGGTCCCAAAAAATCCAAATGCAGACGACACCAAGGCTTTTTTGTTAACGGCCATGGATTCAATGTGGATTTAGGCGGATTACTACGTACCGCATTACATATTTTGCAATTGTTGCACATATTTTCTATTTCTAAATCAATATTAGTCCAATATACATATGATCTAGCCATAGATTTAGATTTATTGATTCCTAAATGACTCAGATGAATCTCTTTCAGAATTTTATTTTGTAAATTTTTTGGAATTATCACTCGATAGCCCCATAAAATGCAACCCTGTTCTAAATGTTGATAAGCCTTCTTATGAGTTAAATCCTTTTCAGAAAATAACCGCTGACGAATAGCATCGCTTTTCAAACCGTAGACCAACTGATCTCTAATGTTTTCTCCAAGGGCCGCGCCGAAATTACAAGTCTTTGACAGTTTGTTGAGATTTGCGAAAAATGAAGCGATACACTCACCAGAGTCCTGTTTTCTTTGTCGGAACTTATACCTTTCCGCAATTTCTGATGGCACCGGTTCCAAATGATTTGTCACCTTTTCCACTAGCTCTGCATAGGTCTTGTTTTCCGGCTTTTCCGGGTTGCACAAATCAGTCATTAACTCGAAAGCTTCGTCGCCAATGACCGTTATCAGAATAGCTGTTTTGATTTCTTCTTTCACACTATTCGCCTTGAAATACTGTTCAAGACGCGCTATGTATGTAGACCAACACTTTTCATTTACTTTAAACTGGTCGATCTTCCCAACCGACATAATAATATCGCACTTGTACGCAGAAATACTACTTATATTTATTATGTAATATTAATTCAAACCGAATTCTCGTCGCCACTGTAGTAATTTAGGGTTTCATTGAAATGAATTATTTCGTGATTCCAGCTTGACTGACTTTATTGAGCATAT
The DNA here is from genome assembly GCA_032362365.1 of Zygogramma bicolorata. Classification (NCBI taxonomy): domain Eukaryota; kingdom Metazoa; phylum Arthropoda; class Insecta; order Coleoptera; family Chrysomelidae; genus Zygogramma; species Zygogramma bicolorata. Next base: position 633,173 of record JAVJAQ010001889.1, on the reverse strand, counting down.
AGTTTTTTAAACTTCCAACTAAAAAAACCTTCTAAGAAATATACCGGGAGGCTCCATCCAAATGATGGAACTCCACGATATCACCCATAGAAGCTTGTTTAGCTCAGTGAAATATATCCCTTGAGCTCCTTATCTGGGTGTTGACTCAACAGCAACAAAGCTAATGAAGTCGAAATGTGAATACTACTGCAGAAGCAGCAAAATTGACGCTTACATACAAATTAAAACCCAGTAAGAGAACAAAACAGAGCGGAACAAGCATCGACCTCTCTCTCTTTCTAGCAATTTCGTTTCATTATCTCTGAGATAAGAATCGCCCATCACCTGTAATAAAATTTAGCAACAACTACCCCATTCTTCTCTTCTCATCGTCGTAATATCGCGTTGGAAAAGTATCTATTAAGACGCTATCATCGTCCAGAGAAAATTATATTATGAGCGAGGGCGAAAATAGGGGTGCCAGCATTGCATCGTTCTCCGACAGGAAATATATTGTTATTTGCCGGGTTGTTCTTGCCGGGTTGTTCTTTCGTATTTTGAAAATTTATATGGAAGGCATTAATAAAACAGTCAAAAGGGGTGTTCGAAAGAAAACATAATATATTCTTACAAGAAATGGTTTCTCAAAGCATTTATATGAGAGTGATAGTCTTTGCTGGCTAACCAGGATACAAGGGAAAAAGTTATCTGGTGAAGCAACAAGCAAAATGTGTGAACTTTCAACACTGTATTTTCATTAATCCGACAGTGAATATCATCATCTCCAGGGAAGCTACATATAATGAGCAATTTGTTCGACATATTGAGGAGAGGCTAAAACAACTGCGATACTTACTGTTACTGAGAATTGGTCTGATGGTTAAAATGTATTTAAAATATGAACACAAAGAACACATGTATGAAAGATGAACTAACTAAAGTTGAAATCGATCATAATTACAATTTCAAACCATTTCATCAACAAGTTTTCTCAACGTGCGGTCACAGCGTGGTTACGGAAGTTAGGTTAAAATTTGGACAAATAACATATGACAAGACATTGAAAATGTAAACACTTTTGGATTATGACAGATAGTGATTGTATCTGTACTCATTCTATACCATGGTTCCGATATTTCGACAATTTATACTGCCATGGCAAGGAAAATGTGTCTTCGAGATTGGTTGCTATGGTGTGAGCCAACACGGCTGTAGGCGAAACGTCATGAATGAGAACCTGTGGGCCACGGCAAACAAACTCGAATAACACCCCAGATTGGTAAAATGTATGGTCATCGACAAAGACAAATGCGTGTCTCATCAGTTTCTGTGAGCCAAGTTCAATTGAAAAATATAATTATTACAAATTCATTGATTTCACTACATTTATACGTCCATTTCAATGACTTCCATTCCTCAATTAGGATAGAGAATTCCAAAACTGGTAATGGTTTTGCTATTTTTGAAATCTATTTTGTGGCCTGTTTTCAAATGATGTTGAAATAATGCTGAGTTCGTGTCAGAATTGCGGACATTCGTCGGTTGGTCTAGCCGATGTATGTTCTGGGACAGTTAGAGCATGGTATTCCATATGTTCCTTGGGAGTCATTAGTGATTGTGTCTTTGGGCGTTCGAAGGTAGGTGGATATTTGGTTGTTAGCTGTGAAAATGGTTTTGATATCATGTCTCATCAGAATTCGACTTATTTCATCGCTAACTCCATGAATATATTATGGTAGGAAAGCTTTTTGACATTCAGGTTCGTTCATCGGGTGTCTAGGGTGAAGAGCTCGGGTTTGCTGAAGTTTGATAGCCTTGTTGATTTGGGAATTGGAAAAATCATTTTGTGTGAGTGCGGATTTGAGTTTTTCCATTTCATTGGATCTATTGTGGTTATCGGAGAGTGTAGAAGGACCTATGTATGAGAGAATTCGGAACCGAATTCAATTGTGCTGGGTGATGATGAGACTTGGCATCGAGGTACCGGTTTGTATGGGTTGGTTTGCGGTGGACGGTGTGAGTGAAACAATTGTTGGACTTCCTGATGAGAATATCCAAGAATGGGAAGGAGTCGTCCTTTTCTGTTTTCATAGTTTCACGAATATTCCTTTAGCTTAAATACTGAGTATTTTGAAAACCAAGCATAAAATATTTCAAGATAATCTCATTGAATAATACTTTGTTACGGTAAGGGGATCTGTGAAAGTTTCTTCATCAATTCATCATCCTATTTCATATCCAGTTAAGACGACCAAGAACCCATGTATCCATATGTCTCCAGTTCTCTCCATATATGAAAAAGCCACATATATGATTATAACGCTCTAGTTGAAAAACCGTCAAGCTCAATTTTCACAGGGATCATTTATAACTTTCCAGATGAGCAGCGATAATAACGTAAATGAGAAAACAAAATTAATATCCCTGTGCAACAATATGAGTTCACATAATGACTTGTGACAAGTTGACATGGATATACAGGAATTGGGTAGAGTTTTAGAATTCCTATACAATGAGGTGTCATTGAATGATAATTCGTTATAGTAAACAAATCTATAATAATAGTTTGTACATCAAGAGTGGATATGGTGGCCATATCGTACAAGGACGAAGTTTGAGCACGATATGAAATCATATGTGAAACTTACTCTCAAACCGATTCGCCTGAATGTGATAAATTGTATATTTCTTATCAAAATACCAGAGGGCTGCGAACAAAAACTAAGCAAGTTTTTGACGTAGTTTCCATGAATGGAAATAAAGTGTTTATGTTAACCGAGACCTGGCTAGACATTTCTATCAACAGCTCGGAACTTTTTCCTGGCAATTTTGAAATATATAGGGCAGACAGAAATTTTACCGCAACTAATGTCACTAGAGGCGGCGGTGTGCTTATTGGAGTACATGAAGATATTACGTCATCATCAGTTAATCTATCAAATTATAACTTTCCAGCGCTTGATTTTATAGATATTGCAGTTGTTAAGTTATCTTTCTCCAACAATATTTTCTTCCTGATATGTGTCTATATTCCCCCTAAAACATTATTAACTGAAATTGATACTTTCTGGGAAGCTATAGAATCTCTGAATATGCTTTATGATCATAAAATTCTGATGGTTGGCGACTTCAACATACCCGAATATGCATCCTATTTAGAAAGCGATCGAAGTAGCCCACAAATCACTTCATTAAATTATATGTCGGAGTTCTTTGGTCTGTCACAAAATAATTTTGTTTTCAACGCTAATAATAGACTTTTAGACTTGCTGTATCACAACCACTTTTGCCTTGTGGAAAGATCCTTAGACCCACTAGTAAAAGAGGACAGTCATCATCCTGCTTTGGATATTACGTGTGAATTGAACTTCAAATCTAGCTCGAAAAAGAACTTTGAATTATGTTTTCAAGATGCCTACAATTTTGAAAAAGCTAACTTTCCGCTAATGTATGAGCTGATATCCAATGTTGATTGAAATTTTTTGAACGTATTCGGCAATGCAGAAGATGCCTGTACATACTTCTACGGCAAATTGTACAATGTTTTTGATCGTTGCGTACCAAAATTTTCTGAAAAATCGAAAAATAAATACCCAACCTGTTCGATACTGCATTGATCAAGAAAATTCGCATTGAAGCAAAATTTTGGAATAAATACAAAAGATACAACGACATTCACTCCTTTCACGAATTCAAACGTCTCAGGGCGGAAATCAAAAAAGACATTGAAATAGCTTTTGGGAAATTTATTCGTAAAACTGAAAGTGAGATAGCACAAAGTCCGAATAAATTCTGGTCATTTATAAACAACCGAAGAAAATCTCATGGAATTGGAGATAAAATGGTATATAAAGATAAACTACTTAATAATCCTCCAGATATTCTTAATGGCTTTGCAGACTTCTTCAGTAGTTCTTATACAGTATCAACATCAAATGATCATGTGAACAACACTAGTGATACCCCTTGTCTAAATATTGAAAATATCAATACTGAAGATGTCTATCAAACCTTAAGGAAATTAAAGCCTAAATTCACCGCAGGGCCCGATCATATTCCAGCATTCATTATAAAAGATTGTGCTTCAGCACTAGCCGAACCGTTGGCTACTTTAATAAATTTGTGCCTGAAAACGTCAACTGTGCCCTCAATATGGAAAATGTCGAAAGTCTGCCCCATTTTCAAAAAAGGCGATAAAAGTGAGATCAAAAACTTCAGACCAATCTCTATTATATGTAATTTTTGTAAAGTGTTTGAGATGCTCCTGGAGAAACTAATCTACTATCATGTATGCAATATTATAAGTCCTAATCAACATGGATTTATGAAAGGACGATCAACTGTCACCAATCTTGTTACAGTTACACAGTTTATTTCCAATGGTATTGACCGTCGGTCTCAGACTGATATAATCTACACTGACTTTTCTAAAGCTTTCGACAGACTTGACCATAATATCTTGCTTAACAAGCTTTCAGTTTCTGGTTTATCCAGTAACCTTGTTAACCTCTTCAAGTCTTATTTTGAAAATCGAAAGCAGTACGTCCAAGTCAATGGCCTCAAGTCTGTCGAATATTTAGCCACATCTGGTGTGCCGCAAGGTTCAAATCTGGGACCGCTACTATTCAATATCTTTATTAATGATATTGCGAATGAAATTGATGTTGACTTTCTCTTATATGCAGATGACATGAAACTCTTTCACTACATAACTGGTCTAGAAGATTCCGAACGCCTGGCTTTAAATTTGAATCGTGTTGCTGTATGGTGTCAAAAAAATAATTTATCTCTCAACATCTCTAAGTGTAAGGTAATGTCTTATTCACTGAAAAGCAATCCGATATTACACAATTACACCATAGACAATCAAGTTCTGGAAAGACCTGATACTATTACTGATCTGGGTGTGATATTTGATCCATCTCTCTCCTTTAATGAACACATTAGTAAGACTCTCACCAAGGCTTATCGTATGCACGGATTCTTAGTTAGAAATACCCGTGATTTCAAAGAAGTTTCAACACTCAAATTGTTATTTTATACTTTTGTTCGGTCTAAGTTGGAATATGCTTCCATTGTGTGGAGCCCCTTTCATCAGATTCATATAGGTCAAGTGGAAGCCGTTCAAAGACGTTTCTTGAAATACTTGTCATTCAAACTCGACGGTAGGTATCCTACTGCGGAAGTATCCAACAGCGATTTATTAAAAAAGCCTTATTTTTGCAGTCTCGAGGTAAGGCGTAAATACTTCTCATTTTCATTTAAAGTCATCAACAACATCATCACCTGCTCTCAATTACTAGAAATGTTGAACTTTCGTGTTCCTAGAATGACATCCAGAAGTAATATCACATTCAATTCAAATTCCCCACGAACAAATGTAATGAAAAAATCCCCGGTATATTCTATGTGCGACACCTGCAATTCTGCTAACTGTGTTTAAGATATCTTCAGTTGCCAGATTATAGATATCAAAAAACATTTTCTAGGTAACTGACAGCTTGAAATCTCATTTTTGTATTGTTATCGGTTTGCACTTTATGTATAAGTGTGAATGTGTGTGTATGTGTCTATACTTGTATTAGTATATGTATATGCACATTGTTGCTTTTTTCCCTATTCTGTAATTGGGTTCATCCTGAAGAATAGTGTATGAAATAAAAAAAAAATAACGATTCAATTGACTGGAGTCGCCTTCTTATCTGTTCAATAAACTATGAAGAAATAAGCACATTTACGGCTGGGAGTAAAAATAAGTTTTCCATTCATTCAACTCAATAATTTCATTCTATATGCAGATAATGACATCCAAAAACCCATTCATCCATATGCCTTCAGCTAGGAAAGTCCTCCCATGTTGAAAAAATCAACGATTACCATGTTCACTGGGTGGAAAGTCCTCCCATGTTGAAAAAATCAACGATTACCATGTTCACTGGGTGGAAAGTGGTAGAAATAACGAGATAAAAGATAGCTGAAAAAGCCACAGACCGGATTTTGCTGCTCCAATTAAAGGGCAGTAAGGCTCACTTTTACGGGGATTATTTATAACTTTTTAAATGAGCAGCGATATACACGTAAATATGAACACAAAATCGATATCTCCGCACGAGGCTTCGCATGTTTCCCTGTTGACTGACAACAAAAATAAATTCTCCACGGTTCTGAAACGCCTCGTCCTAATTCTGCGAAAAGGCGTGTTTTCTGCGATATTATGCGGAGCTATTTGAAGGTTTCTAATGGTACGTGATAATTTTATCCACTTCTTTGCGATGCGGATCTGCTTGAGGCTAAAATATTGCTGGTGCGGATTCATTTCATTCTTGAAAGGTTTTTATTAAAGCGTTCATTACAATTTCGATGGATCCACGAGTGATATGAGAATCAAACTGCTGTCAAAAATGATAGTAGGGGAAACATTTTATTCATTAGCACTGAATAATGCCTGGAAAAATCGAGTGAACATTGAAAACTGTACAAAGAGTTTCATACCTTCGATATAAGGTTGGTTCAAAATGTGTTTTAAAAATTAGTCATTTCGTAGCATTTCGATTGGAAGTAGTATCCTCACAAAGAAGTCATCGTTGGAATTCAAATCTTTGAAGAATTGCTCAGCTGTCAAAACTCCAAAGGCTGATAAACCGAACATATTCCTAGAAGCAAGCCAATCTTTGAAACAATACTAAAATATATGTTTCGGATACTCATAAGGATAAGTGTTTTCATCATTCGCAGCTGGATTAGAATGTTTATAAGGGCTAGAGCATGACTGGACTAAACCGTCACGTATTTAATGCTTTCAGGCTCAATCAAGATACAGCTCATCGGTTCACACCACTTCTTTCTTCTGTACATGTCATATGAAGGGGTTTCACTGTCGTGCTTTGGTACAAGAACAATAATAACAATATAATATCTGTAGATGACAGAAAACATTACAGTTCCCTGTACAGGAGAATGTGACATTTTTTCTTGAATATGGATTTTCATCAACTATCTGCTAGCTCAATTTGATAACTGTAGATGTCTGTCTCAACCATCGTGTAATGAGCAAATAATGACCCTAATCTCGCAAATAACTACACATGAATGAATCCATCAATGGGTACTAAGCAATTACCTGTCTCAACAATCATGCTTTCAGTTCTGTGAATTCACTTTATATGCAGACGATTTGAAAATATTCTCTCGAGTAAATAGTATCACTGACTGTTCCCTAATTCAAAATGATCTTGATAGGTTTCATAGTTACTGCCGAATAAACAAGCTCTACTTAAATCTAGAAAAATGCTGTTACATCAGTTTTACCAGAAACAAAGTTTTCTCCTATGACTACAACTTTGATAATACATCATTGAGAGAAGTCAATCAAGTGAAGGATCTGGGTGTTATGATTGATAAGAAAGTCACATTCTCTTTACATATAGACTATGTCGCTTCAAAAAGTAACAAAATGTTGGGTTACATTTTTAGGCAATGCAAAAATTTCAGTTCGATTCAGGCTATAAAAACATTATACTTCTCCTATGTTTATAGTATCCTGAATTTTGCTTCATTTATCTGGCGTCCACATTATATCATTCATAAAACAAGGCTTGAGATGAAATTTTTGAGATTTTTAGAGTATAAAAACACAGGTGTGTACACTAACATATCAAGTACCGTTTTACTAAGAAACAAATTTCAAATTTCTTCACTAGAGGCTCGTAGAGAGCAATCAGATATGATGTTATTATTTAAAATATTGAATGATATGGTGGATTCTCCCGAGCTATTGTCAAATATATCACTAAATGTTCCTTTTCGTCAATTAAGAGAAACCCGCCTCTTCTTTGAGGAGTTCAGTCGCACAAACTTCAGAAAAAACTCTCCTCTACAAAGAATAGTGACGCTTTACAATGAAAAATTTAGCGATATCGACTTATTTAATAACTCATTTCATGCATTCAGAAATAAAATACCAAGTAGACCTAACCTCAATGTACCACATTCATAAGTATTATTAATGTATTCTCTAAGTTCTTTAACGTTTATCTAGAAAAAGATATAATTATTTTATCGTAGGAATACTTTCTGTACATGAATTTGATTTATGGGTAACGCTCTTGGGTTTTTAGCCTGTTGTTATCTTATATGATTTTCAATAAATAAACATTGTGAATATTATTTTGGCCATGAAAAAGGTGAAATCCGGCGATATCAGTTCAATATTTGAAAATAATATCAAGATATATCGTTATGCCTATATATAATAGGGGAGCCCAAGCGGGGATTTTGGGATTTACTAAAGCGCGGCAGATTAATATACAGGGGGACACCTTGTATCCGGTTAAATATTTCCACCATATATGAGCCCTATATATATGGCCGCCCTTCAAGGATAAAGGATCGGATTAGTAAAACAAATTGATCATCTGAAATTCTCGAGCATGTCAGATTAAGGTAGGTGACGATTTCGACAAGCCGAAATAATAAAAATTCATCGATAAAGTTTAATGCGTGCAGCTACGTGATGCCTATATTCCCCTCTCCACGTTTCTATTTCTCTGTCACTCTTTCTCTATATATTGCTCTCTCACTCCGTCCCCACTCTGGTTTCTGTTGTCATGATGCCATGACAGTTGATCACACAGACTCGTTGGTGGCATGATATTGTTTACAACGAACATCCGACGTTTTGAAATTTCAAAAATTTAATAGCTTATAATTATTTTCTCATAAATACAAGTATTCTACTAAAAAAAACATACACTTATTTTATTTGCATGCTTTTTCCTGAGATTTTCAATTACTTGAGTTCAATGAATTAAAAAATTAAAAAACAAATCAAATTGGCAGAATAGGCGAATCCCTCCAGATAATCGTCAGATTATGAGACTGCAACGTCTAGGGCGTAAAGATGAACCATATATATCTCAATCTGACGCGCTTGTGTATTTCAAAATGACGAATTCTTTTTCACATTCTAATAACGGCTGCGAGTCTGCGTCACATCCAAACCGTCATATTATTATATAAGAGCTTTTTTTAGGTTCACTTAAAATCCCCTAAGAAAATATGTATGTAGGACATAGATGATATCAATATCTGACGCGCTCGAGTATGTCCATGCAACAGTTTTTTTTTTAATTTTTGAAAGTCTATAGTCGCTCCCCCCACCGATGAAAAGGTATACATTATATAACATTTTTTTCTTTTTATTATCTGAGATTCGCAACCCAATAGGTCCCTATGACGCTCGAGTAAATCCCGATTTAGCATCGTGGGCTTTGAGGATAGAAAAAAATATATCGGAAAAAGGGACAATTTCAATTTATTTAATTCATGTCACTTCGTTAATTTTTTGGTTACACATTTGATATTATTGATGATGATATATCTCAATCCAACTATAGATATTCATTCACCTTCATTCACATCTACTAACCAAATAGCTACCTGAAAGAAGCACTGGCTGCTACGATTGAAATTTCAACTTTCCATGGATCATATTAGCAGTGACTGGAATTTTGCAACATATTCAATAACTCATTCATACCAATTCGAAGTTTTACCACATTGAACATTTCCATTATTCAGAAAATGCCATCCGAGGTAATGCAGCCTAAGTCATGCAAGCTAATTAAAATTTTCAGAAAAAAATTACAGCGAAGCTCGGACTTTACTCAAGGAACGTTATGAAAACAAAAAGCTCAATACATTGAGTCACATGGCTTCATTTTTCAATGTTTCCCCAATATTAAGAGACTCTGCTTCACACCTCAGAAAATCATTAGATATAGTCGAGAAGGATTCAAGGGCTTTGAATAATTCAGGACAAGAAGGCGATAAATGGGATTTGCTTTTTATTCACATTATATTAAAAACTCGATATCAATAGTAAAGGTGGTTAGTGAAAGAAGTGTTCGAGCAATGGTTTTTCAAAAATGAAAAACTCTTGGACTTTTTGGAACCAGAGTTGGACAGAATTGTGAAATGAATTCATTTAAAATGAATGGTATCAATTTTCAGTGAATTAAACTCATTGGCTTCAATTAATTTCGAAAAAAAGTGTCGAGTGACAGGTTAAAATTCGCAATCGCCATATTGAATCTGTCAATTTCCAGATTGAATCTGTCAATTAACACATTCATCCTCTTACTTGAAAGATTGAATCTGACAATTGACAAATTTAAAGTCGCAATTGTGAGATTTTTTATTTTTTTAATACGCCGTCGTAATAATGATACAATTTTTATATTGATGTTTTTTACAATATTAATCCATATTAGCTGATTACTCAATATGATGTGCTACATGAGTGCTATATCTTTCATTCGATTCATTGCTATTATTATCAGGGTGCAGTCATCCTCAGAAGACAGACTGTCGAATAAAACACGATTTCCATCCTATACAAAGCACGACAAACGCAAACCCCATTATATTATTTCTTCCGCATTCTTCGGATGCAGTAAAAATGCCATAAATCAAAACTTCGTAACTCGTAGCCGCATACTTCCACAGTTGCCGAGTAGTTCTGCAAAATGTTATTCAAATCAAACATGAATTCCGCATTACCTTTGTTACACGAATGTATCTCCGTCTTTCTTCTCTTCGTTCGGCTTCCCTCCATTGGAATTCATTCGACGTATTTACCATAAAAATGTTGCGCCATTATTATTTGACGTCCATTATGCAGCCTCATTGTGTTTTGATATAATGGCTTGAGAGTTCGCTGATGAGATTTGCGAGCTATTTTTTCTCAGTTAGACTCGAGGAATGATGGATCTTCATTTGCTCTTTTTCAGAAATTGAAATGAAATACGTTCATTGAAGTAATCAATCGATAATTCATTCCATATTGATAGTAATGAGGAATTACATCGTGAATGAGGAATAATGATCAAACTCTTCAGATAACCACTAGTAACACGGTTAAATTCTTAGGGATCCATCTGGACAGCAATTTGAAATGGAGTATACACTTGAATAATCTCATAAAAAAACTGAGGTACTATTCATACAAATTCTAATACATGAAAAAAAATTTCGGGATGAAACATTTGAGGATGATGTATTTTGCGTTGATACAAACTCACCTGCTTTATGGTATTATAGCATGGGGTGGTGTTACGAATGCCTATCTTGAAAATCTAGAAACTACGCAGAAATGGATTTTGAAAATCATGTTGGGGAAAAATTAAAGGTACCCTAGTAATGATTTATATAAAGAAGCCGAAGTCTTGGACAACAGGCAAATTTATGTTTTAACGCTGGTCATGTATCAACGCAAAAATATATCGAATTCAAAACCAATCGACCACAGCTACCACACCAGAAATAAAGAGTATATTATTGTACCACGTATGTGTAAAACTATAGGGCAAAGAAGTTTTATATACCTTTCACCGATAATTTACAGTGAAATTCCTGGTTTCCCCAAAGGAATTCATTCTATTACAATGTTTAAGTGCAGAGTTAAAAAGTGGCTTTTGCAGGAACCCAGAGAAAAATTCCATAGACTTATTGACATAAAAAACAATTGATGTAAAAAGATTTGCATTATATATTCTCAATACCAAGCACACTCCTCGATCACCTGCACCCATGTATAGTTTTTATAGTCGTTTTTCTGTATGTGCCAGTATCTGTATGTTTTCATAGGAGTAGTATCTATGGAGTAATTGTGATTTTACTCTCATATAAAAATTTTGTTAAGCTCGTGAAAAAAAATGTATTGAAGTAGCCCTTAAAACCCACGCACAGGTTTTCCTTTGTGGGTCTCTTGAATTTATTTACAGAGGCAATTTATATGTAGGGTGTAAATGTTCCATTTTGTTATGTCAACTATATTTATTCTCATTTATATTTATAATACTGGTTACCTAAATAAATTCATATTATTATTATTATTGTTGTTCAGTCATTACCAGATATACAAATGATATGCTTCGGCATTGTTTATAAAGATATAGTTAGTCAACTTCATGGGAAATCATTTGAAGGGATGAATGATACGGGTAGATGACACTAGTGACTTTGTTTCCAAGTCGTCTTTTCTTTCGTTTTTCTTACGGACGTCGTAGCCTGAACCACACATTTACTTGATGACTTATACATAATACTGAACGATGGCTATCAATTCAGAAACAGAAGTAGAATTTTTTGTCAATGTCGTAGATTTATCGTGTTTTGAAGATTATTTTATTGCTTAAACTTTTATTTCCTTCATAAAGTTCTTTCGTTGATTCTATTTTGAAGCTTCATTATTTTCCTCTCAACATTTCAGTCGAACTGACAGACAGAACTCTGCACCTATTTTTCCCTTCAGAGTAAGAAACTTTGTCGTGAATTGTCAATCAAACGGAAATATCGACATTATACTGTAGATGGCGTAGCAAAAACGCTTCAAATTCATTTTACACAGGCATTGACTAACTATATTTCTATAAACGATGCCTTCGATTAGTGTTATAAGACAGTCCAGTGATCTGTAAAATCGAAATCAATATGACGGCTGTTGGCACATATTGGATTTCTTCATTAGGTATGAGTCTTATTAGCATAAGCATAAGCATAATGAGCTCTCAAGACGACTAAGTACAATTTTCACACTGAAGCTATAATAATATAGAAGTTTGAACTATCTGAATTTGCCAATCAATTGTGGAACATTATATGTGCTTCAGCTGAAGGAAACTTCCTCTTACGTGCATTGTTGTTCAGTTTTTTGCGGTGTGGGGTTCCATCGCTGGTTTTTGATCAATATTTGGAGGAAACACAAGAAACATCAGCCGCGAATTGTGGTTCATCACCCACATTCAATTCTTCCAAAATAATTATAAGACTCCATAATTTGATAAATTTTTATCTGCACTCGGGAATGAAAGCTGTGATCCAGTACGACAGCGTATTAGTGTAGCTGTGAAAATAAAAAATATCTTCATTGACAGATTGAAATCTGTCAATAACAGCTTATAATTTGTCAATCCCAGATTATGATCTGTCAATAACAGATTTCAAACTATCAATATGCCATTGACAGATTCTAATCTGTCAAAATGCCATCGACAGATTGTAATTTGTCACTGACGAATTTTAATCTGTCAATACGCCTTTGACAGATTATAGTCTGTCATTAAAAGATTTCAATCTGTCTTTGGCAGATCATGATCTGTCATTGACAAACTCAAAACCAAATAGGTACGAAACAATATCCATGTATATATATATATAATCTTTATCAGCATCTGCTCTCAAGTACAAGGTATAAAAAAGTATAGAGTATAAATAAAAATAAAATGGTACAGAATATAGATAAAATGGCAGGTACAGAGTATAAAGATACAAAACAAAATTTTATAACACACTGATAACATTAAGTATAATTAAACAAACCCCAAATAAAATCGATATTACATAATATTACCGTAACAGGTTATAGGCCCTTTATATATTCTATACATTGGCTCTTAAAATTACCCAATGTAGAGCATTCTTTCAACTCTCTTGGCAATGAATTGTATAGTTGTAAACCTTTAACGAACACTGTGTTTGTAGCAGCATTAGCAGTATTGATATAGAAATCATTCGACGCATGTGACCTTGTATTGTGACTATGAATTTCTTGAGTATACATTATTTCATCAATTAGGTAGGTTGGTAGATATCCTGACTTTAGTTTATATACAAACTTGAGCATATTGTAAGTAGCTCTCTGTCGAACGTTCAATAAATTCAAGGCTTCTAACATGTATGCTATTGATGTTCGTTTTTTGCATAACAAAATGGCTCTCATAGCACGATTCTGTATTTTTTGCAGTGTATCAATTTGTTCACTATTCATCAAGTATATGAATGTTGTATGTTGTTGTTGTATGTTGTATGTAAAAAAAGAGGGACACCATCAATTCTATTACGGTTCCTAAGAACTGATTCTGCGTGAATATTGTGGAATGGACCTTTCTGAGACGATCTGAGGTGGAAGAATGAAGGAAATAGAATGATTCCTTCAAATTTGTGATTATTTGAAAAGCATTGCAAAACCCTTCGAGCGTTTGTCTTTGGTATATTCGTGATAGATAAATGGTGGGGCAAAGCGGTAAATAGAGTTTTATATTCGGAGGGCTGAAAAAAGATTAGGAAATCCTAAGATCAGAAAGTTGAGTATTTACTGTCTCTGACTCTGGGTAATTTTCTATCTGCAATACTTCGAGATATACGTATCTACCTGTATTATATCTACTGAAGTAAGATGATTATCTGAGAGAGATAAAATGTCTTCCACTGACTATATCAAAAAAAGTATGGAATTCGCATCTATTTTTATCAACATACATAAAGGAATCCTACTTCATTTTCATAAATCAAAACATGGTCATTGAACAATGTTATATGAAATCGATTCCCAAGTATGAACCAGGACCCTTCGAAATTTTTCATCGTTTACTTCTGAAAACAAAAAAATTAATTAAATCATACGTAACTGCAGCTATAACATGAATCAAATGATGTGGAAATCAGTTATTGTTGAATGTATTTATTGTCCCAGTACAATTATTTATCATATATTACATTTTTATTGATATCATGAGTTATTTCATTTATTCAGGGTACTTTCACATTTTCCGATATGAGTAAATAATATAATCGAGATAAATTCGTATATCATATTCATATCCGTTTGCTTGATATTTGTTCCTGTTGGCTCCTCATAGGATTGAAATACTTACATATTTCTGACGTTTCCACCGCATTCATGTTCCTCTCTGCGTCTCATAAATTCCTGAAATCTGAATGATGAAGTATTGTTTAATGGTGCATTTTCATGAGAAATGAATGATTCCCAAGAAACCCACATTCAAGCTCCATCAGTTCTTGAGGTATGCAACGCAATGCACTAAAATGCAATCTGCATTAGATAATGAGTCTTATGATGGCCCATAAACTCTCCTACGATAACATATGAACACAAAATAGCACATTACGTTTGCAACAAGTATGACTTTCTGAGTAAAATGTACAATCATGCATCGTTTGATGACAAAACTCTGCATAACCTAACATTTATCTCTACAAAAACTGCAAACATCGGTCTTCATCCTCGGTAACCAATATATTTTTTTGGGGGAAAAATGATTCACTTTCCGCCTCCATATGTAATATACTATCAATACCGCTATGCACTCAAAAAATCAAGTCGAACCATATTATATATCACAATCGATTCTTGTCACTAATATGCGTATTATTGGCCCTCGACTTCACCAAAATCATTGCTTGTCTCCTACACCAAATCGTAGAATCGATCGAAGAGGCACTTTCGCCAAATATTCAACACCCTACTTGTAAGTCTTTTGATTCGGTTCGGACGTCGTGTGTCTTGAGTCTCACCATTTTGGGATGAGATTCATTGTGATACTTTACGTAAAAATGTTTTCATAAACATATGATAGAAACTCGTTAGTCTTGGCAATTCGAGAATATCTAGAAAACTACTGAAAATGAAAGCTTCATATTGTTTAAAACTTGTCATAGGATTTCGTTGATTCCTTGAATGAATACGTTGTGATGCAGAAGAGAGGCTCGTTTTGAATTCCAGTGAGAGTGATCGTTTCTGGAAAGCAATATCTGGTTGAGAATTGGCCCTTCCGTCACCCAGCTGACACCTCCATACGGACAACGCCTATACTCAGAAGTGGAAACTTGTACCAACAAAAGATCAACGAGGTCCTCACTTTCAATGTGTGATCCCTAACACGGAAGAGAATGAGGAGTGAACATTTGTCCAAGCTCGGTGTGCCATTCATATGATAGCAGTTGGGAGAGTGGATCCAATACAAGCGGGAGGCAACATTGTGGGAGGACGCGCTTGCATTCAATAATTTGTATAATCAGTGAATGAATGATATTTATATCTTCCATACAGAAGGAATTCAGATTTCTGCTCCATTGTTTATAAAGGAAGCGTTCACTTGTGTAATGACAATTTTAGAACAATGTTCACATTTTGTGGTGGACGTATTCTTTCTCCGTAGTATATTTCGTCAAATAGTTAAACTTCAAAGAACTTGTTTCCACATAACCGAGACAGTCTTCATCAAAATGAATTATTCAAATTTAACCTCTCGAAAATTTCCCTCTCCTATACCCAGTTCCACCAACTCGGAATATTGAATATTAAATCGTCCCTGACCATATTCCATTCGGAGAAATGTTTTATTTAAAGGCAAGTTTCTGTAATCGCGTTGTAGATCTAAAGTAGACACGCTATTCTCCACTTGGCAATAAATAAGCCATCCCCGAGGCACATTCACATTACACTATTGCTTTTCCAGGCGTTTGGCATTACCGAAAAAGGCATTATACTGCACCGACAACGGGTTCTTTATGTTTCCCGGGTCTTTTCGGGGTTGTGAGTTAGCGAATAAGCTTCAATCGGTTGTTTATGGGGAGGAGAAGAATCGGACCCAATGCATTTTCTTTGTTACACGCTTTTTATATTCATGCGCACACGGGAAAATTGTGAAATATCCAAGTTCAATCGGCTGCAAAGCCATGATTTCTGAAATTTCGCTCAGCAAATGACTTGAGTGTTTGATAAATTGATACACAATACATGAAAGCGTTTGCTCAACCCTACGACTCCTAGTGATTTCACTGTGAGACCCCCTAGATATGATTTTTTTATCGCTTGAATATCATCACTTTTGTCGAAATCGGATGACGTGATATACCATGCTTCTAAAGTGGCTATATACTGGTCTTTTCACTCCATAAAAAATCGTAAGTAAATCAGACGACCGATCTGGCCTACTTGATCAAAAATTGATGACGTAGACCGTAGTAATAATAACTCAAAAAATTCGCCAGGTATCGTCACTCTCGCAGTTGAGATGACAGTCATGTGCATGTCCTGTGTTGCCAAGTGGCTATGTCGTTGCGAATTCTGGTCTTTGTGTTGAAAAAATTAATTGATTGTTGATACTTTCATTTGAGCAATATAATATTGTGATCTCAATTCAAAAGCTCGATTTAAAAGTAATATCACAATTCAGCTGAATAATATTCACGTTAATGCGTGTGAGCGAATAGGAGTGAGAATTGTTATCAAATTTTATGAATATGTGAAGTGAGAAATTGCCATTTTTTCTGAGGAGTGAAATCATCATTATTTTTTATAATCTTCTGGGTCGAACTGAAAATATCTGAAACACATATCACTGCATTTATAGAATATTCAGATCGCGTGCACAGTCTAGAATGTTGTTGCCAGCAAACTTCCCTTGTGTTTTTTTCATAATCACTGCGAAATTTTTAATGGTTGATGAATATACTAGAACGTGAGATTATTCTTGGAGGTAGGTCATTGCAGATGAAGTTTGTTCTCATCAAATTTCAGATTGATCTCGCGTTCTATTCTCTGTTGTAACCAAAAGTGATCTGTATTGGCAACAACGTGTTCCATGGATCAAGTGATCTTAAAAATTTTTATAGATTTCAACCCCTAGGGGGTAATTTTGAACAACTACACTCTGTCTACAGGTTTGTCTGAAACAATATCGCAACACTGAAAGCACCAGTATATAGCTATCTTACATGCTTCCTTCGACTGGCAGTGATAAACCATCTTATTTTAACATGTGCATTCATGAGCAGTACTAATTTTTTTGTTTGGTATAACGTTGAGGTTTGTTGGATAGTTCCACTAACGTTTTTTCACATCGTTTGATAGAAATATATCGTATCAGGACAAAAGATCGTTCTCTATCCAAGACCTCCGAACTCTAGACATCACCTAGAAGATGGCAAATGGGACTGCCGAAACGTCGTGACAATTATATATATATATATACACACAGACCTCCACAACAAACCACAGGAACTAGCCCAACTCAAATCAGCCCTTCTTCATCTTCAGCTCTGTCCAAACATCATCAAGAGACAGGACACAACATAGACTTTGCGAACACTAAGACCATCGCCACAGCAAAAACACTACAAGCTCGTATAATTCGCGAGGCCATCGAAATCGAGAAGTGAGTAGTAGGCTGATTGAGGCCCCGGCGTCAAGTCACAAACCCTTGCCCCCTGTGACAACACCTATGAGGAGTAGGCAGATTGAGACCTCAGCGTGAAGTCACATTCACCTCTTGAAAATTGAAAATTGCTCCAAAATCGGAGCCGAAACGTCGAGAACAAAACTCCAGACGCGGTTCAACCCGAACTCAACAACAACACACAACTGACCGCGGAAACCTATCCGAACTCCGAACATATATATATATATATATATATATATATATATATATATATATATATATATATAAATATGTTAGCATGAAGATTCTCACGGACGAAGTATGATGAGTTGTTTTTTCGGGTTTCATTCCGTGTTCTGTGGTTTTGATCCCCTGAGGGATAATTGTCACAACGTTTCGGCAAAGTCTCATTTGCCATCTTCTAGGTGATGATTGAGTTTCGTATATATATATATATATATATATATATATATATATATATATATATATATATGCATTCTCCACTAGTAAGCATGATGAAAGCAGATTCGTTTCGTTTTTGTGACGTATATCGTAGCCCGAATCACACATTTTCTCGATTACATAACACCAAAAGATGGCAATTAATTCAGAAACAGAAGTGGAATTTTTGGTCAAAGTCATAGATCACTCACGTTTTTGAAATGATTTCAATGCCTAACCTTTCATTGCCTCCATATACTTCTATCGTCCATTCTATTTTGAAGCTTAATAAGCTCTTATTCGAAATTTCAGTCAGATTGACAGACAGAACTCTGCACCTACTTTTCCTTCTAGAGTAAGAAACTTTGTCATGCATTGTCAAGTAGATGGAAATATCGACATTATATTGTGAATGACGTAACAAAAACGCTTCAAATCCTTTTTAATTATTATTAACACGCTTTTATTAGCTTGGGTTGTAACTATGTATGTAACGGAATCTTTGAGCATAATTTTCACCAATTTCCAGAAGTCTGATTAATTCGAAACTTTGCATACGTATCAAGGACCGATGACAATGCAATAATTTGATCATAGTTTTCCATTATCCTTATAAGGACCACCAGGATTAATAAATTCTTTTATAGATCCTCTGTAGTGGAGTAAAAAACATAGAGCTAGCGCGCGTTCTGCGCATGCCTGCAGTTTCGGACTTACTCTTTCGTTCGGGCACTCGGCACAGCACAACGGAGGCAGAAACGTTTTCAGGGTAGTTGCGTTCTCACAATGTTCATTCCTTATCTTACATGCGTAGGTGTACATGAGTCTGATACATGCAAATTACTGTATATGATATTTATGTAACATATAATATAGTTCCCAGCGGAATACAGCCACGGAACTGCTGAAAGACGAATGTTGCCAATAATCCTGAGTTGGGCTTCGACCGTTCACAAGATGCAAGATTGTACAGGTGATCATGCGGTAATTTATCTAGGCTCGCGATTGTTTGCTGCTGGACAAGCCTATGTAGCACTTAGTCGTGTAAGATCTTCAGACGGTATTCGGATTGAAGAACTTGATTGCTCTAAGTTAACAGGAAGTACCCCATGCAATAGTGAAGCTTTAAATGAAATGATGAGATTGCGGAATGATTCGTAAGAAATATCACATTTCCACTAGAAACTAATTGATAAATTGAACTAAAAAATGAAAAATAAATAATAGTTGAAAAAACTAAAAAAACACGCTTTTATAGCTAACCGAACTAAAAAATAGAAAATAATTTTTTATTACAAAGAGTTTATATTACGGTAGTAGAAGGCTAAACAATCATTCATAGTCAATCAGCTCAAAATAAAATTCAAGTAATTAACAGAATAAAGTAATTCAGAGTAAAAAGCGTGGGGTGCATTTTACTACATTTCATAAGTCTCCTCTCAAAGATAATTACCGATAGAATGATTGTAATATATGATATATCAAGCACCCCACGATTTTACTCTGAATTACTTTATTCTGTTAATTACTTAAATTTTATTATAATTTTATTTTGAGCTGATTGACTATGAATGATTGTTTAGCCTTCTACTACCGTAATATAAACTCTTTGTAATTAAAAATTATTTTCTATTTTTTAGTTCGGTTAGCTATAAAAGCGTGTTTTTTCTAGTTTTTCAAACTATTATTGATTACACGGGCATTGCCTGATATCTCATAAACAATGCTCCTAGTTGGAACTATAGTTGGAACAAAATAACCGGCATCAGCGCCTTCACTGGTTGTTGACCCTAAGCTTTCAAATTCCATGCCGGAGGTCGGCTCTTACATTTCTTAGTTTATTACTCTGTTCTATAATTAGAACTATTCACAGAACGAGACGTTGAATATTCGTATACAGGATATATAACTAAATACAAGGTGCTATGTACTCTGAATTGAACATCCCGAATGGCCCATTCTCTGGCTGAACCTAGTATCAGAACAATAACGTCCATCAAGCAGTGCACAACGCTCCCATCCTCACAATATCCCACGCCTCGGATAATCCCATCAATTTCCACACCTGGTCGACTGCTTTCCACCGAAACTAAGATCGATCAATTTCGAGCTAATACCCTGTAATGCCGTCACGAGGGTCGAATTTAGTTGCGCTGCTGGGGGATGATTCAGACGACTTATAATTGTTATACCACGGATTTCGGACCGCAGCGAGAACTTTGCTGAATTTTCCGTGGGATTTCCTAATTCGATATGGCGGGAAGTTGTATTGAATATTTCCCTCATATATAAAATGTCCCATAAGAGCAATGCAATTATCGAAAACTTACATCGGTAATTGCATTATATCAAGTCACCATACAAACACATTTGAAACCGTATCGCTAGACGTCAGTAAACAACACAAATGAATGTCAGATAGACTTCAAAAATAGAAAAACATTTCGCGTTCAGGTGAGTGCTCCATACAATCTATAGAGGAAAGTATAAATGAACAAAAAATAACATTTCCTTGAGAATTTCTTTATTCGTGAAATATTCCAATGAATTACATTCGTGCATAAAAATGACCAGATAATTTTGCATTTAAGCGTGATATCTTAAACAAATTTCATTCGGTTATTTTCATATTTTGTACTTTCGCGAAAATAAACTTTTGCACTTTTTAGATATCACGCTTCCTTGCAAAATTATCGGTAATTTTTTCGTGCAATTATAACCGAAAAGAGAAGTTCTGTGTTTTGATGAGGCTGATTTCCATTGACGCGTCTGAGCGACTTGAAGAATTTCAGTGAATCATTTCAGAGTTCACACAGTTCATGTTCCAACAAGGTGAGGTTCGAAATGAACAACATGAATTTTTGGGATCATATACGGAAAATTACTTTTTTCTACGGATGCTATACCATGTGCCGCTCCTCTCATCGCTCTCATACGTTCGAAACGAAAGATTTCTCACGCAGTGAGAAATATCCGCCATTACAGTGAGAAATAATTTCTCACTGTTATCGCGATAACCCAAGTCAGTCAGTAATTGTTACATGTTAGATTGATTTGCCACGTTCTCCTTGTTGACAATGCTACGCCGACGATTCGCGTGCAATATCCAAGTAGCCCATTGTTGGCGTTTCCATAACAACAAAACCGAAGCACTGCCTAATTATTAATGCTGGCAAATCTTAGCTGGCAACTTACACAACGAAAATAGTTTTATTTTTGATTGTTACAAGGTAAACTCTTGTTCCGAAAATACCTTGTTAGTTTATTTTGAAGAGTTGTCAAGATGATTGAAATCATCATTATTATGATCTCAGTACTCGATGATGAGGAGAACCTTTATTATTTAAAACTGTGTTGGAATATCAAATACGTAAAACTACGTGCATTTCTGAAACGCAAATCTGAAAAATATGCTCCAAAACAGTCAAAAACATCAACTTCTGAAGAAATTCAACAATTTTCAAAAGATGCACCTGATGAAAAGTATTTGCTGATAAAGGTATGAATTGAAAATTTTTAAATTGTTATCGAAAAATGAATGTTTGGTTTTGATTTCAGGCTGCTTTAGCTATTGGCCTTACAGAGGCATGCTGTGGTGATGAATTGATGACATGGAAGATCTTAATTCGGCTTTTTTTAATAAAATTACCCTATACTACAACCAAGTTTCGAGCAATTTCACAGTCACAGGAGAATTCTACAAAATTCACAAAAAATATGTGAAGCTTCGATCATGCACAAATGAAACACTTTTTTTTTAATAACAAAAATAGCAAATGTAAGATATTTGGCACCATGGCGAAAGAAATAGCGAAATTACTATTGCAATTACCGAACCCTGAATTATATACTGGCCACTGTTTCCGAAGATCATCTGCGATGATTTTAGAACGCCATGTGGGTTGGAAATCCAGCAATGTTGCTAAATCTTATATCGACGACTCCATAGCTAACAAAATGAAAATTTCAAAACGTATAATAAAATCCATTCAGCCTCCAGCGCCATTAGAACCTGAACATAACAATGCTGTGGAAGCTCAGTATAGCTTATCCAATCCATCTTGGCACAAACTCAGTTACTTTTCCAGTTGCACACTGGTAGTTTAGACCGTGACGAAAGAAAAGACACCGTATAGGAATAAATTTCAACACAGTGAACACATATAATAGGTGTTTTTTTACCCTAGTATATTTCACAGAGAATACTGGGCATATACTTTATCAGTTCTGTGCCAAGATGGATTGGATAAGCTGTACGTTCCCACATCAACTTCAACTTCGACTGCATCTAATATTTCAATTACCGAAAACATGTTGAAACAAAACAACCTACCAGGAATTTCTTTACAAAATTGTTCAAATATAACTGTTAATTACTATTTTGAATAAAATATAAAAATGAGTTAATGACATACAAATATTATTATGTATGTATTTTAAGACAAGTCTTCAACCCTTCTACGATGTTTCAATGAAGTGAGCGAGTAAGTCAGCGAAGAATACCAACAGATGGATTACCTTTCTCTGAATAGAATCGAGCAGCCTCAATGAATGTTTTGGTGCCGAACTCCACAACATGAGAACTATATTTCAAAACAGGTCGTATCTGAGCCTTATAGTTCATCAGAAGCTGACAAGAAGTGAAGTATTCCTTCGCACGAAATAGAAATCCAAGTTTCTGGAAAGCACATCTAGCTATCGATCCCACATGGTTTTCCCATTATTACTGATCGTGATTCCTAGCATCGAGATACTTGACTTTGTAGGAATTTTGACTCCTGACATCTGAATACTAGATGATGATAGATTGGCTTTCCTTGAGAAGAGAAATGATATACACATACCTATTAGCAGAGAGTGTTTGTTAATTTGTATTGATTTCATTTCATTCACAGGGGTTGTGATTCTCATTCGGAGAGGATAAAGTCTGAAAAATAGTTACTCTAACTGAGTGTCGAGTGTGCATAAATCAGCTAATGAGGTCACGATAAAAAAACAAATTTTAGTGTGAATTTCAGACAAACATCTGATCTTCGCATAATCCTGTTCCTACGCCGACCCCATCGCAAAGCACGAACACAAAAGAGGATAGATAAACCGACTAGGTGGAGATACGCAGAACAAAGCGACGTTAACAAACTAGCGCCCATCCAGGTCTCGTTACGTCTCCACCTCTCCACGTATTCTCAACATTAATAAGACGACAAAAGGCCACTCGGAATTGATGCCGGGTGTTTTTCACCCCGTTGCAGTTCAAGACACCACTCGATTCGAGATTGCGTCGGATGAGCCGAAAACTGGCAGACGCTCGTTTGTTATTCCTCCGAGTGGATGGCCTCCGAGGTCGAATCTCATTTATTCAATTGTTTCCGGAGAGGGGATGGGGGGGTGAGAGACAGGGGGGTTTTGGGGGAATGTAGATGTTTTGGGCATACTGGCCCATCATAGTAAGTTTGACCAATGAAAAAAATTATTTCTACACCCATTGAGAGAGAGGGGAGTTGCTGATTTTCGACAAATGTTAGCCCATCTACCTATTGTGTATGTACCAGAGATTGGCTTTGACGTCGATGTCGTGTAGAAAGCGTAATACTCTCAATTCAAAATGTCATTCAAGTCTTCCACGAGTCAAAGGAGAAAAACGTTAGCAAGACATAATCACTCTCAATTTTGTGTATCGTTATGCGACTTGTAGGCATCGCACTTTGAAAGGTAAGACCGCGGTAATGCTTTGCTCGCACAAGCTTCGACTTTGGATAGACTGTGAGATGAATACAATGACAATTCAAGTACAAGGACCACAGAAAATTCTAACCCCTAAGAAATGAATTGATATAGTATTGTATTAAATCAACAATCTGTCAGACCAAATCTATCGAATTTCGCCTTTGTTCTTCATAAAAATATGCCCATAACTTCTAAAGTGAATTTTTCTTTGAAAAAATTATATAATTATATCTTCTTTCTTGACTTGTCTCTCCCCATGGAAGGTAGGAAGAATAAATGCATTACGCAAGATTTTTTTATTTTTCAATGGCGTGCGTACCACTTTCATCAAAAATGTTTTGAAATAATTTCGAAGTTGAATCTACGAATTCCTTCCCAATCCCCTTTCAGAAAAGATAAATTGAAAACCGAACTGCAAAATATTTCTTTTGTAAAAACATTCAGTTCAGAGTGCGAAGTCATGAAAAGGAAGGTAAAATTTCGATAATGCTGATGATATTCTGAATAAGGAGAGATTAAGATAATGGAGGCAATACCTTATCATAAACAGAGAATGCAAAATCTGTGAGTTCTCGATAACAACTTCGAAAACTTGTTTTTCCAATGCGCTTCTTTGCACAATTTGGAAGGAAAGGCGATATATTCAGATGAAAAGCAAGTTCTCAAGAAAACATCTTGATGAAAGCAAATCCATATAAAAGGCGAAATTTCATTTGATAATAAACAACACTAAGAAAAATGCAGGATTCCGGAAAAGAAAGGATATCTTGAAAAAAAGTCAATCTTTTGGGGAAATCTGCGATATCATGAGAATGCAGGTAAGATTTCGAGAAAAGGACCAGGATTCTTCTTCTTGAGAAGAAATTTGGCATTTCTTCAATTTTTTCCAGAATAATTCTCGACACAAATTATTATTTTTGTCACACAAAATCCAAGATGGCGGACGAAATTTCTAATTGTGGTTCGGCTCGATTCAAAATTAGCATATGGAGGTCTGACTGAATAGAGTTAGTTGAAGTAATAAAAAAAAAATTACAAAATAAATGCGCTGAATAGGAAATGATGTATAGTTCAGTTATGTGACGTAGGCTACCTTTGCGTTACAGATTCAAAAGCTTGCGTGAATACAAAATAGGTAATCCTGTGTGGTGAAATTCAGGGAATCCCCCAAATACTGATTTGGATTCGAATCGGATCATCATTGCCAATTTCGTCCGCCATCTTGGAGCCCCCATCTTGTTTTTTTCATTGGAAAACGAATCATGCTTTCCCGCCTTGAAAATCACCAAATATCCCATTTTAATCGAATCGAACGATATTTCATTTGTCACGTAATTTATTTGTCGAATCAGCTTGCAATGTAGTATCATAATTTGAAATACGAAACAGTTGTTTTTCCCGCTATAAGGGGACAGGTTCTTGATAATGAATGAGAGTTCTGAAGAAAGGGGAAATATCAAAACTGAAATTGAATATTCAATAAAAGCTCAATATTCCGAAATATCTTACGAAAAATATAGCTTCCGAGAGAAAATTCTGAATCTGGAGGATAAAAATGACGAGCTTTCATCGATGAAAAATGCAGGATCTGAAGAATGAAGGCGAGATCTCGAGAAAAATAGTGGGTCTTCTTATTTTTCTGAACTCTAAAGAAGAGGAGCGATATCGATAAACAGGCAAGAACATAAGAGTTCCTGACACAATATCGCCCAAAAACGGGAATTTGAGACAATGGCTAGATATCGATAACTGAACTGAAAGATCGAGAAAAAACTGGGATTTCATATTTTTCATAACTCTAGAGAAAAAGAAAGATATCGAGGAAGAGGCAAGAATATGAGGCAAGCGAATGAACTCAAGGAAATTACAGTGTCCTTTCACGGCTTCTTACGTAATATCCAGACGGGGACCAAGTCCTTCCATGGATACATTTCCCATCCTGACGGAGAACATGCAACTCCCAGACATCTGACATAAGAATGGAACAAGATCAGCAGATCTCGCCAATAGAGACAGGTACTTGATGATTGAGTTGACTTCTCAAGAAAGCTGAAATGCCAATTGTAAGAGTGAATACTCGAACAAAGCGCAATATACCGACATATATCCAGAAAAAACAAGCTTTCGAGAGAAAATACTAAATCTGGTGGGGGGAAAAATGGCGTTCTCTCCAAAAAAAATACAGGTTTTGAAGAACAAAGGCCAGATCTCGGGAATAGAGTGAGATCTCATTCTTTACAGATATCAAGAGAGGAAAAATATGCCAAAAAATAGGCATGAACATTAGGCAAGAAATTGCAGTAACCTTGCACGGCTTCGTACCTAATACATCCCCAGACATCTGGCATGAAAATGGAACAAGATCAGCAGATCTCGGCGCAAAACACTGGTTCTAGATAATAAAGGCGACTTCTCAGGAAAGGGAAGATTTCGAATCTGAAAGTAAGCTCTCAGAAAAAGGGCAATATCTCCAGAAAAATCTAGCTTCGGAGAGAAAATGCTGAAACTGAGGTAGAAAAATGAGGAGCTCTCATCGATGAAAAGTACAGGATCTGAAAAAGAACGCGAAATGTCGATAAAAAAGTGGGTTTCAATATTTTTTAGAACTCTAGAGAAGAGAAAAGATTCCGAGAAAGAGGCAAGAACATGAGTTTGAAGGCCAAATCTCTTGTGAAAACGGAAACTTGAGAAAAGGACTCTATGAAAAATAGCGATCATTTTTCACAACTCTAGAGATGCGAAAAGATTCAAAGGAAGTGGCAAAAACATGGAGAAAGATAATGAACTGGAAGAGATAAGAGTGACCTTCCACGGTTTCGTACGTAACATCCAGACAGAGACCACGTCTTCCCATGGATACAATCCCCATCCTGGCAGGGAACATGCAATCCCCTAGACATCTGGCATGCAAATGGAACAAGTTAATAGTTTAATGGAAGCAACACGCTGTTGCGTTATCCAGCCTCCCGCTGTTCTGTCGCGTACTTTCGATCGACAAGTTCGGAACTGCTTGATTCGATACGACACAACTGTCGAAAGCAGGCTTGACTCATTATGCGAAAAGTTGAACGCAGACGCGTTACCCCGCTGCGTAAATTCACGCAGAAAGTTGGTGGATATACAAACGGGGTGATTTACAACACGAGTATGTTAGCATTCGATATCCGATCTGGAAACGTTCATTAATTGAGGATAATGATGCCTGTTAGACACTCATTGCCCACGAAAAACCTTGAAACTTTTCTTTCTTAGAGTAACACCAGACTGATATTTTTGCACCCGACACGCGTTTCGCTAACAAGGTTAGCATCTTCAGGAGAGGAAAATTGAGACCTCATTTTTTTTCGTTCGAGCTCCTATTCATTCACCTTGAGTATTGTAATTGTTGTGTTTTAATTTTCCACTCTGCTAGGAACCTACAAAAATCCCACGATATTTTCTCTTCGACCTATCAGTATCAGACAACTTCACAATCCCACCGCTCTGTAACCAGTGTGGTGTTGTCGCTAGGGTATTATTTTGTATCATCCTGGCATTATTATTTGGTGTGGATTTATGCATTCCAAAATAACAAATATCAAATAACAAATAACGCGTAAAAAATATCACGTATGAGTTGAAGTTCGTATTCTTCTTTATTTTATGCAACCAATTAACAATTATCAATTAACAAATATATATAATAATAGATTATTTCATGCTGCGCATCCAAAGTTAACCTAGGTATTGTTAAAACCAATTTATTTTTATTTAATCAACAATGTAATAGTATATTATGAAACGATCGTGTAATGATGGTTATTAATATATGAGCATAAACCGGGATACGAAACGAGCCGAAGGTGAGTTTCGTATGGTTTATGCGAGTGTATTAATAACCATCACATGAGAGTTGCATACGCTATTTTATCCACACCCAATAAATAATGAAGAACTGTTTTTTTTTAGGTATTTATATTGAACACAATAATAGTAGGTAATCAATCGTATATCTTCGAAATATTCTACAAAATTATAATAATTGGTATAACCACGGAAAATACAACAATGAGAAATGAAGAGAAGAAAAAAAAATGGGAATAAATCTATGCCGAGGTCAGGAATTGAACCCGGACGATTCTAACCACTACCGGCGCCATTGACCACTCGGCTATGACAGCTCATTTGGTTTGATTGAAAATAAAAACATACATGTTGCATTTGTCAAATGGAAAATATAATCCCTTCGATTGTATTTTTTTCTTGTCTAAGACATCTGTGGAGGAGTCGCTGGTAATTCTTCTATATCACTACTATAAGACATTTTCATACGATTATCGAAAATTGACTAAATTCTTCAAAAATTCAATAGCTACTGATTTTGACTTGACAAACGTCAAAATGCAAAGCTTGCATATCATGCTTGATTGAATAATGGGTTTCTATTGGTTGAAAATCTGTATCGTAATGAAAATCTGTATCGTAATGGATTTCATTATAAAACGAGTTGGTGGCATATAAGTGTATTATTAGAGTACGGGTGTAGATAAAAAAATATAAAATGGAAATTGACGACCACATCCTCGTGGACCTTGTTCGGTAATTTCCTCGTTGTAGGACAATAAAAAAAACGTCTCAACCTCTTTCATTTCACTGAAAATTTTGAAGTTGTCGTTCTTTATGGCATTGGGGTTAGGTTAGGTTCAAGTTCTTTATAATTTTAAATATCTTGAAACTGAATCATGCTTATTGCTGATGATACTTCTCCGAATCCACTACAGGCTAATACCCTTTACGAAGTCGTAATACCCAGTCATCGGAGTTTAACTCAAGATGTATGAGCCTCAGCGGAATGTCAGGAAAAAATTCCGAAAAACGACGGCCTTCAAACCCGAATCAAAGTGGTGAAACTGATTGAAATATGTCCACTCGAATACTTGGAAGTTCTGGATTCTTTGAATTCGTGAAAGAAATACAATCATCAGCCCCTGCATATTTCATAGGCCCCAGAACACTACTTTGTGGAACACCTATATCGACATCAAATTCCTCATGTCGGATTCCAATGCTGGTTCCATTATTTCATAATTTTCCTGTTCCTGTGAGTTCACTAGTAAAAATAATAAATATATTTATTATTTTCAGATATATTTGAAACCTATTCGATTTCTCCAAATATTATATCTCCTCTGGGTATGATTCGCATATATTATACATTCATCTTCATCCCCCCATCATTCCCAAATTAGCAAAGAAAACTCTGAAAACGATAAGTTCTGGTTTCGATACTGGAGGAATCTAGCATTCCTTTCTGATTGCTTCGCTCAAACGAATACCACTTCAGTTCCTGTCTGCAGTAACTCATGCGAGTAAATCCCAACAATTAATCACGAGAAGTACGACTAATCTGCTGTTTAATCAAACCAACCGAGGAACAGCGCAAAAAGCGAGCTCCAAACTTTCCCTGTGTGGGAACTGAATGATCTCCAATGAACATCCGTCGAAAGTGTGCTAAATTAAATTCGAACCAATCGATTCGAACTCTACATGACACTTGAGTGTACTCCAAGAAAATTCGTCGAAATTAAAGAAAATGAATGGCGAAGACTTTTCGTGAAGTTGTATGTCAAAAATCTGAAGAACAATATTTTTCAGGAAAGTACAAACTGTAGGATAACTACTGTTCTTCGGGCTTGAAGGCCGTCGTTCTTTGGAATTTCTTCCTGACGTTTCGCTAGCGCGAGTGGCCAGCTTCTTCAGAGGCTTATTCATCTCCGATGACTAAACAGTTCGATTTCTCAAGGCGTATTTATATTGATGCAGGTAGTCTGGAGTCTTCTTGGAGTTCGATAGTGCGTGCAGGTACCTATCGAACCACCATCCCAGTCAAAAGAGAGGAGTTATATCTACCCTAACTGAACGTGCTCGAAGGATTTGTGAACCAGAACATCTAGAGCAGGAACTGGAACATCTTCAAGTGACCTTGAGGTCGAATGGGTACAGTGTATCTGAGATCAACAGGGCCATGAAACCGAAGAGTCCCACGGTTCATAACAGGGATGACTCTCAGGTAGTTGCGAATGCATATCTGCCATATATCCCGAGGGTCACTGACAGAATTGGAAAACTCTTGGGGAAATATAACATAAAAACAGTTTTCAAGCCGACCAAGAAGATCCAGCAAAGCCTCAGGTCGGTTAAAGACAAAAGAGACCCACTGTCAGCGGCAGGGGTTTATCGCATACCGTGCACCTGTGGGAAGGTTTACATCGGTACCACGAAAAGATCCATGGGTACAAGGCTCAAAGAGCATCAAAGGAACTGCAGGCTGGGGCAAACCGACAAATCGGCGGTGGCGGAACACGCATTGAGTGAGGGCGACCACAAGATTCTGTTCGAAAATGCAACACTGATTGCCCCCAACCAGGGTTACCATAGCCGACTGGTACGGGAGGCAATAGAGATCCAAAAAAATGCGGACAATTTTAACAGAAAGGAAGAAGCGTTGACTCTAAATAGAATTTGGAATCCGATTCTGAAGAAATCAAGAATAACTAATGAAATCACAGCAGGTAGTACGGCAACTAATAATGATGATTATTCCCCGACAGAAGTAATTAAGACTCCAGACTACCTGCATCAATATAAATACGCCTTGAGAAATCGAACTGTTTAGTCATCGGAGATGAATAAGCCTCTGAAGAAGCTGGCCACTCGCGCTAGCGAAACGTCAGGAAGAAATTCCAAAGAACGACGGCCTTCAAGCCCGAAGAGCAGTAGTTATACTAATAACCTCGGCCGCGAAAGCCTCAACCATTTTGTCACAAACTGTAGGCACGTGTTCCGTAGATTTTTGGGTTTCTAACCTACCACAATCTGATAAAATGAGAAATAATATTGAAATTTTCACAAGTGTAGAAGGGCAGTTTTTTAAATCCACCCCGAAAAGTTGCTGCGCCTGTTGAAAAATAGTTCTTTCTGGATAGAACAAGTCCAATCGGTCAGCAAATTCTTGTATAACTCGAATTTGCCTATCAATAAAAAAATAATAAGAACTGATATATATATATATATATATATATATATATATATATATATATATATAAATAAATACCAGTTTCCATGGAGAACAGACAATTGAAGTCTTTGCTTACTCTTGCTTGGTTACTTCGTAAGGGGAGTGATTGACCAGGACGGTATGGACAGATATTCGTCTCACAGTTCTTGAGAATGAATTCAAAATGGTATTCGAAACGTCGAACACATCAGAAGATACCTAACGGATAAAAAACCCAGAAAATTCATCTTGCATATCGAAGATCCGTGAAAACATCAATTTCTACATAATACCTGGATGGGCAGGATACAACCTTAGAGAGCGGCTGACGATATAATCATCAATAATATCGGACCTAGTCGGATAATGACTGGAGAAAATCATTATAAATACCAGAAATTCGCCTCTGATTTTGTTTGTTTGTAGGGAACAAACTTCGGAAATACTGATCAGATTATGAAAATTCTTTCACTAACAGAAACCTACACTATTTAGAAATGATATATTTACGACATATGATTGAACAAAAAGTTCAGTGAGAATGGACAATGGACTAAACGCTTCGGTATAAACGAAAATAATTTTCAGTAATAATAACCTATGGACATTGATAATTGTTCGAAAATTTTATAAAAGATTTCGAAATCAATTGAAAATATAACAAAAATCAATATAAATGAAATACTTTTTACCCATTTGCTCTGAATGAATCGGTTGACCATTGGAAACGTTCAAGGTTAAGGTTTTCTCAGCTGTATCCGTACATCTCCCCTCTGGGTCACTTTTTGAAAGTGAAATATTACTCCTGGAAAAGATATATTATCTTCAATAATTTTCATCCTCAAACGGTGTTCTTGAAGGGTAAAATCGTCGTTGAATGAATCTCAATTCCAAACTGAAGTTCAGAAATATATGTTCGTAATAAGGGTAGAAAGAAAGGGATTTTTGGGGTTATTCGACCATTTGAAAAAATTACTCTGGAATACATGTTTTTCAACGCAACTAAGATTTTTGTTCATGTATTCCTTCGTGTTTTATACTATTTCCAGTTCATCCTGAAGCAAAACGCTCTGCATGGATACCCCAAAACCATCTTCTCATCGTTCCAATTCCACCGGAGCATCGCGATAACGTCACTACTTCATCCGCATCGAGCAAGCCGTGAATCGCGGCCGAACAAAACACTCGAGCGTATGAGAAAACAGCCGCCGACTTGATAGGATGGATTCCGCGGTCGCAGTTGAGGTTCGGTTGGAGTGGCTCGGAGATGAATCAACATGCTGGCTGGACCGTATCCTGTTTACATTGTGGTTTGCATGAAGGGCTCTTGTCCGATGACCGTCCCAAATCCCATGCGGGAGAACGGTGGCCGTACTGGCCGTTAACCACACTTTCCGATGAGTTAGGGGTAACCTCGAAACCACGTCCGATGCGTTCGGTTGGAAACGGAAGGGGATGAATTTCTAATCGGTTTTTGATAATGGGATTTCGATTCGTGCCTAGGAAGTGTTTATTTCACAATGAATCGAAAATGTGTTAATTTCTTATGTTATTTTGTTTTTTTTATATGCAGATTCACACAAAAGGAAAGCCCTGTAATGTTCAAAGAACACCGCGTGAACCAAGGGACGGGAGATACGAATTAACATTCACTTTGAATTTTTGAAATTTGTGAGCCTCAGAAAAAAAACTCTCTCAGCAAGGAGTTACAAAGCTCAGCTGTTTTATTGAAAAAAGATTCCTTAGCAAGAGAGGTCCGACAGGTCTTCAAATTCACAACAAAGGGGTGGGAATTCTGTACTCGTCGAGACATCCGTGTCGATATTGCCAAGGGTGAAACGATTGATAACAATTCAGAAGAGCACCTTCTATAGAAGAGAGTCAAGTCTCCGACCCTTCTACGATGTTCCAATGGAGTGAAAGAGTCTGTGAGCGAAGAATCACCAACAAGACGGATTGCCTTCCTCTAAATTGAAGCCCCAATGAATGTTTTGGTGACGAACTCCACACATGAGAACTATATTCCAAGCCTTGTAGATCATAAGAAGCTGACGAGAAGTGAAATATTTCTTCGCACAAAATAGAAATCCAAGTTTCTGGAAAGCACTTTTAGTGATCAATCTCACTTGGTTTTCCAATGAGAGATCATTACTGATAGTAATTCTTAGCATCGATATACTTGACTTTGTAGGAATAGTTACTCCTGACATCTGAATACTAGATGATGATAGATCGGCTTTTCTTGAGAAGAGACATGCCTGGGTTTTCCTAGTATTAAATTCCACCAATTGTTCACTCAGAAGAAGACGAAGTCGGCTTAACACTTTGCCTACCTATTGGCACTTTCCCGACTCTGTCTTGATCTTTCATTCGAAAGGTCAGTTTGCAGTTACACGAAACGAGCTTTCCCTGACAGTATATTGCGCTTATTACATATCTTACTACCAAACCGACAAAGAAGATATAAGAACTCAGTTTCTTCTTCAAAAATTACAAACCTCTTTGATAACGAACACACTAGTTTCCAAAAATGGCATATTACCGTTTATTAGTCATTTTACCGAATACAGGATTCAGCGCTCTCGTCAGTTGAGACCAGTCCTTTTTTCATTGACGAAAACGCTTTGATATTTCAGTGAGTGATCCAAATGTTGGTACTTGAAACAATACTCGTGAAAAATAACGGAAATTTGTGAGATATGATTGGCATGTCGAAGGCATTTATTGAAACTGAAGTAGTGGAATTGTGAAACATTTTGTCCTCTACGCCCCGTCGTGTTTCGAAAAAGGAAACTCGGTCTCATAACTGAATGATGAATCGTATTCCACTTTATAACTCATTATGAGAAATGGGGCGCTTCGACAGACCGTTTATGACAAAAATTATATTATTAGTATTATTTTCATACCGCACGCCCTCATGAGATAATATAACAAAAGGTGATACAAAATGGTCTCATTGTACTGTTTTTACTCCCAGTTGCATTCACTACTGAATGGTTGAACTCCAAAACTAACCATATCAAGGTGGGATACAATGTGAGAGAGAGCTTTTTCCTACTTCGAGACTACATTCGAAGCGTTAAATGTCTATTCACACACACAAATGCACTCCAAGTAAACTTTCCCATTCCTTTTTATCGAGTATCATTATTCACTCCGTAAACAACGCTTTCAGCATCAAGAACGAGCTGGAAAGTACACACAAATACGATACATTGTCCTCGGCAGTTCTTCCAAGAGTAAATCGAGTTGCTGGGAAGGAATATAAAAGTCGGACGATGCAGTTTGCCCTAAAAGCACCTCAAATTGGATAAGAGCAAACGAACAAAGCAGCATCCTCTCCTGCAAGCAGGCATTGAAGTTTGTTTGGAGTTTGTGGCAAGCATATGTTATGCAACTATAGTAGAAATGGATGCTAGATAGTGATAGATCGAAAGGATACAATCAATGTTAGATTCAAATTGTGAATGCGAAGTCAAACAGTAGTCAGGCGCCTCGTTCCGAAACAATTACCATCTGAATTCAAGGAAAACTATTGATTTATTCAATTCTGTTCACGAAATGAGTGAAATTCAAGTCGACGTTTGGGGAACTGGAAAATGGTGAGAATTGAAGAGGAAGAAAGTGAATTGAAAGAGTGTAGTATTGTGTAGCACATCTTTATGATGTTGAACAATCGAAGTTGTCCTTCAAACTCTTCTTGATACACAAAAAATCCCAAGAATACGATCTGGTTTTTTTATTCATATCTTCCTCAATTCAATGAATATTCAATAACTGTTTGTTCTTTGTCATTGCAACTTCCAATGGATTTGCTGACATGAAAGTTTCATAGGGTATTGTATTCCTTGGCCAACCCAAGGAATACATATCCATACGGACCTGCATTTTTCGATTTATTTTCAAACCGAATATGGACCATATGGAATACCTGTTGGAATTTCAATTCCTAACGATGATATTGAGGTCATCTAACGATGACATTTTTGAAATCCAAACGATGTTTCGAGGCCTTGATTGATATCAGTTCCTTTTTCAATATGATGATATGAATGTGTTACAATCAGAAACGCTCTGAAAAACATATGAATCTGAAAATTCTTGAATGACAACTGAATGCTTCCCTAACAATTGGAATACACATCCCAAGTATTCAAAATTTTGAAAATTGGAAAAATACACATGTTCTTATAAAAGAATCAAAGTTGTAGTATGCCTAAGAAATATTTACGCAGCAAACAATCTGAAACCACAAATCTCTCAGATCTCATCTGGTAGAACTCCGTGGACAATCACTTGAAGCAACAAATGAAAAAATTCATGGAAAATCAACACCTTTTACAAATATCAATTCAAATTTACGTTTGAACTATCATTAGATGTACTAGAAATACTTATGGTGAGAATACAGCTAAATCACAATGGGATAATTTCAGCAGGAAAAATTAATATTTCTGAGCAGATACCTTCCACTGAGAAAGGTTTTCAATGAAGTCACTGCCACGTGACCGAAGAATTTTTGAGACCGAATGGCATACGATCGGAC
The DNA here is from genome assembly GCA_032362365.1 of Zygogramma bicolorata. Taxonomy (NCBI): domain Eukaryota; kingdom Metazoa; phylum Arthropoda; class Insecta; order Coleoptera; family Chrysomelidae; genus Zygogramma; species Zygogramma bicolorata. Next base: position 597,418 of record JAVJAQ010001889.1, on the reverse strand, counting down.
TGAAATATATTCATTTTGCATTATCAAAAAAATAAATCAAAAAATGAATGGAGAAAACGTATCGAGAGTCATCTAAGTCAGTTAGCCTGGCAGACACTACGAACATATTTCTATTTTCATCTGCATTTAGATTTATATTGCAAATTATCTGCATTCAGAGAGATTTCGAAATCATTTTGATATATCCTTCAGTTGAGGTTCACATGAGATGAATACAGCTGGAATATTTGTAGAACATCGTGCGAAGCAAGTGAATCATGTGCGTTTCGCCAACACTGTGGACATCTTCAGGTAAAAGATTGATTATAATTCCTAAAAATATTACCAGCGCTCTTTATCAGTTATTTCCAGTAACGAGGTAAAGTACCTCACTAGAACTATCTGAATAGAATTAACTGATCTGATTAACTATTAATGCTACTGAGTTATTTCCAGATTTTTCGAAGGTATTGAGTAAAATTTGACCAATTCCAAACGTCTCACTCTTATCCAGTGATCTTGATCATGGTAAACAACATTATATTTTCTCGAGGGGAACTATCGAAAGTTTTTTACATTTTTCCTGAATTCAATCTCTACATTCTCAAAGATTACGATATGTAACTCACAAAATAGGCAGTCGATTTCGCTTTTTCGTAATATTGCAGTTTAGGATCGGGGAAAATATACCAATTTGCCGTATAACCAGATATCACGAGAATCAAAAGCTTTGTCATGTTTAGAGAAGTGGAAACATTTCAAAGGTTTATTTATACATATATGTTCTGACAGTAAAAACACCATCGTTTCCAATTTTTTCTGAAATTCAACAAAATTTAAAGTTTCTAGGTATCATGCAAAATTTATTTCAGTTTCCTAGGTTTGTCAGGCAAACAGAACAGACAGAACGCAAGAGTCTTGCGATTTGATCCCAAATTTCACTTAAGCCGCCTGGTAAGAGGAATATCGAACATCGCTGCCATTGAGCTCTGATGAAAAATGCTTCACTTTCTGATAGAGAATATGAGTTTGAAACCACTTTGAATGTTTTTATCGCATCTACCTGTTAGACCTCATTCTTACAATACTTCTTGTACAAATTTAATACGTAGGATATTATGATTTTACCAGACTAAGCCCTCATATTGACAAGAACAAACACCCATAAATGAGAATTTCCCCAAATCGATTTCCTCAACACCAATCTGATATTACTTTTAGTCTTCTGATACTCCAGTATCGAAGTCCTCCTGAAGATGCTAACCTTGTTAGCGAAACGCCCGTCGAGTGCAATTAATATCAGTTCTGTATCAGGAAAATTGATATTTAGAGAAAGTGTTGAATTCACTCAAAAGGTTTCACTCTCATCATTCACCTATAAATACTTATACTTAACAACAAAATGTGTCCTAATGGTGAAGTTCCGTAAGGCGTAAAAATTGTAAAATTTCGGAATCCAGGGCAGTTCAATGAATCTCCATAAAAACTGTTGGGCTGCATTGTTGAAAGCTCAAATAAAAATGTTTAAGAACAAAAAATGTGCGATCTCGATTACAAAAAAAATCACAACAATTAACTAAAAAACTAAAAAAATGAGACGGACAAGGAAATAAATGGTTGAAGCGGAAAACTATATCTAAAAAATAATATTTCCATTGTAACTTCAATATTGATTCATTCATATTCCGCAGAAAAAAACGGGTAGCAGCAAAAAAAATATATTAAAAACTTTATGTTCTTTGATGTCCTACCCCATTTTGATATTTCGAACGGGTCAACTTAAAAAATTTCAACTTGGGATAATGAAATTGATGCATGAATAACATATTTTGAATTGGAATTGACAGATGAAAATTTCAAGATGGCGATTGTGCGTCATTTGAGAGAAAAAATTAAATAGAAAGGGGGAGTTTTGTGATACATTCTTTTGAAGACCCTACTATTCAACCCTAGAATATTGAGTCGATACCTTCAACTACTAAAAACGAAGGAACATTGAATAATCGCCTAAATACATCGACGTTGAACTCCATGATTTAAGGAAATAAGCTGAGTTCTGTTCAGAAAATGCTCGATATGGTTCCCTTGAGCTTCTTGACATAAGAGCATATTTCACGCCATATATTTTCGAAAACAGGAACGTCGATATTTCTTCTACTACTTCAAGAAGTTGAACATCGAAATATTCGGGCAATTATTGAATGTTTCACTATCTTGTAGTAGGTAAAGATATTGAATCAATATTAAAGGGTGGTGCAGTATTCGTCGGCAGCTTCAAAAGGATGGGTCACAATACCCCCTTTTCATTCATTTTTTTTCCAGATGACGAACAGTCGACATCTTGAAATTTTCATCTATCAATTCCACATCAGAATATACTATTCATGTATCAATTTCATTATATCAACTTTCATTTCTTTGAGTTAATCCGTTCAAAAAATAAAAAAGGGAGGAAACCAGAGAAAGATAAAAGAACTAATAAAATATTATTTATCAGTTTTAAATCTTTGCTTTGAACACTTTTCCCGTCTTTTTCCTTTTTCAGTGAATTGTTGTTGAAAATTGTTGTGTTTCTTAATTTTTTCATTTGAACTTTGAACAATGAATACCAACAGCTTTCATAGAGATCCATTGACCCTCCCTGGATTCCAAAGTGTTGAACTTACAGCGTATAATTTCTGAGAAACAAGACTATTTTCTAGCTCTTTGAGGGCGATAATTCTTGACTCACCGCGCCTGGTTATCATTTATTTCATCAATCGATACTGAAATTGAATTTTTGACAACTTTTTCTCAATCAGCTTGCGGCAGTGACGAGTAACTACTGAATTTTTATTTCCAAAACATTCTCCCAGAAACTCAAAACAAAATATACCGTCTCCTGTTATGTGCTCAATATCGGCCTTGAATAGTTCATAACTTCAAATATGATTCTGAGTAATTATCAGTTGTCTCGTCTGTTATAACAAGCTTTCCATCAGAACAAAACCGAGCCTCATCCAGTATGCATGCAGAGTATCTATTCCGACATTGAACCGTACTACCGAAATGGAAATCAAATTTCAGCAAACAACATATTCCGCTTAAATTGGTGGATTCTGATAATTTCGTTCCATCTTGGCACACTGAACGCGACTCAAATTACACTTTGAATGGAACTAATTTCAAAGTTCCACCGACTCAAGACCACCGAGACTTTGAAGTTGGGGCCTTGTACAACGAGAGATTCGTTTTCCATGGCGTGGTGTAACTTTGCATGAAACTTCGACTTCGCTCCTTATAATTAACAGTGAAGTTCTGGGATCGGTGCATGGTGATTGGTAAAGTGACTCTGACACATTTTTCGAATTCTACTTCTAGGGCAACTCGGTCGAGGTTTTAGCTAAAGGTAAAATTATCACAATCCCTTTCGATTTAGATTATTCAGGAGCTCGATTTTTGACTTCTTCCGTTATTTAGAGAATACGCTATCACTAAGGTAGGAATTATTTGATTGGCTCCAACTTAGTAATGGCGTGTATGTCATCATAACGAAGACCGTCAAAAATCGGAGACCAGGACGCTTGCTCATAGTTTGGTTCACTTCGAATTTAGCAGATCTATCATGATGATTCATGGTTATAAAAGTTATTGCTTCGTCATCCTTCATAGCCTTGACACTGACCCCTTCATAAAGCTAATAGCATCTGATTTCTCTTTTTCACTCTCGTGTGTCTCAACCTCTCCAACGCTTCACATTCACATAAAACATATACTGTTGTCTTTTTTTCATATGAAGAACCACACCAAAGGGAAGCCCTGTAATGTTCAGAGAACACTGCGTTGATCAAGGGACAGAAGATACGAATAAACATTCACTTAAGATTTCTGAAGTTTGTGCGCCTCAGGAAAGGAGTTCCTAAGCTCAGCTGATCTATCAAGAAAAGATCCTTGAGCAAGATAGGTTTGACAGGTCTCCAAGTTCACAGCAAAGGGGTGGAAATTCTGTACTCGTCGAGTCATCCGTGTAGATGTTGCCAAGGGTGGAACCATTGATAACAATTCAGAAGAGCACAGACCGTGAAATATCTATAGAAGAGAGACGAGTCTCCGACCCTCATACGATATTCCAATGAAGGGAGCGAGTCTGTCAGAGAAGAATCACCAACAAGACGGATTGCCTTTCTCCGAATAGAGTCGAGAAGCTTTCATGAATGTTTTGGTGCCAAACTTCATACATGAGAACTATATTCCAAGACAGGTCGTATCTGAGCCTTGTAGATCATCAGAAGCTGACGAGAAGTGAAGTAGTTCTTTGCACGAAACAGAAATCCAAGTTTCTGGGAAACAGCTTCAGCGATCGATCTCACATAGTTTTCTCATGAGAGATTATTACTGATCGTGATTCCTGGCATCGAGATACTTGACTCTGTAGGAATAGTTACTCCTGACATCTGAATACCAGATACCTTGAGAAGATACATGCCTGGATTTTCCAAGCATTAAATTCCACCAAGTTCATGTTACTCCATTCTATCATTTTAACCAAGTCATCGTTAATTTTATTGACGTGAATGTTACTTTGAATTTTTGTTTCTCGAGCTTGTATAGGGACTCTGGAAGAGAAACTAGTATGAAGAGTACTGTCGTCCGCAAAACTATGTACTAAACAAGATATTTTCTCGAGCAAATCATTGATATGAATCTGCATTAAATTACTTCTTCATTCATTTTTGAGCCGGCCATTTTCCGTCAGTGGACCTGCCCCTAGCCTTAACACATTGCAGTTGAAGTTTAAGGAAACTTCTGTGAATATGGGCGGTGGTTCATTCATGAACTTTTTCGTGTACCTTATTCCTAGGAGCTTGTTCCACCAATCTTCTACTTTGACTTGTATCCATGAATTGAAAGATGTCTTTATACTGCTTGTCCAATTTATTTTGGCACAAACTCAGATAGTTTTCCAGTTGTACACTGGTTGTGCAGAATATGACGATAGAATAGACACCTTCTAAGAATGAATTTCAACACAGTGAACACATTCATTCAAAATAACATGCTTCCAAAATACCTGAAAGACAACTTGGAACTCACTAACTACAACACAAATTATAATACAAGGAATTGCAATGATATCAAATTGAAAAGGTATAATACAAATTTTGGACAAAATCAACTATTTTATAAAGGCTTGAAAACTTTCAATGAATTGCCGATAGAAATGAAAAATTGTGGAAGTTTAACAAATTTTCGAAAAATGTGTAAAAATTTTGTCAAAACGAACATTAACTTCTGACAAATTTGGATTGTTCGTCTCCAGAATAAATATCATAGACTGATATAATGATTTTTACATTTATTGATTGATTTTATTGAATTTCATACAAAGTGTACTTGTGAAAATAATATATTCCATTGTTTTTTTAATGTTCATAATCAATATTTTACATTCCATGTTATAAGATAATTGTATTCAGTAGCTTTGTAGCTAAATAAACTCATTATTATTATATAATAGGTGTAGTCAGTCGAAATGCTCTATATTTAATAGATATGAAATAATGAAACTCCAAGCAAGACCTCAAGAACTACAGCTGCAGTCGTTCTCATGGCTCTTGTGACACTATAACATGTCAACCTTTCAATGCCATTGAATTGCCAAGCCGTACTTGATTCCTTTGGTCTTATCCGCCATGTTACGGTACCAAATGTTATCATGGTCTCAATATACTGATGTATAGATATTGTCTTATTTTTGGATTCATCCTCCAGTTTTCTCTGCACATCCTTCTACCATCCATTAATAACAAAAAATAATTCATTCTGTGACACTCACAAGACAGCTTACGAAACCACTACTCGTGTTTCACTTCAGAAAAGGTTCTTCAGGCATGTTATGGCACTGAAGCAAGGACCCACAAATATTTTAATATCATTCAGAATCTCATTCCAAATACAGAAGAAAATCATTTCAGAAAACACATCTTTGATTATGAAAGTTACGGCAATGGATATGAGAGTCAGCTGATAGACTCACCTGTGAGGAAGAAATTACATAGCCGAGCCCTCAAGTTGGTATATCCAGTAGTCAATACCGAGCCGGATACTTACAGAACCATAACTCATTTAGGCCAACCAAGCGTAAATATTTCTAGATTCTTGAAAAATAATGATATTAATACAGTATTTCGTACTAATAATAAATTGGGGATATATATCAAAAATAATGAAGATAAAAATGAATCGTCACAAAGGCCAAACGGAAAGATTTTTCAACACTCGCTTAAGAGAACACAGAACTAGTTTTTTGAATGGAAAAACAGATTCCACTTATGCAGGTCACCTCATTCTGGAAGGTCATCAGTTCAACCACGAGTTCAAAATAAGGCATTTCGAGTAGAAAGGTTGGAAACTTAACCTTCTAGAAAGTTTGGGAATCAATAGAGGGAAAAATTCAGAATATTTATTGAATGATCAGGTTGAATTAAATAACTTCCCATTGTTGAATATGTTCCCGTCCAATAATTCCATTTCTAGGAATAATCTTCATATGTAATAATTAGTATTTGGATTGATTACGGGTCGAATATCGGACCTAAGTCGGACCTTCATTCTGAGAGACGTTCGACCTACTTATATATAAATAGCGTATTATGGAATAGTGATTTATTCATCTTGCTTGAAGAAGCTATTGTAATAGCGAAACACGTGTCGCGGTTTTGTAAACCCATTGTAAGTGAAAATTATACAGGAAACTGTAATATAATTTTGTCATTATGGATTTCCATCAAGTATCGGCCAGTTCAATTCAATCTATTGTGTACCACAGTAATACATGATGCACCATCGAAATATTTCGCTCATTTCCGAGTCGCCACTAACTCTTTTTCATTTTCTTTCAGCGCCAAGCATGCTCTGGAAGGTTTTGTTTCTGATAAGTTTCCTCGGTGTCAGTGACAAAGCCTGGGGTGCCAAGAACAGAAAGCGTGAACTGCGATCCAGAGATGCTGTTATATACGCTTTCCCCGTAAGTAATCACATTTTTCATTGGTGTACCATTCACGTTACTCCCGCTCGAATATAGACTCGATTACTTTCTTTGCCTGCGGCGGCTGCTACGTACAGCGTAGAGTTAGTTGTAACCGAAAAGTTCAAAGATGGAGCTTTCGACAGCGCGGGCGCGGGGGGGGGCGGGGCGGGGGGGCCCCCGGGGGCCGCGGCGGCCGGGGGCGGGGGGCCCCCGGGGCCCCCCCCGCCCGGGGGCCCGCCGCGAATAGTAATTCACCTCTAGCCTTGAGCGGATCACTGCTTCTGAATTGCCATTGCTGTATTACCATTATGAGAGGATATCACATTTAGCAGTATCTTAAAAGGGCCCTGAGGTAATGATACCCTTCACGAATAGTCGGTGAGCATACTTACTTGGTGATTGGGGCTATAAAATGAGTCATCTGGTGAACAATTCGTTCAGGCCAGTCTCAACTTGCCTACACAGTAAGTTAATGGACTGAGACATTCCAGAAAACTACTAAGTACTCCCAAAGCTCATACTTCGAAGGGTGTGTTAACGAGTTATCTTGCGATTATGGAAAATCAAATTTATTGGTGAGAACTACCTTTCACTGGCAGGAGGCCGATGAGCCCAAAACCGGTTTGCGTGTCTAACGGTTCCAATAAGTGAAAATCACTTCTGCCACTTGTATAACCAGAAGCATAAGCAGGAATTTCTTCTGTGAAGAACCCTGCACTTTTTTATACGCAGATTCACATAAAACGGAAGCCCTATGATTTTCAAAGAATACCGCGTGAATCAAGGGACAGAAGATACGAATTAACATTCACTTTGAATTTTTACAATTTGTAAGACTCGGGAACAACCTATTTCGGCAGAGAGTTCCAAAGCTCAGCTGTTCTATTGAAAAAAGATCCCTGAATAAGAGAGGTTCGACTGGTCTCCAAATTCACGACAAAGGGATGGGAATTCTGTACTCGTCGAGTCATCCGAGTAGATATTGCCAAGGATGGAACAATTGATAACAATTCAGAAGAGCACCGACCGTAAAAATATCTATAGAAGAGAGACAAGTCTCGGACCCTTCCACGATGTTCCAATGAAGTGATCGAGTCTGTCACCAACAAGACGGATTGCCTTTCTCTGAATAGAATCGAGAAGCTTCAATGAATGTTTTGGTGCCGAACTCCACACATGAGAACTGTATTCCATGACAGGTCGTATCTGAACTTTGTAGATCATTAGAAGCTGACGATAAGTGAAGTATTTCATCGCACGGACTAGAAATCCAAGTTTCTGGGACGCATCTCTAGCGATCGATCTCACATGGTTCTCCCATGAGAGATTATCACTGGTCGTAACTCCTAGTATCGAGATATTTGACTTTGTAGGAATAGTCACTCCTGTCATCCGAATACTAGGTGATGATAGATCGGCTTTCCTTGGAAAAAGACATGCCTGGGTTTTCGTAGCATTAAATTCCACCAAGTTCATGTCACTCTATTCTATTATTTTTACTGAGTCGTCGTTAATTTTATTGACGTGAATGTTTCTTTGAATTTTGTTTCTCAAGCTGATATGGGGACTCTGGAAAAGAAACAAGTATGAAGAGTACTATCGTCTGCGTAGTAATTTTCTGATGGGTGTCATTTCATTAACCTACCGTGTAGGTAAGTTGGGACTGGCTTGAACGAATCATTTCATAGATGATTCAATAAGAATTGATGATTTTCTGTCAATTGATGTGCATGTATATGTATATGAACCGTATCGTACACAAGACAAAGTAGTGTAATGAGTCAATCAATAAGTTATTGTGTTTTCGTCAGTTGATGTACATTTATATGAACTGTATTTGATACAATGCAAAGCAGTGAAGTAAGTGGGTGGACCTACGTTGGTGGTATGCGAAAATATAAACTATATCCTATAATGGCAAAAACGTGTGGTGAAGTGAATCGAAAAGTATCACGGGAAAATTTAGGTTATATATGGAGTATGTCACAATTAATTCAACATTCCTTATCAATGATAGAATGATGATTATGAACAAAATAACATTGATTTTTTTTCTGTTCCCATACAGTTGAAGGGTGAGTAGGTACTGATGAAATATGCCATCACTAGTGATAACCACATTAACAAACAGAGTGGTATGAGAACATAGGGAGACGACGTCAAAAATTAAATAGATGCTCTACCTGAGATGACTAATGACCCGTTACATTTTCATTATTGGAAACTGACATGTCATTGAAATGGTTGAAAGTTTTCGTAAAGAGAACTGTGCACATTCATCTTCTGTTTGTTTGGTATTGAGATAATGGGTAATAGCATGTTGGAGAAACGTTGTTTTGTACAACTCCATTGTTATGTACAGGTAAGCAGGGATCTACAGACTCCCTCAATTCCGATGAGGAAATTATCGTTTGAAATGAGAGTAGAACAGGAGGTCGAGAGAGTGAGAATCGAAAGATTTGTTACTTAGTTTTCTGGGTTTGCAACCTACCACAATAATATTGATTTTTGAATTTGAACAAGAATTTGCGTATAAGTTCCAGGAACGGAAGCGGAATTAGTTTCCGAAACGTTAACGATAAGTATACCGTGTGTCACAGACTCATGGTACACCCCAGTTTTCTCCTTTGTTTTTCTAGCTATATTTTTGAGATTCGGAACATCGAATAAGCTCACTGAACAGCATTTCTCGACATATCTGAAAGAAAAAAACAACTTCCAATTTTTCCGAAAATGACATCAACTTTCGATTCTTGAATGGGACACCCTGTATATTGTTACATGATCGGCTAGGGATGATCATGAGGAATCCAACGATACCAGGTTTGATGATGTTATCTCCAATGACTGCGGAGATATCGCCATTTATATTATCCATAAGCTCAATGAGTGGGAGAGAGAATTGGATTGACCCGCCAGTAAAGTTTCTCTCTCCTACTTTCTTTCAGATATGTCGAGAAATGCTGTTCAGTGAGCTTATTCGATGTTTCGAATCTCAAAAATATAGCTAGAAAAACAAAGGAGAAAACGGGGGTGTACCATGAGTCTGTGACACACGGTATATAGTATATAAATATAAGTATATATATACTATCAGAATTCCTGTTCGAAATGATTGCATTCACAAATCTAATGCCAGACAGTTGTTTCGACCTACCAGGTCTCATCAGTGACACTTGGTTGGACTGTGAACACAAACATTTCGAAACTATCTACTCCTTACGAAGTAAACCTCTGAAACTGGTGCAGATGGTGTAAACCTCCAAGAGGCAACGCCATCTGCTGGGAGACGACCAAAGTCTCAAACTCTCACTGTCCAAGACAGAGGAGACCTCTTACAGTCCAACCAAGTGTCACTGATGAGACCTGGTAGGTCGAAACAGCTGTCTGGCATTGGATTTGTGAATGCAATCACTTCGAACAGGAATTTTGATTTCTGTGAAGGGATGCAGCTTTCTGCAAGTTGACCGAAGTCGATTCTCGATCGCGGCGGGCTATTTGTTGCGACTTCGTCGTACGATGGCCCGCTGTAAGAGGTCTCCTCTGTCTTGGACAGTGAGAGTTTGAGACTTTGGTCGTCTCCCAGCAGATGGCGTTGCCTCTTGGAGGTTTACACCATCTGCACCAGTTTAATATATATACTAGTTCTTATTATTTTTTTGATAGGCAAAATTTGAGTTATACAAGAAGTTGCTGACTAATTGAACAAGTTCTATCCAAAAAGAACTGTTATTCAATAGACGCAGCACCTTTTCGTGGTAGATTGAAAATCTGCCCTTCTACACATGTATAGATTCCAAGATTAATTCTCATTTTTTTAGATTGTGGTATGTTACAAACCGATAAAACTACGGAACAAAAATTGATCACAACAAAGTAATGACGTTCAAACAGTCCTCAGTCAAGTACTTCTAAGACCTTTTCCTTTTCGAAGCATATTTTCGAATAATAATAATGTTTATTTTCATTTGACCCATACAGGTTTCGAAATTGTCAGTACACTTACACTAAAGTTTGAAAATAAAATACAATACAAATACATACATCAAGTTACAAAACACAAAACATATTAAAATTTGTTTCGAATTTAGAAGTCGTGTTTAATTGCCATAACTAATTGGAAGGTTATTATAGATTTTTATTGATGTCATAAATGGTCCTTTGTGAACTTGTGTTAGATGAGCTTTGGGTAAATAAAGTTTGTCCCCATTTCTAGTTATATACTTATTTACATCTTTGAAGGTTGAAAAATCATTTATATGTTTCTTTACATAACAAGCAGCCTCAAGAATATATAGACTGATGACAGTTGAAATTTTTTCATTGATAAATACAGAGCGACACGAGTCAGTGCGTTTGAGATTGAACATGCTTCTGAGGATACGCTTCTGTAAAATGAGCACTCGTTCAACATTTGTACAATTTCCCCAGCATAACAATCCATATGTTAACTTAGAATTAACACATCCATAATAATACATTTTCAGGGTGAATATTGTGGATATTTTATACAGTTGTAAAATCACATAGTTGCATACTGAGAGTTGTTTAACCAACTTTTCAATATGAGTCTCCCACGTCAACCTGCTATCTAGGTGCAAACCAAGGAATTTCACGTTTTCACTTTGTTTCAAAGATAAATTTGGTATTTCTCCTGTTCGCACAAGAATACTATGATCTTATTTGTGCCCAATCGGACTAAAATTCATCAAATCTGTTTGAGGGAGGTTTAATTTCAGGCCATTTGCAATGGACCAAGATTTCATTTGGCTTATGCAATATGTAGAATTTTTTGAAAGCTGTTCATCACTCATCGCCTGTACAATACAGGACGTATCGTCAGCAAAAAGAGTTAAAAAATATTTGTCAAGGTTTATATCTAGATCATTCATGAAAATGAGAAAAAGTGTTGGGCCAATAACACTCCCTTGAGGTACTCCACAAGTAACGTTTAGGTAATCTGATGGATAAACAGTTCCATTTTCTACTATTCGCACTTGCTGAGTTCTATCCGTTAAATAGGTTTCTATCCATGACAAGGAAGGTCCTCGAATACCATATGTCTCTAGTTTTTGTAGAAGCAGTTGGTGATGAACAGTATCGAAGGCACGTGCAAAGTCAAAAAAAATGGCAGAAGTTTTCTCCTTTTTATCAAAGTTCTCTAGTAATACTCTATAATATGATGAGATAGCATGAATACAATGGTACATAATAATTGTGAATGAGAAATAATCAAATCTTTGTAATGAGTAGTTTCAAAATTGCATTATTTTCCCATTACATTGGAAATCAGTCCAATTTCATCAGAGAGAAACACGGAACACAACAGCAATAACTTCCTTAAACCTTATCAACTCAATCTAAGATCCCGAATCTCTTTGTGTCCCTAACGTTAAACTGTTAAATTCAACACAAAGGCGTTTGATTAAACGCGAAATTGAATTCGAACATTGGTATGGAACTCTCGTCTCCTTTGGGGCTGAAATAAGCAATTAATACGAAAAATGTAGTGGAGCATTTATATTATAGTCAACAACTCCTTTGTAGATATAAAATCTTTTTGTTTTGGAAATGTTAACAGAATTTTGTTGTTGTCTGAGTTCGAGCAAATTACCTTCCGGCTCAACTATCAATATCATTATCACGAGGTATACGATGGTTGAAATATTTTTGAAATAATTTCGAAAATAAGGAAGGTATGAACGTTTGGAAGTTTGAATTAAACCAAGAAGGTTGTGTCAACATGTGATGAACATGTTCCCATCGCAATATAACGTATATAAAAAGTTCCGATCTATGAAAAAAATCGTTTCTCATTGTGTTCCTTTCAAATCCACCTAATTGGAGAGTAACTGAATATCATGCACAGAATTCATCTACTTGATCCAGAATTCAAAAGAGTTCAAGTTTTTTCTAATGATCTGTGTGTCTTGTGAAAAGACACACAGTATTCAATAAAATCATGAAAATATGGAATATGAATTGAGGCAAATGATTTGAATTTGGATATTATTCTATATATACTGATTCACACGAAAGAGAAGCCCTGTAATGTTCAAAGAACACCGCGTGAATCAAGGGATAGGAGATACTTATTAACATTCACTTTAAATGTTTTAAGGTTGTAAGCCCCAGGAAAATCTCTCTCGGCAAGGAGTTTCAAAGTTCAGTTGTTCTATTGAAAAAAGATATCTGAGCAAGAGAGGTTCGACAGGTCTCCAAGCTCAAAACAAAGGGGTGGGAAATCTGTACTCAGGTTGTACTCTGTGTTGGTACTGAGCAAAGAATCACCAACAAGACGGATTGCCTTTCTCTCAATAGAATCAGGACACTTCAATGAATGTTCTGGTGTTCTTCAAGTCGTATTTGTGCCCTGTAATTCATTATAAGTTGACGAGAAGTGAAATATTTCTAAGCACGAAATAGAAATCCAAGCTTCTCGGAAGCACCTTTAGTAATCGATCTCACATGGTTTTTTCATTTGAGATATTCACTGATCGTAATCCTAGCATCGAGATATTTGACTTTGTAGGACTAGCTACTCCTAACATCTTAATACAAGATAAAGATAGATCGGCTTTCTTTGAGAAGAGAACTATTTTTAATCAGATATTTCCAGGAAATTTCCAGTTCCTACTTTGTCTCCACATAGAGCCTTTCTATTTTCTATTTGCATTGTGAAATTATTTATATTCGGTCTTTAATATAAATCGTTTCTTTTGCTTGTCGAACTTGCAAACTTGGTCTTTCCTTCGAACAATTTCATTACCATGTAAAAATAAGTTTCACCCTCTCGACAAGTACGCCTCACTACATTCAATATCAAGTGATAAAACTTTAAGAGAATACTACGAGCACCTTCACTACTATACACCTGTTTTCTTTGGCTGCTACTGGCCGACTTAATTGTTCAGTGAATTAGAAAGTGGAGACGTTTTGGTAATCATTCCAAAACAAAGGGAATGCCAACTTCATGGCCACTATTCTTATTCTCAACCACAATTCGCGATAGAAAATAAGATCGCAGCTAGAGCTGAGACACGCGGAATTGTCTATGGTTAGATTGTCATGTTTACATTTGCATGTGTATACCGTGTGTCACAGACTCTGGGTACACCCCCGTTTTCTCCTTTGCTTCTTTAGCTATATTTCTGAAATTTGGAACATTGAATATGCTCACTGAGCAGCATTTCTCGACATATCTGAAAGAAAAAAACAACTTCCAATTTTTCCGGAAATGGCATCAACTTTCGATTCTTGAATGGGACACCCTGTATATTGTTACATGATCGTTTAGGGATGATCATGAGGAATACATCGATACCAGGTTTGATGATGTTATCTCCAATGACTGCGGAGATATCGCCATTTATTTTATTCATAAGCTCAATGAGTGGGAGAGAGAATTGGATTGACCCGCCAGAAAAAGTTTCTCTCTCCTACTCGTTGAGCTTATGGATAAAATAAATGGCGATATCTCCGCAGTCATTGGAGATAACATCATCAAACCTGGTATCGTTGGATTCCTCATGATCATCCCTAGCCGATCATGTAACAATATACAGGGTGTCCCATACAAGATTCGAAAGTTGATGTCATTTCCGGAAAAATTGGAAGTTATTTTTTTCTTTCAGATATGTCGAGAAATGCTGTTCAGTGAGCATATTCAATGTTCCGAATTTCAGAAATATATCTAGAAAAACAAAGGAGAAAACGGGGGTGTACTATGAGTCTGTGACACACGGTATATGGAGCTTCGATATTCTCGTGTTCCTTTTGTTCGTGAAATCTTCAATTTCTCATTAATTTATATGTGAGAAGTGACTAAAATCGACAGTTGAATACTTGAAGTACATTTCATTGAACATATTCGAAGGTTTTACATTATCAAAACATTATGAAATTCGAAAGGGTCAAGGTTGTTTCCAGATAAGACTTGGATTTATGAGTTTCTGCTATCGAGTCGGACTTACTGAACGAATATTGCATTATTTAATGATTAATGTACACCTGAAATAATTGACAATTACACCTCTCAGCTGGAAAAATTTACTTCGATCACTTGAATATAAAATTTATTCAATTTATTCAAGCAATAATAAAAAATCTGAAGTGGCAGATTTCAGCTGGTTGATGAGATTATGCATTACACACTAAATTATACATTATCACCTATACCGTAGAGATTGTATCAAAGATTAACTGGTTTATATCCAGAACAAGAAAACAGCTAAAAGTAAATATATGCTCGCAATAAATGAAAAGCAGTAAACCTTCCCATTATTTCACTGGAATATTTCCAAACTTCTTGAAAATCTCCACAATCCCTCCACAATAAAGCTCTAAAACACACACAAAAAACAAAAAATTCCAAAATGAGTGAAAAGTCAACACAGCAGTTCCATATAAACACGTGCAAACTAGAGTAGGGCGATCTAACCATTGAGTGTTCCTGTAAAAGCTGATAGGGGGCGTATCGCTTATTTTCTATCGAGATCAAACTGCATACGAAGAGCAACTCGATATTTATTTTTCGTATCTTATGGAGGGACACGTTTTTCTCGTACACAAGTTTATATTCTTTTTCCACTTCATTGTGTTGGCTTCTTAAACAAGGTGGGCCATTGAAAACGAAAAAAGGTCTATTTCTCATAGTTGGCTTCCAGGAATAAAACACTCTCGAGACCATCAATTTATATTTCGAGGAGAGCATCTTCCGTATTTATTTACAACCTTGTCACCACCTGCCCGGCGGGGTGAGATACAACCCTTAAACCTTGAATGGAAATGGGGGTCAAGCGATACCTCGTTTGAGAGGTTATCAATTTGTTTTCATTTCTGAGTTCCTGATGTAGTAGATACTGATTGAAAACATCATAAATGAATGATTCAAAAAACTTATCAAAATAATTGTGAATTTTGAAGATAGCACGGAGTTTTTCATAGGTTGCTTGACTGTTGAAAAACTTCGGCATAGGTGGTGAGCGTACGTCACGACTAGCGATGAGTCAAATCATATTTCTAACAATTCTTTAGACTTGTCTTCAGTATCTTGACCAATCCTATTCAAAATTTTTTGGCCAAAGTATCGTATCAAACCTTCACAGTAGTAGGTTTATGGGCGGATACCTGTCAGAAAGCCCCTACTCTCCTGACTGATAGCAAAAGTTGAATCATAGTGCACCGGTGTCAGTCATCCAAGGTTTTTGCAGAATAAATTCCCGCATATAAGTGGTGATACAAGTACCGATATTGATTTCAAATTGTGGGGATGGGCACATTCTTGCCGAGCTTAATGGCCACTCGTCTGTGCAAGGAGTTTCCATCAAAAGCTGGAAAATCGGCTGCAATCTTTGAAGTATCAAACAGCGTAATATTCGTTACTTGAAGAGTTTCTTTATGAGGTTTTTTTCTCAAAACTACTGCACACCTGACGGGTGAGTTTTCTTCCCCTAAGAGTTTTTCAGCTGTTAGTCTGAAAGAGAAATGTATCAAATTTTTTCAATGCCAAACCAAAAAGCAAGTATTTGAAATAGGGTGCAACACTGGTTAGAAGAGGGTGATTTGAGATTCTCAGATGGTTTAACGATACAGTTCAATCCATTGGAAAGGGGGGAAAGATATATTTCAACTAACTGTTACACATTCAGTTTGAAAATCAAAAAAGAAATAACACCAGTACGCCCAGTACCTACTAGATATTGGAACACTAAACACTATCAAAATGGATACGAACGGTATATGAAAACGATATTCAAAAATAATTAGGTTGGTGGCGAAACTGGGTGTTGTGAAGGCAATAATCGAAATGAGTAAATATTGTACTCACCACCTCTTTGCTGCAAGTTGGATCTGTACTTCCCCAATTACCAGGAAGTTAAACGATCTGTCAGGTGTGTGGATTTCAGGAATCCTTCGATTATAATATCCAACAAATGCGAATGTAGACTACATCGAAAATTCCTGGAGGATAGGGGCAGCTATGACTTCACAAAGATATACAAAGCGATACTGGTTGAGGCAGAATATTTCATCGAAGTGTTTGTTGAAGTAATTGCCCTCAGCAGGCATCTTAGAATAATTTCAAAATATTATTTTCTTTAAATCCTCCATCTTACGAAAACATCAACACCTTGATGATTTCATAAATATCATGCTTGCATGTTCTTGAAGTCCTGTATAGTTTTACTATCAAATATTTTCGAATATAAGTGAGAGCAACATAGTGGGTTTATTCCACGTTCATTGCAGGGGGATTAAAAACAAACCAGTTCAGTATAGTTGAACATCATTTTATCTTCAAAAAAAACTATCTTCAACGCTTACCAACTCCTGGCAAGTAAAATACGACAATGTGATGAACCTTGAGAAATATTTCCTGTATAAGAAAATTGTTCAATATCGTACGTACGTAATTTGGGTAAAGATCCGACGAATATTTACAAATGAAAAGATTGTATATCCTCGAATGCTTCTCACCAACCATCGAAAAGATAATGACGCCTGCGCCAAAATTCTGACTGCGATGAAAGAATCAACTTCATCATCATCGATCATACGTTCACCACATGATAGGATGATAATTATTTATATTTCGAATGAACAATCTCGTTTATTGTTATCATTACTTTGATATGTGTATTGAAAATCTACGATATACGTAGCTGTTCAAGTGCTGCGATGATTATGGTATGCAAGGTATGCTAGGAATGCAGGTAGTTTGTGGTGCTCAGGAAAGTAGGTCGCAATTACAATCAGCGTGCTGTTGTTATCGATTACTTTTTGATTAATTGATATGGCGGCTCAATGGTCTAGGGGTATGATTCTCGCTTTGGGTGCGAGAGGTCCCGGGTTCAAATCCCGGTTGAGCCCAACTTTTGCTAATTTTGCAGTATCGACAATTGTTTGGATCGGTAGTGCTTAGCATTCGTGATTATAGCATTTTTGTACGATCCTAGCATTTTTTATTCAGATTCAAATGGATTATTTCCCACCCAATAACTGAGAAATCAAAAATGACATACTTTTCTTAGAGATCAATTACCCTAACACCAAACTGATATTTTTACACTCGTCGCGCGTTTCGCTAACAAAGTTAGCATCTTCAGGAGGAAATAAATTGAGTGGTGACAAGGGACCTATTCCTTTCAGCCCACTTTTCAATCTTTAGTTGAGAAAGTAATCAGAATAATCAATAATAACAGATGGCGGACCAACAAACTTTACAGGTAGTGACTGCACTAGTTCATAATAATTAGAAGAATCAGCAGTAACAAACAAAGTCTGTATCGGATATATTTAGTATCAATTTTCTCTTCCTGAAGATGGTATCCTTGTTAGCGAAACGCGGGTCGAGTGCAAAAATATCAGTTTGGTGTAAGGGTAATAATTGATCTCTAAGAAAAGTTTCAACTTTTACACCGAAGGTTCCAATCTCATAGTTTATTTAAAAGTTCGCTGTTCAAATTGGATTTTTAATCGAAAATCAAGGTAACTCACGGAGATGTTTCCATATTAGAATCATGAACAAACATAATCAGATGTTGAATTCAAGAAATGCTTCGATTTTCAATGAATACTTTCAAGAACCATTTTATCTTCAACACATGTAGATCATGTTACAGGGAATAGCCTACAAGCCCCTAATAGTTATTTATGATATAAGTGTTTAAAGTACATTTTTAAGGCACGCATGTGAAGGTTTGCAGAATGAGCGAAGCGAATTCTGCAATTCACATGAGTGCCTTAAAAGGTACTTTTAACACGTATATCATACAATATTTTTTCTACAAACGTTCAAATAAAGTAATTATACAGTTTGAATTGAATTTTAAAAACCTGTATTAATACATCCAAAGGAGATAATTTTAAATTGCATCGTATATTACGGACCTTAGCAACCATTGTTGATTTAATTGTTTACGAATGTTTTGATGCATCTGTCAGACGTTTGTTAGTTTTATTTAAAACGCAGTTGAGGTTGTAGATTTTTCTTAAAATGGAAGAAAGTAATGAAAATGATCCATTTGAAGACATAGAGGCGGCGGCCAATAGAGCAACCCTCGATTTGTTGCCGAGAAAATCCAGGGTTCAATACGATATAGCCTATAATAAGTTTCAGAAATGGTGTGAAGCGAAAGGCGTTTCTGGAAAATATACTGAAAATGTATTTCTGGCCTATTTTGAGGAGAAAGCAAAGGTATGGAAGGCATCATCTCTGTGGTCAAATTATTCGATGATCAAATCTATGCTACGTATAAATAGCGACGTAGATATCAGCAAATATTTTAAGCTTATCGCGTATTTAAAGCGTCAAGCAGAAGGTTACCGGCCAAAGAAATCAAAAATCTTGACTAGAGTCCAAATTGACCAGTTTTTGAAGTCTGCATTAGACGATGAGTATCTTCTAATGAAAGTAGTTGTGATTGTGGGAATATTTGGTGCTTGCCGCAGGGAGGAGCTTTGTCAATTGACTGTTGACGATGTGGAAGATATGGGTACTTCATTAATTATTAAAATACCAGATACTAAAACCAATGTTTCACGAAGTTTTACTATTATTGAAAAAATGTATTTGGATCTTTATCGAAAATATGTGGCTCTTCGACCAGCAAATGTCGGACACAGGCGATTTTTCTTGAAATACGTGAAAGGTAAATGTACCAGAAATCCGGTTGGAATTAATTCGTTTGGAAAAATTCCTGCTGCTATAGCAAGATTTCTGGAACTTCCAAATCCGAAACTTTATACGGGACACTGTTTTCGCCGGTCTTCAGCGACCTTACTTGCCGATGCTGGCGCAAATTTGACGACAATTAAGCGTCATGAAGGGTGGAGATCTTCTACCGTTGCTGAGGGGTACATCGAGGATTCTTTGGAAAATGAGAATTTGATTGCTCAAAAACTGCTGACGGTGCAGCGAACATTACCAACAACATCAATCCAACAACAAACATCCGAAGAAATTGTGGCCTCAACTTCGACTGGAAATTCAATCATTTCTACGCATCATTCTTCCTTAGCCATGGAAAATGGAAAAACAGCAGTGCAAGAAATTAATTTGTCAAATTGCACAAATTGTACTATTAATATTAATGTTAATAAATATAATCTAAATATTTTGACGTTTGCTCTCAAAATCTGACAATTCACTTTTGCCAGCAGTGCCATAAACATTTTAAGGCACTCAGTGCCTTAAAGTGACATTTTTAAGGATTCTATGGAGTGCTAAAAATGGCATTTTCAACACGTTTCTAGAAAAAACGTTTTTAGGGTGTTTTTGCGACCTAGAATGAATCTAACTCAGAACGATGCTCAGTGGCCCGAGTCAACTAGAAAGATGGCGATAAATGGAAAAACTGTTTGCCCTTCACGACACCTGAATACATGTGCACTTTGCATCGGTTGAGGGTGACCGTAGGTATGATCACACTCATTCATTTCCCAAGAAACATAGTTTTATAATTACCATAGAAAATTTCCACGAATGGTTTCAGTAATGAGTTTTTACAGAGTCAAGTCGAAGTTGAAGTCAGTTTATTTTCACTAGATTATCTATAACCCACTATCGAAGTAAACTCATACACCTCTCGAGTTTTTTCTTCCTTAAAATTCAACTACGAAAAAATATAGTCAACTGAATAAGGTTCATCGTAACATCTCAAGGAGTCATTGAAAGAAATGAAGTATTCTGAAGTTATCTACAATATACCATATATGATGAACCACTTTTTTTCAATAAGCAGATTCATACGAAAAGGAACCCCTTTAATGTTCAAAGAACACCGCGTGAATCAAAGGACAGAAGATACGAATTAGCATTCACTCTGAATTTTTGAAGTTTGTAAGCCCCATGAAAAACATCTCCCGACAAGAAGATCCAAAGTTCAGCTATTCTATTGAAAAAAGATCCCATAGATTTTCGTCGATATTCGAGGTCATC
Organism: Zygogramma bicolorata; assembly: GCA_032362365.1. Taxonomy (NCBI): domain Eukaryota; kingdom Metazoa; phylum Arthropoda; class Insecta; order Coleoptera; family Chrysomelidae; genus Zygogramma; species Zygogramma bicolorata. Next base: position 576,488 of record JAVJAQ010001889.1, on the reverse strand, counting down.
TGCCTCACTGTGAGATGTTGCAATGGTCCCAGCGTAAAACATACACTGTATGATTTATGCTGTGTCCAGGTCCAATCACATTTATTATAAATGATGGATCAACGATTGTACCATGCATTACTATTTTATGTTCGCGAAATGAAGACATTAACAAGGCTTTTAGAACGAATAATAAGGTGAGTGTATATATTTAGCACAACAAAGACAGACCAGAGGTGTCAAAAAGGTCATTAGTTAGGTCTTGTGGTTGATGTCCGATATTTTATATAGGTCAAACGGAAAGATCATTCAATACACGGACAGATAAAAGACTATAGAACAGGTTTTCAGATATGACAACGAAGAGTCATTATACGTTGTATCTATTTATAAAGGCACAAGAGTTTCAGCATGATTTCAAAATACATTATTTCGAGTAGATAGGTTTGAGATTCAACCTTTACAAAAGTTCTCAAAAATCAATATAGTTAAAATCAATGAATATCCAAATTGAGTGAATAACTCACCGTTCATGTACGAATGATCGTGTCTAGCTCGATCCTGGAAACGATCACAATCTATATTGGTACCATACATTCTACCATTTAGTAAAATTCTGATAAAAACTCACTGTTTGGGGTGTTGCTGAAAAATGTGTAAGCAATGCAACATCCCTTTGACATTCAGGTGCTATTATTGTTCAAGTCACATCAATTTGTACTAACTGATGTCAATAAAAATTTTTATTATTATTATTATATAATCTTTATATGACTAGGATCATTGAATTTCGGGTTGACGGCCGGAATTGGGTCGGGCTAAGTATGAATATTATTATCGTAATGTGAGATAGCGGTTCTTTATTCTATTGTATAGAGGAACAAATGTGGTGATTTGTAAACTTATTTTTAGTGAGAGTTGTACAAGCAACTGTAGTATGTTTCGTGGAGTGTGTCCCATGGAGTGTGTCCCATAGATCTTCTATTAAATCTTTGAGCAGATGGGGTGGCATTTTCGAAATATGATTTATATCAGTGTTTTGGATATCAACGAATTCGGCCTTCTCGATTAAATCACTAATTAAATCAATTCCGGGTTGATAGGTAGGTGTATGTATATTGTTCGAAGACGTTTGATTAATTCATAAAAAGGAAAGACAAGTCCATCTGAAACAGCTACTCCCCTGTCTATGTATTAGCGACGACGGGCAATGGGTTACATGGAAATCACTCATTCTTGCCCCATTTGTATACCAAGCATATGAAAATTAAATCAAATAGATAGCAAATATAGGAATACCTACACAAAGCAAAATAGAGCGCTATTCATGGACAATCTCACTCACTAGGATTATATTTAATTCCATTCCACAACAGATCTCGTTTTCCTCAGAGAGAATTATCTCCTGAGGTCTTCAGTGGAAAAGACGGTAAATGACTAATACTTTCAGTAAAATCTTCAGACCATTCCGAAATATCCAATTCTTGACAAGTCTGTCATCGCTTTCGATTGACATTTCGATAACATTCATTGATTTGATAACCAAAAACCAGCCATCGCTATGATAATTGGGAATTTGGGTATTTTTTTGAAAAGATGATTATTTCTTTGTCTTTTTTATTGTCCTGAATATTAAAAATTACACCTCGTATATAAGAAGTCGAATCAAAAAAATTTACAAACACTCTCCGTTGATAGGTACGTTTATATTATTCAAAGACGTGTATTCATTCACGAAAAGGAAGGAAGAGTCCATCTAAAACTGGTACTTTCCTGCCTATATGTATGATATACACGTACCTATCAACAGTTTTTAATTTTACTCCTTTCGTAGTAGAAGAAAAAAGTCAAAAAATAATACATCAAACATCATTCATCCACAAAAATACCCAAGTTCCTCAGTTTATATGTGTATGTCAATGTTGCGGACTGATTGAGTGGAACGCTTTTCATTAATGCCTTATATATCGCCAAATGTTCAATTGTTTTTTGCCGATGTAATGTTTACAATATTAGCCAATTTTCTTGTATTATTGAACGAATATTGGTCTGATATAGTTGCGCTACTTGGGAATGTATATCCAGCATTCAACTCGCGTCGGACCGACGTCAGAAATCCCCTACAACAGCTCCAAATCAGAGACTAAAGTGCCATTACCGGCGCAGGAAGCGAACCGCCGATGATTGGCCGTCTGATCCCGGAAAAGGGGTTTCTCCGACGGCTCCGGTTCTTTCTCCCAAGACCCAGATGATAAACTTCCTACATGCATCATAACTCACCAGAAGTGGTTTTATGGCGTGGAATTTGCTTGTTGGCTATACATTACACTTTCGCGGCACAAAGCCGCTTGATAAAATACAACAGCAGCCCAGCGAATGGCTTGCTCGGAGCTCTTGTCGAACTATTTTCATGTCTCATCTTTTTGGCGTTCGGGAAGTTCAGGAATTCCAGCGCCATATCTGGAGCTTCACGGGGCGGCCAGAATTGATGGGAGTATTCATTTGTTTTTTCCTATATTTACCTTTTGGGAGCGCAGTATGAAGATTTATCGTATCAGTGAGATGATAATATGAAAGAAATCTTCTTTCACAGTGGAAAAAGTTGTGGGATACGAGAATGTTCTCTGATATACTGCGAAAAATAACTTACAACAAATATTCATTGTGATTGAATCTCCTTTCTTGTTCTTTAGTTATCTTCCTTGTTCCCGACTTAAGCAAGTTTATGCGACAATCCAAAATTTTATGGTACTTACCGCGGTTAAGCTTTGGTTCAAAATGGCGTGCGACTTAATGACGTCATTTATCAGAACCACTTGAATCCGTCGGTGTTAACCACAGTTATTTATTTGGTTAGACTGGTTTGTTTATTCATTATTTTATTTCCTGTGTTCATTGTGTTATCGTTTCTTCCAATCCCAAATCCTTTCCTACTTCTTTTTGTTTTAAAAATCAAATGGAAAATAAAATAATGGAAAATAACAAAAAGCTTGCTGTTTTCATGAATTTTTTTGGACAATTCCTTTGAATTTATAAAACAAAAATTTATGAGGATTACTTTTTACAGGCACTTGTTATACATAAAAACTTTGCTGAAATTACAAAAATCATAAAGATATACTATTTCGAATGTTATTAGTGACTTGAAATTTGTTTGATTTCACAGTGTGCCCATTATAACTATAATTTGTTTTATCGTAAGAATGACGAAAATGTATGCAGTTTATAGGTTTTAAATAAAGTACCCAGCAACGCGTGAATATTTTTGAAGATTACGATTCGTTTTAACTCCAAAGATAGGATTTGAATTGGACCAAAAAATTTGACACTGCCGCCCAGTCTATGTGAATCCATTTGGAAGAGATGTCATGGATAAAATGGAAAATCATATCCCTAGACCATTGAGCCCCCATATTGAATAATATCAGAGTGATCAACTCGAAACAAAATATGAAAGTACGCTGGCGTTGCTCTTAATGATATTGAATAAAATGATCTAGTGGAAATATAACTCTTTTGATTGAATCTTCTCTTTCTTTTCTATCACTTAGTTCCTGATATAGACATACTGAAGCAATACTACTTTTCTGGAATGAATCTGTGTTCGAGATGTTTTCTATGTTCGACATTTCGACTTTCAAGCTGAAGTCGACTTGGAAACTGTTAAAAATCTGGCAATAGTACTGTCATCATCCAAACTCTTATGATTCGACCAGAAACAACATACCATTGACTTCGGCTGCTTGTTCTATGTCCAAGTTACTGCCATAAGTGATAGCCCTTTTCTCAGATTCAGTCTGACGGTCAGAATCCCTTACGATTCCGTCAGACAAAACAGCATTGGTTAATCAGGTTCCTCATCGCTTTCGAAGATGTCCTGTTCGTTCAGGTGTGGTGTTGTAATACATGTTTGTCACGAAAGCTTGGATGTGAAAGGTGGTCTCTTCGAATGATTTCGTCCATATTTCGACTACTCAAAGGCTGGAGTATTTCAATCGACTAATCAAAAGAAAACGAATATGTTGTGGAGCACGTGTTTTTTTTAGAGGTGATTTCTCATCAAATGCATGATTTATTGAATTGAACTGGTCGATACTTGATGAAAATCCATATTCTACACAAAAATATGATTTCCTAGAGGATTCTCACTACGACCATCAACCAAAAATATCCTGCTTGAGGAAGATATTGTATGGCGAAATACATGTTGTGGTTTTGTAAACCCATTGTTAGTGAGAATCGTACAGAAAACTAATATTTTGTGTGTGACTTGATTTGGCATTTCTTGGTTCTTTCTGCATCAGAGTTGCTCAGCTTTTCATATGCTTCCGACTTTAACGGTCTTACTTTATTTCTCACATCAGTTTTTCCGAGATTCAAGTTTTAGCTTTATTTCAGTTTATTCCATCTCCATGTGGGTGTCGATTGAGGGGATCGAATTTCGGAGAAAAAAATATGTGAAATGTAAAAAGAATACAATTTTCTTTCCCTATCAAAAACAAAAAAAATGAATTGAAAAATGAATTGAAAATGAATGATTTGATGAAATCAGTTCTGTATCAAAATTTTTCAGGTAATTCTTTCGTTTTTCAAAATGATGAAGAGATTTTGTTTTGCATTCTGTAGGGTTGAATATATTAGGTTTCAGTTATATATGTATTAAATAAGAATATAAATGAATATAGAAATAATCAGTTCTCTCCCCTCGTTCAATCTTTTTCAATACCACCACGGGGTGGAAGATTCAGCCTGGACTTCAATTAGGAAAAGAATCAAAGCGAATGTTCAGAAAAACTTGTAAGTCAATAATCTCCCTACTTTCACATCCTGCATGTTGTCATTCATGGCAGCATATAAGCCCTTTCCTGACTGTCGATTATTGCCAATTTGAAATGTCAATAAAATTATTATTGCTGAACGACAGTTACAACTGTGGAATAAATAAAAAAGTATGTGACCTCCTAAAACCCTCGTACAAATCCCATAATAACGACAATTCGCGAATTTTCTCTCTCTCGCTTTCTTCAATATTTCAAAACGATATGAAATTTCCTGGTCGAATGAACCTAGTGATAAAAAGGACTGAGACTGCCAACTCAAATTCTCAGATATCCCTCTACGAAATGTAAGATTTCGTTAATCCTCATCCCGCCCACGTTTCACCTTCTGATGGTTGAAGCTCGTAGGGCAAATGATTCAAAACACATGCAATTGTCAGAGCACAACAGCGCAGCTCAAGATCTGTTATCCACGAATACTCAACTATATTTTTAATCGGTACTCTTTGATATCACCATGTATAATTACTAAATAAATCAAAATCTCGTAGATTTTTTTTTGCGTACGGAAAAGTTCACTTTGCCGCACTCTTTTTAGTGTTGAAAGAGTCACTTTTCCGCACCAGTGAGGAATATAAATCTGATAAGTTATTTTGGGGGAGAACACTGACATTTAAATATCCAAAATATATTTTTGTATAGTCGTAGTTTACAAAATGTCTGAAAAATGAAGACATTTATTAAAAATCTGCTATAATTGTTAATGAAAAGCAATTATGTTTCATCGATTGAATGTCAAATAATGACGAATATCCCACAAGTTTCATTTGTCACTTTGAATTACCTTAGCAACAAAGAAAAAATAAGTCTCAGTCGAACACTACCTTGTCAAAACCAATTTTATGACCTCTTTCACCCAAGCTGCTGACAAAGCAGTCAAAATCTGAAATCTGACTCCATTTGAAAACTTGTTAGCCTCTGCAGTTAATTTGTTAATTTGCATAATTCAACAAATTGCACGTTCAATATTAATATCAATAATAACTAATTTGTTGATATTTATTTACTGATAAATTTGTCTTTATATTCACCTCAGCTTTTTGTCCTCACGCTAGTAGAAAGAATAGTGAACCTAACACTTGACTTTTCCGCACTAGTTGGGTAATAGTTATTTACGTGACAAGTGGGATATAGACATTATTATCGCACGCATGTGAGGATTGCACGACGAAGCCGTAGGCGGAGTCGTGTAATCACATGAGTGCGTTAATAATGTAGTATCCCACGTGTTGCATACCAAATTTTATCTACAACTGTCAACGTTTTCTCAGCTATTTTAAATGTACCTCATTGATATTCCACTTCGACGTACCTACTCATGACAGTTTTCTGATAATGGAAAACACAAGTTGCCTGTGATCATTTTTTAACCGTAGCAAGTTTCCTGAGTGAAAATGTCTTCAAAGCGAAGATGATCTACCATCCGATATTGAAAATGCGGCGACAAGTGTTAATTAACTGCACTTTACATATTCATAATAAATAAGTTTGCGCGTAAATTGTGAGTAATAATTACCATTTTGTTCAATGTTCTTTGTTTATGAATCAAGTAAGTTTTCATGTAATTTTTGAGAGAAAAATAACGTTTTGTTGAATTCTTATCGATTCCTATTTGAATTTTCTTTGTATTCATTCATTTATTCTGGTTGAAAATTATTTTCTATCTCATTACCACACTAGTGCGGTAATAGATCAAAAAAGCATTAGTGTGGTAATAAACGTCATTATGACATTTAAAAAAGTGTTAAATCATAATCATTACTTCACAGTTGTAGATGAACTACTATTTCGATTTGTTAATGTTTCCATGGTAACTTCAAACAGCGCGTTTTTAAAAGTTGGCTCCGAACACTCCGAAGCCTTTTTCTAAATGAACAAAATAGACTATCAAAATAAAAACTGAAAAGTAATGAGAAATGTCTTCCAAAGACTCTTAGAGCTGAACTGAATATATTTCGAATGTCCTCCAAGCTTCATAAAATATTCGTTATGCCGATTAAAGTCCATCGATCCAGCAAAATATTTCATAAATAGCGCGGGATTACGATTCCTTGCAATAAATACACATTCATTTCTATATCTCCTGGAGCGAACACCGCTTCCGCTTCGAATCGTTCTATGGGTATAGAAATATCTCGAGAACAGGGGCGGCTCTAGGACGTCATAAATGTTTGAGAGTTGGATACTAGAACGTGTGGTATGTGCAGTGAGAACGAAAACATTGCGTTCGTTACCTCATTAACTTTGATAATGCCTACCACAGCTGTAGGCGAAACGTCCGCAATAAAAACCTGTGGACCACGGCAAACAATCCCGGATAACACGTCAGAATCAGTTTGAAAGTTTTTTTTTTTTTCCGTTAACCAGCTGACGAACGTCAACCCTGAGAAGTCGAAACTTGTGCGAGTAATGGATTAACGAGGCTCTACCTTTTAACGTGTGAATTCCAGCACGGTAGCCCAGCGGGGAAACGAACTCCGGTCTTCCACTTGATAGGCGGACGTGCTTACCGCTACAATACCGAGAAGTAACAATACGCCTGCGTAAAAATTTACTTGGGGAGTCAACAAAACCCAACTCCGCCTGTTTCTTATGCTCAATGAGAAAGGCGAATCGAATCAGGTGAAAAATCAACAATAACATGAATATTCCACATTTTGGGACACCCGCCAACAAATGAAAATCGTTGACAAAATAATTTCCTCAAAAGACATTGGAAGCATTGAACAGTTATCTTGAGTTTTCGTTAGAAGCACAGGAAGTAAGATGATAGCAGTTTTTCCAGTGCCAGAGTAGCATTTTCCCAGTGAAAACCTCCTGACTTTTTTAAGTCGATTAGGTGAACTTCGGGTTGAACATGGGATCTCGAAAACGGTGATAGTTGCAGGAAAGGTTAAGTGAAGCTAAAGTTGTTCATTATAGAGCCTCACACTATGGCATTGAATAATTTGATTTGGTCCTCCAACTTTTAGAGATATTCAAGAAAAAGCGAACAATTCAATTTTATTCTCCACTAAATATCTGTTTCATTTGAGCAGATTTCCAAAAACAATTTTCAGATTGTTATCGTAACTTCTGATGGGAAATATGTATTTCACTAGATATTGCTTCTTTGGCTCTCTTACTTTCAATACGGACTTGTATTTGAGCTCCATTTTTCGAAATTTCTAGCACCATATCTGAAGACGACAGGGGCACTCAAAATTTCATTTGTTTTAGAAGCATGAGGTAATAATCTGTAAATATTGAGTCTCTCGAAAATATTAGTGATTGAAAAGCAGCGTAATAACAATTTTATAGGGTAGGTTGTGAAGTGGATTCACAACAATTTCAAACACAATATTGCTTTCAAGCATCTATAACCTAATACATAGTTCGCATATCCCCATGTCATTTAAGAGGGTCTCGGAGAAATCATTTCATGGCATGATTGAAAATAATTCTTCCATGAACAAATAGCTAAATTTTTTTGTAACGATTTATTGTCTCATTTCTTATAAATTATCACATTTTTTCAGAAACAGGTATTCCGTCAACATAATGTGAAAATCTGACATGAATTCAGGCTTTCATTTATGGAATTCTATTCTTCAGAACTCTTCACAACATCCATCAATACTTAGCCTATGTCTTGCTCTATGTCACACTTTTGTTGACATGTCACCGTGTTTTTTAATTTTCTATACTTTCTTTTACAGACAAGCTTAATATTAATGCAACTTAATAGTCACAAACAACCCAGTTTACGGAAATCATTCAGATTACCAGTTACTATATTTTCATGATGGTGGTATAATCCTGCGCTTAAAAAATGTGTAGACGACTCTTTGACTTCATTCACACTAGTTTCGAAGTGACGTTCTGGCATCAACTTATTCATTTTAGGGAGAAGTGTAACGGCTTTTTTATCTTCGTATTCATCAATATCAATAACTTTAGTATGTAATGCTGAGACAATTGTAAATCCCTTTTTTTATAAAATTTTCATGGAATATGCCATCCATATCTGAATACTCAATACCGACCGCAATAACTAATTATTTTTTCAAGATGAAGAAAATGGCAGGCTTTCGTAATTTCTTCATTCGAGTAGCACAAATTTATGAAGTAAACTCCACAACTATAGCTTCTCATAATATCGTACGATTTTATGTATATGCTACAATGGAAAACTAACAAATATATCACTAGCGACCATTCAAGAGTTGATTTCACGTTTGGAAATGAGTTATGATCTATATGTGGAAATGAAGTTGTATTAACATTTTGCAGACGTTCTAATATGCGTTTATTCAGTAGTTTTTTTGTTACAGTTATATTATATCCGCAAGAGGGCCCAGTTTTTCTGATTATTTTGAAATTGGAGATTATGGTCAGTGTGAAGTCGTACATGACTCATAAGGTGAAGTTTATAGCAGGTTGTTATTCAGAGTATTAGAAACGTTCTTACAGGAAGGATCATGCATATATTTTTGTAGAAGCAAATACTTTTTGGACAAAAGCATTCATGTAAGTTGTGAGAATCAATTGGATAATAGATACAGAATTTACACATGGCGGACATCAAGAAAATCATTTTGAATAATCAATATTTCTCCTTGTATCTGTAAAATTTGTCATCCTCTATTTCTAGTTGCCAGAAATTGATTTCTGTGAAAATATACAATATACATAGGTAGACATATTATTGACATATAGGTTTTATTCGACCTCGCCCTCAGACGTTCAGAAAGATCATAAAATCTTTCAAACAGTAAATTTCTACATTCCCGACCTAATCCCCTCAGACGTTCAGAAAGATCATAAAATCTTTCAAACAGTAAATTTCTACATTCCCGACCTAATCCCAAGTGGTTATCAATAATGAAATTCTATTTTATGTTTCGAAAAATAGAAATCGAGTTGGCCATCCTTCTTCCTCAAGTCTTGTCAATTCGTGAGATAGAATTCCCCTGCAATACTCATTCGTAAATTTGTTTTATTCCAGATACGTTCTGAACTGACCGCACTTTGAGAAATCTCAAGTTATTGGGCCAATCGAAAATATAATATTGACAAAACTGTTTTCATGAATGTGTTGTACAATCTCTGCCAATTAAATAAATTGCGACAAATGGAACAGTTTTCGAAACTTATTTGAGATTTCATAAAGAAGATTCGATGTTTGTTCGGAGGCTCTGAAACATTATGTAGACATGGTCCTCCATTCCAATTCTTTCATATAGCAACGTTGTGAACAAGTTCATGACACTCTCTGAAGAATTATATACGTCACAAGTGGTAGAAACGTAGTAGTCACTTTTGAATTAATCGTTTGTGCTAGTTGAAGGAGTATCCAATGCTATTTTCTTTAGATTTCCGTTATTTCCATGAAAATAGGTGTATATTTTTTCCTTTTTCGCTATCGGTGTCAGCGTCAGATCTTGCACTACCTGGAATACTTGTCAGGGCCGCCTCTGTATAGGTGTGGGAGGAATATCTCCAGGATTTCCGTTCGTTAAGCCTGGAAGACTTCGTTTGCAGATCTGTAGCAGCATTCATTATTATTCATAAAGTCGGGCGAATGAGTTTGCGACGATATTAATAATATCAATATCATACAAGAAACATCTACCGGTGAGTGGGATTTTCTTTGAGTTGTGAAATCATCAGTGGTGGATGGTTGGCAGTTGGGGAGATGCGGTGTAATAATTTCAAAGCTTACAAAATGTATCTGGGTTCTATGATTATGTAATTCGAAAAGCACCGTTTTGTCACTATCAGCTGACCCTTCTGGAAAAAACTCATCACACAGATTGCCTGATTTCATCTGCTAAACTAATCCTTATTACTCATGTTTTTTCCTTCAGTGAAGAGTCATTCAAATCTATTAAAAAGTCCAAATTAACGCATACCTATTTTACATTAACTAATTGATAAAATAATAGCCTCGAAATTATCAGTTTTGAATCCAATTTCATCTAATATATTCATGAAACAAGTTGCCAAGGTAATCAAAAACAGAATTTGTTGATTTGTCTCAGTTGATAACTAACGTCAATAAATCACGAATTATTCTTTCTCGTTTCTTCGTTCGTCGATGGAAAGTGATAAAAGTGAATAAAGCTGCTTTTGAATTATTGCCTTGTAAGACAAAGCGACAGTACGAGTTTTCATACGATCGTTTCTTGAAATGGTGTGATCAGAAAAATGTCAGTGGCAAGGAGACCAGTGAAAAAGTGCTTCTTGCCTACTTTGAAGAAAAGTCCAGAATATGGAAATCGTCAGCGCTTTGGTTGAATTACTTTTTGTTGAAGTCGATGATGAACATAAATTATCATGATATAAGCAGATATTACAAGCTTGTGGCTTTTTTGAAGCGAAAGGGTGAAGGATGTCGACCGAAAAAGTCCAATAAATCACTTTTAGCACTAGTGTTAAAAATAATAATAATAATGATAATAATAATATTTATTATTTACCACAAAAAAACGATACATTCAGAATTTGATTATGTATAGATATACATAATATAACTTTGGTAAATAAATGGCATGGTGTTAGATCTATTGACCGATTCTTCCACACCATCCGATGAAACCTCCCTGAAGTAACATTTTTATTTTCTTTTCCACTAAAAGTGAAAATGATATGGGATGAATAAATGTTAATATATATAGAATATACCTACATATAACTTGATATCTACCACTCCATTATTTACTATCATATATCAACCTAAGTAACTAAATCAAAAGAGGTTAATAGACGAGATCGTGAAATGAAATAGTCAATTCATAAACGATGTTACTGCCGTTTAAATGAGTGCTGTTTCATTTTTCTTTTATATGCATTAATTGATAAGGACAGGTTGGGTACATCCAGGAGACTTCCACAGCGGGCAATTTGGTATCTAAATGATTTTTTAAAAAGTTCCTTTCTATGCTGAGGAATCACGATCGAGTTTTTTTGTCTTGTGTTCAAATTGTGTATGTCTGTTCTGAAAATTATTTTATCATGCAAATATTCAGGCTGTTTCGTTTTCAGAATTTTGTAGAAGAAACATAGAGTATGCAGCTGTCGTCTGGTAAACATGTTCAACCAGTTCATCTCCTTCAGTTTAGATGATATTGATATTCTATCAAGCCTTCCTATACCGTATATCAGTCGTAAACAGGAATTCTGAGTTTTCTGAATACGACGAGAGTCTATGTTATCGAGACACGGGGAATATATGATGTCACAGTGATGATTTACTTCTAACACCAGTGTCACAAAATGGCATTTTAGACACTGAGAGCATGCGTCAAAAATTATACTTTCACTGACGTTTCTAGAAAAAATAATTTTCAAAACTCCATCATCTCCACAAAATAATCTGTTTTCAGAAAATAACAGTGTTGATTGTGACAGTTTTTTTTTGGGGGGGGTTTTACGTGACTTGAATGAAACTCATATAATGACTCCACAATTTAATTGATCAGAAATAAATACATGAATACACATACCCATATGCGCATACACACGCATATATACATATATATATATATATATATATATATATATAAAAACAGCCAACCCTCGATAGCAAGATACCTACATTATATTTTAACATATCTAGACAAGCATGGCGATTAACAATAAATAAAGAAAATATACAACTCAATTCAGGCTATCGCTTAGACCAATTAGGTCCCAAACAAAAAGTCACGCAGACCGGGGTAAGATGGACCACTTAGATCCCAAACAGAAGGTCACACAGACCAGGGTAAGATGGACCACTTAGATCCCAAACAGAAGGTCACACAGACCAGGGTAAGATGGACCACTTAGATCTCAAACAGGTCACACAGACCAGGGTAAGATGGACCACTTAGATCCCAAACAGAACGTCACACAGACCAGGGTAAGATGGACCACTTAGATCCCAAACAGAAGGTCACACAGACCAGGGTAAGATGGACCACTTAGATCCCAAACAGAAGGTCACACAGACCAGGGTAAGATGGACCACTTAGATACCAAACAGAAGGTCACACAGACCAGGGTAAGATGGACCACTTAGATCCCAAACAGAAGGTCACATATGATATAGACAGTACTTTGAAATAACTCGGAGTTACTCTGATCCGAGAAGAACTTGAATGAGCAAGTCTAACACAGACGTTCACGTCTTGGATAAAATTACTATCAATAATCTAACACGATATTAAATTCATATTCATCAAATTGATTAAGAGCAAAAGACAACTGTCTAAAGTCATAAGGACCATTTAAGCTTTGAATTAGTTTGAATACAGCAAAGCAAAACAATGTGGTAATAATAAAATACCTATAAATTGCTTCCACAAAGTAGCTTCGAATGAAAATAACTAAAGCTCATGGTATACAAAAGAACAACTCCTACCTTGAATAAATGCCAACACCACAACACAATAATCACAATTATTCACCCACAATAATTTTAAAACCACAGACCCACTGTCTCGTACGAACGTTAGAACTATACTCGTAGTTTTCATCTATCGGGATGTATGACACAGCGGTTGGTCATCTCGCCATAACCCTTGAGTCATTCCCAGCACAGGCAGGTATTTCGAATATTCGAATCTAACATGATAAGTTTCTGTTATTTCGTACATATCTGTATCATGGATATAAAATTCAAATAGAATGAATCGTCGATGACTTCCCTTCATATGACGTAACCTATCTCCAGGTTTGAAAGAGGCCGATTGACCACTCAGAAGGAGACGGGGTCGGAAAGAACTTGGATGACCTATTTGCACTTTTCCGTCCTTGTCTTCTCCATTGATGAGGATGGCAAGCTGAATGAAGATTCGAAATATCATTCCATGCATGATTTTAATAACGGCATCAGAATACACCTGATACAAATTTAAAAACAAAAAATTGGGCTCAACCGGGATTTGAACCCGGGACCTCTCGCACCCAAAGCGAGAATCATACCCCTAGACCATTGAGCCGCCATGTTTAATTATATAATATTAATCAATTCCAATAAAAACATCATTCGTAGGTGTGCGTGACATACTTTCATGAGTCGCTCGTATTTGGCACTCCTAGCCTACTATGCATACCAATCATACCGCAAGTAATCAAAAACACATTCAGATTACGTTTTACGTTATTCCATGGTTATTCCAATGTTGATCGTTCGAAGATGATGATATAATTTCAAATGATTCAATGTCTCTTTTTTGAAATACTTATAGGAAAGTATGAAAAATCGTATGAATACAGACGACTCAAGTTGAAATTCTAGAAATGAAAAACTCTTTCAGACTCAGGGAAAGTCATAGGTAGGTACCTGGTTTTCCTTGTTTTCACAATGTCTTGAATCAGGATAAGGTTTCCTAAATAGCCTATAATGGAGAGTATTCGGTATGAAGGTAAAAGTGATTTTCAGAACTGATCAGTATAAAAATTTGAAATTGGGTACGATAGGTTTGATTTGTGATATTTGCGCATGTTGTGATATTTGAAGGACTCAATAATAACCATAACCCCTTGTTCTTGAAGACAGAAGTTGGAGCACAATTTATCATGAAAGTATTATGATAATAAAAATTGAAAATAAATATTATTAAATGTTTTAGATTATTCTTACATAATTCGAATTCACCACGTTCTGCAGAAAGACGATACGATATTAACTCTGTGCTCTCTTTGTTCCATGATGTTCTTTGCTGTGTGGATTGATCAGTTTAAAAACCCTGGCGTTGGCATCACCTGTAAAATTTTGGTATAAATTGGCGACAGATGCCTTTTTCGATATTAGAATTCACGCCCTCATCCATTGGTCAGATAGGGCTTGCATATTTTAAAGACTAACGAATTTCGGACCGAATTTCCTAGGAAATGTATAAATAGTTAACCAACCTGTCGGCTAGTTATTCTTCAAGCTTTAGATGACCCATCAGCAGCCTATATATATTACTGTTTTCCCTTTCATTAGATTTTGCTTATTTTGCTTACTGTGTAGTTTGAGATGCCAAACTGACAAGCGATATATATGATAAACCTACCTGATCCTTGAAAATTTTGGTGAAGGTTCGTTTATCAGGCAGCAGCTAGTTTTGGAAAAATCTTGGTACACACTTACGTATTTCGTGCCCAGCGTTGCCAACCGTACCGTAATTATGGTATATGTACCATAATTTGGCCATGTGTACCATGTACCAGTATGATTTTCGCCATTTCATGTTTTCGGTTATACATGACATTTGGCAACTTTGCTGATTCCTCAGTTGATTTGAAATGTTTTCAACAAAACGTATACTTCACGAAACTGTGACGAATGTCATGAATAAAAAAATGTATTTTTGAGTTGTCATTTGTCAGCCCTCAATCCTGAACACAGAACATCCAGCTAGGATGTTCTGTGATCTGTGTCCTGGTGTTATTCCATCTGTCAATTTTCAATACGAGCAATGTCCCAAAGTGTTACCAATGTCGGAAAAAATCGGTAGCCAGTTTATCACTGAGCGCTTACGCGTACCATGAATTCAGTTTTTTTATATAATATCAAGCTATTGCTATGATGATCGTGAATTCGGGGTTGGCAATATACCTAAAGCTCTGTTTTAATCCTTACGACGGCGTATAAGGGTCACTGTTAAAATAAAAGATAACCCCATTGCCAATTGAAATATGTCAATGACATATTAAAATTTGTCAATGCCAGATCAAAATCTGTCAATGACAAATTATAATCTGGCATTGACAGATCAAAATCTGTCAATGAGGATATTTTTTTTATTTTTACAGTGACCCTAATACGCCGTCGCAAATCCTAACAATCGCAAATGAGAGCTGGTTCTACACTATATTTCAAAGAATCAGGTGCTTATCGATCATATACTTTCGAAGTTACGTTTTTGAGATGGAAGGGAAGACTGAAGCAATAACAACTGATTATATAACTGATCATGAAAAGTAATGGCCAATTTATACATCTCTGTTTCAATCGCAGATCCTTGAATGACAGTTAGTTCCAGACATTACAACTAATGGACTGGTCCTAAAAGAGAGAGAGGACTGCAGAGTGAGCAAGATAAAATACTTCAAGTTCAACCTCTAAGCAAATTCCTCCCTCAATGTAGCAGATAAAGAGAGGTTAAAAAGGATAGAGTAATTCAAGGATAAAATTGTCATTCTGTCCTTCACAATATCACTTCAATGTGCATAGTCTTCTTCTCTCTAATGTTTTCCGCATCGTGATATTTGGAAAACTGTCATGATGGCCTGCCATAAAATGTTATGTCAATGGTTTGTTCCACACTATATCTCAAGGAATCAGTGCTTATTGATCATATGCTGTCTAATTTAAATTTTTGAGATTTGAAGGAAGACTGATACAATAACAACTGATTATATAACTGATCATCTGAACTCTAAAGTAATGGCTAATTTATACATCTTTGTTTCAATCCTTGAATGACATTATATACATAGACATTACAACTAATGTTATTGGCCCTAAGAGAAATAGGACTGCAGAATTAGTAAGATATATCAGTTATACTTCAAGTATAACCTCTAAGCGAATTCCTTCCTCAATGTAGCAGATAAAGAGGTTGAGAAGGATAGAGTGATTCAAGTATAGAATTATGATTCTGTTCTTCACAATATCACTTGAATGTGCATCTTCTTCTCTAATGTATTCCGCATCGTGATAGTTGGAAAACTGTCATGATGGCCAGTCCATTAAATGTAATATCAATGGTTAGTTCCACACTATATTTCAAGGAGTCAGGTGCTTATCGATCATAAGCTCCCTAAGTTACATTTTCGAAATTGAACCCAAAACAACGGTACGGAACCACATAAGGAATTGGAGAACAAAACAAAGAGATTTCTGGGGAAATCTAGCCAGTAGCGTCCACGGGAGAACTTTCATAAAAGGACCGTCGAAGAAAAAAAAAAGATTAAAGACCTGCTTCAGTGTAACAGAAATCAGATAAGGGTTATAACAGGGCTGAAGTATGGAAAACCAATTTTGGATCCAGAATAATATGACAAACACCCAGCAATCAATTTGCACAAACTCGTGCAGGAGACAACGTTGTTGGAATAGGTGTCATAAAGTATAGGGAAGCAAAGCGCAATGAGCCCTAGAGGCTGAAGTGCTTTCCAGAGACCTGGCAGTGAAGGACAGGTAAGACTGCTTCCACAAGGGGAAAAAAATGAAGGAAAAACTGAAACAATAGTAGTTCTCCGAATGAACCTACACGTACATCTGAAATAAACTTCGTTCTCAAATGATATACGGACTAAGATCAAAACGGAGTTGTATAAATTGGCCATAAAGCGTTTTGACATTTCTGTCAAATTTTGAAATTAGGAACACTTCTTCGGATCAGGACACAAAAACGGTCCAGATTAGTCAATTCCATTCACAGGTCCACCGATTATTTCACGATATAAATGATACCAATTCCAATTCAAATTCCTCCCCATGATCGTGCCATAACGAGCTGTGTTAATGATATCCTCTGCAATATCGCACGCTACTTATCGGCCCATAATCGCGCGAACAAATCGATCTACATCAAAATCAAATGTCGCAACTCACGCTCTATCCCATCGATGAGGCCTAATCGCGGTCCACACATGGTGTCAGCTTTCCGATATTGATTAATGTATCGAAAGCTAATTCAAAGCTGCTGTGAAAATGCGGTACAAAGCCGGCGGATGGTTGACACATATTGTTACACACGCTCGACAGGCAATTTCCTATTTGAATAGCCCTATCTGCAAAATGCAACGAGAGCCTTTCTTTCACGTTTGATGCCGTTTTCAGCAGATATATTGGTGTTGGCGTGGGATGAATGCCCGTTGTATATTGGGCTGTTTGTTATTCGCTGTCCATACGTTCGTAGTGAATGGTTTTCACATTTTCCTTCCCGTCTGGAAATATGTATTTTCCAAGCAATCTAGTTGGTCTGTTCCGAAAGTAATGGTATTCAGATATTCCTTTATCTCTGACAGTATTGTGTTCCAACCAATATGGAACCTAACAAACAAATATTCACGGGTATGCTTGAAGACTGGCTTTGAATCAAATATTCTAAATAAACAATTTGTTCAGGCCAACCTCAACTCACCCACACTGCATGTTGACGGACTAACACCTGTCAGAAAACAACTACTCCCTGGCTAAAACCAAGGGCATTGGATCATATTCAACAAGTGTTAGCGCAGGATTTTTCCCAGAAGAAATTTCTGCATACCTATGCTCTTGGCGATAGAACTGCCAGAAAATTAATTTTAAATTATTGGGGCGGTACACACTTGCAGACAGGTTTCGGGCTATTTGCCCTCTCGTTAGTGCAAGGAAGGGCCATGGGAGTAGAGCCAGGGGAGTAGTTGTTTTCTGAGAGGTGTTAGTCCGTCAACCTACAGAGTAGGTGAGTTGAGGGTGGCCTGAACAAATTGTTCATTTGGAATATTTCAGTATGGAACCATTTTTTACCGAATTCGTTATTGCACGAAATTATCTGGCTATTGAAACCGTCAATCTACTTTTTGGTCTATTAGGGAACTTTATTGTTATAATAACTGTGATGAAAGCTATTATTTTTGTATTATCATTCATCATTTGCTTGTCATCAAGATCAAGATGTAACGACTGCGAGAGGTTATTGTATCCTAGCATTTTACTTTTCATTGTATAAACCTCTTCTCCACAAACCAAAAGAAACATATTACAATTCTTCCATACGTTACCAGATGTTACAATGGCAAAAGGTTATTATTTTGGTTTATTTATTCGGCAGCTGCTGCCATAGACTTAGATTTCTCCACCTCGAATATTGGATGTCAAGGCAAGTAAGAAAGGAGTTTGAAATGAAATTCATTGAAACAATTCATAACTCTGAAATTAACAATTGGTTTGAAAAAACTAATAAAATACGCTAGGGGTGTGAGCGCAAAAATGAAGTGAGACCAACAAGGTCTTTCCATGAGTTCTGGATCGTATAAAAAATAGAAAAGCTATCAAACTGTGTGCTTTAGAGCACTAGAATACAGTTTATCTTTGAACTGAAAAATGTATACACAAAAAAAAAGTAAGGCCAGCAAGGTATTCTTGGTGTAGAACGAATCATATGAAAAGTTACACAAACAGACATAAATATGATGTCAGAGCACAAGAGCTTAATTCATATCTACCTAAGATGCATCTACTTTGCCCTATCGGCTAAATAAATATTTTTGGCCAACCTAGGCCTATCTCAATAATCTCTAGGTACTAGAAAGAGTCAGTAGATCCCTCAATATGTGATGAATGTTTCTATATTCGAAAGAAAAATGAAAAATGATTTCGTCTCTATATGAATGAATAATGGCTTATTTCAAAAATGAATGAAATAGTTATTCACTAAAACACACACCAAAATTGACATACCAACGTCAGCCCTCTGTCTCCCTTGAATGGCAGGGTTCTGGGTGAATCCCATTCCATATTTTCTTAGGTTCCAAATACGAACATATTCAAAAAACGACACTTATGCACACGTATTGCTTACGTTCTTATTCTTCCCGATTGTATGTCCATAAATAGATCCTACCCTCGTAATGGACGCGACCCCAAGATTTGCCAAGGGACTAGCGCCCCCCGCGGTCAACCTACCGTTTTCAAGTTTTGAGCGTGACTTTCCTTCAACTGCCCTAACTCCTCTCATTCAAGATCGTCTGCTATTCCATGCCTATTTTGCAAATTCTGGAATATTATATTTCGTCTAGATTAAGAACACCGGGTTCATATTGAAATATGTTGAGAGGTAGCTGAAAAAATTGTTGTTGTTCTGAAATTGTTCGTTCCGTCAACTAACAAACGTCAACCCTCAGTAGTCGAAACTTGTGCAAGCGATGGATTAACGAGGCCACGTGCAATTACCACTACACTACCGAGAGCACTAACTGTGAGATGAAAGTCGATCCGAACTCTTGTTCCTCGAATAAGATTTGTCAACAGGTTATAAAACCCATATGAATTCCATTTCTAATACCCCGCATTACATCGCCCTTCATAGAGATATTACGAAAAACCGCGAATTCTCGCAAGGAACTTCGAAAAACTCTCATTCTTTTGATAATTATGGTAAAAGAATTCAAATATAGGGCTAAAATGATCTAACTACCTGCAAATTGGTCTATATCTAAGAAAACATGGAATTCATTGCATAAGAAAAAGTTCGTTTGATTTAATTATGTTCAATTATACCAAATTCTCTCTTAACTTCAAGAGCTCCTTCCGTGAGTATTATGAAATTAATCAACAGTTACAATGAGGAGAGTGAATAAAGTTGGAGCAAATGCTCGCACTCAAATATTTTGGGACAAACTTATGCGGGCTGTTGAGAAATGACAAGGACGGATCTATAGTTTAAACTCATGGTCACTTTTATTCACTTCCCTCAATGTGTTCGTAAATGTAGATTTTTTCCCTACCTCCTAAAGTCTTTCACACAGTAATTATTAATCACATTATGGACACCTCCTTATGAAATGTAACAGGTTCCAATTATTTCCAATTTCTTCATTGTGGATTGATGACAAGCCCCTGCAATTCATTTTGGTACGTATTATGTTTGTTCTTTAGGTTCATAGCTTGATTATTACATCTTGAGTAATATGTATAGCTGTTAACCATGAAATAAGGCCTGTTTGGTTAAAACCAAATAAATAAATGAATAACCGAAATGAAGAAAGTTGGAATAAAGTAGGATTTATGTGCGTTATTGAAGGTTAATACGCGCAGCCTTAACTCAAATTTCCATAATCAACGAATGAAAGAAACTTTTTTCTGCAATTGGTGAACATATTGACAAACCTTATTCATTTCATTTGCCTAATAAGAAGTATTCATTATTGATGTTCAATTCGTAGTTAAGCAAAATTTACCTGATGCCCCTGAAGGCATGTATTCTGGAGAGCTAGAAGCAGATGGCGCTACTTTATGTCAGTCGTCATTTGATAATTTTATTGATTAATTTGATGAACTTTGTATTGAATAATCCAATTATTAATGCTTTGGGCGGTTCAGCTATTATTTTCTTCCACTGTTCCTCTTCGGAATTCAACAAAACTGAGAGTTGATAAATATCTTGCACAGTTTGTTTGTTGTGAACTGATAGAACTCTTAACTTCTGCGGGTTGATCCCAGCTGTCACTATTGCCGCCTGAGGAGTAAAACTGGAATTCACTTTCCATTTTCACATTAATTGAGTGTGAGATATTGTGGAGAAGCTATGCACAAGATCCTTTTTCGGTCAAGATACAATCGTATTTTTCTCTTCGGATGCTTACAATGTGCCACTTCTCTCATCGCTTTCATAGGCTCAAAATGCCGCCATGAGAGAAACAATTCATCACTGTTATCACGATAACCCAAGTCAGTTATGAATTGTTGTTACATGTCAGATTGATATGACATGTTCTCCATGTTGACAACGCTACGCCGACGATTCGCGTGCAATATCCAAGTAGCCTATTGTTGGCGTTTCCATAACAACAAAACCGAAGCTCTGCATAATTATTGCTGTCAACTTACCCAACGGAAATAGTTGTATTGTTGATTGTTATAGTATAAACAGTTCAGATTTATTAAATATTGAATATAATGGAATATGAAGATTTAGAGTTGGAAAATACACCTCCAGAAATTGTTCGGAAAGCAATAGGTGTTTGCAATAATTGCTACCAAGCACATCAAGAGAAAAATATGGAATCGATTACAGAATTTCTATGGACTGGAAAATGAAAGCCAAGGTAAATTCTTTTTCCGAAAATACCTTGTTAGTATATTTTGAAGAGTTGTCAAGGAGATTGAGATCATCAACATTATGGTCTCAGCACTGGATGCCGAGGAGAACCTAAATTATTGAAAACTGTGTTGATATATCAAAATACGTAAAACTACGTTTATTTTTGGAACGCAAATCTGGAAAATAAGCTACAAAACAGTCGAAAACATCAACTTCTGAAGAAATTCAACAAGTTTTAAAAGATGCACCTGATGAAAAGTATTTGCTAATGAAGGTATGAACTGAAGAGTTTTAAATTGTTATCAAAAAATGAATTTGGGAGATCTAAATTCGGCCCTTTTGATAAAATTACCTGATACTAAAACCAAGGTTTCTAGAAATTCCACAATAACAGGAGAATTCTACCAAATTTACAAAAAATATGTGAAGCTTCGACCATGCACAAATGAAATACATTTTTGAAATTACAAAAATAGCAGATGCATCATGGCACCATGGCGAAAAAAATAGCGAAATTTTTGCAATTACCGAACCCTGAATTATATACTGGCCACTGTTTCCGAAGGTCATCCGCGACTATTTCAGTTAATGCAGGGGCAGATCTTCCAACTTTAAAACGCCATGGGGTTCGGAAATGCAGCGATGTTGCTGAATCTCATATCGACTCCACAGCTATCAAAATGAAAATTTCATTTCTATTCAGCCTCCAGCGCCATTAGAACCTGAACACAATGCTGTGGAAGCTCAGTACCTTTCCTCTTCAACTTCGATCGCAGCTAATATTTCAATTACCGAAAACATGTTGAAACAAAACACCTACCAGGAATTACTTCACAAAATTGTTCAAATTTAACTGTTAATTACAATTTTGATAAAAATTTTAAAATGAGTTAATGACAAAAGTTTATTATATATGTATTTTAATTTTCCATAATTGAAAACAACGCAACCGTAGAAAAAGTACAATGTACAATGCGTGAAAAAATGACATATTTCTCACTCGCTTGATTTGCGCTCGTGAGAAATATGTCGTTTTTCTCGCTTGTACAATTTACTATTTCCATCCGAGCCTCTCGTTAGACAACATAAATTTCAACCTGGTCCATAAAGTGCACCTCTGGGTGACACCGGTGGGAAACGATTGCAATCAATCCATCCTAAAGCCGTAAAATTCAATTTGAATACAAATGAACCCACTTTATTGTTATATAAACCCGCACGAGCTATAATCCCAGTTTAATGCCGCACAGAAAATTTGAAAGATTTATTAGAGCCATTCAAATTCGGCGTCGAATTGTAAATGGGTGAAATATGCTCTCTCGACGTGGAATTCAGCATTATACTGGAACGGGTTCTCTAAGTGGCCATCAAGAGCACTTGTGTCCTGGTCTCCTTTATAGATGTATCCTTGCAAAGCCGCTGCTGGAATATTGTCGTGGAATGGATTGTTGCTGGGTTACTTTAGTCGGTACTCAAGACTCTATTATTTAGACTTACTGGAAAAAAAATAAAACAGCACCAAAGCGGAAATAATTCTGAATAGCATATTGTCAGTTTATTCTTTATATCAATACTGGAAAAACCCAGCATTCTTCTCAAAGAAAGTCGATCTATCTTGCAATGCTAGGAATTACAATACAATCACTTATAATACCTCTTTGGAAAACCATGAAAGTGTGCTGAAGGTGCTTTCCAGAAGCTTGGATTTTTATTTTGTTCAAAGAAATACTTCACTTCTCGTCAGCTGCTAATGATCTACAGATC
The DNA here is from genome assembly GCA_032362365.1 of Zygogramma bicolorata. NCBI lineage: Eukaryota > Metazoa > Arthropoda > Insecta > Coleoptera > Chrysomelidae > Zygogramma > Zygogramma bicolorata. The sequence continues at coordinate 553,135 of JAVJAQ010001889.1, read as the reverse complement.
CATCGAGTGTAATTCAGAAAATATCAAATGTAATTCAGATAATTCAATTGTAAATCATAAAGCAGAATAGTTGTACTTTTTTTTATTCTCTAAACCAATTCACTCCTTCGAAACATTTTCGTTCATTTTTTCATGATAATAATAATAATCTTCATTCCAAAATTACATTCACAGTACGAAAAAAAAAACAGAATGGAATGGCAATGGTTCGGTCTTCCATTGTCTATATTATTAACTCTATTGAAACCTGTTGCTAAGAACGAAAGGATAAAAATACAAATCAAGGAGGAAAGCAAATCCCAAACGAAAGGTTGAAATGGATTTTTTGGTCAATAATGGAACTAAGAATTGATTGATCGAAGAAAATAATGTTGTTACAGAATATCGAGATATCGAATAAGGAAAATAAGTCAAAAAAAATCAATTGAAAAAATAAATGAAATAATATTATGACAAGAAAATTGAGTTATCGAATGTGAAATACTGGTCAAAAAATGTAAACAGAGAAATAAATGAAATACTACGAATAAATGTTGAGGCCGTCTTAGGGTGATGACTGACAATATTTAGAGATGCGGTCGGTTATAAAGCTCCGATTTCCTTTGGGTGGGGGAAGGGGCGGTACTAACAAAGAGGCGAGCGGGTGCTACTACTAGAAGTGGGCTGTTCGACTTGCGGGAAATGGATGTATTGGTGCGAGATTCTCCCTCATCGAGCCGCAGCCGCTCCATGCCTTGTGAAAGCGGCCTCCACACATTTCGGATCTTCATGCTGGGGTGACTGAATGTGTCGTTGTTGAGGATATAGGCGGCTTCCTTGAATTTTCTCGTGAACCAGTGCTCTTCCTCGTGTATGATCTCGGCTTCAGACCATTTAATGCTGTGATGGTTTGCCCAAACATGCTCCGCTATTCCTGATTCCGTTGTTTCTTCTCGTTGTGTGTTTTTCTTGTGTTCGCCCATTCTCACTTCCAATGGCCTTTTGGTTTCTCCGATGTAGGATTTGCATGGTATCCGGTAAAAGCAGTTGTTGGTGTAGCTGTTTTTATTCAGTGGTCGAATTTTTGTGAGCTGGCTGCGTATTGTATTCCCTCTCTGAAACTCCTCTCACATAGGGGGTGGTAAGAAGTTGTTGTTCCAGTATCTCCTTAGTGTTCCCTTGATTCGTCCGGGCCAACGTTTGATCTTTCCTTATGTTGTTCAATAGAGGTAATAGTTTGACAATGGAAGTCCGAACCATTACCATCTAGCAAGGGACATTGTCAACCACAGAATGGAATGGACGTCACACGATAATGAATACATCAATTTTCAATACTACAGTTCCGATATTCATTCAAATTATATAGTTATCTTTTCTAAAAAATGTTTCAATCTCTTTTTTAAAGTTGCTCATCCTATTGAGGGTCTTGCGTCGATCATATAACCTATTGAAAAACTTTATGCACATGTGGGCAATTTTCTGTTATTGACAGTTAATGATTTGAATAAATAATGTTTATGGTTCTTGTTTTATACTGGTGTGGAACATGATCAATGATCATTTCCTTATCTTCGAAAATTCAATCTCTTCTCTGGAGAACAAATATTTCTTGAAAGTCGTAACTGGTTCTCCAAAACAAAATTCCGTACTCTGCCCTCAATTCAAAATTGGAATAATTGGAATAATATATTATTTTCATCGAGTTTAAGTGAAGATATTTGTTGAGTGATCTTACAGCATAGAGCACACATTGTTGAGATTGACATGACATGACACGACAAGAGACATGATTGAGATGACATTGTTTTTGTATGAGTTCTGACCAGTTTAGATTTTCCATCTTTTTTTATTGTTGTGAATTCCAACATCAGCTGTCTCGAGCGAAACAGAGAAAGAGAGAATTAATTTATATTTTTCGTAATGTAATTTTTGATTGGAATTGCTATTACACTGCTTTTTTTGACAATTCATTTCATAACTCTCAAATTTGTGAGTCATTTGTATAAATATCATCTTGGATTGAAGAGGAATTTTCAATTTTATCATCGATTACACATTGTCCGTTCACTTCATAATAATATTCGAAGCTTGCACAAAAATATTGATGAGTATAAAATGTTTTTGACAAATCTCGACAGCAACTATTAACAACCCAGATGTCTATAATATACCGGGCTATGATCTTCTCTACAACGAAGGTCACACAAACCAAAATGATGAAGTAATTATTTATATTCGATCGGATTACAAATATTCCTACAAAACATTACCATTAGGCACTAGCAATACGCTTCAGGTCGAAGTTCGATTAAAAAAAAATGTGAACATAGTCATTACAGCATTCTATCGATAACCTTCTCTGAGTCCCTATGAATTCAATCAACAATTGCAGGAATACCTGCATGAGTACAATCAGAATAATGACTCATATTATGTATTTCTCGGGGACATAAATATTGATGTCCTGAGTAGTTCTAATTATACTAGTGAATATCTGAATATAATGAATGAGTATGGATATATTTCCGCTATTAACAGTCCCACGAGAATTCAAGGCAATGCCGCTACATGCCTTGACCATATATTTTTTAAAACAAAAATTCTTGGAATGATTGAATCTATTATCCCTTTGATTGTTAAAACTTCAATAACCGATCATTACACAACAGCACTGCAAATAATCCATAGTTCAATTCAAACCAAGACTGAATATAGGTCGAGAAAATATATTGATTACACAAAACTGAAAAATATAATCGGTCGCCTCTTGGAACCTAGTGTATATGGCATCCAACTTGAATACTGCAGCACACGAGTTTGTCACATACCTATCTAAATCAATAGATGATTGCACAAATCACGTGAAAATTAAAAGAAAAAATACAAGAATAGCTCCCTGGATGACTGAAAGTTTATTGAAGTCAGTAGAATTAAAAAACAGTTTATACAAAACATTGAAAAATACCCCCTATGATGAAAACTTGAAATGGCGTTATACTATCTACAGCTATCTCCGATACGGTCTATTAGCATGGGGAGGAGCCTTAAAAACTCACCTGTATTCTCTAGAAGTACTTCAACGGCGTTTCTTGAAAATTATTTCGAACTACCCTCACATGAATACAATACACGTCGACGAGATCAACATATTATACCACAAATGCAAAACCGGATATCTCATCGATCATATTCCTATATTGCTCCGAAGCTTTATAACACACTTCTTTGCGAAATTAAATCTATTGGAAATCAATATCGCTTCAGAAAAGAATTGTCGTTATTCATACATAGAGAACCCCAAAAAAACATTAAGGAAGTCATCATAGGTCGACTAAACTGACGATATACAAGCGTATTTTATTTCCGGCTTCTCTAACTCATTACCCAAATATATCAACTAGTGTAATGAGCCTTAGTTCATTGATATAAGTGCTAATATACATAATGAACTTTTAACTTTCATGATGTGTCTTATATATGTATGTATTTTTTTAATGTTTTCAGAAACATTTTTCAGTATTTCATCACTAACAAGCTCACTAAGAGCTTCTGTGACATTCTTGTTTATTTGTCCCTTTTTTATGTATTTTGTTCAATCTATGTTGATGATTATGATGAATAAAATTTTTATTATTATTATATTATATACTCATTATCTCCATTTGAATCTATCTGACCGTGAATCCATAGACTGTACCACTTTCGTCCCGTCAACAGTAACCAACATTTTTTCATACGTTCGTTCCAGTAAGACCAATAAACCTGCGGAATATATCCCCCCATTCTCCAAACGTACATGTCTTTGTGCCACGTCTGACTGAATGCCACTTCGGTCGTCAAAAGCAAAACCGCTTCTACCGAAAATAACAGAACAAAATGTTTCTTTTCAGCATAGGAAGGGTACTCAAAGCCGTAGTTCTTAATTCCTCCTTTGAATTCCCTCATTCTCAATAATGGCCTGCGCTTGTCTACGTGCCTCGACTAAAAGCAAAAGTTTGGCTACCGTTGAATGCGAATCTGTTAACGAAATTGCTTTGAGGTCGAGTATTTTGTTCTCGAAGGCTTCTGATTGTGTCAGTCACGATTTACGATTTCCGAATTGGGATGTATGCAGTCGGAGAAATCCAGGTTCGATTTCGAAGGAGATATACCCAGTGGCACAAACAATCTCGAAATTGTTGAGATCGAAGTATCATTGTAGTTTCATGTGAAATTAGTGGTGAAAACAGTTCGACATAGTTGGTGAGCATCCCAGACAACACAAGCTACTCATAGAATATTCTCTCTTTATGATAAAATGAAATGTATCAATATTTTAGAAATACCCAAGGAATATTTTAATATTTTATTTTAATGAATATTTCTCCCTGAATATTTTTGAAATATTACCTATTGAATATTCCATGGAGTATATTTTTAGAATATTCTCTACGGCCTATATTCGGAATATTCTTTAAGGTATTTATTCAAAAATGTCTTCACGGTATATTGATAGAATATTATCTGTGGTATATTACTGACAATATATCTCCTTGCTTAACAACCAATCAGTCTATTTCAAATTTTGAAATTCAGCCAATAGAATCCGAATTACAGTGAAAATATAGCTTGTCGCTGTATTTTCACGGTGATAAACCTGCTTAGTTTTTGTTTTACTAGCTGTCAAGTGAAAATAATGATTTAAATTATAAACGTCAAATCTATGTGTTTTGATTAATTATATTTCTTAATCAATATGAGCGATCGTTGGGGACAAATGGCGATTGGTATCATAGATGAAGCAGTGGAAAAGAGTATTCCCTTGAATACGGCCAGAAATAAAGAATCAATTACCAGGCAATTCAACAATTTTTGCTCAAACAGGGGTTATATTGTCGTCCTAAATATAATTCGTGGTATGATTAATAACCTATAATTTTTTGGAATATCAATTCATTGGCAATCCCAATGCAAGAAAATACAACTCGTCCTGCGGACTCGTTGTATTTTCAGCTTTGGGATTGCAATTCATTAATATTCCAAAAAATTATCGGTAATAATCATACCACTTATTATATTACCCCTGAAAATTCAGGTTTGAATTAGGGTTGAAGGAGGCAAGATGGTTGAACAATTCGAAGCAGCAGCTTATCTATCAGTTTGACATTATGTGATAAGTGGAATTGAGTGAGCACAAGTGAATTATCACAAGACTCCATTTGGGAAACTGCTTGTCTTTCCTACTTTTCGTTGGTGGGTTGGGAGATAAGGAAATCAAGAAAGAATGAGAATTACTTGGCTTCGTTGCCTATATAGATACTGCGAAGAACTATGGAGTTGGTTCCACCATGATTCCAGTAGCATCTCTCAGTACTCAAACAGATCAGTGTGATTGTTAATACTCGAAGTTACCAGTTCCAAGTTATGAACAAAGACTATTGAATCGTGGATAGGTTGAATTTTGAAAATATATATTTTTGTATTTCATGTTTTCATGTTTATCATTTTCCATGACTCATCTGGAATATTGAGACGCTCACTTTCAGTGCGTGGGACCGTGAATTTCCAAGAAAAATGTACATCGAACAGAAATGATGAGTTGTGAATCAGGTCCCGAGTAGATTTCATTGTTTAGTTCACTGGATCTAAGAAAGAAAAATATCTCAGTTATTTTCATGAAAAACTCGCTCAATTTTTTGAAACACATCGAGTCCTCATGCATTTTCCACATAAAATTCTGCTAATCATTAACAAAGAACTGTTGAATTCTATTTCATGTCAGATCTATTAATCGACACCATCATAAAAATTGCTAATTCAGTAGCTACACTCTCAGCCTAAACTAATAAGATATTTTCATGTTTCTCCTGTTTCTCCTGATGGATTATAAATCAGAAAAAACCGCCCAAAAGCATAAAGTATATATCAAGAACAGGCAGCTCTTGGAATCCAACTTATGGTAACATATTCGTACTAATAAGACCCCTGAGGTGTGCATGAATTTCTTTCTTTTTCACGACTGCTCAATGAATTCACTGCTGGATATACTATCTCAGGAAAGAAGTTAGAATATGTTGATTCTATTCGTGATCTTGGTATTATGATAGATGCTAAGATGGACTTTCACTTACAATATCATGTGCAACAGAGCAAAGAAAATGCTAGGATTCCTATGTAGAACTACAAAAGATTTCACCAACATCAGCTCCATAAAATTATTGTACGTAACGCTGGTAAGATCGGAGAATCATAGAATGATTTGTGTTCTCAGCTGCTTCTCAAAGGTGATAGAAACTGCTATATATGAATAACTAATAGAATATCTAGATAAAAACAAAATGATAACCCCCTGCCAGCACGGATTCCGATCCAATTACTCCATCGAAACTGCCTCGCACGATCTGGTTCAGCATATATATGACAATATCGACAAAAACGAATATGTAATCGGACTATTCTTCGATCTCTCTCGCGCCTTTGACGCGATAAACCCCAGATATCTAGTAACAAAATTAGAAGCGATTGGCTTCCGAAGCCCTGTACAAAATTTCATTTCCTCGTACATGTCTGGAAGAACACTCAAAGTACAGGTTGGAAATTAGCTCTCCCAGGACTATGATATCTTAACTGGGACACCACAAGGAGGAGTACTTCTATATGTAAATGATATGCCATTATATATACAGAACAGTAAAGTTTTCATATATGCTGACGAAACCACCATTATTGTCACAGCTGATACAACAGATGAGTTAGTGAAGAAAACTCAGATAGTAATAGAGGAATTAACCAATTGGTGTGTAAAAAACCACATGATCAATAACACTAACAAAACGGTCATAGTTGAATTTACTAGCCCCCTGAGAAATATCAATATTCCTGAACTCCATCTTGGCTCCAACATACTTAAAACTTCCAGCAACACAAAATTCTTGGGTTTGGAATTAGATAAACTATCTTTCAATAATCATATAGATAATCTGTGTACGAAATTAAACCGATTATACTATGCTTTTACCAATCTTAAAACAAACTTCCATAGACAATACTTGATAAATATCTACTACGCCTTGGTATATAGTGCAATTAGCTGTAACATTGTGGTGTGGGGTAGAGCTACTGAAGTAGACCGTGTATTTATAATCCAAAAAAGATTCTCGTGCCTTATTTTCAACATGAAATATAATGAAACCTGTCGAAATGTTTTTAAAGCAAACGAAATTCTCACATGCCCATGTATTTATTTATATAAATTATTGACGTATACTTTTAACAATAAAGAAAAACTTAACAAAAACACCCACTTTCACGACTACAATACAAGAACAAAAAACGACATACATCTGATAAAATTCAATAGGACTTGGTATACGAAGTCACCTTTATATGCAGGGAGCTATTTTTATAATTCACTGCCTAGGTATCTGAAAGAGATAGAAAACATAAAAAAATTCAAATACGAACTCAAAAAATACCTACTCTGCAATTCGTTTTATTCACTTGACGAGTATACAGAACAAACCAAACAGTAGTCAAGCTTATCCAATGAATCGTACTATTTTACTATTTACATGTTTCACTTGTTTGTATCAATGTTCAATTCAACCTCTATTTTGTTTATACTTTACCCATCTGTATTATATAGACACTTATTGTACATGTGCCTCATTTAGACATTAGTATATTGAAATCTGTAATAACACATAGAAGTTGACCTATCTCATGTCATGTAAGTGATCTATAGAGATGAATAAATGTATCTATCTATATATCTATCGGTGGTTGAATATTGCACTTGTGTTTGGTCAGGTATATCGCATTCAAAATGAATATGTCAAGTAACATTTATTCTCTCTCTGAGATCCGTCCGTCAACCGGCTTGCTCAAACTCAGTACAAGAAGAACTCATACAGACATTATATTCCTCCACAAACTATTGAATAATCAAATAAATTGTCCACCTCTTCTGAGTCAAGTTAATCTGCATGTTCCTCCCAGAAAAACAAGGAAAAACCCAATGATTTACTATAGACTTTCATAGATGTAATTATGAAAAATACTCTCCCATATCTAGAATTTTATCAAATGCCAATATCGATATTGATTTATTTCACATCTCTGGGAGCGCTCTGAGATATACTCTGCTTAGTATTTATTCTTAGAATAATTTGTTAAAAACTGTTCATAAATCACTTATTCATGCCATATTTCACTCTAGGATTATAATGAGATGAGCTATATCAGATTAGATATATGCTATTTGTAATCGTTAACTGTCTGATGTATTATGAAGAAATGTTTGTGAAAACTGGGGGTTACCCGTTAATAAAATTTTAAAAAAAATCAGAATTTCGATGTTCGAAATGATTTCAATCACGAATAGACAGTTGGACTTGTGAAAACAAAACATCTTGATCAGTCTGCTCCTTAGGAAAAAAAGTCTGCATCTGGTGCAGATGGTGTGAACCTCTAAGGCGAAACGCCATCCGTGGATGACCAAAGACTCAACTCCTACTACACCAAGTAGAGGAGACCTCTTACAGGGAAAAAACCGTAACAAATGACCCGCTACGAACGAGAATCGTCTTCGGTCTGTTGGCAGAGAAAGCTGCAACCCCTAACAGAAATCAGAATTTCGATGTTCCAAAGACGAAAATTAAGATGAATAAAAACCCTGGTGTGTTGACTATACCTAATAGATTGTAAGCAAATTTTCTCGACTTTTCGCTATCTTTATTTTGATCAATTTTGATCAGAGGCGCACCTGATGTGATTTTAATTTAATCTGTGATGCCATGATATCCGTCTGCTCGACGGCCATTCGATTATTTATAGATTTATAGGTTATGTTTATTTCATGGTCTCATGTTTTGCATGCAATTTCTTGCTTTCCCGGAAATTCTAGAAATTATGTAGTCATCACATTTTGACTGATTATCAGGTATTCCTTTTGCTTTCAATTTGATGAAAAATAAATCAAAAACTCAGTGATTGTGATGTGATATATCACTATAAAATCAAACAAATACAAGAACAGCAACGAAAAAACACTTGAAAAAAATATAAACAAGAAAAACGTGAAAAGAAACAAGAACTAGGTACAAGATTTTGAATATTAAAGGAACTTTCAAATGCATTCGAATTCAAATCGAACTGTCAAACATTTCAAAAAAAAATAACAGCTTTTTACTAGACGAACTTGACCTTACGTATTTTGTATGCCGATAATTCTATTGGTGAACGAAAGATCCCGCAAGAGTTTATTCAATGAGACCGCCGGTATCGAAAATCACTCTTAAGCTGCCGCCTCAATGAAAATGTACCTTTAGAAAATCGCATTTGTATCACGACCTCAACACCACCTACCGTCAAAAAATGTAAGTTTACCCTTCGATTTCTCAGGTCGAGAGGAATTGGCTAAACAAAAGCATATCGGTCAACGCACCAGGGTTTTTATTCATCTTGAAAACGATTCTCGTTCGAGGCGGGACTCTTATTTTGGATTTGCCTCAAGATGGGCCCGTTGTAAAAGGTCTCCAGTCATCAAACAGATGGTGTTTCGCTTTAGAGGTTCACACCATCTGAATAACAATAGAAGAAGATGTAGAATCTTCAGCAGATATAAGACGATTGAGAAAACTATTGGGAAAACGTCAACGACACATAATGGTTCACATAAATACTGAAACTATTTCTGTTTACTTGGGGAAAGAGAGATGAGAAATCCAATGAGATTACAAGTAGCAGACTGCATGACTTGGTATTTTTTCCTTTTTAAGCGCAGCAACTCATCTGGGTAGACAGCAAGGAGTCAGTCAATCAAAATCAAAATATGCTTTATTATCAAAGAATAATATCTTATTGACAAAGCGTGCATATATATATATATATATATATATATATATATATATATATATTTGTGATGTATTCTCGACCGTACTTTATAAACTAGATTTGGAAGTTCTCAGGTATGCGGTCTGACCAAATCTAGTATATATATTGATTTCTGCTTAATATCAAGTGTAAGAACATTTTAATTAATTGTGTTCAACGTACTTCCCCTTCAAATCTCAATCCAGTGAATTTGTATACCAACATCAATATTTTCGTCTTTGTTCGTAAATAATTTCATTGTACTAAAGGGTTATAGTAGTAGAAAGTCAAATAAGGAGATCACCATATTTTTTTACAAATACCATCTGTGTGAAAAAGCATAAAAGGACTCCGTGACTGATGTTCTCTTATTGTTCCTCTTAGATTGTTTACTATAATGTAATATAACAAAAACTTTAGCCACAGCAACGCGGGGCCGTGGCGGTTAGTATATATATATATATATATATATATATATATATATATATATATATATATATATATATATATATATATATATATATACATATACTAACTGACCCGGCCCCGCGTTGCTGTGGCTAAAGTTTTTGTTATATTACATTATAGTAAACAATCTAAGAGGAACAATAAGAGAACATCAGTCACGGAGTCCTTTTATGCTTTTTCACACAGATGGTATTTGTAAAAAAATATGGTGATCTCCTTATTTGACTTTCTACTACTATAACCCTTTAGTACAATGAAATTATTTACGAACAAAGACGAAAATATTGATGTTGGTATACAAATTCACTGGATTGAGATTTGAAGGGGAAGTACGTTGAACACAATTAATTAAAATGTTCTTACACTTGATATTAAGCAGAAATCAATAGGTACAAAATAAAAATTTATCAGATTTATTATTTCCATTTAATTTTATAACAAATAAAAGTATATTACAGTATAATACAGTAAATAACATGTGACGCTCAAACTCATGAATGAGGTAGGCAAGGCAGACAGTCTTAAACTTTTAAACATTAATATCTATTTTTTTGAATTATAAATACTATCAATTTCAATTTAATTTATCACCAATCGGTGCACAATGTTTTTGGTTAACCTGTCTTTAGCTAACACAAATAGATTCGACGGTTTCCCAACACGTGAACACGCAACATATAGTTGCCCATGAGAAAAACATGGATTTTCCAAATCTAAACCATTTGTGGTTGTGCATGACCTTCTGCTGTCCTGATTCTTTGAGCTGGATTTCTTGATTCAATTTGTTCTGCCAACTGATGGGCTCAGCAGCGCCATCTATTGATTACTTACCCAACCCAGTCGAAAGGTATCGACATCTTGATTCAATTTGTTCTGCCAACTGATGGGCTCAGCAGCGCCATCTATTGATTACTTACTCAACCCAGTCGAAAGGTCTTGATACAATTTGTTCTGCCAACTGATGGGCTCAGCAGCGCCATCTATTGATTACTTACTCAACCCAGTCGAAAGGTATCGACATCTGTTAGAATCATTTGGAGTTAACAGATAATTGTGACTGTCAAATAATAACAGACAAATAATTAGCAATAAATTAAAATTGCGACTATAATTTCATTATCCTATCTCTCAAGTTGGATCGAACTGCACATGGTGTGCGAATTTTATTATAATCGGTTAAGTGGTTTAGGAGTCCATTGAGGACATACATTGTGACACGAGATTTATATATATAAAGATATATATATATATATATATATATATATATATATATATATATATATATATATATATATATATATATATATATATATATATGTAAAATTAAAATCATTTGATGAAATGTATAAAAATTGTCATCACAATACAAAACTGAACTTAAACAAAAATGGCGTTGGATGGTATATCTTTAATGTTATTTGGAAGGTGATTGTACATTTAGCAGTCGTTATATATCAGCTCTTATAAACTTGTATAACTGTTTCTTTATTCAGAAATTTGGGTATCATTATGTATGGGAAACTACTTTTTGGCATTTTCTCACCCGAATCAAAAAAAAAATCACAAAAGGTCTCTGAATCCACTTCTTTAATAAAATTTTTGTAATTATTTTTTTTTTCCAATTGTTCCTACGGAATGTGTAAGGATATAAAGGTCATCAATTCACCGAGAAATTTCCTCACAAAATACCACTGTGCCTCAAAATGAATTTTCTCAAAGTGCTCCTGGAAACACTCAACGAGAACTTTATATATCCTATTTCTGAACTTCAGAAGTGATTACGTTTGTTTCTTCCTAACGGTATCATTTCTCAAGTGATATGACTCGCAGCGACAGGTTATAAATCCATCCGAAATAATAGTGTTCCCGTTCTCTCTCGATAAATCTCTATTAGCTCTCCCACATAAGTATCCACTTCACGACTGCATTGATCGGAAAAGGCAATTGCCAAAGGCCAAAGGTATTTGCTGGTGGAGTTCGGATTTCGAGGTATTGATGAATGTTCAGTGCGAAAGCAGTATAAGAGTTTGAGGATCTATTTTTTTCGCAGAGGAAAATGCGAAATATTTTTTTCGCATTTTCCTCTCCTAATAAAGGAAAAAAAACGTATATCGAATCAAAATGTACTTTATTGTCGACAATTCAACTCATGTATGAAATATCCCATGAGCCGCCATGATTTTGTCATTATGACAGCGAAAAAACTTTGCCCTAAGTTTTTCAGCGTCAAAACAGAACCTAACTCTTGAAAGCATGGCAACCAGAATTGTAAACAAATCTTTGACGGCGTCTTTGCCAATTTTTCATTTGCGTTGTCAAAAGAGTATATCTGATCTGTGAAAATGAAATATAAGAATTGTGTTTTTAACAAATGTACTTTTCCGTTGAATTGAATAAACTAAACTGTATTCATTAAATTGTCGTACCGAATTACACTCGAGTTTTTTTTGTCAAGTATAGTGTCACGAATATATAAATGTCACCGTTCTTGACCCTTATTATACTATTCTTGTTGAATCGTTAATGATGAATCTCGACTAGAGAGAATAGGCAAATTTTTCTAAATTATTAAATTCAATGCAAATGAACATCATTGCTATAGTCAACAATTCAAATTAATTGAATTCCCTCGAAAACTGAAAGCTTTGTTTTGCTGATCATTTACATTTCTGATTAAAAACGTTCGGACAACGAGATTCTGTTTACTCGACTCTGCAAAGCACTGATTCAAATCCGGATTGTACTTGAAGTTTGAAGTCAACATTTACACTCCCTTAATTGAATTTGTGGATCTGTGGCAGTTTTCCGTTTGACGGGAAAACACTAGCTATTATCACTGTTTATAGAGAAATAGGATAGTTGTTGATCAATGTCTGTGTAAAAAGGATTTGAAACGTTTTTGTTACGCCATCTACACTATAATGTGGATATTTCCGTTTATTCTACAATGCACGACGAAGTTTCTTTCTCTGACAGGTAAAATAGGTGCAGATTTCTGTAAGTTAGTTTGACTGACATATTGAAAGAAAGCTAATGAAACTCCAAAATGGAGTTGACAATTGGGAAGTTCATCATCCAGATACGCCTCTATCGGAAAATATTTGAACTATTTCATCACGTAAAACAAAAAACAAACTTCTGAATGTGAAATTATGGTACACTTCTCTAACACATTCACACACTGATTAGTGTACACATTTGTTTTACACAGAACTTTGCCAAAATTCGCAAAACACAAGGTCCAATACAAAATACAACGTAAACAATAGTAAACATATGTTTTTGACAGATTACGATCAGCTGATTACGGTTTGTTGCCGACATTTTCGAACAGACATCAGCGCCCTCATCAGAAGAAATTCTACCCAATAGTAGTGAATGGTCTACGATATGAAAAATCCATTTTTTTCTGAATTGATTGCAATCTTTAGGCATCATGTATAAGTAATCAAGAGAATATGGAATACAAACTTTGAAGTCCGTAAGGAAAAGAAGAAAAAGACATGACTTGGAAACAAAATCACTACTGTCGTAGTATCCATCCAAACAATAATATTTATTCACGACTAATACATATTGTAAGTATTATATTTATGGTTTCTGAGGTATAATGCCATATATCATTCCCTCGGGGAATAATGGCCAGGGATTGATAGTAACAATATTTATTCTCTTTTGTAGTCCAATCATAAAATTTCTCGAATTGAATATTACCATGGAAACAATATAATCAAACTCCAAAGTGTCGGTATCAAACGCGTAGGTAGTGTTAGTCTATTTGTTTTGAGATGAATGAAACTGAATAAACATTTATAATAAATAAATTAGTCGTAAATGAATTATATAACTCGCAATAATTACTATTATTATTGACTAATTGTATAATCTTCTAATATTTCACTTGTCAAACAGTATTACAGCATTACAATGAACATTCACATACAGTTATAAGGAAGACGTATATGAACAACTTTGAAAAAATTTAAATAAAACAACAAAACATGACAGATATTAATCTGGACATATAGAGGTAATTAACAAGTATTTATCGAGAGTAGCTATTAAAACTCATACCCCAACTGAAGATTCCATAGCGCAACTGACAGTCAATAGTTGCATAATACAGAATTAGCAGAACCTCTAATCCACGAAGATTCGACATAAATCTCAGTGCGTTACAATTCTTTTGTACTTTATCACTTAGAACACAAAATCGTCTGTCTAGCTCAGTGTTTTAGAAATATCATCAAGGAGGACTCACTGGTGTCAATGTTGTTTCTTCTTTTTTGTATTGATTTGGCAAAGAAGAAAGAAGAGAAGAGGTTGTCAATATTATCACCCCCACAATTCTAACAAGTGTTCAACATCAACCTCTGTTTGGCACCAGATTCCCTCATTCTCACTTTACCGAATTGTTATCCCTCCACTCATCCGCTTGAAAAATTATCTGATTTAATTTTCGGAATATCTTGTGAAATCATCAAAAACTTGCTCGGCCGTTGGGGAAGCAGTCAATGTTGGGACAGGTTTCATTAAAAGTTTTAGAGGGGTTTTAATTCTCGTTGATGAAGGATTAGTGCAATGCAATTCTCTCGGCTCCAAAAACTTCATCCTATCCGGAATTGGGTATTATCAAAATCGTCTTGAAAGTATGGTAATTGGCTGTTTCAGCAGTATTACTTCATCTACTTGAAAACGTTTTGAATTTTTTAACAAAGTATGTTAATTGAGCATAGCTCAATATGAACCTCAATACACTAGAGGACTCCAACAGATATTTTACAAAGTAAATATGAAAGTTGCATATGAAACTTCTTACAAATTACAGCAGCTTCTTGGTAACCCAAAAGATAAACTAGGAAACTCAGAGAAGTCGGGAATTTACTTGATCAGTTGTCAAGATTGCAACAACAAGTACATCGGCCAGAGCCGACGAGCTATTAAAACCCGTTTCAGAGAGCATGTTGCACATATAAAATACGAAAGGGTAGAAGAATCCAGTGTCGCCCAACACGCTTTACACAATGACCACAAAATTGGTGAAAGCAATCTGAAACTGATCAAGCATGTGCATGACACAAGACTACTCGATGCATGTGAGAGTCTAGAAATAGCAAAATGTAAAAACAGCATGAATGGTGAAAAGGGACCTATCCCTTTCAGCCCGCTTTTCAATTTATTGTTGAGAAAGTGATCAGAAATTAATACTAACAGATGACGGAACGTGCAGGTAGTCAGTTCATTACCAAGAAATTAATTAGAATAATTAGCAGTAACAAACGAAGTCCATATCGGACCGAAAACTTTAGGTATATAAACAACTAACCCCAGCTCTAGATTTAGTATCAGTTTTCTTCTCCTGAAGATGCTAACCTTGTTAGCGAAACGCGCGTCGAGTGCAAAAATATCAGTTTGGTGTTAGGGTAATTGATCTCTAGGAAAAGTTTCAACTTTTACACCAAAGGTTCCAAAACGCATCGTTCATTCATAGCTCAATAACTTGATAATTTTCATATGACGATACCGTTTCTACTGTGATTATTCTTCTGGATGACGAATAATGATCAAAATTTCACACCTCTACTTTTCAACCGATAAGATGCCTCAATTTTGACTAGTTAGCATGGCCACTAAGAAAATTTCAGGATTTGTTTCAAGGCGCCACGATATTCAAGAGGAAAGTTTTTGACAGTTCAAAAATAGTATATTATGCAACAATCGTGTAATGATGGTTATTAATACATTAGCATAAACCGGGATACGAAACGAGCTGAAGGTGAGTTTCGTATGGTTTATGCGAGTGTATTAATAACCATTACATGAGAGTTGCATACGCCCAATAAATAATGAAGAACTAAAAATATTATATTATTAGGTATTTATATTGAACACAATAATAGTAGGTAATCAATCGTATTTCTTTGAAAAATTCTACAAAATTGAAATTAATGGTATAACCACGGAAAATAAAACAATGAGAAATAAAAAAAATGAATAAAATCTCTGCCGAGGTCAGGATTTGAACCCGGACGTTTGTGATGACCGCCCTCGCCATTGACCACTCGGCCATGATGGCTCATTGGAATTGTTCGAAAATAAAAACATTTGTGTTGCATTTTTCAAATAAAAAATATAATCCTTTCGATTGTATTTTTTTCTTGTCTAAGACATCTGTGGAGAAGTCGCTGGTAATTCTTCTATATCACTGCTATAAGACATTTTCATTCGATTATCGAAAATTGACTAAATTCTTCAAAAATTCATTACCTACTGATTTTGACTTGACAAACGTCAAAATGCAAAGCTTGCACACCATGCTTGAATGAAAAATAATGGGTTTCTATTGGTTGAAAATCTGTATCGTAATGAAAATCTGTATCGTAATGGATTTCATTATGAAACGGGTTGTGGGCATATAAGTGTGAGTTGGTATTTTTTTATTCAACGAAATAATGTAGATATACCTACATAAGAATTTTTTTGATATTGCGTTATGTTACTTGTAAAAATATATTTCTGTCACATTTAGTTAATTAAAATTACCAATATGCTACAGACAGGGCTAGTACCCATTTAATTGTAACTAAAGTTAGATATTTCTTTCATTTAACGATATATGGTAGACATACCTAC
Organism: Zygogramma bicolorata; assembly: GCA_032362365.1. Taxonomy (NCBI): domain Eukaryota; kingdom Metazoa; phylum Arthropoda; class Insecta; order Coleoptera; family Chrysomelidae; genus Zygogramma; species Zygogramma bicolorata. The sequence continues at coordinate 536,200 of JAVJAQ010001889.1, read as the reverse complement.
ATAAGAATTTCTTCGAAATAGGGTCATGTTACTTGTAAAAAGATATATCTACACCTTTACTCAACTGAAATTACCAAAGGGCCATAAACTGGGCTGGTACCCTTCTGAGTTTTGGCTTTTGGAAAAACTAAAGTTGGTAATTTTTTTATTTAACGAAATATGGTGGATATAACTATATGATTTTTTTAAATTATTATTTATTAAGCTTTCTTACAGAATCGGTTAAACAAAAGTAAGAAATCAATATATGTCGAAAACAGCAATATCCAGACCAACTTGACAATCAGAGAAATTAACTTGAGGTGTCAGGTTAGATTAAATTTTTTTCTCCAAATTATGATGCGCAATTTTCTTACCTAATATCACACAAGCTTGAATTACTCCTGGAATTTTTTTTTCGTGCACGAATATTTAAAAAAAATCAAAATATTCGTGCCCTCTAGAAAATTTTCGGAAATGATTCAAGCTCGTATGATATTTCAGGTGAAAATTTCATGCCTGTGAATTTGAGCTAATGAAATGTTCGAATTTAGACCTATTGCTATGGTGGCAAATCTAGTTCTACTTGAAATTCCACTACATTAATTAATTTCCCTGCCTTAAAATATCACTTCAGTCATCTGTCATCTTTATTATTGACTTTTCAACGACAGTCGGTGTTTTATATCCCATTTTTACTACATTATCGTCCCCATTGTATATGTTTTTGTTATTTTCTGATTTTTATTGGCGCCATTTGATCTACATCATTTTTTTTGAGATTTTCTAATTCTGCTCATTGATTTCTTTCTTTTTTCAGTTCCCTACTCAACATTTTTCAATATTTCAACATTTTTCACATGTTTCAATCAACTGTGTCCACAATTTCAATTTTCTCATTCTCATTTTGTCCTATGAGAAATTATTCTTTGGCTTTCTTCTTCTTAGAATCAAAAAATAGAAATTACAACGTCTATGAAAAAAGTGAATCAAAGAATTTACAAACACTCTCTATTGATTATCTATTTTGTCGTATTTTCGGTCTTTCAGTGTTTTATAACAGGTTTTGAAGAAGTTAAATAGTTAAAAATAGAAATTCACTTCAAAATTTCTAAAGAGGAATAAAATGTTCGTGAATGACAAATTTCTTTAATGCACAAAGGTGCAGAATTTTGGTGCATTACTCCATCATCAGGTGTTTCTGAGTTCATCACTTCGAACTTTTTCATTTTTATAACTCATACATTTTTAAGGAACTTATTTTTGGCTTTCTCTTTTCCAAGTCAATGCGAAAAAATAAAAAACTTCTCTAATCCTGCGTTAACCACGTCAAAAATTTTCTACCGAAAACATGGAGTGGAGTGCAACATACCTTATTTTCCACTTCTTTCTAATTCATTGTTTCAGTTTTTTTATTTTTATTTCTAATGGCTTCTTGGGTTACCGTAACGAATAATTTTATTCCGATAGATTATTTATTCATTAATAAAAAACAGAAATCGAACTTGTATTTCAGCTAACAAAAAAACATATCAGAGACAACAGAATAAAAGAGTGAGGCCTATAACTATCGTGTTCATCAATAAACATACACGATAACTACGTTATACCAGGAAAATAACAAAACGTAGTACCAGGAAAATAACAAACGAATAGAAAGTATACTAGGGGTGTGGTAAGACACAGAACAGTTGATTGCATACCAAACGGTACCAAGCATTAAAAAATCTGTGTTTTAGGAAGCTATAGATGCAACCAACACTATCTAGATTCACATCTAAGAGAAATATTGCCACTTTAAAACATCTGGGGTATGTCACACCCCACATAGATAACGAAGGGTTAAAAAAAGTAACATATTTTAATCCTCGTTCATATGTGTAAATCATTCATAGACGTTCAAATCATACACCAAAAGGAAGAAAGAGTCTATTTGAAACATCTACTCTCCTGCCTACGTGGCGCAAAGGGCGCTTGATCACGTAAACGTCATTTTTCCTGCTCAATTTGTCTACCAATCCCTCGGAACATGAATCGAACAGATACAATTTATAGGATTTTTTTTTTCAAAAAGAGTAGTTTACGAAAAAATCATTTATCGAGATAACATTATTATTATATTATTATTGTTATAAGTAGCTGTTTTAGATACATATATAAATAGAGAGTGTTTGCTAAATATTTGATGTTACTTCTTTCATAAAAGTTTTGTGTTCTTTTTATATCAAGTTGAAGTAGAAAAAGACCAAAATCGCCTCTTCGATACTTTCTTCTCTCCACAAAAATAGTCATGTTCCAAACCCTATAAATGTTTCTCTTGCGTTATAAAGAGTATAGATCACAAGAAGAATTCCCTACGAATCCATTAAAAGCCTTTGAATACTGTAAAAAATTAAATAGGCGTACAAAAGGATTCTTCCACCCTTTTGAGTGGGAACATCTGTATCAGTGTCCCAAGTTGTCCATTCAACGAATTAGAGAGAAAAAAAGGCCAGGAAAAAAGACCGTTACCGACAGAAGATGCCCCAGATATAAATCGAATAAAATAGAGGCAAACGATAGTAAAAACGAGTGAAATAGGGTTTATAGCAGGGACGATAAATGCAGGGTCGGCACGTGTATCAGGTAATGGATAAATAATGATGTAGATCGAATTTGGCGTGTCAGAGTTAATGATGATTGTGTTTTGAAACATTTTGTTCGGTGTGTTGGATCAATATGGAAGTATTTTCGAACTTATACCAAGTAGCACACGTGCATTGGAATAATATTGGTTCAATATCACAGAAACATAGGCTTGATATATCATGAATAGTATATTGGCCATAAAAATATTCACAGTTTATATGAAGGCGGGTTCATTATTTGAAAACTGCTAGGCAAAAAGATCTCGATGTAATTTTTGGAGCGGAATCTTTTCTTTGAACTGCAATATTTCTTTTAAATATTGCAGTTCATTCATATTCAAATAGGACATACGTTCAACACAGCAATTTCAATATCAGTCCTAGAAGTTTTATTCGAAAATCTCGTTATATATTGTGACATTTGATTGTGCAAGTTTGAATGCAAGCACAATAATCAACCATTACTGGAATTTGCAATTTCATGCAAATATCGTTTTTGCAATAATTATCCGTACAAGTCCGTAAGTAAGCGAGTGGTGTAATGCGTCGTCGTTGACAGAATGAGATACATAAGCACAAGGATAACTTCAACAGAAAGGAAGAGGGACTAAATTTGAACAAAATTTGATATCCAGTTCTAAGAACAGCTAAGACGAAGCCAGATAGAACCAGGGAATCTGACGACCAACAGAACGCTGGTGGACCGAAAAATAATAACGAGTCAATTGCAGATTTGCAATCAGTCGTAGTAAACTCACATAGAGGAGTTCAACTAAGACCACGCCGCTGAAGATGGCTGCCGCAGATGTAGCCGAAAGCTCCGGAAGTCAAAATTCCACTACACGGCCCTCAAGCCCGAAAAACCAGAGGTGTGTCAGCACCGGCCGTGAAAGCCTACATTCTTACAAATAAGTACTGTTTGAACGTCATTAATTTGTGGTGAATACCACAATCTGAAAAAATCAGAATCAATATACAAGTGTAGAAGGCAAGTTTTCAAACTACCCCGAGAGGTTGCTGCGTCTCTTGAAAAACAGTTCTTTCTGGATAGAACAAGTCCAATTAGTCAGCAACTTCTCGTAAAGCTCAAATTTTGTCTTTCAAAAAAAAATTTAAGAGCTAATGTAAACAGTAAATGTAAATATTCGTCGTTGACAATTTTCATATCAAGCAAACTCATAGGGATGAAATCTTCCCCAGACAGCATGATGAAAGCAGATTCCTTTGATTTTTTTCCTGCCATTGCTCTCTCTTGCAATCATTTTAGAGTCGTTCCATTCTACTGTGTGATCTCCATCGGCAGTGAGAATGTCCTCTGTTCCTGATGTACATCTTGTGTTCACTCTTGCGCACTTCCAAAGGTCGAGATGTTTCACCGATATATTTTCGACCGCACGAACAAGATATTTGATTTGTGTTTCTCGTTGTGTTATTTGGTTTGGTATGTGTCGGTATTGACCTTAAAGTATTTGTTGTTTTGAATGTTTTCTAACATTATACCTATTGCCGAAACGAGGGACATAAGGTATAATGTTTGAAACAGGTTGTGTATTTTGTATAGGTTGTATGACTTCATTGTGGGCTGTGTTTGGATTTTCGATTTCTGTCAATGTTTTTTATATTGTTTCATCCAGAAAGAACTGTTTTGCCCTTCTACACCTATATAGAGTCCAATATTAATTCTTATGTGGCAGGTGAGAAAACCAAAAAACTACGGAGAAAATCGAATAAGGTTATCAAAAAATAAAGTCAAAGGTTTGATTGATCAAAGAAAATAATGTTCTGACAAAAACAATTGAGATATCGAATATGAAATGTTATTCAAAAATAAATGAAATAGTATGAAGACATGTTGCAACCAAGTTTCAAGCTGAGTATACTCACGACGTTTTGGTTGCTGGTATCCGCAATCGTCTTCGGGTGTATTTTGGTACTGCCGTACCAAAATACAAAATAATGGTACCGGTACCGGAAAATTAAAAATTTCAAATTCCCATAATTATTATTTTGACCACGAGCTATCAGTTTGTTCTATTGAACTTCGGAAATAATTTCATTCTGTCAGCAGATAGAAAAAAAATGTTGCTGGCGGAGTTGCCAGTTTTCAAATTTATCATTGGTTGCACTGAAAACACACCTCTAATAACAAGTCACCGATGCATACTTCAGGTACTTTGGTAGATATGAAATTACTGATATGTTCACTAACGGGAGGTGCGATTCTCTAAGAATCCCTGTCGGTTACGTTGGGTGGGTATCCCTGAGGGGTGCTATCACATCCGCGAGAAGTGCGAAACTCTCAGGATCCCAGATAGTTTTCGCCCAGCGATTGGGAAGGATGCTCAACTTGGGGAGACTGTCGCCTCCTTTTTTGTTTATGCTGCATTCTCCAAAACAATAACTGGTGAAGAACTTATCGGTTTATTCATATCAGATCAATGCATGATGGCAGTGCCATCTATCGGTTGAAAATGAGACGAGCAATGGAAATATATGTCTTCATAAAACGTTAGTTAACGAACCAATAATTCTTTCAATATATTGTACTATAAATATTTGAAATCATTGTTTTCGGTGTCGGTCAAGATGCTGATTTTTTTTACATTTCAAACTGATGTATCAGTCGTAAGAAATTGGTTCTCACAACTGGTACTTGCTGATATTTCAGTTAATTTACTGATTGACTGAATGGCAGTTTTCTGGAAAGCACGGAGCAGATGTCCCTGAATAGGTTGTTGGCCATGTCAGCCGTCATTTTGCTCATTATCTCATACATAATATCCTCATACATAATAACAGGGCATTTATGATGAACTCGATAAAAACAGGAAGTCTCTGGAATATTACTCGATTTGTCTAGACCTTTTGATACCTTGCATTCTGATCTTCTCTTGCAATAAACGTGAATTGATAGAAGAAACTGTTTATACTATGTGGTAGGAGATCATCCTGAAAATTGAGAAATGGAACTTCCTGTGTTTTATACTACTCATATTTTTTATAACTTTCGTTACTGCAGTTTTATTCTACAAGGATATTATGAAAGGAATACCATAAACTTCTTCATCTACACCCGTACTCTAATAATACACTTATATGCCCACAACCCGTTTTATAATGAAATCCATTACGATACAGATTTTTCATTACGATACAGATTCTCAACCAATAGAAACCCATTATTTTTCAATCGAGCATGATGTGCATGCTCTGCATTCGACGTTTGTCAAGTCAAAATCGGTGTAGGTATTGAATTTTGAAGAATATAGCCAAATTTCGATAATCATAACAAAATGTCTGATACCAGCGAATCACCTTCGACACCTCCACCGGCAGAAATACAGCTAGAATGGTTGAATTTTTCATTCGACAAAAGCATTATTTATGTCTTTATTTTTTCAATAAAATTTTCTGAGCTCTCCGTAGGCGAGCGGTCTAAGGCGCTGACATGTAGAATAGCTTGTTCAACTAGTTGAAAGAGACGTGGGTTCGATTCCGGCCACGAGTAATTTTTTTTCTTTTAATTTTTAATCTTCTCTTCATTTCTCATCGTTTCATTTCTCGAAGTAGTACTATTAATTACAATCTTGTAGAATTTTTCTAAGAAATGCGTTTAATTAGTATTATTGTGTGCAATACAAATATAAATATAATATTTGTAGTTCTTCACTATTTATCGGGCCTAGATAAAATAGCGTATGCAACTCTCATGTAATGGTTATTACATGATCGTTGCATAATATACTATTATCGATGCTTTGACAATTCAGCCACCACATTTTTCCATCCCCACACTTCCAAATCCAACAAAATAAAGAATTATTGAATATCATAAAAAGTTTGTTTTTATTTATTCGACTGATAAAACTCAAATTGTTCTTGCCACAATCTTCACTAGCACCGAATGATGGGACTAAAGTCGGACATCGCTTCCATTGTTTCAATATTTTCTCGTTCATTATCGATGATCAATACTACCAATGATGACAAAAAAGTTAATAAAAAGGTTGTTGATGAGGTGAAGATTGGATTAGATTAGGACCAGCTCACATAAGCGTGAGAGAAATGCACGTTGAAAAACGATAAATAACAGGACTCACTGAGGCCTGGTTTCACCAACGAGTTTAATCTGGATTATCTTGCTAACTGGAATATCTGAATGCATAAATGCGTACAAATATTCCAGTCAGCAAGATAATCCAGATTAAAGTCATTGGTGAAACAGGGCGTTAATGTTTAACTCTCTTTCAGTTGACTTGTATCTCACGAGGGAGTTCTCGAATCAATGATAATGCGCTCTCAGAAGTTTTTTATTTCAGTTTCCACAGATTTTATTCTTCTTCCTTCTCTTCTTCTTCTTCCACTCAGTGCGAATTATGAGAATATGAGAAAACATTCCTGGAACAGAGTAGTAGTAGTAGACTGCCACCTGAGACCTCTTTCATGAAAGTAGAAGTCTTGTTGCTACAAGAGAAACACAAAGAGCCACGATGCTAACTAATTGTTTTTTTTTTTCTTCGTTTTTCACCTGTACCTACATTGTCTTTCTCTTGTGGCTACAAGACTTGTACTTTTATAAAACAGACCCCTGTTGGATATAATTCAACGCCCTAGTCAAGAAGGTTGTAGTTTTATGAAAGATGTGATCTATCTACCTACTGTATGGGTATAGTCGGTCTGAACAAATTGTTCCCAGATGTTTTCAGATATATTTTTTTAATCCTACTAGTCATTCCTGCAACCTGATTCCAGACCTGCACAGAGGTAATGATCGTCGTAGATATCGTCGATGGACTGGCAAAGTGTGCCAAATTGGGGGCCGAAATACAAATGGCACCCTGACGGCATTCTAATGAGGGACAAATGACTTTAGCCGACTGAACGTTTCATTGGGAAATCAATCAATTCCTCCGAATCTATATTTGACAGCTGTTGGGCCACGAATAATTGATTGCTGAGGAATTGCCCCATCTTCGAGAAACTGCTACTTGGAAATGTACTGGAGTTGTTGGGCGAGTTCTTCGTTTGGTGATAAAATTAATTTGAAAGGGTGCTCATTTCCATTACTATAGACGAAAAATAACTGTCTTTTCCAAAGAATTGAAAATCTCAGGAATTAGTACAGGCTTATTTTAATACCAGGTAAACATATTATTTTTCGGCAAATCGTTCAAAGTTCGGAGGATATTGTTGCAACTCAGTACTCGCTTAGCTTGCGTTGAGAGGATTTTTCGCTGTTTCACCCAACCTTCATTCATCCAAAATAATGAAAAGACTCATTTGAAAACCTGATTGACTGTTTATTATAAAAAAATAAAAAAAAATCTTTGAACATCAAATAGTTGAAATAATATAAAGAAACACTAAAAACTGCACATTATACTGCTTCCTAACAGGATCGTTGATAAGGAGATGTGCTGCATTCCGGAAAAATGCTCTGGCGACCGTTTCTGAAGAGTGATCGATAAATAATGACGAATTTCTGAATAATGGATCCCGAATCTTGACCTCCCTCAATATTATAAAGATTCATCTGCTGAGGTTGCAACTTTGCTCCGGTCACCGTACTAAGGCAAAGTGCTTAGCGCGCATCCGTGCAAATTTGCAAATTAGAATATTGTTTTATATTTCTATTTCCTGTAATCGCATCAATTTTGATGTCTATGAACCTGGATTATTAAAGATGGAATTGTGAATACTGGGTGTTTTTGTTCTAAAATATTGAAGTTGAAACATCTTTCAATTTATGTATTTGATTTGATTGAATAGATTTTGAATTATTTAATGACGGATTCTTGGGTGTTTTCCGGGTTTGATGGCCGTGGTCCACAGGTTTTTATTCCTGACGTTTCGCCTACGACTATGGTAGGCATTATCAAAGTCTGTGAGGTAACGGACGCAATGATCTCGTTCTCACAGTAGATACTACTTCATTGACGTTATGATCGGCTTTATACCTGTTCTCCTGTTCGACGTCCGATATTATTGTGTTGGAGATGGGCGTGGCTTGTTTCCTCTTGACTGGTTTGGGTCGTGTGTGCTTTAGAGCTGGTAACCAGACTTTGTTGATGTGTATGCCTTCTTCTTTTCGGTTGAAATTGTCTTTATGTTTGTGAATCTCTATCGCTTCTCTGTGTAACCTGGGATAGTAGCTCTGCGTTCTGTCAATCACTTCCGTTTCGTCAAATGCAATCGCGTGATTGCCTTCTCCGAGTGCATGCTCGGCTACTGCCGACTTGTCTGACTGTCCCAGGCGACAATTTCTCTTGTGTTCGGAGAGCCGTGTCTTGATGCTTCTTTTAGTGGTTCCAATGTAGACTGATCCACAGCTACACGGGATCCGGTACACACCTGGTGTTGCCCAGATCCAAGAGAGCCGTGGGCAACACCAGGTGTGTACCGGATCCCGTGTAGCTGTGGATCAGTCTACATTGGAACCACTAAAAGAAGCATCAAGACACGGCTCTCCGAACACAAGAGAAATTGTCGCCTGGGACAGTCAGACAAGTCGGCAGTAGCCGAGCATGCACTCGGAGAAGGCAATCACGCGATTGCATTTGACGAAACGGAAGTGATTGACAGAACGCAGAGCTACTATCCCAGGTTACACAGAGAAGCGATAGAGATTCACAAACATAAAGACAATTTCAACCGAAAAGAAGAAGGCATACACATCAACAAAGTCTGGTTACCAGCTCTAACGCACACACGACCCAAACCAGTCAAGAGGAAACAAGCCACGCCCACTTCCAACACGATAGTATCGGACGTCGAACAGGAGAACAGGTATAAAGCCGATCATAACGTCAATAAAGTAGTATCTACTGTGAGAACGAGATCATTGCGTCCGTTACCTCACAGACTTTGATAATGCCTACCATAGTCGTAGGCGAAACGTCAGGAATAAAAACCTGTGGACCACGGCCATCAAACCCGGAAAACACCCAAGAATCAGTCACCTCCGGCCGTGAAAGTTTACGTTATTTAATGACGGTTCTCCATATTTGACAATATTAATGAACAATTTTAGGAAAATTGCAAATAATTCCATTCACAAATAAATGGTGCTTTAACACTCATTATAAAATTACTTGGGTTACTATAGAAACAGTTTTTAATCATTCATGTAGAACACTAGCAACTGTAAGGATTTCCTTACAGTAAGGAAATCTTTTTCCCAAGGAATTCTGTCTGGATTTTCAAAATTTACTAGCGATTTGCGGATATAGAATATTTATTTGGTGGTCCGTTCAAAGAATTGAGGGATCAAAAAGAGGATTATGAACATCAAAAATTAAATGATAAATTTGTTCCGGAAAAATCAAAATACATATTCGTCGGAAAATGGAATACATTTTTACCAAAACAAAGGGCATTAGTGATCCTTTAATAATTAGCACCAAATTGATGAAGAAATTTTACGATGAGTCCAGGCCAGTCTCGGATACCTACACAGTGTGTTAATGGGCAGATACCTATCGGAACTACTCCTTCGACAGACACTACTAAGGGCGTTAAATTTTATTCAACAGATGTCAGTGCAGGGCTCTCACCAAAAAAAACTTTGCTTTTGGTGATACAAGTGTCGGAATCAATTTTCAAATATTGGAATGGGTTCACTTGCAAATAGGGTTTTCACGTACCCGTTTATATATTATATTATTGTTGTTGTTCTGAAATTGTTCGTTTTCGTTAACCAGCTGACGAACTTTAACCCTCAGAAGTCGAAACTTGTGCGAGCAATGGATCAACGAGGCCTTACCTTTTAACGTGCGATTACCCAGCACAGTGGCCCGGCGAGGATTCGAACCCCGGCCTTCCGCTTGATAGGCAGATATGCTAACCACTACACTACCGAGACCACTACACGATATCGGGCATTATTTTTTCTAATACCCAGGTATGTCCGGGTACCTGGGTATTTGCGATTTTTTAAGAAACAAAGACAATTTTTTCATTATCATGTTCCATTCCATTACAATAATGGTATGTCAATAAGTCTCCTTAACTTATAGGAGAATCAGTCACATCTTTAAAAAGTCTTGTTCTCATAAATTAATTTGATACTGAAATTACTTTCTATCACAAAAATTAATTAAAATTAAAAACTATGACTGAATAATCTTTCTGCTCAGGATTAACAATTGAAAACTAAAATTCGCACACAGTTGAATAGTCCAGTTCTCAAGAACTGATTAGGAACTGAAATGACTACAATACAATATATTATTCTGTTATAAATGAACATTCTTCTCAGAAACAGTTGAAAATAAAGAATCACACACAGTTAAACAGCATATTTCTCATGAACTTACAAGAATCAAAAAAAGTTTTATGTTATAAAATGAAAAATTATAACATAATAATCTTTCTCAGAATGAATAATATTTATTGAAATCAACTTAACTTCAATCACTACACCAAAACCAATGAAAAAAACACGGCGCCATGAGTGACAATTTTGTAAATGGCCTTTAAATATGTGTAGCGCAAATTTGCTAATATTATTTTGAAAGTGCTACTTTGTGATAATTTTCCGAGAATGTTGATGAATTCGACAAAAGTAGGTATAGTCTTACGAACTCACTTGAGACAGCACAGAACCCTATGCCTGCTTATAGGATTAGTAATAATCTGCCGCCAGTGTTTCATCAAAGATACGTCGACTGTAAATGGAATTTCAGTTTTTCTGCTTTTTTGAGTGACTTCGTATAGAATATACCCGGGTCTAACAAAGAAATAGTGCCCGGCTACTAAAAATTGTATTTATCCAGATATATCCGAATCCGGATACCCAAGTAGAAAACCCTACTTGCAGATAAGTTTCGAGCTTGTTTGCTCACCATCACCACTGCAAGGTAAGTCCCAACCAACAACTCGTAAGTCGTTGATAATCAATATTAGAAAGAATTTCCTCTCGTGACTCCAGTTCAACAATGAATATAATAGGAAACTCTCAAAGATCATTCTCCGAAAACTCGAGAAAAACGTATATTAGTATATTGTTTTAATAACAATAAAAGTTGTTAAGTCTGAAGCTTCGACAAGTAACAGAGGTCTTGTATACCCCAAAAACTATTGCTCAACATTCCTTTAGCGGTTGCTGACCAAGTATACAACAATTGGATGGTTCAGAAAGAGCTAAAAATACAAAAATGCCTAATTCAGTATCATCGACGAGTTGGAGGGGGTGGAGATTTTCCATTCTTGGATCGATCGAATCAAACCAATCAATAATAAAAATTTACCTCGCCACCAAATGTACAACATATCTCCTGTTCAAATGACTGTTTCACTCTGAATTTTCTATTGGCAATTTCTGTCCTCGAAACCGGTGCACGATAAGTGATTGGTGTTTTTTTAGAGAATTCCGCCGAAAAGCAACCGAAACTTATGCTTCACAGTATTCAGAATCTCAAAATCGCATTGCATGTCAGATTGACGTTAAAGACAACTGACATCAAGCTGAAAGTCTTCGAATCAGTATCTTCATTCTCAATCTGAAAAAAATTAGCATCATTGACAACTGACACCAAGCTGAAAGTCTGCGAATCAGTATCCCCATTCTGGGCAGTCTGAATAAAATTAGCATCATTGACAACTGACACCAAGCTGAAAGTCTGCGAATCAGTATCCCCATTCTCAGTCTGAATAAAATTAGCATCATTGACAACTGACACCAAGCTGAAAGTCTGCGAATCAGTATCTCCATTCTCAGTCTGAATAAAATTAGCATCATTTGCGTCTTCGGCGGTTGTTGATATTGAGCATTTAATTTTTTGCCTCTTCCTCTTCAAATCACTGTCGAAAAAATTGATTCTTTTTACAAAAATGTTCGTGTTTCGTGATATCACTTTTTTGTATAATCTCATGAATCTTTCTTATAATAATTGTTTCTTTCTGTCTCAGATGCTTCAAGAATTAAAGAATCCTTTTCACTTTCAAAATAACAAATACTTCTCTTCTATGAAGGAATCTATCAAAGATCTGTGGTTTGGCATAGCATTCTCTCTTTCAAGATGAGTAGCCAGGTGTGATATATATTGTGAGAATAAATATTATATACCCTGTATTTATAGTCTTTATCAAAAGATAAATGACGAATTGTCATTGTAAAATGAAGATAAACGAGGTAAAGATTATTACAACATGGAGCAGTCAGTAGGATACGAACCTACGCTCCCAAGCAATAATAAAGTAACTACTGAAATTTCTATAAACAGCTCTGTGTCAATCAATGATGTAATGAAGTTCTTTGAAGAGATGGTGATGATCTTTGTTCCGTTCATCTTTTTTTTTACAATGGTAATTCCTTATTCACCTTCTGATAACCATGGTGAGAATATGAAGACTATAAATGAAGGGTATATAATATTAATTCCCACATATATCAAATTAATTCGTTGGCTTGCATCTTCAGACAGCATGATAATAGTATATTACGTAACGAAGTGTCTATTATATACGAGTGAAACATTGATTCATGATTTTTTCAGATTGTGGTAGGTTACTTATCCAAACAAACTACGGCAAAAACGTCCACCCGCCACAAAATAATGATTTTCAATCAGTACTTATCTTTTTATTTTCGTTGCAGGTGCAGAGATGTCCACACCCCTGCACATGTCCTGCGACAGGGGAGGAATGCAGGGAGTGCGGAGAGTGTCCCAGACAACTAGGAGAGCCCTGTGGCGACGACCGGCCCTGCGACGTGCAGAAAGGGCTGGTGTGCAGCTACAAGCACGGAGATCCGGAAGGGGTTTGCAAAGGTGGGTTCACTTTATTGTCAACATTGTGATTGCTCATCGAATTTGACCATATTTCACAGTGTTAATCAAAATAAAGATAAATCGTCATACAAATACAAATATATTTATTTCATCAGACTTGTGATAACAAGTATCGAAATTGTCAGAGTACATCACCATGGTCAAATTTCATTAAATGCAGGTCTAAAATCATATGGCTTGCTCAAGGACAATAAAAAAAAAACACCGATATGTCATCTTATACAGAGTACTCTGAAGTAATGATAAAGGCTAAAGAATAATCAACAGAATATAATCCTCAATACAATTACTTTTCAGCAATAAATTGGTCACGTTTAGTGACTGTTTGAGTATCGAGTTGCAAGCATTATACTATTTGAGTATATAGTAAAATATTTATCTATTTCAACAACTGAACTAACAGACAAAAAGTGTCCAGGATGTACTGAATCGCTCTCCAACCCTTTCATGTTCCTCAATGAAACTATAAGCTTCAGTTTAATTTTCCTCGTTCGGGTACATTATGATTTGAGTTCATGTTTCTGAGTGCTCTGAAGTTCCCCTTGAATTTGTTCCAGTTCAAAAAGATATATTGAGATACACACATTGTTTTGAACATTCTAATTGTTCTAAAGACATAAGTCTTTCATTAATATGTACACCAAATTTCAAATCATTCATGCAATCGGTATATAAGAACAACAGGGCGAAAGAAGACCGTGAATTTTCAATGAACTCGTCCATTGAAGCTCATACCCTGTCACCTGTCAGACAACAACTACTTCCCTGGCTGATACCACGAAGGGCGCGGCATCATATTCGATTGGTGCCATTGCAGGTTTCTTCGCAGAATAAAATCCTGCGTTTGCTTTCGGCGATACAAATGACGGAATTGATTTTCAATTATTGGGACGTGCACACTTGCAATGTTTTACCGCCAGTCCTAAAGTATTGCCATCGACTTTGTCGAGTATGTGTGCAGTTCCTTTTTCAGGGAATGGGCTATTCAGTTTGCTATTGGGATACCTACCTCGTCTATAGGCAGATGGCGTCATGAGTTCTTATTTTTCAGCTTCAGTCGGGATTTGATACTATGGAGGCTGTTTGATTTTCAATGATGGGGAGTCATCGACTTTATATTGATGATGGCTATATCTTGTTTTGAAGAGAGGCCAAATAGCCCGAAACCGGTCTGCAAGTGTGCCCGTCCCAAAAATCGAAAATCAATTCCGTCATTTGTATCGAAGAAAGCACATGCAGGATTTCCTTCTGTGGAGAAACCTACACTGGCATCGGTCGGATATAACGCAATGCCCTTCGTGGTATTAGCCAAGGGAGTATTTTTTTTCTGACAGGTGCCAGCCAGAATCCTACTGTGTAGGTAGTTTGGGATTGGCCTGAACGAATTGTTCAAAAGATGATTTGCCTCTAATCAATTATCAAGAACGAAATGTTACCGCTTCATCAGCTATTTTCCCAAGAACGGCATGTGTCGCTAATCAGCGATCACTACAATATTATTGTTCAAAGTACTGCCAATATTTCGGTGAGTCGTCCAAACATTTCCTATATTCAGCAATCCTGGAGACACAATTGAGATTTTCGAAATATTATTGGTATGCCAAACGCACTCATTAGAAAGAGACCAAAATGTATTTTTAATCTCTGTGATGGTGAAAGACATGTTCAGATAATGAGAATATTGACAATCGTTGGCAGCTTCATGAAGTTCATCTATTCGCAATGCCTATTTAAAACACAGTATGTATTGAAAATAATCTTGCAAATATTCATTCCTTGGAAGATTGTGAATGAAATAGTATGCAAACCACGGCAATAGATTTAATTTCTCTTTCAAGAAAAAGCTTACTTCGGCCTTCAGCCTCGGTAAGCGATAGTTTTCTCTCGATTTCCACGGTTTTCCCTGGTGAAGATGTGACTGAGATGTGTAAATGCATGCCTCCAGTAGTGAAAATATGTCTTTTAGATGTGAAACACACAAATAATGATTAATGGATTTAGAAGATAGAATGTTGTAAAATGAATCAATATCACTCGTTATATTCTCTGATTATTTTTCTATCTATCATCAAAAACAATAAATGTGTGAACAAGAACAATTTGTAAATGAAAAAATATGTCACTTCACTTTTTCTTAAGTTCATAGTTCGCTATAAAAGTTGATTTGAAACAGTAGCTTAGAAATTTTGACTCTACCATCACTTTATATTATGGAAGCCCTGTGCTTTGTGCACAAAAATCTAGCTCTTTACAACGTCAGCTCAGCGTCCACACGACAGTGCAATGATCTGATAATTATTCCTCATCACGTAACTTCTTCTCTTGAAAAAATCATTTATTATAGCAGCGCTAAATTATACAAGTTCGAGAGGTCTATAAAAAAAAAGATGAATTTTTTGATGATTCAATCTGAATTGTGCTGTTTCGTATATCATGCAATTATGTCTTTTTTATTCGATTTCAATTGTTAATCCATTTTGTAATCTGTCTGGGTATTATATCATTATCTTGCTTGTGTACTACTGTACACTTTCCTACAAACTCTTTGTTTTCCCGGAAATAAATTAATTGGAATTTGAGTAGTTGATCCTGAACTGCTGTTCAGTAATGAATAATGAATAATTGTGTGTTAGAATGTATATCTCATTGTTCTATCAATAACAGTCAAGATGGAGCAGTTTTGAGTTATAGCCGTAGAAAAAATATATTGTACTTCGAAATGGGGTTCTATATATTTCAGAACCATGTATCCAACAACTTACCAGGAAATTGAAATCGATTCGAACTAAAATGAACATAATGGGATCAGAAAAAGATCTTCAGATATGCAATAAACGGTATCATAACAGATATAAGTGTCAAATTTGACCAACAAAGGACATATCACTTTTCTTGAAACTGCAATGCCGGTGCAGAAAAAATTTCATAGTATTCTCTAGAAATAATCATGTTTAATGAAAATGAAAGTTTTCTTTTCAAGCAACAAAATCTCCATAATCTATCTGGAATTACGACCCTCGGCCGCTCTAGATGGAATTCGTCTCGTAGAAATAACTCATAATTATGACAAGGAGCATCCAGGCATAAAACAAAATTATTCACTGTTAGCGGAAAAAGGGCGAGAAAAACTTCGCGACTACGAGAACTCAAACAAATCTGAATATATTTTCTGAATCCGTAGAACGCCCGGATAATTGTTAAAGTTCTAGAAAAGTCACCCGAAGGGCGAAACACCGAGTTTCCACTCTATATGTATTCACTCAAACTTCGGCAATAACATGGAGTTCTGAAGTGGGGTTATATGGAATTCCATCCACCAGAGCCTATCGGAGTTTATCGGAAAATTCATCCGATAGCAACGAGTTTTCGAGTTAATGAAGCTTCGTTTATTCCAGATAAAGGCAGAAAGTTTACTGTTTTACCTCAAATTATGACTTCGTAAATAATTGAGGTTTCCATTTTGTTGCTCTTGAACAATTTGTGTAGGTCCAGAAAACAGGATACTTTTTCTTCCAATAACTTCTTTATCAACGATGATTATTGCAAGGTTTGGTGTCAGAACAGTAATCGAAATATAAACGGAAACCAACCTTATCATAATTAGTCTTTAACTTTGTTGTTTTCCAGACAGTTGACGCACTTCTCACCATTTTTTTCATTCATTATTTTTTTCCTGAAATTTTTATGTAAAAAATTCATAAATCCAAAATGAAAGGTATACTTTGCCCAGGTCGATATTCAGATTCAATTTGTAAAAACTTGGGTGTTTATGGCACACCCAGTAAATTATCATATTTTTAGATTACCTCAAATACTCTTTTCAGGCATGCATCGGTCATAGGTATCAAGTTCCTACAGGTTGGTGAAAATAATCAAGAACAAATCAAAGACCTTTGAACCTCTGTTGTCCTGGAATCGTTTTCCAATAAAACAGTTGAACTTTTCAGCTCCTTGCCAAAAGAGGTTTTTCCTTAGGCTTACAAAGTCCAAAAATGTGAAGTTAATGTTAAGTCGTATCTCCTCGCGGTGTTCTTCGAACATTACAGGACTTCCCTTGCTTTTGAATATTTTTATGATTATGAAAGTACTTCATAAAATTATTTGGCAGAAATAAACTGAAGACAAATAACAATTAATGTGGCCTTGAGCTACTTTTCGAAGATGCGGGACAATATAATGTCCAGCAAAATATCAAGACCAAATTATTTGATTATGTTGAAGAGATGAACGTCAGAATATGTAATGGGTAAGTATTGTCAATCAGAGATTGACAGACTATTAGAACATTCAAAATTTCATCTATTCAACTCTATGCAAACGCAATGGGTGCTGTGAGTGATACATGCCTGAAATTAGCATCTCTGGGGGATTCGATGAACCTAAGTATTCTGGTTGAGCCCATAAATGATGTCACCCATGTCATTACTCTGATATGTATCACCCTGTATAGTGAGTATTCTCCTTGAAAGCAATATACACAATTCAAAAATCCACTTGTCTGAACCATGAATTTTATGCGCCACTTGCAATACGCTGTATGCGCTGGTGCTGAACTGTACACTTTGAAAGAACTTGCCAAGAAATGATGGACCAGTGCTTCATGAATTATGAGAAATTGACATCAAAGAAGAAAACAAGTTTCTTCATGGCACTTTGGACAATTGATCTCACGAGGGTATCAGAGAGTATTGCTGATCCTATTTCCAAGGATCAACATGGCTACTCCGATAAGAACATAACACTGGATCATGCATTTGTTTCATCAGCGATGTATGAAATACCCAACTGTCATCATTTGCCACTCCGTAATTCACCATTGAGGTTTAAAAATTTTGATTTTCACGAGTCCCTCCTGACTGAGTTATCTTATGCGCCCTTATTTGTTCCACCAACACTGAATTTCACAAGAAACCCGATAGCAAATAGCACAGGAGAAAAGTCATATGCAAACAGTCTGTAGGATAAGTTCGTGGTAAAGGGTGTGTTCATATGAGATTATTATCATCCGAAAGGATCTTTCAATTTGTCTATGGAAGTTGTCGACTGCTTCTTGGTGGAGAATTAAATGAGATAGCTCAACTCATAGTAAACACTTCTCTACCAGCCTATTTGGGATCAATAAGCTTGAAGTAAATTGCTGTGGATATTTCCCAATTCGACTGTGTCCAAGCATCCATTCCTCATGTTTTTCTGCTAATGATTCGATTAATTCTTAATATTCTCTTCCAGAACCAACCGGAGTGCCGTGTATTGTATATAACAATACATATGTGCATGGAGAAACTTTCAGTTTGGACTGTAGAACGCAGTGCGCCTGTCAAGTGAGTATTCTCATTATATTCCAGGGACAACTGCATGAAAAATGTTTCAAATATTTCTGTCAAATTATTAATATTATACATTATGAAAATATTCATGTAATGACCAACTGAAGAATGTTATCAGAGGGAAAGGTCGACGCATCAATTGAGTTTTTTTATTGCCATCAGTGTTTTGCTTCTTTCAGATGAAGGGCTTCATCTTACCTTTGAATCTCTGACAATTAGATCAAAACTGTAATCAAGATTTTCCATAATGATGATGTTTGATATCCTGAACTATCGTCCACTATTGATACAGTCGAATTTAATGATAATAATGATCATCTGTCAGTGTTCACTGAAGAAAACTTTTTCATGCAATTGATAGAAATGCTCGATGGATCATGAACATCCATATTGAGAACATACTGATATAGTTTCACCATAATGAGGTCTATAAATCCGCGACAGCGTCCAACTATGCTGCTCTGCTCTACAACCTATACAGGGTGTTGTACGTGGCAAAACTCGAAGGGTTGAATCTTTGAGTAATTCTGAGACCAAAAGTTAATATGAAATAGGTCCACTAATGCTTTGTTTTCAAGATACAGGGTGTCAACATTTGTAACATTTTGTGTCATCGAAAACTAACTAAAAATTCGAAAGATTACTTTAGTGTTATCTCATTTGTTCAATCATAATTAAAATGTTGTTAATGGTTGGCTAGTTTCATTTTGTTGTACCAGGGACATGTAATGAAGTGTTTTTTTTTCTTAGACTCAGAGCAAGATAAAGAAAAATGATGGAAATAAAAAAGTTGGAGTTCCAGTAGCTCAATGAAAAAAAAAATACAAAAATTTCAAAAAATCATTGGGGCATGTTTTTTTGATCGAAAATATTGGTTAAGGTACCTTTTGGGACGACACTGGACATAATGATTCCAATATAGCTATGTCCAAATCAGCCAGTTATTATCCTTAATACCACCGCCAAATTTTAGAAAAATCGGCCGAAGGATCAATACCTTTTCATTTCACAAATGTTGACACCTTGTATTTCGAAAAAGAAGCATTACTGCAGGGGTGCTCAAACGGTCGATCGCGATCGACTACTCGATCGCTTTTTGAGTCGATCTTGAGAAGAAATTTCCGATATAGAACTATTCACAGATTTTGTTTTAGAAGATAGGTCACTAGAACAAAATGAAATGAATAAACTACCAAAATTTGTTCGATCCACAATTAGGCCAGAATAACACCCTCACCACTTTCTCTCATCGTTATAAAGTCCTGCTATCAGAAAAAGGCGGCGGTACGTCGAAAAAAAGCCGCGTTTGGGTCAATTTATTTGTGCGAGTCTACATTTTTTGATATGATGACAATTAAGTCGAAATATCGCAATCGACTAACTGACGAACATGATTTGCACTCGGTAATTACGTACCCTCTTATGAAAAGTATGCTGAGGACATTCAGTGTCACGCTTCAATTTCCAAAGTCACCCTTTAGTTAGGTTTAGACATTACAACTCGTTTGTTTTCAAGAACTCGCAATGTCGATAATTTTTTCATTGACTTTGTAGAGTAGACCTACACTCAGAGTCGATCGATTGTAGTCTAACAATATTGAGGTAGATCGCCAACAGTTCAAGTTTGAGCACCCCTGCATTACTGGATCTATTTTTCCGTGAACTTTTTTCTCTTAGAATAACTCAAAGAATCACCCCTTTCAATTTGGCCACGCACTCAAATTACACCCTCTATACGTATGTATTGGTGATGTTGAAGAATACACTTTCTGCATGCTGCCTCAATACCTAATTTCCCTATATGTCACAAGAATTAATCACCCGGATGTACCCTAACTTTTTTTAATGAAGCACCAAAAATTTGTTATGGCATTCTGATTCAGATTCAATTATCTTTGCATGATTTCTCATCAGTTCTATAATAATTATCATTTTGTCGTTCATCTTTGCTTGGTCTCTATTGAATTATATGTTTTTTATAGCTCATGTTGAAGTGATTTTTATCAACTCAAACGAGTAGACTAAGTGGCTCTTTGACCGGAAGGGTGGATAAGGTATCACTTTATACGCAAGGGTAGAAAGAGTACTTCATTTGTTTAATATTTCATTAAAATATAATTAATAAAGTAAAACATTGATTATTCAATTTTTTGTGTAACACCAAATTACATTCTAGAGATGAATAATTCAACCAAAACTCTCCCACACTCCTACTCTGTACTGAAAAATTTTAATTTCACATTTCAGATTGCCGGAGATGTCACTGTCCCCATCGACTTTCTTCACCTTCCTCCACGTAATGAAACCCTTATAATCTTTCTCATGAATTACTTTCGACTTCAGTGGCAGTCATCTTGATACTGCCTCAATCACTACCATTTTTAATTCAAACGGCAGTCCAATTTCTTTCTTACTCGCTTATCATCAGCAACGTTTCATAGAGTTTTTTGATGCGAAAATTTCAATTTTGATGATGAACAAATTCCACTATAACCCCATAGCAACCCATAGCAAAGTGTATTATTGAAACGATTCAGAAGATGGCAAGGTATTTATGAATTATTTTTCTCAAGTTTTTCGACAAATCGTGTGCTATAGAAAAAATGATTGGTACTGGGGAAAAACCGCACACTTTTTGCCCATGTTCCGATTCCCTGTCTGGTTAAGCCATTTCTCTGCTATGTGGAAGGAATGTGCTTATTCAGGTTTCAAGTTATACTTCAAGTATTCCATCTTGCTCATTCTACAGACTTCTTTCTCTTAGGACCGGTTCATTACTTGTATTGTCTATGGGTTAACTAGAGTGGTAACTCGAGATGACCAGTAAAACGGAACGGCTAAAGGCCATCACAGACACATTTAACGCATAGCATGAGTACATAAGAAGTTTTGCCAATCAAACTGCTAGTTGCCACCGCCATATTCCTTTCACATTGAAATTTCCATAAGGATGAAAACCTATGGAGTTTCCCTTATGTTCAGCCAATGAATATATGTGTTTGAGAGCACGTGATATTGTCAACGTCGAATCAATATAGGTGTATCAATAGCCAAAGCCAAAGCAATAGAGAAAGGCTGATCACCAGTAGCAAGATATCTGAAAAATCATGAGTACATTATTTGCACCACAACATTCATATTGTATACCTTAAAGCGATAATCAACCAAAATTCTGGAGGTATTGCCCTTCAATTATTTTTCTTCAAATGCGAATATAACATTCCAAGAAGTTTGATGATCGTTTTTAAGTCCATTCTGCAAAATCGAAAAAAATATTGATCGGTCCAATTTCATTTCTTGAAAAAAATGATCAAAAACTCCTTGCAGATTTCGCTTCCCGTTAGAGTGACGACACCACCACCTTCTATTACACCACCATTTATTTTGCCTTCCTTTTTAATGAAGGGTACAAAATAACACAACTGAGCCAAATGAAGCAATATTCGAATATTATTCTAGATCCATCATTTCAGGTAAAAGTTGCATTATGCTGCCCATTTGAACTGTTCAACATTACATTTGTATTGTACAATTATGTAGAATATGTACAATATTGTACCTTACCTAACAAGTGCGGAAAGTGATACTTCTCCGCACTCGATCACGTGCGGAAAAGTCACTTTACGCACGAGTTACTTCACAATTTTTTTCTACTAGCATGCAGAAGAAACCCAAGAGTTAACGGAAAGAAACATTTATTATTGAATACATATCAAAAATTAATTATTATCAATATTAATATCTAACGTGCAATTTGTTGCATTCAGCAAATCGACTACAGGGGCTAAAATATTCCCAATGAAGTCAGATTTCGGTTTTCCACTACTTTGTGAGCAATGTGGCCGGAAGAGGCCATAAAATTGGTTTTGAGAAGGTAGTAGTGTTTTGACTGACAGATTTATTTTTTCTTTGCTGCTACGGTAATTCGAAGTGACAAATGAAAAATGTCAGATGTTTATTATTTTTTTTTCTGAATGAATGACGTTTATTCGTGCTAAAAAATCGAAACAGTTTTGTTAAAATATTACAGATATGAATAAACATAAAAAAATCCACGGAAGTATTATAAATACTTGTTCGTGGAGTTACAATACATACAATTATGAGTTAATACAGGTAATAGAGAATTTTGCTTTGCAAAATTAGGCAGGAGTTATTTTATTGCATGGATAGTTGCAGTCTGACGTACTCAACCTAAAAACACAAAATACTTACAAAAATGGCGAACGGAAGTGCCGCCATTTTGTGAAAAACCGTTTGGGCCATTATCTCCGTAACCGTGCACTTTAGGCGAACAATTATCAGGACCTTTTTTATAGATAATTAAATTTCCTATCTTTTTTATTCAATAATTTTCTTCGTAGCACTTACCGTTCACGACTTATATTATTATTACTTTTTGTTTATTCACTATTTTACCGATATCTCTTTAAATAATTGTTTAAACAATAAATTGTTCGAAATAAAACTTTTGAATCGATTGATTTTCCACAACTTTTATTCGAAACTTTTTTCTCTAAAGTTAATATTTTTGAAGTTACAACGCGTTCAATGTCGTTCTACAGAGTACAAGGTTATTAAGAACGAAGTATGCATAGCGTAATGATGTAGCGAATCCGATACATAATACAAAAAAATTGATTTTAGAATTTTTTTGATTTAATAAATAAATAATAATTCAAGTTCTTACCTGCAAGAAATAGCGAATACCCATTAAAATTTTTTCTTTGTATTTTCTTTTATACAATTTAATATTACTATAATTCATTTAAAAACTACTACCATAATTACACGCGCAAATAAAAAAATGGAATATTTATTGAAGAATATATGTGAAATTTATTTTCACAAATGTACACCAAAATGAATCATATGTCTTCTCTGACTCTTTGGCGTTTCGAGGATGGTGAATTTTCGATGTTGGTTACATTCTCCTCTTCCTCTTCGTTATCTTCGTCAGTGGCGTATAAAGATTGTAACGCCTCTATTAATTTGTCGTTAGAATCATCACCAATATCTTCATCGATGTCGCACAATTCTGTGTTGTTGACAATTACTTTCAGCTGATTAGTCCAATCCTGCTTTTTGGCACCCACAGGCTCTGCCAGAGCCAGTTCTGCATTTGCAAGTACGTCAGACTGCAACTATCCATGCAATAAAATAACTCCTGCCTAATTATGCATTATGGACACGAGTAGCTGGCTCCCTATTACCTGTACTAAGTAAATAGGGATAAAACTAAGTGTAAAATAAATGAGCATTAATTGAAATTATATTCAATCAATTTTATAAAATACCATAGCATAGATGAACATGGGTAAACATACAAACATTTCAATATCTGCAGAAATGTTGAAGCTAATGAGTAATAAATACATATATTATGGGCTATTATGAATCATAGTAATCTATGAAATAAGACAAAAATAATCATAAAGAATATATTGTGGAAAGTGTTTCAACCTTCAACCAGTTTTTGAATGTCCATTCTTTCATTTTTCTTCACAAATGATATTAGTTGTTTTATTCGGCATTCATTTTATGAGCCTTATACCAGGGCCATTCAGAGAATACTGAAACCTACTTTTCTTTTTATTTGAAATTATAGCAGAATTCTGATAATTTTTTCTTATTTACAGTCATTCTGTAAACCACAACCATGAAAATATATATTTTACATATTCAAATGTCAGTATACCTCCCAGCCCAAACGAGTGACAAATTCCTGCTCGTATTACACACTATACTTTTTCTAGAACACACTTTTTGCTAAAAATAATACTATATAACGAAATTGAAAGTCAGTGACTCATTCTTAGCTTTATGGTGCCCGAGAGAAGCAAAGTCGACTTTAGCATTGAATATTTGACTATACAGTGGATGCTTTTCTTGGTACGAATAGTTCTTCAAAATATGCCAACATTATATTACCAGAAACACTTTTAGCTTTTTCATTTTTTCTTCCATTCCATAAACTGTTTGTATGCAGTTTCTTATTTTCCTCTTGTAGTTGAAGGTAGTAAATTAAATGACAATGAATTACATCGTTCTCCTAGTTCTGGCGGAGTATTGATAATTTCAGATCTGTTGCTATCCATTCAAGTTTAACCTCATTTAAAAAACTATGAGACAAGAATATTTCACAAATATTTCATGCTTGACTTGTTGACATTCAAATGATTCGATAGATGTCGCTCCGTTGCCTAGCAATGGATAGTGTGTATATGGGTATTCAAATTTTGGCACAGAAATGTCACTTTATTCACAATCATATACGTAATGCTGTCATTACTAACGTCATTGAAGGTTGGGAGGTGTTACGAATTGGCAAAATTATAGAATGTTACGAAATAAGTGTGTGAATTTAATGAAACAAAAAGAAAAAAAATACTTCTATGAAAAAAATGATCAGAACAAAAATAACCCTAGAATCATGTGGAAAACACTGAAAATATTGATCGAATCAAAAAATACGACAGCTCCCTTCAGCGGTGGTATTCAATTTGATGTAAATGGTGAATCTAAAATCTACAAAAACAGTAATGGAATTGCTGAATCGTTCAATAATTATTTCATTGATAGCATTCAAGAAATTGTTAACAGTATAAACGATGTCAATGATAATTCAGCCAGTCAAAATTCGACTCCAGCGAACTATTCACTAGTCTCATTTAAAAAACTCGCATTATCAGACTTATCCATAATAATAAATAATCTAGAAATGAAATATAGTGATGATGTTATTGATTCTAAATTCATCAAGAAAACTTTCGGTGTGATAGGACATGCACTGTTACATTTCATAAATATTTCCTTGGAAAAAGGTAGATTCCCAAATAAACTCAAAACTAGCACCCTTGTACCAATACAAAAGGTTCCAAACACCATCAAATCTGGGGAATTTAGACCTATAAATACCTTACCGTGCGTGGAGAAAATTTTAGAAATGGCAGTATATGGTCAGCTTATCGAATATCTGGAGAATAATCAAATTCTATCAAAATTTCAATCTGGATTCAGACAACTTCACTCATGTGAATCTGCTATTCAATTAACGGTGACAAAATGGAAGCAGGCAATTGATAGGGGTGACTACACTGTGGCAGTATTCTTGGACTTGAAAAGAGCTTTCGAGACAATTGACCGAGGTATTTTATTGAAAAAATTAGAGCGAATTGTCATTCAAGGTGTTGTTCTTCAATGGTTCGAAGACTATCTATCTGATCGCAAACAAATCACCAAAATAAATCAGAGCCTATCGAATCCTCGTAACACCTCATATGGAGTACCTCAAGGAAGTGTATTAGGTCCTGTACTTTTTTTGATTTATATGAATGACATACATTCTATTCACGATTGTGACTTCATCAACCTATTTGCGGATGATACCTTGTTGTCGATTTCGGATCCTAACATTCAAGTGGCAGTCGATAAAATGAATATGAACTTGGAAAAAATATTCTCATATCTGAACCAGAATAAACTAAAACTTAATACTTCCAAAACTAAGTGTATGATAATTTCAACACGTCACAAATTATCATCAGTGAATGCAGCTGATTTTAGCGTGGGGATTGCGAGTGAAATCATAGAATTTGTGAAAGAATTTAAATATTTAGGTTTTATGCTCGATGAATGTTTGACCTTCGGTGCTCACTTTGATTATATATCCAAAAAGATTTCAAAGAAACTGTATTTCTTCTCAAGAATTTCAGCAAAACTAACGATGTATTCGAAAATAACTCTTTATAACAGCATTATACAGCCACATTTTGATTATTGTGCCAGCATTTTGTACTCATTAGATCTAAACAAGACATCAGCATTACAGAAACTACAAAATCGTGGCATGCGAGTCATTTTGAGAGTTAATAGATACGCGAATATTTCAAATATGTTAGACTGCCTACAGTGGTTATCTGTCTCCCAGAGGTTGTATCAAATGGCCATGATTTTCATATTCAAATTCCTACATAATTTGTTGCCCAGCTATTTGGAGGATTTATGCACTTTTCGATCTGAAGTACATAACTACCAAACACGAGCTAGTATTCAACAGCAGTTTCATATTCCGAGAGCCAACTTATCTATAACAATGAAATCCCTTTTCCATAAGGGCCTGAAAGAATATAACAAACTTCCAGTATTTTTAAAAGAGTGCACTAGTGTTCATCAATTCAAAAAAAAACTCGTAACTCACATAAGATCTCTTCCGCAGTTGTCATAACATTCTAACATTACAATACTCATTAAAATAGTCATTGGAATTAGATTGGGTTCATTTATTGTGTCTTTATAATATTTTTATATCATACAATTCTAGGTATCGTTTTGATAATTGTTCATGTTCATTTATAGATATGCTTTACTTAGCTATTGTTTGTATATTAGGATATTCCTATTTGAAACAAATAAACGTCTTAAATTATATACCCCTACTGCCCGTCCTCACTTCCCGCCCTCATTTCATCTATTCTAAACTTTATCTGTCATTTATTGACTTTACATGACATTCATTTATATTGGTGACAATTGTATACCCTGTATAGTCACGGTAACAATATATCTACTTGATTAATCTGAGAAAACCGCGTTCTTGGTAATTTGTCGTTAAATGTAATATTTTAGATAAGTTCAGAACGAAACAAAGATCTATTAACTTTGATCGAAATATGATGGTTGTAAATAAAATAGTATACAAACCTCGGTAGGAAATTTCATTCCTGTCTCGAGATCATAGCTAACTAACTGATCTCACGACAGGAATGAATCACTTCACACCTCAGTGTGTGATATACCATCGTGGCACAGCAATGTCACTTTGCGGCACACTTATGTCAAATTTCAATAACTATGAGAAATAATCATGTTTGCGAACTCAAAACTATGCAGAAAAGCGTGTTTTGGAGTGTGGTTGTAGAAAAAATACTTTCTCGTCTTGCATAATAAATATCTATCAAAATTTCCTAGGAAAACGATGACTATATTCTATATTCTCACCCCAATTGCCAATCTCCTCATTCTTTACAAGTTCTCCAGCACGCTCCACAATTTCGCAATGCTTCCGACAACTATGATCAAACGTAAATGGGATTTTTAACAGGCGACGGATTTTTTCCTCGGATTATTACATTCAAATTACAGAGTCTTTGCACAGAGGGCTCAAGCGTAACTTTTCGTCAAAGTGAGAACTTCGAGCGGGTCGCGAAATAGAACAAAACGTCGTTTATGAGCCGGCGAGTTTGTTCTCTCTCAGAAAGTAATTGTTCAAAGCGCATTTCCGGTAAATGGAGCAAACTGATTTCGAAAGAGCGCGTCGCCATTTAGCTTGATTTGATTTGCTCTTTAGTCGGCATTAGGCAGGGTAGACTACACGACAGGGACTTTCATAGTTCAACGAGGAAAACATTCTGAAACATATTATGGCGTCCAACTTGGACAAGGATTTTACCCTTGCAAAAAGTCCCAAGTCTTTGGCATTTCTGTATGGACGCGTTCAGTAGTGCTACACCACATTCATCTATCAAAAAACCTTACCCTGAGCACAGCGGGGTCAAAGGATTGAGACATTTTTCAACTTTTTGCTTGAATATGGTTGAAACTGTTTCTTGCGGCTTCCTTGAATTTTATCTCGAATCGGTGCTCCTCCTTGTGTATGACCTCGGCTTCAGACCATTTAGTGCTGTAATGGTTTGTCCAAATATGCTCCGCTACCCCCGATTTTGTGGACTCTCCCCGTTGAGTATTTTTCTTGTGTTCGCACATGCTCACCTTCAATGGCCTCCTGGTTTCTCCTATGTAAGATTTGCCACACTCGCATGATATCTGTAAACGCAGTTGTTGGTTTCGCTGTTTTTATTAAGTGGTCGAGGTTTCGTGAGTTGGTAACGTATTCTGTTCCCTGATCTATAATAGACTCTGACGTTGTATTTCCCTTCTATGATCTTAATCCTCTCTGAAAGTCCTCTCACGTAAAGAAGTTGTTTCAACGCCTCCTCGGCATTCCTTTGATTCGCCCGAGTCAATTTCAGTGATTCACAAATTTCTTTGATTAACCGTTCTTCTGGAAATCATTCCTTGTGCTGTTCAGTTCCTTGTAGAGACTTTCTTTGGTAATGCAAATATTTCAACTCTGTTATTTTATCATTCGATATCTCATTTTTTGTGTCACAATATTATTTTCTTGATCAATTAGACCTTTAATTTTGTTTTTTTGGTCAAAGAATCCATTCCAACCGTTTTTTTCTATTTGAATGCCTTATTCGATTTTTATTTTTATAAGTTTTTTGTCTTTTATGCTCAGTAACGGTTTCAAAAGAGTTAATGATATAGGCAATGGAAGTCCGAATCAATACTCGGAAACTTTTACATACAGAAAAATTTGCTGTATTATAAATTGAAGTATACTAATTATCCTTCACAAAATGCAATATCAACTCCAAGGACGCGAAGAATAAATAGTTCCTTTTTAGCATTATAACGTTGGCTAGTTTTTGGTTATCAAAGGAAGGAATGTCACCGAAATGTCAATTGAGACTGTCAGGAATTGAATATTTCAGAAATGTCTGGAGATTGTAGTGGAAGTATTCAGTTATTACCCATTCTCCCACTGAAGACCTCAGGAGATATTTTTCTCTGAACGAAACGAGATCTTATAAGGGTTGGAATGAAATATTATCCTGATGAGTGACACTTTTTCTACTTCATTTATTATTTTGCTTTGTGCAGATATTTGATTTAATTTTCATATGCATGTTATTCAAATTGAGCAGGAAAAAGTGATTTCTATGTGACCCCCAGTACCCGTTGTTGCCATATAGGCAGAGGAGTAGCTGTTTTAGATGGACTCTTTCTTCCTTCCACCTATCAAAAGAGAGTTTTCGTATTTTTTTTTTATTTTACTTTTTTCATAGGAGTTGAGACTTCACTTTTTTTATTCGGAGAAGAAGAAAGCCAAAAAAGTAATTCATCAATAATCAGGACGCATAGCGCGTAAGAAAAATAATTGATCAAAAGCCTTCATCAGTACCTCATAATCCAGGTTGTAAAAAATACAGGCCCGTATTTGAAAATATATTTCATGAACGATATATAGTATCATAAAAAATATGAAATTGTATATAGAATTCCTCGAACTCACTTCCATATTGTTCGAAATAATTAAACTGTTTACCTTAATCGGCTCTTTTCTCTTATTCAACACACCTTGTGGGTCTTATTGTTTCCGAGATGGACCTACCTAAATCACTTGAAAGGAATGTTTTCAATAATGATAAAAATTTAAAAAAAATGAGCGTACTACATGATTTTTGTGAATTCATAAACACAAAAAATTGAAATCACCAAATTGAGAGAATATAATTAGTTTTTGAATGAATGACTAACAAAAATCGCATCAAAATTGAGAAATACATTGTACTAGTTAACCCGTGTCCACTCGTTGGTCGTTATTTTTGTGATGCAATTATATTGTGTAGTTCTTAGTAATGATTTTTAGAGGTTCATCACAGTGTTGTGAAGTGCAGTCTTCCTGAATGATAATCATTGCAACCTATTACTTTATTTTAGTTGAATAAACAATTAGCATGTTGAATAAACAAATTAAATGAGTTTAATCCACATAGCGACACATCATGAGACTTGCATTTTGCTTCGTTGCATTTTTCGAATAACTGGAACAATAGTTCATATCCTCCATCCTCATTTCAACTGTTTTTCTGTCCTTTATTGAAGTCACATGATGTACCGCACATAAAAACTAGAAACGCTCTGCGTAGCGTGGCAGTAACAAAAGATCTAACGCAACACTATTTGAAATTCTATGTACCACTTGTAACTTCTGTACAAGACCTGCAGTTTCGACGAAATAAAGTATTTTTAAGGAAAACTCGACTCTCTGATTGATTTAACGTTGGAAGTACCCTTATATGGCGAAAACCCCAACAACAGCTCTGCTTTCTGGGCGCAGTCGAAAATGCGTTTGAAAAAAGTCAAAAATGTTATAAACCCCATTTTTTATTCCGTTAGACAATAAATTTCGATAAAATACAAAACTCTTCTTGAATCATTTCTGTTGAAGAACATTTCTGCAAAATTCGAAGTAGATTGAAATATGTTGTCCCGTACAAACTTTGACTCCGTTTCCATCCCCTTAGAGGTGGAATTCCGAAAAAAATCTTATCGGAGGCCTAGGTCATACAAAGAACAAATCCTTCAAGTTTCAGATCTCTACGATGAGTGGTTCAAGCTGTGCGTTGTATAACCCCTAAAATAACTTTCTACCCCTTTTCAACCCCGTTAGGCGATTAATTTCAATGAAATACGAAACAGTTCTTCCATCAATTCTGTAAAAGAATTTGTATAAATAAAATAGAATCCTATTTTTCACACCCTTACGGGTGGAATTTCCGAAAACACGGTAAAAAGGCATAAAAAGTATCCTGACTCCGTCTGTTGGTCCTAAACTATCTCGCCACCAATTTTCGGTTATAATTGCACGAGTGCATAAAAATTACGAGGGCTCTTTTACAAAATATGAATATAACTGAATGCAATTTGTATAAGATATCACGCTTGAATGGAAAATTATCTGGTCATTTTTATGCACGAATGTAATTCATTGGAATATTTCACGAAAAAAGAAATTCTCAAGGAAATGTTATTTTTTGTTCATTTATACTTTCCTCTATAGATTGTATGGAGCACTCACCAAAACGCGAAATGTTTTTCTATTTTTGAAGTCTATCTGACATTTATTTGTGTTGTTTACTGACGTCTAGCGATACGGTTTCGAATGTGTTGTTATGGTGACTTGATACAATGCAATTACCGCTGTAAGTTTTCGATATTTGCATTGCTCTTATGGGACACTTTATATATGAGGGGAATATTCACTTATAATACCACAGGAGCTTCAAAATTATCGGGTATTTCCCGATAGGTTCGTTGCAAACAAATGAAGGAGTCAAGTTTTTCAGGTTAAAAAATCACGAGCGCGAAGCGCGAGTGATTTTTCCTGAAAAACTTGACGACTTCATTTGTTTGCAGGGAACCTTGAGGGAAATGCCAGATAATTTTGAAGCTCGTGTGGTATTCGGGGGATTATTTTTCCGTCCCAAATGTCGGCCAATAGAATTGCACCATGAGACGAAATGTACAGTTAACAAATAAGAATTTCATAATGAATAAAACAACATTTAATTAAGATTCAGGCTAGTAGCAATTAAAAATACAATTGTTGTAAACATTGGTGCATGTTTTCTTCAAGTCAGAGTTATTGGTAATGGTCCCAGAAGAGGTAGATGGCATGAGGTTTATGCTGTTGATGGCATTTTCTGCAGTAGGCTCACTCCTTCGCAGTTTCTTGACAATTAATTCGTGGTGTTCCTGGTCGAGTTGGAGATACGGCTTGATGGAGTTACTGTTGGCATGTCCAGTTATTTTGATTATCTGCTGCTCTCCCAGGCCCGATTTCGCTAGATTGGAGACGGCTGTTGCACGACTGGAGTGATTGGTGATTTTTTTGGTACCAAGGTCAAGCCCAGCTTTTTGTGCTGACTCCTTAACCCACTTTGAAATCGTGTTTTGGCCTACTGGGGAATCCTTGTACCACCTAGCGCCTGGAACTTTATTCCAGAATGGATTTTGGGTCAGGAATAGTCTGTCGCTCTTGATATTGGCATCTCTCTTCTCTCTCAATTTCTGGAACAGTCTCACTGGGCACTTGTCAGGGATTTCCCGATTCTCCACCAGCCACTTGCTGTCTGATAATTTTTTATCGCCACCTTGTGTGGTCTTGCTGAAAATTGGATTGTATTCAATTCTCCCAGTTGTTTCCCCGTCATTTCGCTGTTCTGCCTTGAAGTGATGTATTGACGCCATGCTGCCCTCACCACCTCTCCAAGCCAATTCCACTGATATTATCATGAATAATTTTTTCTGGAGGCCATCAGGAGTTTCCTCGTCCCAAACAGTGGTCATTGCATCCCAATCTTTTTCCTCCAACGCTGCTGCACTTGCCCTCCGTTTTTCCGGAATCGATTGTAAAGCCTTACGCTTGGCATCACGAGCTCCTCGAGCGGTCTTGAATGCAGCATCCGAAAATGGGTTGATTTTGATGTCGAAATCGTTCAAATACTTTTCTTGAAGTAATTTGGCAGTCTGATTCCACATTGTTTTTATTGTACCTTCCTTATAGTCTTCTCCATCCATTTTCTTCATATTGTAAGCGTAATCTTTCATAATGTTTGCCAATTGCGCTTCACTCGTTTCAGCACTCAATGTGTATTCCCTCTCAGTACAAAAAGTAGTAAATTGGTTCCAAACTGTTTTTTTTGCCTTCTCCGTATTAATGGGAACATTTCCTTTGACTTTTTTATCGATGGTGGACAGAGAACAAACTCCAAATCGACTCATTTTCATGCAAAATCTCCAATTTTCACAATTGAATTCAACCTGTCAGTTTGACGTTTGGTTAATTTGACTGGATCATGTTTTGTTTTTTATATATAGCAACTACCAGAGAAAATTTTCAAAAAATTATCAAAGGTAATACCACGAGTCCTTCAAATTTAATCGATAAATTTTCATTTTTCACAAAAACTTTTTTATTTGGCAAAAGTATGAAAACAAACCGATTGATAAAATCACGAGTCCGTAGGACGAGTGATTTTATCTAATTCGGTTTGTTTGAATGCTTTTGCCTCAAAATAAAAAAGTTTGAGTGTTTCGAAAATGAAAATTTATCTTATTAAATTTGAAGAACGAGTTGTATTTGGAAAGATTATTTTTTGAACAAATAGAAGGAAGAACAATTTAATTGATCATTATTTCATTTACATAAGAAGGAAACGAAAAAAGGTGAAAATTTTACTGATTTGAAATGTCAAACAACGATGTAGGCCCTCTATGATCCAGAAGAGATATAATGCTTTCGCATTGAATATGATATGACGATACCAAGAGATGGCGTCACACCTCTCATTGTACAAAGTTGATAATTGAAAATTTCTTGTGACATGAAAATCGCGCCAGAAGGAACATAAAATCATTCGTTATGTCGTTGTATCAAAATCTGCATACAACGGTTTCTTCTCATACAACAAAAAATGAATTGTATTTAATGAAAACTAATTGTACGCCATCTTCATTTGAAGGAAACCTCAAATATTTGAATCGCTATATCTGTCATAAAGTTGAGGTTATGAGTTATTTACGTGTTTGAGTGTTCATTGAAATGTGTTATGTTATTATTATGCTGAAAAAGTGAAAAGTGAATGACTATTTATAATAAGGTAACTGTTCATTCATGATAATTTATATAAATATGAACCAGTTCAATAGAATCGACGCGGTAAACCGTATAGTTTTGACAGTTCAAAGGTAAACAAGGTTTTATCGAAACAATCGAAAGGACCAGCTAGTTTTATCAGTATAATACCCAATGATTGGCTAGAAAAACCATAGAATAACCCGCTACTATTGGTTGAAATGCCAAAAACGTCACATTTTGACAAGTGAAAAAAATAATCAGTATAATACCATGTAGGTTGTACCACGTGACGTCGAATGGTGCAATTATATTGGTCGATATTTGGGTCGGAAAAATAATCAGCCAAATGAGTTCAGCCGTTCTTGAGTTGAAAATAGTGTCACTAACACGACTTTCTTTCAAATATAAAGATTTAGAAATCATCGGAATGTTCTGAGAATACATTTATTTTTTCACAGATCCATTGCCAGTGAGGCCTTTCATTCCTTGCACAACGACATGTAAATTGTGAATCCAGTACTGGTAACGTGACTACAAATAGTGTGATAATCAGAATTATAATAATAATAGTACATCAATTCTGAAAAAAAAGGATTTCTGTTCCGTCTGGAATCATTTTTGCTCCAGTAAATCCCGATCCGTAGTTGTTCATATCTACCAAACTCGAGATTGTTTGTTCGACATGAACGGCAGTATATATCAGTTAATCTACGAAAGAGATCTTATTATGTTCCCCTCTTTCCCACATTTCAGTTCCGGGAGTTGTTTTGGAGTCGGTCGTTTTTCTCCCAGGTTGGATGTGAAAGTTTGCGAGTTCTCCGCCTTTCTTGGCTGAGAACATGGGCGACGGGGCTGCAAATTGGTAAGGGTGAGAACAACACAAGAACGAATTAATAGGGCAGTTAGGGAAGAAACTAAGGAGTGGCAAACTGATTCCATTTCAGTGACTATGGTTCAAAGAGTGGAAAGGAAAATTGAAATAATTCTTGCAATTGGGAGGTTGTCCATAATATATAACCACAACGATCGTATAACTTGAGGGGATGAAAAAGGAAAAACGTGAATTGCACCTAGAAGGTTGTTTCCACAAAAATTAGTTTAATTATTCCGTTCCATGGATTTCATCTCTTAAATTTCAGAGGGCCGCTCTTCTGAAAAAATTAAAACTATTCGAAAATACCTTTTTGGTGATTCGAAGCATAGTTACAAAGATAGGTTTGAATAATTTCGGGAGTTAGCTCATGAGCTTGTTCACTGCGGCCTGTATAAATCTAATGTGATACTTCTTGCTTATTGAAGTTCATTATTGAGCTTGATCAGTTTGGTGAGACTCCATAGCATTGATACTAGCTCCTTCATTGATTTTATTCATTCCTAAAAGTACTAAGAAATTTGATTTAAACAGCTGCCACTTACCTATTTTCGGTATTTGAGAAAAAGAAATGTGAAAAAAATTTGAAAATTATTGAGTTTTCGAATATAGCTCAAGTGTAAGAATGTGACCCAGGTATTGATATTAATGTCTTCTGAAAATGCTTACTTGCTTAGCCAAAAGCACTCGAGAGCGAGTAATATCAGATTGGTGCTAGAGTTATTGATATCTCTTGAAAGTTTTCACGGTCACAGCAAAATTTATCTATAACCGAAAATTTCACACCTCTACTTTTCGAATTTTTTCGAGGAGCCACGATATTTAAGTGAATATTTCCATCGTATGTTTAAAATCCCATACGAAGCGGGACATTTTCGATCAAATACAGCGATTATTTTTTTCACTTTTCAAAATGTGACGTTTTTGGCATTTCAACCAATAGTAGCGGGTTATTCTATGGTTATTCTAGCCAATCATTGGGTATTATACTGATAAAACTGGCTGGTCCTTTCGATTGTTTTGATAAAACCTTGTTTACCTTTGAACTGTCAGAACTATACGGTTTACCGCGTCGATTCTATTGAACTGGCTCATATTTATATAAATTATCATGAATGAACAGTTACCTTATTATTAATAGTCATTCACTTTTCACTTTTTCAGCATAATAATAACATAACACATATCAATGAACACTCAAACACGTAAATAACTCATAACCTCAACTTTATGACAGGTTTAGTGATTCAAATATTTAAGGTTTCCTTCAAATGAAGATGGCGTACAATTAGTTTTCATTAAATACAATTCATTTTTTGTTGTATGAGAAGAAACCGTTGTATGCAGATTTTGATACAATGACATAACGACATAACTTCTGGAGCGATTTTCATGTCATAAGAAATTTTCAATTATCAACCTTGTACAATGTACAATGACAATGAGAGGTGTGACGCCATCTCTTGGTATCGTCATATCATATTCAATGCGTAAGCATTATATCTCTTCTGGATCATAGAGGGCCTACATCGTTGTTTGACATTTCAAATCAGTAAAATTTTCACCTTTTCTCGTTTCCTTCTTATGTAAATGAAATACCGATCAATTAAATTGTTCTTCCTTCTATTTGTTCAAAAAATAATCTTTCCAAATACAACTCGTTCTTCAAATTTAATAAGATAAATTTTCATTTTCGAAACACTCAAACTTTTTTATTTTGAGGCAAAAGCATTCAAACAAACCGAATTGGATAAAATCACTCGTCCTACGGACTCGTGATTTTATCAATCGGTTTGTTTTCATACTTTTGCCAAATAAAAAAGTTTTTGTGGAAAATGAAAATTTATCGATTAAATTTGAAGGACTCGTGGTATTACCATTGATAATTTTCCATTCAAGCATGTTATCAGTAAAAAACTGCATGAGTTTATTTTCATATTTTGCTAAAAGAGCCCTCCTCCTTCGGAGTCGGGCTCTTTCGACAAAATATGAAAATAAACTCATGCATGCATATCGGTAATTTTGAAGCACTTGTGTAATTACTCCCGAAAATGTTTTGACAGTTCAAAAAAACATATGATCCATAACCCTTAAATAATTTCAGATCCTTTTCCAACTTCATTTCATTCATCTATTCCCCCTAAACTACGAGCATCTAATCCAAAAATTAATTGGAGAAACTCATGAAGCCAAGCATGACAATTACTCGACAACACCGTTTGTTCAAAAACAACAAGGTCCCATCACTGAATTGGTGTGGTATGACAGTCTTGAGCCACGTAAATGTATACGCTCTTGAGAGAGAATTGGACGTCTTTGTCAGTGAGACCTTATGAAATGAAAGCTCAAAGCGGAGTCGGAATCCTTGAGGGTTACATAAACATATCTTGTCTTTGATATCCGGGTCTGAATTGATAAGTATGTGGGAATGTTTGTGCGGTCTTTTATTTGCGAAGCTTTCTATCTCTGGTGGAGTAAGATGAGTTTTGTTGGAAAAACACCAGAAAATTACCGAAGCAATTTTTGTAGGTTGTTTTGAAAAAATGGTTTCACGTATACGAATGGTGAAATACATTTAGGAATTTATACCGGTTGATCCGGAACCAGTTCAATTCCCTTTATCTTCTTATCTTCATTGTTATTTTGTAGTTATATTTCAAATTAGGTACTTCATTTTGATGTCATGTATGTACAATTTGGCAAGTATCAAACCATATATGACACTTCCAGTTTGACCAGAATGGAAAGTATAACTTATTTTTGGAAATTACGATTGAGTATTGAATTACCTTTCCAATGATATATCACAATCATTCTCTAAATTCACAATCTGCTGATATAGTTGATATCTCATAGATATTAATTTTTGTATTTCTCTCATAACGAAACAACTGCGTGAGAGTATGCTATTGAAAATTGAATAATATCATGTAAATAACATTAATTGATAGGCAAACCATTCACACAATACTTTTTATGATATTTATAAAATTTTATTTTCTATTTTTTCTATTTTTCTGAAAGAAATAACAGGACAAAAACTCAGAGATAATATTAAAATAATTAAAATTGATGGTGAAGAAATCGAGGACTTAAATGTTTTTGTAAAAAGGTTTAACAGTTTTTTCACTGAAAGTGTACAAGAAATCATAGCTACCATACCCACTAATAATAATGAAACACCACTCATCAGAAGTATAAACAGATTAAATAATTTCAAGCTGAATGAAAAATCACAGCTCAAAGATATAATTCATTCTATATCCAGTAAAAGTAGTCCGGATGATATTGGTATGCATTCATATAAATTTTTTTTGAAGAGCTGGCTGAGCCACTCATCAACATAATAAATACTTCATTACTAACTGGTAAAATTCCAAATTCATATTAAAGATATCAACAATTGTTCCGTTGAGGAAAGTTGCAAAGACAATAAAAGCCGAAGAATTCAGGCCTATTAATATGTTAACCAGCTTTTGAGAAAATACTCGAAAAAGTAGTGTATATACGAAATTTGCAATATGTGTCAGAAAATAAATTAATCTCCGATTATCAATCTGGTTTCAGGGAAAAGCATAGTTGTGAAAGTGCAATTCAGTGTAGCATAAATGACTGGAAGTCGGCTTCAGATAATGGTGAAGTAACAGCTATCGTTTTTCTCGACTTAAAACGAGCTTTCGAGACCATTGATAGGAATAGATTGCTTACTAAGTTAAAATTGATGGGATTCGCAGGGACGATATTTGACTGGATTGGGAATTATTTGTTTGATAGAAGACAAAAGGTTAAATATGAAGGATATGTATCAGATGAACAAGTGATTGATATAGGGATTCCACAGGGCATTGTTTTGGGTCCACTCCTGTTTATTTTGTATATCAATGATATATCTTTGATCATGGGAGGTGCTAAATTTCATTTGTTTGCGGACGATACTATAATATACCTATCTGACAAGTCAATTGTAAATCTTGTAGATAATATTAATTGTGTATTGAAAAATGTTAGAGACTATATGGAAATTAATAAATTAAAATTGAATGTATCTAAAACAAAGGGAATGATTATTGGAAAAAAGGCATATAAAGAGCTGTATTATAGTCATCGGCTGCAAATTGAATTGAATGATGAAGTCATTGAGTTGGTTGATTAAATGAAGTATCCACTTGGGGGTTATGATTGACAGTGATCTGAAATTTCATGTCTTTGTTGATTATATATGCAAAAAAATTGGTAAAAAATTAGGGGTTCTTGGAAGGGCCGGTGGATATTTGACACCAATAACACGAAAATTAGTGTATAATACTATAATACTGCCACACTTTAATTACTGCATTACTATTTTGTACATTACAAACCAAGAGGATATAAATAGATTGCAGAAATTACAAAATAGAGCAATGAGATTGATAATGGGTTGTGATAGGTATACAAGTACTAATTTCATGCTAGCCAGTTCAAATTGGATGAATGTTAAAGATTTTTTAGAGTTCAATGCATTGGTTTTCATTCATAAAATCAAAAAAGGCCTGACACCAAAATATTTACAAAATATTCTGCAAACATTTGAAGAGTTGCATGGATATAATACAAGAGGAAGAGATGATTTTGTACTGCAAGGAGTTAGATCAGCGGCAGGTCAGAACTCTATATTTTTCAAAGGGATGAGTAAATATAATGGACTGGATCAGAATATTAAAGACACGGAAAGCATAATTTCCTTCAAGCGTTTATTGAAAACAACATATATATAATATTGTTAGGTTGGATGGTGGTGACAATGTTTCAAAATGTAATGTAAAATTCTATGTACAAATTAGCTATGGGGCTAAATAAAGGTGTTTGTATTTGTATTTGTATTTTTCAATATCAAGTCTATCATTTCTTGAATGCTAACTGAAGAATTTTTAAATTTGGTGAGAAACTCCAATACATATTTAATTACAAAACATGGATTGTATTGGACTTTATAACCAACTTCAAAAATTTCTATGTTAGCATTTAAGAAATGATAGACTTGATGTTGAAATATGAAGGAAAATTTCATTTTGAAAACAGCTGATGTGCATAAAAAATGTTGTGTGAACAGTTTGGCCATGAATTGTTGTTACTAACATTATATTGTTTAATAATCCGTATTCTCATGAAAATGTTCCGTTACGATGGGAATAAAAGGAGAAAATTCTTTAGAATCTCAATTATTCCAGCACGTTGTGAATTGGGAGTATGATTATGATATTTCATTGGAAATATGGAATATTTTTTTTATTATTCATACAAACCTTGCGGTTTAATCACATGAATAAATAGGTGATTACATAATCCAAAATAATAAATTATATAGTAAAATTAAATTCAAAAAATTTAAAATATTTAGGAAATGTAGACAACTAAAAATAGTTAAACCAACATATAACCACTAATTACTCTGCACCCAACTTTTATAATGTACTTCCTGCTAAAATAAAATCTCTAGAGGAGAAATACTTTGAAGACTATTTGAAAATTTTTCTGTTAGAAAATCAATTTTATAATTTTAACGAATTTTTATATTTCGACCTATCTTTTATGGGCAGTACTTGAAGATTGTCACAATCGATTTTACTATTGTTTGAAAGGTATATATGTATGCATGTGAATATTAATATTTCATATCTTTGAACGTGTCAACATTCTCTCACTTTCAAATATGTGTTTTAGTATGTATTTTAGTATGTATTTGGATAATTTTTTAATTTCGCGTGATGGATATATATGATTTTTCTGGAATTGACCTGCGTAAACACCCTGTAGTGTGATAGCACCAATAAAGAATTGATTGATTTATTGATTGATTGATAACTATATTCAACAATATGTGAATTGTGTGAGAACTGACACACATATATATCTATACTTTATCGTAATTTCCGAAAAATGTTTTTAATTCCATTTGGAATATGAAAATTGGATGAGCTTCCGATCAAACCGGAAGTGTTATACATGGTTTGATACTTGCTATATTGTACACTCATAGCTTTAAATCGAAGTATTGAATATGAAATATCCATACAAATTAACAACGTAGATACAGGGGGTTGAATTTGTTCCAGGTCACCTGGTATGTAGTGACCAATATTTTTTATTCTACTGTGGGTGGAGAGTGTGTAAAGGTTATATCGACAAGGAGTTGCAATGACTGCCACATAATTATCCATGTCCTGACCTACAGAAAAAGCTGTGTGGTAGTTAGTATCCCCGGGAAAATCGTTTCAGGTGAATGACCGATATTCTGGAAAACTTTTGAATCAGCAACGTCCTCGTGCTCTTTCGTCTTCCCTTACATTTGAAGCAGATTGGTTTCTCATGTCCATTCAAAATTTCTTTTATATTATATAAGGCCGTGTCTAGAACCACGCTAACGTGGATCTTCCGAGTTTCCGAGTTCCTCCAAGTCAAATGAGTCATATAAAGATAGTGACTTTAACGTTTCGCGTGGATCTTTTGCTCTTGATTAATCCACGGTAATTACGCGTTGACCATTCCTTCATGATCAATCTTCGCCGATTTCACGTGGAGAATTACTTTCGTGATATTGAATTAAAAAAAACATCTCTAAAAAAAATTGGATTCGAAGGATTTGAGAAATCCATACAGTGTGCTTCCTGCCTTACATGTTCGTTTGGTGAAAGCTAGTAGTGGAATTTTTGAATCAAAATCCACGTTAGAGTGGTTCTAGACACACAACAACGCATGGGTGGGTTCTATTGGATATAGAAAAAAATATCTGAGATAAAAATTCTCAGATAAATAATAGTTATGTTCCATTGTATGTATTCATAAACAGGACGATCAATAAATGGGCGAATATCCAAACTTACGTTTTTTTTATGGAATATCTTTTATTTTGTACTCCTTTGAATTTTTTAGCTATGTTCTTTCTTCAAAAATGTGGTTGTTTGAGAATATGTCGGGTGTTTCGGAATTCATGCTGGGATTTATGTTACAAAGATGATTAATTCAATATTCAATAACTCAAAATCAATAGTAATGGATGAAAAATGCACAGCTAATATATATTCACAGTATCCATTCACAAATTTCACCGAATTTTGCATTTTTATATGGAGATAACCACAACTTTTCACTCATTTTCTTCGAACACCCTGTACATACACCCATGGATAAAGTACCTTGTTTTCAGGTACACACTTATTTTCATATTTGTCCATTCGGTTCCATAGATAGTAACCGTTGGTTTTCTATTGATTTTGTCAAGTCCTGAATTTTTTTTTTTGCAGAATGGTACATATGGCTGTTCCTCGTTATGTCCGCAAGAGCATATATCTCCGAGAGGCTCTTGCCAGCATCCAAGGCTTGTGGAAATACCAGGACAGTGTTGCAGAGAATGGATGTGCGATAGCCAAACTGGTATGTATAACCATTGTTTATAAAGGAATAGGACGGTTAGCCAATATCTGTATAGAAAGCAATATAATGATTGCCAACTTTTGCCATTATGTATAAGCAATGTTATCAAAAAAATAATACAGTCAGTCCAATGGGTGTGTAAAAAGGATCTGGAGCGTTCCTGTTACTATCCTCTCTATGAATAATGGTATATGTGATCTAGAAAATATGAGATTCAAGCTACGACCTTCGTTAAAAAAATCTTAAGAAGAGACATGACTTGGAAACGATCTCACTATCTATACTATATCCCTATTAATAATGGTAAAACTCTGACAATGTTAATGAGTTTTTCTCAGATCTGTGGAAGAGATCTAGAAAAAAATGAGAGATACCGGAAAAATAAAGAGATCTCGAGGAAAAAGTGGAGATCTTATCTTTTTTGAGATCTGAAGAAAGACAAGATTTCGAGAAG
Source organism: Zygogramma bicolorata (assembly GCA_032362365.1). Taxonomy (NCBI): domain Eukaryota; kingdom Metazoa; phylum Arthropoda; class Insecta; order Coleoptera; family Chrysomelidae; genus Zygogramma; species Zygogramma bicolorata. Next base: position 493,471 of record JAVJAQ010001889.1, on the reverse strand, counting down.
AAGGCCAGTTAGAGAAAGGAATGTGATATTTGTCTTGTTTTCTCGAAATCTGGAAAAAGTGTGATCTACACTGTGTCGCAGTTGAGATGAAGACACCTCTGTATTCAAGTCATTTTTGAAAGCAGGGCTTCCATTTTTGGTACAAGCGTAGACCTTCATGGGTTGCACTTTTCGCAATAGTTAGCCTGAGTGACAGCCTCAAACCCAGCCCACTGCGATATCGCGAAAAAGGCAAATTCTCGATAATTTGCATCGCGTTGGCGAAAATGAAATGAGTTATTTGAAATTTTTCTTGTAATTTCAATATTCAAGTCCGATTTTCAATTGATGGTTCCGAATAAGAAGCTACAGAAATGATAAGATAGTCAAAATCGATGAAATGAATGTATTGAAATAATTAAAAATGAAAATATTTATATTATCATTTCTGTAGCTTTTTCATTCGGAACCATTAATTGAAAATTGGACTTGAATATTGAAATTACAAGAAAAATCAAATTTCGAATTTTCCTTTTAAATTCGATGTGTAGGGTCAGAATCGATTTCCAAGAAACTTTTTCGAATAACTTATTTCGGTATCTCTAACACGAAGCAATATATCGAGAATTTGCCCTTTTCGCGGGATCGCAGTATGCTGGTCTTAAGACTGTCACTCTGGATGAATACTGCGAAAAGTGCGGTCCATAAAGGTCTTAAGCCTATACTAAAAATGACTAAAATACAGGGGTGTCTCTATCTTAAGTGCGACACACTATAGATGAAAAATTCAAGATGTTAAAAGATCAATGTTTCGTTTTATCTGTAATACCAAGTCAGTTATATCTGGTCGAAGGCCCAGTATGTTTCGTTTTACTTATAAAGATTAAAAATAACGGGTATTTTTACAACTTTTTTTACCAACTTTATTTATCTCGCTGTCAATAACACCATCGCAACCCATTTCAACATTTCAGCTACCTTCATAAAACTTCAAAACAAGACACAAAAACATATACAAAGTATTGAAAAATCTTGAGATTTGAGAAAAGTTAGACATCTCGTAACAGTCATGATCACCTTCTGGTTCACAAAGTGCATAAAAATGTGAACGATATTTGATCAACAATATTATTACCAATCAGCTTTGCAAGAGAAAGAAGGATAAAATATTACGAACAATTCATGAAACATAAATAAAACTGAAAATAATTCTCCTGTTAAAACCTTTAGGAAATGTCGGTTGAAGTTAGTGCGAATTATCCTCCTATAAAGTCTTTCTCACTATAAAACTCATGTAACACCGACTACCTTCCAATTTCATTTTTGGAAGTGGGTCATAACTTTCCAACATTAGTAGTGACAATATCAGTTAAACAGCGAAACAGCTGCAGAATACAGCAATTTTTCGAATGAAGGTGTATGACGTATTCGAATAATAAACTTGTTTTTCTCGGTGACCGATTCTCTAAATACATTCCAATTTACCAAAGTCAATAATTTGTCACCAGTAAAGTAATACTTGCATTTTTCCTTACAATCCAAGTTGTAGTAATGTAGCTCTTCCTGGAATACAAAAACTGTTCCTCTCAGCTGCCGCTTTCCAAGATGCCGTGTTATAGAATTAGTGATTGTAGGCAAATGAATAGTATATGTTGAGCAATCCCCCTCTAATCATTAAGATTTAATTTGAGATTATTCAGGAAGCGCTTTTTCAATTGAGAGCACGCATTGTCAATATATGAAGTAAATTTTCAAACCAGAATAGAGATGGTTGCGAGAAGCATGAAACATTTTGCAATTTGCAAATCAGGTAAAACCAGATTATGTTTCACATATCTTGAATACAAATTGATGAACCCTGTTTTGGTAGTAGTTGAAAATAGTCGGCTTCCCTTGCACTACATTTCCATCTCTTCTATGATGTGGATTTCTTCAACGAGTTCCTGATAGGGTGCAGTAACATCACGATGATGACAACAATGCCTATACTAATATAATATAGTGAATCATCGATGTATAATGAAAAATGAGTGGCCCCATCAGTGGTCCCTGAAAACCTCCCAGAGGAGCATCGCATGTACTAGACAGGTGTCTGTAAGATCCAGAGAAGAAATGTGAGATATTGAGAGCATGGGCGAGATCTCAATGAAAAATAGGTTTTGTAGGGATGCGATATGTTTCAACAGATTCATATTTGAAGTTTCATTATTCATACACTCCATCTGTTGATCAGTGCTACGTCACTCTCTTATAATTTTGGTGTTTCGAAAAGATGAATTCTTACTTACCACCAAAATCAATTCTCACCGCCGAATATACAGATGAGTAATCAAATTAGCTAAAGAAAATTTTTATAGAGAAAAAATAGAAAAAGGACCAGAATAAGTCTGAAAAGAGCTGGCGAGTGATAAACAATCTTAGGGAAAAAAATATTAGAAAAATGGATACTTCATTATCACCAAATATTATAAATGACTTTTATTGTATCATTGCTCAAACTCTAACTGAAAATCTACCGCTGCAAAAGGATTCAGAAAATCACTTACAAGGTACTGTAGTGAATTCATTTGTAGTCTACGAGACCGACATAAATGAACTGAAAAATGTTATAATATCTTTTAAAAATAAAAAAACTTCAGACATCGATGATGTATCTATCAGAATATTTCAACATCTCTCAGAAAATGCACTGAATATTCTAGTACATCTAATAAATGATTCCCTAAGCAATGGCATATTTCCAGATTTTTTTAAAGTATCTATAGTGATACCACTGCATAAAGGTGGTGACCTTGACAATGCTTCAACTACAAACCCATCTCTCTGATTCTCATATTAACCAAAACTATCGAAAAGTTAGTAAAATAGAATTAAATGAATTTTTAATTGAAAATGAAACTATCGACAGTGACCAGTTTGGTTACCAACCTGGTAAAGATATGAGCGATCCAAATTTTTTCCATTCCTTTTTCCTTGGCATGGATTGTATCGAGAAATAAATCAAGGTGAAGTTGGTGCTGCAGTGTTCTGTGATCTATCGAAAGCTTTCGACTATGTGAACCACGCAGTACCTACTGTTGCGGAAGCTCTACCACTATGGCTTCAGGGGTGTCACACAGAAATGGGTCAAATCGGAGTCAGATAATTAAAACAACAACATATTCCAATGAGAAACCTGTGAGGAATGGTGTGCCGCAGGGATCTATACTTGAACCCACTCTTTTTCTGCTTTACATAAACGACTTTAGCCAAACTAACATATAAGGAAAAATAACATCATTCGCAGATGATACGAGCATACTTTGGCATGATAAAAATGCAAAAAAACTTCTTGACATTATCAAGGATGATATGTCGGAGATAAGAAGATTCGAATCAGTTAGCTATGAATTTGGCAAAACCAAATATTATGCCTTCTAAGGGTGAGATAGAGTTGTTTATGGGCGATAAGGTCATAAAAAACATAAATAACATAAAATTTCTTGGCATCCAAATAGATTGCAGATTGAAATTTGATGAACATGTTTCAATTCTATGAAAAAAACTTTCATCTGGATGTTTTCCTATTGAAGTTACATCAAATGAACTCCTTAGTGGAGTCTCATCCGGGGGGTGTAGTAATTATCTGATGAACTCAGTATTTGTATTGCAAAAACGTGCATTGAAATATATGTGCAAAGCGAAAATACGTGACCTTTATAAACCTCTCTTAATGAAACATAAAATATCAACAGTTTTTGCGATATTTATCATGGAAACAGTGTGCTCAATTAATAAACAGAGTAACAAATGTGACACTGAGGCTACCCACCACGCTACTCGCCAGACTGGCAACATTAAGCTACCAATTCCATCATCAGCTCTTGTTAATAAGGACTCGATATTTTATGGAGGCGGCAAAATATACAATCACCTACCTAGATGCATCAGAAAAACTGAATTCTATAAAAATATCAGACGAGAAGTCAAAGTGATCAAATCAAATCAAATTTATTAAATCCGTTTTCCTATTATACAATAGATTGGACGTGTCTGGTGAAGTGTAAAATCCACACTATTAGTTGAAATAAAAAATACTACTTAAGTACCTAAAGTACTAGATCACAGTTTAAAAGGTCAATTACATTAACAAAAAAGAGTATATGCAAATACACCATATGTACACCCACACATACATATATGGATCCACTACATTGACAAGAATGAACAATAATATCACTTCAAGACACATGAAGACAAATATATAAAATATCTTGATATAAATATAGAAATACAAAGCACAATAAACACCATGAACTCAGTTAACATTACTGGAGAGAAAGTCATCAAATTCCCCCAAGTTATAAAAACAATGAGTCAATAATATTTTCTTCAACCTACCTTTGAAAATTCCGTACGTATTACTATTTTTCAAACTATCAGGAAGCCTGTTGAAGTAAGACGTTCCAGTCATCAGAGGTGATTTTTTATGGAAAGTGTGGTTCGCTTTTTTTGCAACAAATCGTTTTTATGCCTTGTGTTATGGTTATGGACATCAGAATTTTTTGGCAGTTCATTTCGGTTTCGGTAAATATGGCTCAGTAATTTATATAAGTAGATAGAAGTAACCGTAGAATTTTTTGGTTTTTGTAAACATCGCGACATGAGGTTTGGAAAGGAACGTCAAAAATAAATCGTAATATTCTCTTTCGTAATACAAACACCCTTTGAATATCTTGCCCTTGCCCCCATACTATGATACTATAGGAAATCGCAGAGTAAGCATATGAATAATAAACATTCAATAAAGTATCCCTATCTAGCATAGATTTTAAAACAGTCAATAGATAAAAACACTGGTTAATTTTCCTACAGACACTGTTAATTTGCGCCTCCCAAGATGAATTGCAGTCGAATATGGTTCCGAGAAATTTTGCAGACTTCGATGTGCTGATTAAAGTGTTATTTAATAATAGTAAGCAATCTGATGGCAATTTTTGAGCTGTATGGTATTCAATGTAAACTGTTTTCGAGACATTCAACATTAATCTGTTACAATAGCACCAATTTTTGAATTGGTTTAGTGTTTTGTTGAGTTTTTCTGAAAGTGCAAGTTTATAGTGATCTGATATTAATGTGCATGTGTCGTCTGCATACATGAGAACTTTTGCTTCAGTTAGATATTTGGGAAGATCGTTTATAAATATGAGAAAAATTAATGGACCAAGGACACTGCCCTGGGGGGTTCCAAGATCGATATCGAATTCATTTGAAAAAACTTCATCAATTTTCACTATAATCTTACGGTTTTCGAGGAAAGAGAGAAACCAGTCATGATCTTGCTGGATAGACCCTACTATAGCTTACAACAATTTTATGATGATGAAATTTAACCTATAATTTGTTTGAATATGTGTATTGCGTCCCGAACTTACATGGTATTTTAATAAAGCATTGATAGCCAATTTTGTAGTCACACCTGTCTGTCGATATTTGGAGATTATGATATTCGGTGTACTCATTACTTTTTATGATTAATGTATGTGATGTTATGTATCTTTGATTTTATATTTTCACTAATTTTAACATAGGCTACGCTTTGTCGTTAAGAATTTTTGTTCTTCAGACAATAAAGAATATTCTCTCTCTCTCTCTCTGAACTTTTTACGTTTAACTCACTGCGCCAAAAGGTGAGTCATCACTGCCATCGATCCCTACGCCCACAATAATGCACCGAAAGCGAAGCGTATAAACAAACATCTGAAGAAAAGACCGTTTCAAACGTACGGAAAAGTGTAATGTTCACGTTTCATCCTGTTACGAGCCCTAATTGAGATGGATTAAGTTCCGACGTTGATGTTTTGTGCACGCCCAGCGTATACGCAGGGGCACGGGATCAACGTGATGTCACGCAATATTCGGGAAGGTTTCCGCATGACGGGAAAGCCTGATTAATGAAGGCGAACGGCCAGGGAATTATCCTGCAGGTGGGGAGAGGAGTTTTCGTGAATGGAGTCGGTGGAAAAAAAAGGTTCACGTTAATCAACCAGGAAGGAGAGTGATGCTGTCGAAATATGTTGCGGAAGTTTCTCCTAAACGGCATAAGATCAATCCAATTCTGAGTAGAGTCAGAGATAATCAAGGTTTATACTGAGTGCAAAATGTATTAGGAATCAAATATTTCTTTATCAAATGAGTTCAGTGTGAAATAACTTGAATAACAAAAATTTAAAAAGCGTTCGTTTTGGTTGATTGGAAAGGAAAAAACACTATGTTTCGAGAGAAAGTGTGGAAACTTATTTTTTTCCTGGAATTTGAAAAAATGCGAGATATAAATAACAAAACAAGATATCGAAACAAGAATAAAGATCCCAATAAAAACTTCAAAAAAAGGACAGGATCTCGCGAAAAAACAAGATATGGGAGTATGGAGAAAAGTGAAATATTTTCTCTTTTCTGGGATTTGAAAATAAAATCAGGAAAATGAAATGCGATATCTCGGAAAAGAGCAGAAAATCAAGTATAGATGTGGAATCTCATCATTGTTACCGGTGGTTGACAAAAGTGAAATGTTGAGAAGTGAAAGCGATAGCCTGAGAAAAAAGAGATCCTAAGAAAAAAATAATATATCCACAAATAACGAATATCTCTGGAAAGAAACGAGAAATCGAAGAGGCAACTGAAATAGCTTCAAATTCAACTAGAGTCAGATAAAATCGAAAGTCACATATCAAGTGCACTGTTTTGTCACTGAGTAACGAGTAGCAAGTGATAAAGTTGAGGGGATTCATATCACGTTTTCGTTACGATGTGAATCATCTCAAAATATTGTATTTTTTCTTGATACAGACACGGCTATCGTATGGGATCCATGGGCGTAGCCAGGCAGGGGGGGCAGCTGCCCCTCCCCCCTAGCTGGGCATAAGCGCTTGGTTGTAGAGTTTCCAACCCAAAGAATAAATAATAACCATAAAGAAATGAACTCTTTGATAACAATTTTTAACACTGTCAGTGACAGAAATCAACCTTGCATAAGTGGTAGCCACCCATCTCTAGACCGGGCTGTAGATGTTGGTGAACCCAATACTGCCTAGGCTTGACGACAGTTCCTGCGTTCTCTTCTCTCTGGTTCCTGTTCTGTGTTCAGCAGAGTACATTTATCTATGAACTTATTACGTTTCTTCGATAGTCTCGAAAGTCTAACGCATCTCTATTATTTGTACAAAGACAATAGATGTTTATTGTGTAATTATTGTGACATTGCCAAATCTAACTTAGATAGTGCTTGTTTTTCATATAAATAAAAATGGATATAAGAATTTTTTTAATGGTAAGTAATTCATGTGTAACCCTATGTATAAACGATTTTTTTTAGTTGCACTCTATTCGACTTTTATTCAATATGTAGGTATAGTAAGTCATATACATTTCTGTTTCTCTTATTATTAATTTTTATTACCAAAAAGCGATTGTAAAACAACAAATATACTTGATCTTTTGTTGAATTATTTATTACATTTGAATTTATGACGCATGCCAGAATTCGCCTGGATACAAACGAAATTATTTTTTATTATTATTCGTTTGCGATTTGTTAATCATTATTTATTTTAAAATTGGTTGTGTTTTCTTCAGCAAAGAGGAAAAAAAAGATACGACTATTAGTGAAAGTGAAAATGAAATAGAAAAGCTCGACAATATACCACACACCTCTAAAGATTTGTGTATGCTGAGAGTACACAGAGAAATGGTTCAAGAAAATAGGGACGTCATTGAAAGTAAAGTTTTGAAACGATTTTGCAAAGAACCTCGTCGGTTATTATTAGTACATTAATAATTTATATATATATAATTAGAGGGGAAGTCTTTGCTGACCAGTTAAGAACAAAACTGTAGGTTTTTTGGGTGAACAGCAGAACGGAAGTGTACTCTTATAACACCAGTTATAAGAAATATTGGAAAAACTGGTGTTATAAGAACTTCCGTTCTGCTGTTCACCCAAAAAAACTACAGTTTTATATACATACATACATACATACATATATATATATATATATATATATATATATATATATATATATATATATATATATATCATTTAATGAACATTTGTATCATACTTATTACTATATTTTCCTTTCCTGACCCCCTCTGAACAAAATCCTGGCTACGCCCTTGATGGGATCCTAGGTTGGGGATGTGTGAGTGACCGCCATATAAAATCATCGAACACTGAACAAAAGTGGATTTTGAAAATAATGTATGGTAAAAACAAAACATTTACCATTTTCCAGTAATCTTTTGTACACAGAGTCACAAATACTACTCGTCAGGCAACTGTTCTTTCTGTCTGAACATATTAATAATTATAAAAAATGTCAAAATTCCTAATGAACTTGTCGATCACATCTACCCAACAAGAAATATTCTCTCGAAATGGGTTCTTCCCAAGGCAAAAAAAACTGTTTGATTGTTTTGATTTTTCTCCTTTGATTTGCATTTTAATCCTTCCGCTCTTGGCAACAGGTTTCAATAGAGTTAAAAATATAAACAATGGAAGTCCGAACCATTACCATTCAAGAGAAAAATGTTTCATACATTGATTAAGCAGTCCTCATATAGAGAAATAAAGTCAACGATGAAAAAAATTGAGAACAAGAAACTGAGTAATGAAGAATATGAATGGAATGAATAATATACAAGAAAAAAAAACTATGACTATGAATTCTTAATTCTGAATTGCACCTCTGACCTCACCGATCAAAATGACCTCACCTCACTACCACTATTACCCCCATCCATTCAAACAAATCAGATGTAATTCAATATTCATCAAGAGTATCAACTCGGAATGTAGTTTTTTTCTGGTTGGTAGATTCATTTGACAAATATAATATGAAAGTTCCGATATTAGAATTCTATAACAATACATTAAGTTGTCTTAAATTTCATATCACGCACAAGTGGTCAAAAGACCCATTCAGTGATCCACAATTTTTATTCATTCTTGTGATATTTTCATTCCATTTATGTACTATTCAATTGTATTTTTTCATTTGAATAAAAATTATTCTATTGTATTGTTTATATAATGCTTTCTGTTCTGACTATCGATCTGTCTCCTAATGATCCAACAATTTCATGTCTCATTTCAGCAGAGCAGCCACCGTCTTGCCAACCAGCCTTCACCAGATGGTCGACGTGTACTCGAGAATGCGGCTCGGGACTTTCAAGCAGACGATCCAATCTGAATCCACGATGTCATCCCGACACGGAAACAAGAATATGCCAGATAAGGAGGTGTCTGGAACCCCTTCAGATGGACCATCATGAAAAATACCACCATCTCAGGGTAAGATTGCAAATTGTTACACTCCCTACTAGCTCGACAAGAGAGTTCTGGTATATTTCAATGAAAAAAAGTAAGATGAAACCATAAATATCCGTTCATGCTCCCTTCGACGGCATTACATTCTTTACAACGAAATCCCAACTCACAAAACAAAAATTTGGTTGTACCTCAAACCAAGCATTCTCAGTGGGAACTGTCTCAAGGTTTAATTCAAAAAATCATTGAAACTAGTTTGAAATTCGAAATATGTGGTTTTCCCTATAATATGCAGCCTAGCTTACTGCGATATCGTATTTTGGCCCAGGATATCCACAAAAAACAAGGAAAGTCTTTACGTAATACACAATTCTGGCATTGAGTAAACCCTCAACTCCAAAAAATTCGATCACTCTCATGATTCTTTCAGAACCACTAGGCACGTGACGATTATTACATTCCATTTCACAATTCAGAGAATTATTCGTTCACAATCACTTGAAAAAGGAAATAATTTCCAACCTTCTTCCAGGTTGGATGGTTCACTCAAAAGAAGACGAGGTTGGGAAGAACGGTTTCGGCCTCTTTTGGCACTTTCCAACCTCTTTCTATTCTCTCATTCGAAAGGTCATTCTGCTCATCGAAACTCACTGAAGTGTTTGGATCCCTGCTAACGTATGAACACAAACGTTGTTATACAAAAAAAGTATAAAATTATCATTCTGTCCTAAACAACATCTATTCAAGATGTATATCCTTCCATTTTCCAATTCATTCCATATTGTGCTATGTGAAAAACTGTCATGAGGGCCAGTCCATTAGTTTTAATGTCAATGCTCTTGTGTTCGTCCATTTTGATTGTTCGAAATTCCGCCGATATTCCAGTGATTATAGCCTATTTGCAGCCATCTTCGTGACACGATGGCGATTTGCGGAATATTATTGGTATGGCAAATGCATTCATCAAAACAAAACTAAAATGTGAACATCATTTTTGACCTCTACTTAGGCGAATTACATTTACCATTTGAACGTCATTTTTTTGTGGTGAATCGATATTTGTTCCGTAGTTTCCTGGGTTTCTAACCTACCACAATCTGAAAAATTAAGAATTAATATCGGAATCTATAATAATAATATAATAATAATAATTTATTCACAATAAATATCAATAACAATGCAAAAAAAAAACAATATGTGAATAAATAATTGAACCTCACGAAGTTGTGCACTTGTTGTGAGGAAACATTATATTAGATTTTAATATAATTCAAGTGAATATGAGAATATAAACAAAAATCATAAGTATCAAAGATAAATAGTAGTGTAAAAATGAATAGATACAATATAATCATGACACAGGCTATATTGAATATTTTCTTTCAATAATATTTTGGAAATATAGACTAGGAGTTTCAGTAATCCATGTGTTCACTTTTTTCTTATATGTAAGTGTATTTCGATTTGGTAATTTTGATTGAATTTGGTAGTTTATCATAAATGAATAGAGCTAAATATAGAAATTTTTTTGTGACTCCACTTTACATATGTTATTTTTTACAGTTATTTCATTGTTATTTCGTGTATCATGAGTGTGCTTACTATAATTGATACAATTTTTATGAGAATATATATGAGTATCTTGAAATTGAATAAGTGCCTGATATCCATTATTTTATAGTCAGAATATAATTTATCAGAAGAATATCTTAGGTTTTTATTAAATATGATTTTCAAAAACCACTTTTGTAATATTTCCAAAGGCTTAAGATATATTTTTTCAAATCCCCCCTATGATAAAATACCATAATTTAATTGAGATTGGACTAGAGAAAAATGAATCATTTGCATGTGTTTTCTATCCAAAATATTCTGTTAAATTTTGAATGTAGGTAATAACGGTCGTAACTTTTTTATGACATATTCAATTTGGAAATTCCATTTCAAATGTCTGTCTACTATGACTCCTAAATATTTTATAAGATCTACTTCTTTAATGCATGAATTTTTTATTTCAATTGGGCCAAGATTGGGTAAATGATTTCGATAAGAAGTGAAAGGAAGGTAATTAGATTTTTCAAAATTTAATGTTAACAAAATGTGGTCAAACCAATATCTAACATTATTGAAGTCATTCTGAATAAATTATTTGAGAGATTTTCATGTTTTTGACTTGTAAATTACTACTATATCATCCGCAAAACTATGTATGAGTCCACTTGTTTTCAAATGAAAGATATCGTTAATTAATATGTTGAATAATATGGGTCCTAAAACAGTTCCTTGTGAAACTCCATAATTGAATATTTTTTCTGAACTTATAAATTCTCCTACTTTAACACATCGTTTTCTATTTTCGAGATAACTCTGTAATAATTTGAAACTCATTCAAGTATAGAAGGGCAGATTTTTAATCTACCCCGGAAAGTTGCTGCGTCAGAAAACTACGGAACATACATTTACCAATAATGAAATATGTTGGGGGCTATATGAAGTTCACCTCACTGTGATTTTCTCTATTCCCACCTGTAAATATGCTTATTTCTTCATATATCACTAAACGGATAAGTATGCTATTCCAGTCAACTGAATTGTTATGATTTCATATCCACAGAAGGTAGGATATGAATTCCACCAATCACAGAAAACAAAATACTTGATTACCAGAGAAAACCTCGTAGGAACGCCACAATTCTGATCTGTCTACCTAGAAACAAGAAATCAAAGTCGTTCCATTTAAGCATAAATAAATGTATCTGAAATATTTCATTTTTATTTATTGAGTCATGTTCGATTTGTCACAGGTGATGTTTTTTTTTGTGGAATTGAAGGACTAACATCTACTCTTCATACATAATTATCAAAATTTGTATAATCCAAATGGCCTAGTTGGTTAAGGCTTGAACATTCTCAGACTGAAAACACTACCTTGGAATTATAGACCCATAGCATTGCTTTATCATTTCCAAGGTCATGGAAAAAGCAATCAATATGAAACTCATCAAATATCTAGAGAAATCAGGAATAATTAATTATCGACAATACGGATTTCGACATCAAAGATCAACCAGTGACTTATTGGCTTATGTTTCTCATATTTGGCAGCATTCAATCGAGAAATTCGGAGAAACGATAGCTGTTGCACTCGATATTTCAAAAGCGTTGGATCGAGTTTGGTATCGAGGTCTCCTTTCTGAACTGCCGTCTCATGGTTTGCCTCCTGAGTTGTGTGCTTTGTTGAAGAATTTCTCATTCTCCCAATAAAAGCAGGTGTTCCACAGGGTTCATTGAGGCTTCTCGATTCCATTCAGAGAAAGGCAATTCGTCTTGTTGGTGATTCTTCACTCACAGACTCGCTCACTTCATTGGAGAGACTTGTCTCTCTTCTATTGATACATTCACGGTCGATGCTCTTCCGAATCGTTTCCCCCCTTGGCAATATCTACACAGATGACTCGACGAGTACAGAATTCCCGTCCCTCTGTTGTGAATTTGAAAACCTGTCGAACCTCTCTTGCTCAGGGATCTTTTTTCAATAGAACAGTGGAGCTTTGGAACTCCTTGTCAAAAGGGGTTTTTCCTGAGGCTTACAAACTTCAGGAATTCAAAGTGAATGTTAATGTGTTCTTTGAACACTACAGGGCTCCCCTTTCGTGTGTCTCTGCATATAAAAAAAGATTACCAGATACTTGAAGTAGAGATCTGAAATACTCAAATGGTCGAAGGAAAAATTAACTGTATAACTTGAATGGACACTGGCCACATCGCACTCGCCTAAGGCATCATGCTCAAACTTCGTCCTCGTGCGATAATGCCACCATATCACTCTTGTTCTACAAACTATTATTTGGAATTGGATAGAGCTATAAAAATGTTCACAAAACTTTTTACCTTCCGAAACTTTCCAATGACCACCTGGTATTTCCACTACATATCTGTCACGGTAATGAACCAAAAGAGAGCCACTAATAGACTGCCCTGTTCGCATTGAGCTCCTGGAAGTGGGAAGCTCTCCGTTATAAGTGAAAATTAGATCCAGCCACCTTATTTCACGAAAAAAAACTGGAGATGAGTAATGAATAATTAAACCGTAAATCAAATGTGTCACGCGATAAAACTCATTTAGAGTTACGAGGTGCGAGGTGATTTAGTGAAGCAAGGCGCAGTCCTCGAGTAATTGTGGACTTGTGTGATGATAGCGTCTGGCTAGAACGCAAAAACGGTGATGTTCGGGAGATTTATAGGTTGTTGCGGGGATAATTTGTCATTGAATTTAGTTTTGGCGCAAATTGAAGAGAACTTTTTGAAGCTGGGAATTTCATTACCAAGAGTGAAATATATCAATCACTCATAACCCTACATTACAAGACAAGACATTTCATGAAGAGTTTATATTACAACGGCAAACTCATCTTCGAGTTATTGTAGACTCGTGGGACGATATAGTTCTCGGGTTCGAGAGACCAATAGATTTTCTCCCGAATACTTTGTTTTTGAGAAAATTTTGAACGAAATATAATTCTAAATTTTTCAGGATCACGTCTAATGATTGAGCTCACATGAATTTTTTATCGAGAGTGTTGAGAGAATTTCCGAACAACAACCACATAGGTAATAGTATATTACGTCACGAGAAGGATAAGTAGCCTATTACGCACGTAACTAGCCTTATCCTCGAGTTACGTACTGTACTTTTTCTACTCCCACAATGCTTATGCGAAAACTTCTGCTGGTATAGCACAAATATCTTCGTTATTTTTTATTATCGATGAAACACAAACTATTAAACATTAAATTTCCTGAGAATATCATATCAATTCAATTTTACAAAGAATTTGAAACGAAAATTTACAGAATATGGTTTTGGACCATTGAATGTAGTCTTGAGATTAAATTCATCGGGTAAAATGTCACTTATCCCATCGTTTCGAAAAAAAATTCTGGAAGCGTCTGTCATTACTTCAGAATAGACGTATATTTTAAATTAGTCATTATCTAACAGCTTTCGAATACGTAATGAACGGTCTAAAATAGTGGGACTAGAAAAATGAATTCACCAAGTACGAAATTTGAAAACAAAGCACACAATCGAAGAAACATGAAGTCCTTGTAGCCAAATTCAACCAAATGCTTCAGAAATATCAAGTGCGATGATTTGATTACTATCAAAAGCTCGTTCGAGAATGAATGGATGAAAATTATACAAACCGTTGGATAGGCGGATCTTGCCTCTAGAATGGCCTTTATAAAGCCTGATTTCATATCATTCAGAGCTCATAAATGGAATAGACAGTATTCGCATCGATAATACTCACGAAATATTGGATAATGATAAGAACGAATTTTTATTCCATTAACAATGTGGTATTCCTCAAAAATTGATTATGTCTTCGCAATGTATGAATTCGAAACAGTGTCTCTTTATCTTCCTTCTTCGAATTAAAGATACCCTCATAACAACAGTATAGACAAGTAAAAATGTACTGAATGGTACCTTCTTACGCAGGCGCGTATTCAGCTCAAGTTTATAGGGGGGTAATCACAGAAAATTATGCGTTTCCACCAAATTATCAAAACACAAATGCATATTGGCCTTTTTACAAACTTACCTGTCACAATGACTGAAATTATTAGGAAACTGTGGAATAAAAACGTCAGATTTGTTTAATCTTCATTTTATTCATAAATAAAATTGGAAAGTAGAGAAAACAATAGTTTGCGGGGGTTATATCCCGAGTGCACCAAGTTTAATCGGTTAAAATGTGTGCTGCACTTCCATGATTCTCGAAATTTTGCTTAGCAAATGACTTGAGTGTATGATAATTTGATGAAATCCCGAGACCGCAGGTCGAGGGATTTTATTTTAAATTATTATACACGAAAGCATTTGCTTGAAAGCAAAATTTTGAAAATCATGGAAATGCACGCATTTTGGTCGATTGAACTTGGTGAAGGAGGGATATATGTTTAGATTATTTCCAGAAAACATGTAAACTCAGGAAACATCAAAATCGAACACAGGAACAATATAGTACCAGAGATAGTACCTGAAAAGTGATCCAAACTCTGTAAAAGCAGTCTAGCCTTCAACTGTTTCATCGTTTATTCGCATTGAGGGAAATAATCGATGAAAATAAACTTCAGACTTTAGAGATAACTAACATTTGCCTTGTCAACGTGAGTAAAAATAAACCGTTATAATGATATTCGTCCATGTATTTATCATACTACATATCAATATGTGTAGAATGAAAAGTATATACTTATTGAACACAAGATAATGCAACAGAAAAATTAAATAAATTTAAATTTAGGTTTATCGATTTCTCCCGAAATACCAGCCTATATAATCTTCTGAGATATTCTATAATTTTGATAATAATTTTGAATTTAATTACTGGATTCTGCGATCTCACAGGGTTACAGGGAGTAAAGGTGCAATAAAATTGTGATTGATTTTTCATTCATTCATTATATTTTTTGATATCTCCCTATATTTTTTAATATAGATTTTGTAATATGTTATGTGACTGACTGATCATGAGGAGTTGATAACCCCCTTCACCCCCCCTTGTATACGCGCCTGTTCTTACGTGAACTATTTTTGTCCTTATCCGTGGCCCATTTCAACTTATCAGTAGTTAAATCTGCCCTTCTAGTTGCCTGAATCCACAATCCACGTCTCTTTTCAGAAGAGGATTAATATTTTTCCTATTGTGAAAAAGGAAGGAAATCGATGGAATGAAACTTCATTTCAGCCGCTTCTACTTCCACATTTCACAATAACCATATGTAGGTCCGTTTGTTTGTCCGGCAGGCTGGATTGACAACTGACATTCACTGTCGTCTGTCAAATATGCCCGCGGTCTATTTGGCAATCCCAAGAGCTGTCAAATGAAAACCAACATGGTCGCTGTTGGTACACATCGGTTTTTCTTAGAAACGACCATTGTGATAAAAATGTTTCGTGGCGCTATTTCTCGTGCGTTTTTGAGTGTTTCAAATAATTTTAGATTATTATATGTACTTCAGCTGAAGAAAAATGACTCGTGCATTGTATTTTGTCGTGATTCTCATCATCATTTTACCCTGTTCCTACTGTTGTAAAACACGGGTTTTCGATAGATAAGATCGATCCATCCAAGTTAGTTCTATGATGATTCCATCACATGACATCGAAGGGGCCCCTTATAATTATCGCCTAGTAGCCCAGTATGCTTATTATTTTGCTGTGTAGGGTTCCACATGTGGTTTTTTATCCATTATTTCAAGAGAACACAAGAAACATAAACTACAACTCTGAGTTCATCTAACAGTTTGGGATGTCATTGAAACAATAAAAACTTCAACAAGTACAAAATACTTGAGCTCCCAAACTTTTATGAGTCTTCATCTGCACTTGGGACTGAATGCTGCGACTTAAAATGGAATACGAAACAATATTCATATTCATAACAGAAAGGACACCATCAATTCTATAACTCAGCTCAGAAGTATTGAATGAGTAAGAATTATTGATCAACCAATTTCATTCTAGACCTCTATCAAACAATGATCAAAATTCAAACAAAATATTGAGATTCATTTTTAATCACACCTTCCATAAACATCTCTGTTTTTCATCAGTAATATCTTCAGGTAGGTACTCACTCTCCATTCAAATATTAATCTCCAACCTTACCAAAAGACCAAAATTGGTCAGAAATTCAATAGTCACTACAAAGGACTAACAACACAATTATACTCAAATGTTAGGCGAAAGCTAGCTTGTATACCAACAACCTCCATTTTGTGTCATGTGATACCTGTTTCTCGTTTCAAATAAATAATATATAATTAAAATTCTCCCACCAACTCGAAAGTTTATCAGTTGATTCTGGAAATCTCCTTTTTCGTCACAAGTTCTATAAATTCTCATTGCCACCCTCTCACCAATTTCAATTCGAAATAAATCTAAAACCGTACAAACCAGCTGAATCCTTTCAAACTTAATCCCTCATCCACAAATCTCACCGTTTCTTACCAACCTCCCTCCTCTCCAAAGCATGCTTTCCCTCCAGCCTGAACTTCCGAAACAACTGCTTCCCACAATATTTCCAGCGACGCTTTATGCAAATCCGCATTGTTTCAGAGAGGCCACGAATGTAAGGCGACCCACCGTCTCAGCGCGGCGGTTTTCCTGCGATTCGGCCCTTGCAGGAGCAGGAAGCGTTTCCGGCCGAAATACTGCGGAGTGTGTCCTCTGCCTGGCATCTCCTGCAAACCGACGCTGAGCACTACCGTGAAAGTCGAGTTCTTTTGCGAAGGTGAGGGCTCTCGGTGGGATCAGTGAGGTGCTTACTGCGGTCATTAAACGGACGAAAATGAGTTTTGGTCCTTCGAGCCGGATGCAAGCGGCGTGCTTGATTTTTGGGAATGCATGTCAATGAACATTGTTAGGAATAGGGTTGAATTTGAATTAAATTACAATAAACGAGCAAAGTTGTTGATGATGAAATCTAATGGACGAAACGTTGCATTGGAAATTGATTAGCATCAAGTTGTAATAAATATGAAACATTATTTAAAATTCTTTTGACTTTTTTCAATTGAACTTGAAATTTCAAAATTAGGTTTTTCACCAAAAAATATACTAGTAGTGACGTTTTTAGACAAATTTGAAACCCTGTTTTTACGACTCGAGTATACCGAGATGGATCCTCTCAACATATAGTTGAAACAACATGGTTTAGTTATTGAATCCAATTTTGAAAAAGTTGATTGTTGTGTATCATCAGCAATCTCGAGCATTCACTTGTCATCATATTCTATGCAGAAGTAGACATATTTATTGATTCCTGACGATTTTAGAATGCAAAATTGGTTTCAAGAAGAAATTTCAAAAGAACCGATCCACTAAAGATGGAGGATTCAGGTAGTTTACTGATTTTCATAAAAAAATCATATAATGTCACTCATTATCATTCCATATTATTCTCTGTTGTTTTTCTCTTTTTTTTTCAGGTTAGGAACCACCTTGCTTTTTTCGAAGAAGTGCGGATCTTATATTTTACATTAACAGTATACTCAGATTATCGATCATATATTTAACTGCAAGGAATACTTTCATTGTTATTATTATCACTATTGCACTGCAAGAACTTTTTGAATTTCTGATGTGTTCGCTACCCAAGAGTAAAATAGAAGGAGAAGAAGAAGAATAGTATTTAAAACGCCTATATTCAAGAAATGGGACAGGCATAGCGTTGAGAACTATCGCCCGATAGTAAACATAAATAGCTTAGCCAAAATTTTCGAAATTATACTGTATAATGTTATATATATAACTTTTTTCAAACAGAATCCAGTACCTTTCATGACAGATCCATGGTAACGAATCTTTGCACCTTTTCTGAACTTGAATCCAATGCAATATCATATGAAAAACAATTATATTATCTATACTGATTGCGAAAAAACCTTTGATAAAGTAGATTATGAAATGAAAACGTCAGTTTTTCAAAGGAAGCATGTACATTTATGGAATAATACAGAAAAAAGAATACAATCAGGGGTACCTCAGGGCAGCATTTTAGGTCCTTTTTTTGTATTCATTAATATTCTCCCAGACTCAATAGAGAATATTTGAACAAATTGACAAAATGAATGATTGTATTGAATCACAAAAAGATTTGAATGGAGTTGTTGAATGGTTTAGCAGAAATAATATGAAAATAAATATCGGCATATGCTCAACTATGACAAATGCTCGCAAACAAAATATTACTTTTAATGACTCAGGGTCTTTGGTTTGTTCTTAGAAATTCTAAGAACTTCTCAATACAAACAGTTGTAAGACTTTATAAGGAACTTGTAGGACCACTTTTGGAATATGCTAGCTGTATATGGAATCCTACGACTGACTATGGTACTGATCTCATCGAGAAGGTTCAAAAGAGATTCTTACAATATTTACGTACAAAAAAGTTTAATATATACCCATTTATGATATCCTACCAAACATTACTGACTTCTTCAATGTAAAAAGATTGAGTGACAAGAGACAGACACGATATTATATTCAATGAATATTAAATAGTGAAAAATTCCTATCTTATAGATTATTTTAATTTTAATGTACCCACAATCAACTTGAGGCTACAAGCCAACCCGATATTTTGTAACGACCCTTTTTTTTCACCTCTGAATAGAATTAAGAAGAAATTTAATAGGCTCAAACGTTCAAATGTAGATTTTTTTCTATATCGATGCAAAACAACTACTCATTTTGTTGAAGTCCCCGATTTTAGAATTTTGAAATATCGACTGTTTGTGTTAATTCAATTTAGTGTTGATGTAGTGACATGTCTGACTCTATTTGCAATTACTTCTTTCGAGGTGTTTGTAAGGATTTGAATAAATAAACAAAATCCGGCTCGAAGGACCAGGTTGTTACTTTGAACTGTCTTTATCTCTATAAATATTTTGTAAAGCAATCACTTGATGGTATATTCGGTGGAAAATGAAACAACTGTCTTCCGTGCATATTTTTCAGGATCGGAACCAAGTGAAAACGTCTCGGACCTTCTCCCGGAATACCTGGAACCCGGCGCTGACCTTTGGGCGGACAACTTTCTCCCTGAGCAGGATACCTCCAAAGACTCCAGACTGATGACCATTTCGGTGCAGTGGGTTCTGAAGTGCCAGTGCACGCCAGAGGAGACGGCACCCACCTCCAGTACGGGAGAAGTGATTTTGCATCGCGTGCATCGGACTGCGACGCCTTAAGTTGATTCGATCTGGTGTACATACGACTTTGTCATATCAAATTTTCTAGCGACAAATTTATAGTTCGATTGGGTCCAGGTAAATAAAGAGGTACTGCGAGGTGCCCGTCTGATGAGTAGATACGCTACGCGGGTTCTGCCTCAAAATCCGATGTTTTCTCTAGTCGAGGTTTTTTTCGAAAAATTCCTTTACTCGGGATTACGGACTGGAAACACCAGGAAACACGATCCTGTGACATCAACGAAACATCAAAAATCGTCTAGGTATAATTGGGGGAATACATGCATTGAAAATAAGCTGTTAATTTTGGACTTGATTCGAAGTTAATGAGAGTGGATATTTTTCAATTATTTTCTATGTAATACACAACTCCATTCCATCACAAAACGATCTTAAAAATTCTACACTGGAATACATGTTTTCAATGCATAAATACTCTGAAGAACATTTCGGGCAGAGATTGAATATTTCGTCTAGCAAACACAAAATATCTTGGAATGTTTCAGATGCCGTTTGACAGTCTTCAGATACTAACAATGCTCTCTAGACCCTTTCAACCGCTCCTTAACATTTGTAACGAAAATGTAGAAGCATTTTAGAAACTTCAAAGAGTCTCTAGGAAATGCTAAAAAGCACTCTCTTGGATTGTTCATAAGGTCCTAGATGTTTCATAGTTCTAACGGTTTTCATTTCCCTTAGACTTATTGAGGATAAGGGGCATTGTTAGTATCATCCCTAAAAGTACCAAGCACTCACAGAGGTACTATTTCTGATTCAATTCCTATCCATATCTATTTTATCAAGGAATATCTCAAATATTTTCATAACGTTTTTCTAAATGCTTTATGAGATTTCCAGAGGATTTTGACGTTTCTTGAAGTTCTCCAGATCAAAATTGGTACGAAATTTGTCCAAATGAACCCACATGGAAATGGACTATTATTATGAGGCAATACTCATGCGGTGTAATTGCAAAGATACCATATTGTGTAGTATTTTCCATAGAAACCACCTATTTACCGGATTTTGAATCGTACTTCTATGAAAGATGGCGTCTGACGATTATTTTTCACAACTACTGTCTGCCACATTCTAAGTAACATTACGGAGTGAATTAGAAA
Organism: Zygogramma bicolorata; assembly: GCA_032362365.1. NCBI lineage: Eukaryota > Metazoa > Arthropoda > Insecta > Coleoptera > Chrysomelidae > Zygogramma > Zygogramma bicolorata. The sequence goes on along the minus strand of JAVJAQ010001889.1, from coordinate 472,297 downwards.
CGTTGAATTATGCAAGTCATCTTTTATTATGGGGAATTGTGAATATCTTAGCCAAAAGAATGCTTCAGAACACCACTATCGGATGATATATTATTGTTATTCAGTTCAAAAACCCCAATGGACACAAATCATTCAAAATAATAATACATTTGATACCCATCAAAAAAACAGAAGGATATACATTAATGGTGGTGTCATTAAAAAATATTCGGATGAATAAATGGCTGAACATATTGGTTCAGATAACGGTTGAAAACCATTTCTGTTCTTCCACCAATTCCAAGAGAGATGTAACATTTTTTACAAATAGCAAATTCATTGAAATAATTAAATGAATGAGTACGAATAAATGAAGAAGAGAAGAAGGGAAAACGAACGAAAAAGAAGATGAGGTTGAGAGAAAGAGAGCTGAGCAATTTTTGAGATTTAAGCTTATTCGAAACTTCACTGAATACTTAGATGGTAGTTTTTGAACTTGGATTTGAATAACAACGGCGATAGTTGTAGGTATGATCCATCCAGTTTATGCAAATTATTTATGCAGACCGCCATATTGTAGGAGAAAGACCGTTTGTATATTTCTTCACAGTGTGATGGAATGGTAATAATGGTTTGTTTACTAATATTCAAATTGTGATGTCAGTTCTATAAGTGAGTTTTCCATGTAGATGAGGTGGAGTTTTGTATTTGAATACATTATGAAACAGGCAGGCCATAAGATAGCCATTTCAGTTCTTTCAGTTTATCAGTAATTGAAATACGACTGAATTTTCTGATACCACAAATTAGACGAACAATGAGTTCTGTACTCTCTGCATACGACTAATTTCGACTTGTTTCAGAGAAGAACTGTAAACAACATCGCAGTAATTAAAATGAGAAAGAATCAAAGGGTCACATGACATTTTTTTGAGGTCTTTCGATGAAAAATGTCTTTGAGGAAAAATGAGCTTCAGAGAAGCATATGCGATTCTCAATTCATTTGTAACGTGTTCTTTAATACGAAGTGTTGTATCAACTGTGAGTCCCAATTTTTCACAAGAAGTTTCAATAGATATTTTGTCGTCTCCGATTTTGAATGAAATATTATTAGGAAGGAATTCTAAGGCATTATTTTTCCAAAAAGTAGAGCCTTCGACTTGTTATGATTAATTTTCAGTCCATGATCAGCAGATACCTTGTGTAAAGTTACATCAAATCATGATTCATAGATTCCGTGTCAACTGCCAAATCCGTGTATCTAAATGAGAAATAAATCTGCGTATAGTTAGCGTAGAGATGTTATTTACAAAATTTGAGAACGTCAACGAAGGTTGAAGTATATACGGTGAACAGCAGCGGTCCTAAAATACTTCCTTGAGGAACACCTGATACAACTTCCAGAGGTGTAGAAAGCTCATTATTAAGTTTCACAACTTAAAATCTGTCACGTAAGTAAGAACTCATGAGAGTACGAGCTGAATTACTGAATCTGATATATGATATGGAATACAAAAAAATCTGCTGTCATTCTCTTGATGAGAGAATGGTATTCACAAGGGCAGAAAATACATTTTTTTTGGTCGATGTTGAAATTTCAGTTTGGCAGTGTGTCAGATGCTGCTTTCCAGTCCATTGAGAATATTTTAAAATTGAGTGAATCCCTTTCATTCTAATTACTGCTTCGACGCTGAAAATGCACATAAAATCAATCATCACATTATTTTCCTGATAGCCTTAGGTATTTATTACTGTCAAGACAAAATGTTAACAAAAACTATCTTACTGACAATGTGTTAGTTCTTTCCTATCGTGTAGCGGTTCTGTAAAACCATTGTCAGTGAGAATGAGGATCATACAAGAAAGATATTTTTTGTTGATATTGATTTTCATCAAGTATCGGCCAGTTCAATTCAAGACAAGATGTCTTTGGATTAGAGTCGAATCATAATTCATTTCCAACATGTGTTCCATTTGTTTTGACACTTTTTGCAGTTGAAAAACGGCGGCAAAGACTTTTGATCCAGCCGGTTACTTGAGTCAACAGAATAACTTTTTGCCTAGAAATATCAAACAAAAGAGGTGGCTTTCGAACACAGTCGACTTGTTTTTTATTCATCTTCACTGTATTACTATAAATATAACAGAACCTTTTGTCAGTCTCTCATAGAAGTAAGAAGTAACTGTGCATGTCCCTATTATAAGAAATAAAGAACACCCTAAGTGCACCTTCGAAACTAAGTGGACTAAATGTTGAAAAAACTGAAGATACATCTCCGTTGCACTCAGGTCGATGAGCAGAAAATGTCCATTGGCAAAACATCATGAAATAATCTTCAGTCTGAAGATTTTCTGGTCATTGAACTCTCGAAAAGCTGTGCATAGTGATAATAAAGATACTGATGATTCTGTAGTGGATCTGTTTAGACACCCACTTTTTGATGACCATTATTTTTCGATTGTAAACAAAAATATTGTATATACTCTGTATTTTAGTGGTTATATGATAGAAAATAAAATTCATTAAAATCATCGTCTTTTTAATTTTCAGTTATACTCAGGTTGCATGCTTATCTATACGACTTTTCCATAAATATTTTATATGGATTATATATTTTTGAAATTTAATTTTCCCTCATTTTTCAACATCAAGTCTATCATTTCTCAAATGCTAACTGAGGAATTTTTTAATTTGGCGAGGAAATTCAATTCAATTGACATACAAAACATGTATTGTATTGGAGTTTATAACTTCAAAAGTTCCTTTGTTAGCATTTAAAGAGTGATAGACTTTATCTTGGAATATGGAGAAAAATGTAATTTATAAATGTAAATTTCGTTCTCGCGGAAGCCATTACCAAGAAAGGCGTTTTCTAAATGACGCATTCCTTCCTCGAAATATTCTGGCTCAGAAATGCGTATCGCTCTTTCTACCAAGGTTTCTATTAGCCCTCTTTTCTGCCGCGGATGATGGTTGGAATTCCTGTTAAGGCACCGATCTGTGTGAGTGAGATTAACAGGAATTCCAATCATCACCCACGGCAGAAGGGAGTGGTAATGAAAACTTCGGTAGAAAGAGCGAGACATATTTCTGAGCCAGAATATTTCGAAGAGGAAATGCGTCATTCAAAAAACGCCTTTCTAGGTAAGGGCTACTGCAAGGACGAAATTTACCGAGCCTTGTGACCCAGAGATGTTCAATGAATGGCCCCGAACAAGCCGTTAATAGACGGACCTTCTTGTCCTATATTAACGGTGTGACGGATAGCATTGGAGGACTGCTGGAAAAACATGGGGTGAGAACAATTGTCAAGCCTACAAGAAAAATTCAGGAAAGCCTCAGATCTGCAAAAGACTCACGAAAACCATTATCCACTCCGGGAGTGTATCGAATACCGTTTAGTTGTGATTCTGTCTATATTGGATTCACAAAATGGAGCATAAAAACGCGGTTAACCGAGCACAAAAGAATCTGTCGATATGGCCAGACACAAAAATTGGCGGTGGCCGAACAAGCTCTGTTGGAAGGTCATGATATTGACTTCGACGGAACTCAAGTGCTGGATAAAACTACGAGCTATTACCCCAGGCACAATCATAAAAACAAGTTCAACCGCAAAGAGGAGAGCCTAAACATCCACAGAACATGGATACCAGCTGTTCAAAATACACGGATCCTCCCAATGAGAGAAAAAACTGACATCAGGCCAAAAACCTGCGGACCACAGCTCAGAAGCCCGGAAACTTCGAACAATTCATCAGTTGCTGGCCGTGACAGTCTAGAATCTTTAATAACAACATGCTCAGCTTCAATCCCAATTCCTTTCCATAAGTGTGCCTGGCCATTATAAGTATTATCTCTGCATTTTATTCTGTCCACATGTTGATTCCAGGTCAATCTTGATCTAGTACGACTCCAAGGTATTTCACCTCACCTGAAGAATTGATTTCTTCACCTCGGAGTCTTGGAGGTCTAAGTCCCCCACCTTGATTTCCTGGTGAATACCACTATCATAGATTTAGGTGGACTCGTTTTGAGCCCCTCCTAATCGGTCCAAATAGTTAAGGTATTCAAGGCCTGCTGCATACAGCCTCTCACTGTACTGTTGTATTTGCCCTGTGCCAGGATGACTAGATTCCAGCAGAGCCTAGTATTTCGTGTCCATTTTTTTTTATATGCAAATTCACACGAAAGGGAAGCCCTGTAATGTTCAAAGAACACCGCGTGAATCAAGGGATAGGAAATACGAATTAACATTCAATTTGAATTTCTGAAGTTTGTAATCCTCAGGAAAAAACTCTTCTGGCAAGGGGTACCAAAGCACAGCTGTTCTATTGAAAAAAGATCCCTGAGCAAGAGAGGTTCGACAGGTTTCCAAATTCACAACAAAGGGGTGGGAATTCTGTATTCGTCGAGTCATCCGTGTAGATATTGCCAAGGGGGGAACGATTGATAACAATTCGGAAGAGCATCGACCGTGGAAGTATTAATAAAAGAGAGACAAGTCTCTCCAATGAAGTGAGACTGTGAACGAAGAATCACCAACAAGACGAATTGTATTTTTCTGAATAGAATCAAGAAGTCTCAATGAATGTTTTGGTGCCGAACTCCACACATGAGATCTGTATTAAAATCTGTCAATTGAAATATTTTTTAATTTTTGTCTCCAATACGCCGTCGTGATTTTCCAATGATACAGATTCGTTATCATTATTATCACATTTCAAAGTTTGAGTTGTGAAATTTTATCGAAGAAAGTTTCCGAAGCTGATATGATTGGTTCCTTTTAGACAGCGTTCCTGATATACAGGCTGTGGAAAACTGAATACGACTCATATCTTTCTTCCTTCGATCGCGCAATATTCTCCGAATGTCACAGGAGTTTCCCTTCCATATGATGCTGAATATAAAAACCATATAAATCAAGTAATCTAAATTTATTAGAAAAATACTTTCACGTAGTCGAACATATCACAGACACTCTAAACAGAATTACTCTCAACCTCCTTTGGGCATTGCTTTGCCAAAGTATCGTTGATGAACTTATTCCAGTCATTCTCCCACTTTCCCAAAGCCTCCACTTTCTCCTCCTCTTTCATTGCGCTGAACTCGATGGAATTCCTGGCCAGCTGCTTCAAGAACCTGAGGTCGCTCTCCCTGCTAGCCATGCCCATGAAAGCGAAGTACCAGTCGTAGCTGAGGCCCTTAGCCCCCCAGAAAGAAGGGTCGTCGGGGGCAATAACCAGGGGGTAGTTGTCGGCGATCAAGTACGTCCCAGGGTGGTTTCTGACGTCGTCCACGAGCTTCAGCACTTGGTTGGAGATGGGGCATATTTCGACGGCGATGTTACGGTCTTTGATCATCTTCAGGGCGCCCGGGTGCTTCATGAGGGCGTAGCCGTGGCCGATCCTGGTAGCGTTCAAAAGGATGGCGTCGAAAAGATTGAAATCGGTGGGTTCTCCGTACCAGTTCGTCTCGCCAGCGTGGAAGAAGAAGTTCACCCCGTATTTTTGTTTCATTTGCTCGAGTTGTGGGACGAATGAACTCAAAGGCAGACCTGAAATCAAAAAATACTCGATATAGTTTCGACAAAAAATATAAGTTCAGTAAATCAATGATACTAGAACCGAACATTTTTCAAAATGGTATAGAGTGCATTCCAGTCCCTCATTAGCTCAGTTGATTATAAGACTTTTAATGTTTTTGAGAATGCGAATTTCATTTTTTAGATTAGCACATTTGTAAATAAAACTCAACAGGTTTTTATTTTTGCTCGTTGTTGCAGTTTATCACGGCGACAAGTCATCAATCTGTCACTTGCCGCATTTGGAGAATTTTTTTCATTGCCAACATTAAAATTAAGCACTAAATGTCACCAAGATCAACTCTCATCAATGTTGATTTCATTGAAAACTGATACTTTTGATTGCAATGAATTATCCTCATTACTTTTTGAATGCCTTCAGTTTCAAAAAATACTTGAAGTATACAAAATTATCATTTTTCGTAACGGTTCTACCACATGATTAAGTTTGTAAAAAATTTGCTGCAACATGTTCTATATTTTATGTAACTCGAAATTGCGTCGTGGAATTCAGGTGTAATAATAATAATAATGTTTATTGCTCCCAAGAAATAACAATTATTTATGATAGGGAACAGTTTCGATTTAGGCAGTTGAATGCAGTTTGCAAAAAAGTATTTGTACCAAAAATAATGAACACACCTATGCATGAGGCGCGTACACATACACACACCAATGCACACTCATACTAACAAACTGAATGAAATGGCACTGAAAGATGTAACACGAAACAAATATCATGATAGCAAAAACTTTTTCAGTTTTCTATTGAATGAAAACAGATTTTTGGTGACCTTCAGTGATTTTAAGCTGTTATAGCAGATGACGCCTCCGTATAATATAGATTTTTTATAAAAATTTGTTTTGAATTTTGCCAAAAAAAAATCATTTGCTCTTCTTGTTGAATGATCGTGACCATTCGAGCTCAGTTTGAGGTTTTAATGCTTGATGTTGTTTCTGAGAAGATGAATGAATAAATGTTCTGTATTTGAAAATGGATATAATGTCTAGAAGTCCTCTAGGTTTATGAAGGTTAACAGTTGGTTCTTTATGATCTAGTTTGAATATACATTCCAGAATTTTATTTTGAGGTATTTGGAGTGGTTTTATATTCGATCTATTGGCTGTTCCCCAAATTGAGATTAAATATTGTATTCTGGAATAAACTAAAGAGAAATAAATAACTTTTCTATAATGTAATGGAATTTGATTTCTTATTCTTTATAGGATACCCAAAGTTGGTGAAATTTGCTTTCAATTACAATATTAGTTTGTACAAGAGTGGATATGGTGGGTATATCGCACGAGGACGAAGTTTGAGCACGATGCCGTATGCGAGTTGTACAGTTGGTTTTTTCTTTGACCAGGAAAATCTTTCAGAACTCTCTTTCAAGTACCACGTTGATAATCAATTTGAAATATAGAGTATTCTTTCGATATCCATGAATAACTCAAAGGGAAGGAACCTATTTGAATTCAATATCAAAAGATAATAAGTGAATAAATCATATCAATTGAAAAAAAAGCAAAAAAGAAGTAGGTTTTGGTAAGATTCAAACCCGAAGGCTAACGCGTCAACCACGTGATCTACTGGGACCGTAAAATATAAATTGAATTTATTGGTATAAAGAATAGATTTAAGTCTTTCATTACCACAAAAAAAAACATCAATTTTGACATTGTGCTGGGTAATCGCACGTTAAAAGGTAAGGCCTCGTTGATCCATTGCTCGCACAAGTTTCGACTTCTGAGGGTTGACGTTCGTCAGCTGGTTAACGAAAACGAACAATTTCAGAACAATTCCAAACTGAATTCAATATACTATGCTTAAATGAAACAACTGGGATTTCGTGTTGTTAGGACATTGTAGGTAGACAGATGAGAATTGTTACGTTTGTTTCTACTAGGTTGTCTCTCGTAACCAAAGTATTTTGTTATCTGTGATTGAAGAATTCATATCCTACCTTTTGTGGATATGAAATCATATTCGTACTGGAATCGCCTACTTATCCGTTTAGTGAACCATGAAGAAATCACCATATTTACGGGTGGGAGTAAAAAATAGCTATTTTTATGACAAGGGAGGAAAGTGCTGCTTTTCCTCTCGAGGATGAAGTTAAAGGGAGGAAAAGACAATTTTTCTCCGATTGACAGCAAATTTTAATTTTGCAGACACACATAAATCAGCAAAGTATCACTTTTACTGTCTAGGCAGCAAAGTGAGGATTCTCCTTCCTAGACATCCAAGATAATACTTTGCTGATTGATATGTGTCTGGAGGAATAAGTACTTGTAAATCACGATCGCTGTCCATAATTACTATGAACATATACAAAGCAACCAACCATTCGAACAAAAGCGATTTCTATCGAATTTTTCTTTACCACTGGAGGAAAAATGAAAAGATTGTGAGAATTGTAATGATTTGCAAATACAATATACTATAGCTTATCCAATCCATCTTGGCACAAACTCAGATACTTTTTCGGTTGCACACTGGTAAATTAGACCATGATGAAAGAAAAAACACGTTCTACGAAGAAATTTCAACACGGTGAACTCATATAATAAATGTTTTTTTTTAACTTAGTATACTTCCCAGAGATTGCTGGGCATTTACGTTATCAGTTCTGTGCCAAGATGGATTGGCTAAGCGTACATATATCAATATGAACAATCAGAGAAATAACTATCATTCATATGATTTTTCTTGCCTCCCTCAAATAACAAGTCATTTTCAAATAATTTATTTATGAAATTAACAAACAAAATTTATTAAAGAACTAAAACTAAGAAGTAGGTACAGTATATTATTTCCGAAAATGGGGAGAACCTACAAAACAAAGAAAAAAGAATTGAAAAAAAAGATAAAAGCTGTCGACGCCGGATTTCGAACCAACACCTACAAGCCCATCATGAACAGTGAGCGGTGCACCAACTCGTTGCGCTACCGGCACTCACAGGCAACTTCTGCGGAATCATGTACATAGCGTTTCGCTGTAGCTGTATTATAATATTTGCCGTTTGACTTTCATTTATATATAATAGATTTTAGTCTAGGTCGTCAATAACGTATAAGTTATTTCATTGATGACGTACTCTGACGTAACTTTCCCTTTTTCATATGAAACAAACACAAATATAAACGAAATTGGATGGATGTCATTCTTCTAGAAATATTTTTTTCGAATGTTTCATATAAATTGATTTAGCAGTTATGAAGTTTTCTTGCATATTATCGTATAATTCTGAACAACTTTAAATGCAATTATGTTTACATTATTTTCGATATTCTCTGAATCTTTGAGGAATTGAATGTTACTTTTCCGCATTCTTTCAATGAATTTGAATTTTCTAATCGATTCAATTTGTCTGAATCCATATAAATCAATGCGAATAAACGATGGAACAGTTGAAGGCTAGACTGCTTTCACAGAGTTTTACAGCGATTAAATGCACAGACCTTTTAACCGATTAAAATGTTCGAAATAAACCGGGCGTTTGGATCACTTTTCAGGTACTATCTCTGGTACTATATTGTTTCTGCGTTCGATTTTGATGTTTCCTGAGTTTACACGTTTTCTGGAAATAATCTAAAAATATATTCCTCCTTCACCAAGTTCAATCGACCAAAATGCGTGCATTTCCATGATTTTCAAAATTTTGCTTTCATGCTTTCGTGTATAATAATTTAAAATAAAATCCCTCGACCTGCGGTCTCGGGATTTTATTAAATTATCATACACTCATGTCATTTGCTAAGCAAAATTTCGAGAATCATGGAAGTGCAGCACACATTTTAACCGATTAAACTTGGTGCACTCGGGATATAACCCCCGATTATTTCCCTCAATGTGAATAAACGATGAAACAGTTGAAGGCTAGACTGCTTTTACAGAGTTTTACAGCGATTAAATGCACTAGACCTTTTAACCGATTAAAATGTTCGAAATAAACCGGGCGTTTGGATCACTTTTCAGGTACTATCTCTGGTACTATATTGTTCCTGTGTTCGATTTTGATGTTTCCTGAGTTTACATGTTTTCTGGAAATAATCTAAACATATATCCCTCCTTCACCAAGTTCAATCGACCAAAATGCGTGCATTTCCATGATTTCCAAAATTTTGCTTTCAACACCTGCGGTCTCGGGATTTTATCAAATTATCATACACTCAAGTCATTTGCTAAGCAAAATTTCGAGAATCATGGAAGTGCAGCACACATTTTAACCGAATAAACTTGGTGCACTCGGGATATAACCCCCGATTATTTAATATAAATCTAAAGATGTTTCCCATGTAATCTGAAAAATGATTTTGTTTGCTCTCTTCAAAAGTAAGAATCAAATTCATTATTTTTATCACAAGAGGGCCAAATAGCCGATAAATATCCCATTTTCGAAATAATGCGACTATTATAGATGAGATATGAGACATTGAAAATTATTAAATGTATTCAATTATATGTTCAGGGGATTCTCCATTTACCCCTTTGTAATGAGATGTCTTATTATAATTTTTTTTCAACATAATAAATATTTCTTGGGTGATATCATTGCAAATATCAATATTATATTCTCAATAATTTTCGACAGTTTTCAATGACATTGAAAAATATGGATAATTGAAATTTGTAACCATACCACTTCACTTTCGAACAAATGTCCAGATCATAGTCTTATTATGATAAAGACAATAATCGTTGAATAACATAGATTATTGATTAAATAATACAAAGGAGTGCACAAACAAATGAATAGATGACAACCTTCCGCACTTGAAAGAGATCTCGATATCATCACACGTGTTCCACTATAATGGGTGTTCATTAGGTACTCGACAAATATTCATGGGGTTATACTTTGGACTATATTTTTTACGAGATTATTATACCTTCATAATTGTTGAAAATGCTCCCATCTAAATCATTGGTGAACTTAAGGAACACACCTTCAATTTTCTTCCGTTGAGGAGGCAGAGACTGAAAAATTGGTCCAAAAAATATGTCACTACCGGCTGGTCTGGAGTAAATTTTGGATTTTTCTCCTCCATATCATTGCAAAGAGAATACAAAACTTCTTACGAAGATGTAACATCAAATAATTAGGAAATCTGTTGAAATGTGTACATCATTGACAGACTGATTGATAAAAAAAACTCACAAAACAGCTACTGTCCTGCCTAAATAATTTTTTCTAAGGTGAACAAGTATGTCCGGGTTCAAAAATGAAGTGTTTTCCTGTTAATTGATTTTTTTATCTCCAATTACTCACCATCCTTGTGAACCTATCCTATAATTAGTATGTTCGATTTGAGTGTGCTTGGTTTACAAATTGAGCAAGAGAATGTGTCCTCTATCTGATTCAGTGTCTGTTACGTTATAGGCAGAGGGATTAGCTGTTTCGGACTGTTTCTTTCTGCTTGTAAATGAATCAATGTAATTTTTAAAATAAAAATTAAAATCTCTTGAAAACCATTAGAATAGGTACCTATATGATATTGATGAAGATACACTAATTTAGGTAATTAGACTTCTACGTCCTAATAGGTTATAATATACAGTGTGTTCCTTCAAACTCTCGAAGTTGCTGCCGTTTAATCAAGAAAAACACCTATTTAACCTAATTAAAGTTCTAGTTTCAAGTGACGAATAAAAAAATTTTTTGGTATAACTACTGCTCTTCGGGCTTGAAGGCCGTCGTTCTTTGGAATTTCTTCCTAACGTTTCGCTAGCGCGAGTGGCCAGCTTCTTCAGAGGCTTATTCATCTCCGATGACTCATCGGAGATGAATAAGCCTCTGAAGAAGCTGGCCACTCGCGCTAGCGAAACGTTAGGAAGAAATTCCAAAGAACGACGGCCTTCAAGCCCGAAGAGCAGTAGTTATACTAATAACCTCGGCCGCGAAAGCCTTAACCATTTTGTCAAAAGAATTTTTTTATTACTGATTAATGAATTATAAATTATTCCAATGATTATTTCCCTCAATGCGAATAAACGATGAAACAGTTGAAGGCTAGACTGCTTTTACAGAGTTTTACAGCGATTAAATGCACTAGACCTTTCAACCGATTAAAATGTTCGATTTTGATGTTTCCTGAGTTTACATGTTTTCTGGAAATAATCTAAACATATATCCCTCCTTCACCAAGTTCAATCGACCAAAATGCGTGCATTTCCATGATTTTCAAAATTTTGCTTTCAAGCAAATGCTTTCGTGTATAATAATTCAAAATAAAATCCCTCGACCTGCGGTCTCGAGATTTTATCAAATTATCATACACTCAAGTCATTTGCTAAGCAAAATTTCGAGAATCATGGAAGTGCAGCACACATTTTAGCCGATTAAACTTGGTGCACTCGGGATATAACCCCCGAAAATGAAATTTGAGAAAAATCTGTTGTTTTACTATAAAATAAATGGAAATATTTTTTTGTAACTGGGTTTCGTAAATTAATGAAGGGCGTCAAAATAATGTACCGCACGCGGGCACCGCTCAGCCTTGCGATGGCCTTGCCAAGTTGACTCCGATGGAACCTTAGAAGGAGAATTCAACGATAAAACGATTGAGGCAGTGTAAGAAAGATAACAATATAATGTTGGAACAATACCTGGTTAGAATCATAGAAAGTTATTGAAAATCGATAGTGAAGGGACTTTGCAGGAAGATTTGCGGAAAATAATATCAAATGTTTTGACAGGATTCTTACCTTTATCCTCTTGCCCTACCAAATCGAATCCAGCGACGAAATCTGGGTAGCTTCTCCTTAGCTTCCTGAACGTGTAGATATAGTGCTCCATAGTCTTATTGTCCACGTGCCTATGAGGTGCGTATATGAACTTGGCCCCAAGGAACTCCGGATAGTCTTGCTTGAATTTTTTCAAGGTGTCATAGTAGAGCCCAACAACCTCAACCTCATCGTAGACCCTTCCGGTCAATTCGTACACTTTGGGAAGGTATCCACGGAGCTCCAGATACATAACATTATCTTCGTAGAGCTCTTTGAGCGCTTGGTAGAAGTAGTCCTGCCACACCGGCCTGAAGGCGATCATGTTCTCGATAGCTATGAAGATGGCTATGAAAGATTTCCAGACCTTGTTCAAGTCCGGGTAGGATTTTCTAGGGTCGTCACACACTAGAGAAAGTTTGGATTGGAGGTAAGTATCGAATTTTGGGTCCAGACGTCTCAACTCGCTCACCAGAGTCCAGTTGCAGTCTTGGCTGATTCCTCCCGCCCGGAAGAAGTGCAGCTTTAATTTCCCGTCAGCTACGCAGACGTACAAGTCGTTTCTGTAAGTTAAATTGTAGAGAAACTCCTGGGAGACGATGGCTAAGTCGTGAGAGTGCAAGGAACCTCCTTTAGGCAACTTCTTGAGTAAGTTGAACACTTTGGACTGCTCGATCCCAGCCTTGGCTTCGAAAAAATGCTGCGCAGCCAAGAAACTGCCTGGGTCTGCAAAGCCAGCGTCATATTCATTGTACTTGTACATCTTCAGCAGCTCGTTGACTTTCTTCTCTTTCTCGTTGAGTTTCAAGGACGACCCCATGGCGTGGTGCGCATCTTTCTTAATCAAGTTAGCGCGGTCTTTCCAGTAATCGGCCAGCGACAGTGTGGCACATATCGTCAAGAGGAAAAATACTTCAGACGTTCTTTGCATTTTTTTCTGCGGAAGTCATACGATGCAGACTGAAAGAATGGAGAACATGCACTGAGCTATATGATTATCGAAGTATCAGTAGTGGTATCTCGCCACTGGAGCAGATTGTCGTAGGTGGCATGTTATAGGCCGGGAAAATTTAATCAAGACTCCAATATGCGGATACAATTGATTCAAGATGAATAAAACCCTGGTGCATTGACCGATATGCTTTTGTTTAGCCAATTCCTCTCGACCTGAGAAATCGAAGAGTGAACTTACATTCTTTGACGGTAGGTGGTGTTGAGGTGGAGATACAAATGCGATTTTCTAAGGGTACATTTTCATTTAGGCGGCAGCTTACGAGTGTTTTTCGATACCGGCGGTCTCATTGGATAAACTCTTGCGGGACCTTTCGTTCACCAATAGAATTGTCAGTATACAAAATGCGTAAGGTCAAGTTCGTCTAATAAAAAGCTATTAATTTTTCTGAAATGTTTCACAGTTCGATTTGAATTTGAACGCATTTGGAAGTTCCTTTAATATTCAAAATCTTGTACCTAGTTCTTGTTTCTTTTCACGTTTTTCTTGTTTATATTCTTTTTAAGTGTTTATCGTTACTGTTCTTGTATTTGTTTGATTTCATAGTGACAGTTATTCTTATTATGAACCGATTCACAAAGCTCAAAATAAAACGGTCGTGTAACGTGTAGGTATTATTTATCCTTCATATCATCGGCTCGTAATCACATTAAAATTGCATTTTTTTCAACACTTTTAAGAAAAAAGTACTTACCTATCTGCGGTTCCTCAGAAGCTAGAAAGATAAGATATCAATACTTCCCAGTTTCACTAACAACTATTGTTCCGGAAGATTTGAAATCACGTCACAATCACTGAGTTTTTGATTTATTTTTCATCAAATTGAAAGCAAAAGAAATACCTAATAATCAGTCAAAATGTGATGACTACCTAATTTCTAGCATTTCGCGAGAAAGCAAGAGATTGCTTGCAAAACATGAGATCATGAAATAAACATAACCTATAAATCTATAAATAATCGAATGGCCGTCGAGCAGACGGATATCGGATATCATGGCATCAAAGATTAAATAATAAATAAAATCACGTAAGGTGCGCCTCTGCTGGCAAACACTCGAAGGCATCTCTTCAGTTAAAATTGATCAAAATCAAGATAGCGAAAAGTCGAAAAAATTTGCTTACAATCTATTAGGTATAAGTCAACACCCCAGGGTTTTTATTTATCTTGAATTGACTGTATTGCATAGCAGTAAGCGTAATAATCACTATGAATTTTCTTAAAAATAAGTAACTCTAACTAGTTGAAACTGAATAAGTGGAGAAGATTGAACAGATGGAATTATAAAAATATATTTGAGATCCTTGACATCAGATTCAAATCAGTATAATGCACCTAAATGCATCTAAATGAGTCGTATAAAATGGATATCTGTCAGAATAACTCAATTACAAACTCATCGTTGAGAAAAAACCCCAGTTGCATAATTGAGATATGAGAGTATTCAGGAGATGCCTCGTAAATAACGTAATGAATTGTAATAAAAACTATATTCAAGCACGACATAAAAACACTTTCCATTAAATTCTCCCTCTGCTTGTAAGTTGAATAATGATGTACATATAGTTGTTTCGTGAAGAATTCTTCCGGTAAAAGATTTATTTTGAAGCGAATAGTGAGAATTCTGCCACATTCTGATGTTCGTCTCCAAAATATTGAGAGTTTTTTTCAGACAATAAGTAGACGAAAATTGTCTAACGAAATTCTGTATACACAAGCTGATAACTTCGGCAATGAATAAGCCTTAATCATTATCGTGCTTGAAAAGCAATATATTCTATTTTCAATTGGACTATGCATTTGATATCTCTCTAGAAATATCGCTCCCAAGAATGGAATGGAGTTATGGAGCATGTAATCAGAAATAGTTGAATTTTTCTCTGGGTTAACTTTGTTATATAAAAAAGAACTTGTATCGGTAATACCAACAAATACCAACAAACATACACATATACTCTGAACTGAAGTGAAATGGTCCAGAAAAAAAAGCATCCATAAAAAGAACAAAGGCCCCAGTATACCACCTTGTAGGGTCTCGGGTTCGATCATTTCATTTTGAGAAAACTTTTGCTCTATTTTAAAAATACAAGTCAGATTTTTCCATAGTCATAGCAAGAAGCCATAAATTTTTCGTGTATTTCGTGAACGAAAAAAAGGTATATATTGTTGAATGATGGTAACGAATTATTTTTATGCAAAGTGTCTTTTAGATAAAAGGGTCATTACAAAAGTTTCACTCCGGACATTCAACCAGGGTTTGAGGTTTTTCCAATTCACTGAACAATTTGACTGACCTATCATTCTGAGAACTCTTCTATCCCTTATCTGGAGGAACGTGCATTATTATGTATTAATCTGCCTATCTCCCAAATTCTTTTGTTGGCTTTATGAGTAGATGAATTGAAGGGTACCATTCGCCACAAACGATAATAGTTTATCATTTCTCATCGGCATTCAATATAAATAAACAAATTCTCACCTTATCTTAGAGCGGCGTGTATTCTCCTCTATTCAATCATAATGGGAATCAAATAATTTCATGCAGATTACCTAGTAGTATTCAGTTTTATTAGTTCCATAGTTTGCAGTCATGAGTGTTTTTCAGTTATCGATATTTCTTGGGGAGTATCATGAATTCCATTTATTGGCGTAGATTTGATTGACATTACTTGAAATTTGGAGTTGATTTGTTGTCGCATTGACAACTTTGATTTCACATAATGACATCTTCCGCTGGATTTCTATGAATGTATTGGCGTACATTCATAGAGCAAGGGATAGTTGCACGCAAGATGAATAAAAACCCTGGTGTGTTGACCTATACCTAATAGATTGTAAGCAAATTTTCTCGACTTTTCGCTATCTTGATTTTGATCAATTTCAACTGAAGAGATGCCTTCCAGAGTTTGCCAGCAGGGGCGTATCTTACGTAATTTTAAGTCAATCTGTGATGCCATGATATCCGTCTGCCCGACGGCCATTCGATTATTTATAGGTTATGTTTATTTCATGGTCTCATGTTTTGCATGCAATTTCTTGCTTTCCCGCGAAATACTAGAAATTATGTAGTTATCACATTTTAACTGATCATTAGGTACTCCTTCAGCTTTCAATTTGATGAAAAATAAATCAAAAACTCAGTGATTGTGATGTGATTTTAAATCATCCGAAACAATAGTTGTGAGTGAGACTGGAAAGTATTGATATCTTATCTTTCTACTTTCTGAGGAACCGAAGATAGGTAAGTACTTTTTTCTTCATAGTGTTAAAAAAAGCAATTTTATTGTGATTACGAGCCGATGATATGAGGGATAAGTAATACCTACACGTTACACGAGCGTTTTATTTTGAGCTTTGTGAATCGGTTCATAATAAGTCTAACTGTCACTATAAAATCAAACAAATACAAGAACAGCAACGATAAACACTTAAAAAGAATATAAACAAGAAAAACGTGAAAAGAAACAAGAACTGGGTACAAGATTTCGGGTATTCAAGAAACTTTCAAATGCATTCAAATTGCATCAAATCGAACTGTCAACCATTTCAAAAAAATTGATAGCTTTTTATTAGACGAACTCGACCTTACGTATTTTGTATACTGATAATTCTATTGGTGAACGAAAGATACCGCAAGAGTTTATCCAATGAGACCGCCGGTATCGAAAATTACTCGTAAGCTGCCGCCTCAATGAAGATGTACCCTTAGAAAATCGCATTTGTATCACCACCTCAACACCACCTACCGTCAAAAAATGTAAGTTTACTCTTCCATTTCTCAGGTCGAGGGGAATTGGCTAAACAAAAGCATATCGGTCAACGCACTAGGGTTTTTATTCATCTTGGTTGCACGAGAAACAATTATAAAAGCCTGTTTCGACGATACAATTTGTCGTTGGAAGTGCAGAAAATTGCAGGTATTCATGCAAGTTTTTTGAGTTGCATGATTCTCTATTGGTGCGATAAGTTGCAGCGACTTTGTAATCTCTGTGGTGAATTTGTTGCCTCAAATTACAAATATGTGGTGGGGTTAAATTCCGTTTATCGGGCTCACAAAGGTAACAAAACGGTTTGCGGGAACTCACGTATTTGAACCTCCTGAACAAAAAGTTCAAATAGAATTTTCGGCACTATCAATTAGTTTCAGAGATACGAGCCAATTTCTGGGTGAAAAATGCAATTTTCCAGTACACATCTGCGGCAAAATATAACTCTCGTAATGCCTCCTCCTTTTTCATGAGCATGATGTACACACCCGTACACACATTTGTTTCAATCGAAAACACTTCTCATAAAAAAATGGGCCTTTTATTTAGAATTCAGAAAACAACAGGTCCTGGCACTTGACTAGTATTCCAGGGCCGGTATCTGTTCACCTCAGCTGTCATATCCCGAATTTTACATGTTTCTGTTGTTGTTGAAGTGAAGCGGATTTTTTGTTTGAAAAAGTAGCGTTTTCGATTGAAAAAATGTGTGGAACGGATGACTGAGGGTGTGTACATTGTCCTGATGAAAAAGAAGGAGGCATTTCGAGTGTTATTTTGCCGCAGAAACGTGTACTAGAAAATCCCATTTTTCACCCAGAAATTGGCCCGTATCTCCGAAACTAATTGAGAGCGCCGAAAATTTCATTTGAACTTTTTGTTCAGGAGGTATCTAGGTATGTTTTGATTTGTTCGACGTTTCCAATTCCATTTTGAATTCATTCTCAAGAACTGTGGGACGAATATCTGTCCATATCGTCCTGGTCAATCACTCCCCTTACGAAGCAACCAAGCAAGAGCAAGCAAAGACTTCAATTGTCAGGAATTGGGCAGGATGCAGCCTTAATATCGGACCAAGTCGGATAATGACTGAGGAGAGTCATTATAAATGCCAGTTTCCGTGGAGAACAGACAATTGAAGTCTTTGCTTATATATATTAATATATATATATATATATATATATATATATATATATATATATATATATATATATATATATATATATATGTATATATGTATATATATATATATATATATATATATATGTATATATGTATATATATATATATATATATATATATATATATATATATATATATTAATATATATAAGTAACTTTGGCTGAAGAGGCATAATTTGAATAAGGAAGTTTTCGAAAGCATATAGAAATTATCGCATTTATGCAGCATTGAAGCACTTTATACCGGCCGTGGGTAATGGCTGTGGGTAAAGTGCCATATTAACTGTTTAAAATCGCATTAATAATGATTCATATATTCTTTAATAGTCTTAAGAAGAATATGTTTGCAATGAAATGTTATGAAAAAAAGATTGCGTTGTTTGGGGTTTCTACATGGGATATCAAACTTGATAAGTTCTAACAATTCAGGACAATTCATCAGTCCATTCAATACCTTGTGAATGAAATATATATCAGTTATAGTCCTTGGGTACTCAAGAATTTGTGAATTCAGTTTCTTCAGAATATTGGGTTATCGCTCGTTAAGAGATAAGGCCTCGTTGATCCATTGCTCGCACAAGTTTCGACTTCTGAGGGTTGACGTTCGTCAGCTGGTTAACGGAAACGAACAAAATCAGAACAACAATTCAGTTGTGATCCTCAATAATGATTTATTATTTATTTTAGGGGCCTCAAAAATCCATTCCGGACTTCTTTTAGACAAAACAATAGACAAGTGAACTCTTCTTATAGTTGGTACAGAAAACTGTTCAGAATTTTCCTTCACATAGCCCAATAATATATAACATTCAATCGAGATCTTATTTAGTGTGTTCTATGAATGCCAATTGCTCGTCCATTATAACACCAAGATCTTTAATAGAAGATACTACTGATCTTAGCTGAGAATTATCAATATGATAGGAATATTTATATTTCTTGATTACCTTGAAGAAGCTAATTAATATGCACTAGTGAGCTAGACTATTAATGTAATCCTGAAGATGCATTTGTGACAACAGACTCTATTGTCAAAAAAAATCAAATCATATGCAAAAAGTAAATAATAAATACACCCAAAGGTTTACCAATGTCATTCATAAATAAATTGAAGAGTTATATCGGGCATTAAACGACTTACCTGTTTATATTTATTCTTCTGACTTGCCATCAGCAAAAAGAGCGAGAGCATTTTCAATAGTTTCGAGATATTACTATTAGAAACATGAATAAAAAATAGTACTTCTCACATGTCACCGAACATAATTCATCAGTCCCAGATATATGAATGAGCTGGAGAACGTGCATGGTATATCTGCTGAGGATGAACTTTACCTTCTTCATCTGTATGACATGTGCTGAAAATGTAAAAAAAAAATTTCTTCACTATTTTTGAGGAAAAGGAAATTTTGATTACAGCTCCGTACCCCGGTAATACTTCGGTCGCTATGAGCACATTTGAAACAAAAAAGTGGAACTTTTGTGATTCGGTTTGCTCTACAAAAAAATCCCTCTAACACTTTCGGCAGTCCCGTATATTTCCGGAGATACATGTCCATTTTGTTGTAAAGCAAGTCCTTATTTACTCGTTTTCAACATTTTCAAGCAGACAAAACCATTATTCTTTAAAAAAAAATTTTTTAAACGTCAGGATTTTGTTGGGACTCCATAGCTGAATATTGATTTATTTGCGATGTTGCTGGTGATACCGGCGTCATTATTATTGTTGAAAACTGAATATATACATATATATATATATATATATATATATATATATATATATATATATATGTTGACTTTTGAAGAAGAGTATTTTTTTACAATAATGGTTTTGTCCACTCAACAATGTTGAAAACGAGTAAATAAGGACTTGCGTGATGTTTTGATAAAAAGAAGGACAAATTTTGTGTTTCAAACAACAGAATTCTGATGTGAAAAGTTGTGAAGTTTTACAACAAAATGGACCTGTATTTTCGAAAAAGACCGTCGAAAATGTAATAAAGATTTTTTGAGGATGAGACTGAATTACGTAAGTTCCACAAAGAAAAAACACAAAAAAAGATGCTCATAGCAACCGAGGTATTATCAAAACCCCTATGTAGGTACCAATTTCTTGTCGATACTTTCCATGTACAGAAATTATGATTCAAAATATGGTAAAATATGTTTGACGTAAGTGATGTACTCTTTCGAAACCCCTATGTACCAGTTTACAGTCGAATTGGGACCACACACGAATATTTGCCACAATTTCAGAACCTCCATCCTGAACCAGAAAGGAAAAGATGGAGTCTGCCACTTCCGCAGAGAACCTACTCAAATATCCTCACAAAGAATTCTTTCGATTTCTTTTTCGATCCAATGATCTCATGACCTGGTACACCCTGTATATGAATAGAAAACTGGATGATTATCGTTTTGAACTTTGCTCTCACCGAGCGGCAAATGTATTCTTACTACCAGCATGGTCCCCACCAAAGCATTTGAAATCTTATCTACAGTATTCATTGGCATTTACTGAACTGTAAACAACAAACCACTTGTCATTTCTGAACACCTTCATCAGTATCAAAAGTTGAGCCACTGAGAAAGTTGTGATACTAACGTACAACAGTCATGAATCCCCTGCAACAGGTTAGAAGAGTTTACGTAGTGAGTTTATTTGTGTTTTGATCGCTCTGTGATTCAGATTTGTAGGTCAGCTGTTCGAACGACAATCAGGAGTTTTTCTACCACGAATACCGTTGCATCGGATGTGCTAGCAAATGGATACCATTTCGGTAAGTAACAGAGATCATGGACACTAGATAATTACGATATGTTCATTGAGAAACTTTTGACGACTTATTACCGATCGAAACAACAGATCCGGGCTGGCCACGTGTAGAGCAGGAGCGGATCCAAGTGAAAACCAAGAGTCACTTCTCGGGTTCTCGCGTTATATTCCAGTCAATATAGAGGTTAGGTATATGATAATTCTTCGGGTAAACTGAACACCTGATTTTCATATGAAATTTTCATGGAACTCGGGAAATTTGGTCTCCTCTACAAAATATCACGTCTATTATCGGAGATACAGGTTCATTTTGTTGTAAAATTCCACCATTTCTCACACCAAATTTTTTCTTCTCTTGATCATAACACCACATACTCCCATTCACTTGTTAACAACATTCTCAAGAAAAAAAAAAAACAGTAATGTCTAAAAAATTCACCCTTCTTCAAAACGTCAATATCAGTATGTTCGGTTGTCAACAGTAACAAAGAGGGCGGCAACATTGCTAATTAATAAGTATTGACCTATGACATCCTGTCGTACCGTTGACTTTTCGAAGAAAGGTGAATTTTTTTAAACAATAATGGTTTTTTCAATTCGAAAATGAAAAGAACAAGTGAATGGGGGCGTGGTGTTTTGATAAAGAGAAGGAGAACTTTTATGTGTTTTTATTACAAAAATTTGATGTGAAAAATGATGGTGAATTTCTCCGGAAAAATGGACCTGTGCCTTCGAAAATAGACATAATCGCCATTTCAACTCATACATGCCATAATTAGAATAGTTATCTAGTTTCACTGATTAACTGTTTTGAAGTAGCGTATAATTTTTTATCAACACACGTTTTATCAAAACACGTTTTATCGAATATCTCGGCAACCACGCATCGCACAACAAAAATGGAAGAGATCATTTTTAAAGATTATAATGTTTGCCATCTTTTTCATTCGAATTTTGTTTTGTATAACACATAGTTTTTTAATTATAGCGCTCCAAACTTTATACAATATGGTTATTGCTAAATATATAGTCAACGGTTCATGATACATTAAAAATGGTATCAACCAAATTTGTAGAGCATAAAATTTCCTATGAATTTTAATGCGAACTTTTCCCCGTAGCATTCATTGTTTATGAGCTATAACGCTCTATATGTCGAGTAAACGCAAAATATCCACCAGATTATAATGCTCTTTATTCAATCATGCGCCTATAAGTTGTATATATTTTGGGTCGTTCGGAGTTTCTCTTGTTTTCTGCTACACAACCTTTTACGATGATACCGTTTCACCCTTGCAAGTAACAATAAGGATCGATAAATTATTATCGTTCTCTACACTATTTATAATTTCATTTGATTCTATATATATTGATTCTATATATAGTTAGCAATAACCTCCTTGTAAAAAGTTTGGAACGCTATAATCAAAATCCTATGCGTTATACAAAAAAAAGTTTCAAATGAAAAGACGGCACATATTATTATCGGTTATATTTGCACGAGTGCATAAAATTTTGCAAGAAAGCGTGATATCTAAAAATTGCAAGTTTATTTTCATATTTTGGCGAAAGTGCCCGAGTGCGAAGGACGAAGGCTCTTCTACCAAATTTGAAAATGACCTAATGCAATTTGTATAAGATATCACACTTGAATGCAAAATTATCTGGTCATTTTTATGCACGAATGTAATTCATTGGAATATTTCACGAATAAAGAAATTCTCAAGGAAATGTTATTTTTTGTTCATCTATACTTTCCTCTACAGATTGTATGGAGCACTCACCAAAACGCGGAATGTTTTTCTATTTTTGAAGTCTATCTGACATTTATTTGTGTTGTTTACTGACGTCCAGCGATACGGTTTCAAATGTGTTGTTATGGTGACTTGATACAATGCAATTACCGCTGTAAGTTTTCGATAATTGCATTGCTCTTATGGGACATTTTATATATGAGGGAAATATCCTATAAAATTGTCATGAAGTGTTCACAGAAAAGTCAATACAGCCGTGTAGCGAATCAATTAAAATCATAAATAGTGTAGAGAACAACTTGTAATTTATCGATCTTTATTGTTACTTGCAAGGGTAAAACGGTAACATCGAAAAAATTGTCAATGTAGCAAAAAACAAAAGTACACCACGCTACACCATAAGAATTGTTATTGTTATTAACAATTATATCATTATTATAAATGATTAGTGACGTTTTCGACCCGAATACTGTTGGAATGTTAGGAGGGGAATATTCCGAAAGACCCCAAATATATACTACAACTTAAAGGCGCGTGATTGAATAAACAGCATTATTATCTCGTAGATTTTTTGCGTTCACTCGACATTTAAAGCATTTTAGCTCATAAACAATGAGTGTAACGGAAAAAAGTTTCATATGGAATTTATAGGAAATTTTATGCTCTACAAATTAAGTCGCCACCATTTTCAATGTATGCATGCATGAACCGTTAACTATATATTTAGCAATAACCATATTTTAAAAAGTTTAGAGCCTTGTAATTAACAACCTATGCGTTATACAAAAAAACTTTTCAAATGAAAAAGATCATAAACATTATTATCTATAAAAATAATCTCCACTATTTTTATCGTACGATGCGCGGTTGGCGAGATATTCGATAAAACGTGTTTTTCAAGATGGCGGCTGACTCGGGCGCCCTCTCGTCCCGCCAAATTGGATTTACATTCAGGGTACACAACTGAACATATTCAAAAAATATCCGTTCTGTAGAACATCGCAAAAAATGGTACGCAGCGCTTGGCCTAGTATTGGTAAAGCTGATTCTGAGCGTATTTTCCAATGTCTTCCGCCACTGAATTGGATTTCCAAATTATCAATAATCTGTCATCGTAATGACATCTGTATCATAATGAACTCATTACGATAAGGACTTTTCATTACCATACAGATGTTCAATCCGTTTCATAATGGACCTCATTATAAAATAGATTATGGGCATATAAGTGTACTATTATAATTCGGGTGTAGAAAAAATAAATGTTTTGATAATTTCAGAATGATCAATGACAACATATAGTATTGATTATAAGGTGCAAGCTTTCCTAATATGATTAATTGACGAAACATCATTTCCAGAGCTCAACGAAACCCAGCGAGAGATTTATGAAACGGCAAAAAAATTCGCGAGGGAAGAAATGATCCCTGTAGCTGCCCACCATGATGAAACAGGAACCCGTCCAGATGAAATAGTAAAGAAGGCGTGGTCTATTGGATTGATGAATGGATCAATTCCTGAATATCTAGGTATATGATAATGTTTATTTACTACTGTTGAGTAATGATTATGATTTGACAATTTTTTTATGTCATAATGACGTTTTTTACCGCACTAGTGCGGTTAATGAGATAGGAAATAAATTTCAACCGAAATAAATCGTTTATTGAATTAATACAAAGAAAATTCAAATTGGAAACGATAAGAATTCAACGAAACAATATTTTCCTCTCAAGAACTACATGAAAACTTATTTGATTCATAAACAAGAACAATAAACATTGAGCGAAATGGTAATTATCACTCACAATTTATGCAAAAAACTCAGCCTACAGCTTCGTCGTGCATTCCTCAAATGAGTGCGTTAATAATGCCTATATCGCACTTGTCACGTAAATAACTGATATTTACGACTATTACATAATGTGAGTATTATCCTTATGGTTTCTGCAGTATAATGCCATATATCGTTCTCTTAGAAGAAAATGGCGGGGGATTGATAGTAATAGTCTTCATTCCCTCTTGTAGTCCTATCACAAAATTTCTCAAATTGATCATTACCATGGAAACGATAGAATCAAACTCCAAAGTGTCAGTGTCAAACGCGTAAATAGTGTTTGTCTATTTGTATTGAGGTGAATGAAACTGAAGAAGCATTTATTTATAATGAATTAGTCGTAAATAAAGTAGAGTATGCTACTCGCAAAAATGACTATTAGTATGGACCCGTGCTTTAACCTACTATTTTACACCAGCACCACTACTACTATTTTATTGCAATAATTGTATTCAATCTATGAAATCAATGATAAATAAGCAACTGCAAAGATTTTTCGAGACAGACCTTGTCAGTTTCTGAACTTCAAACAGAGATGAAATTCCTGTGAGACCATTTGCTACTCATTATTAGGAACTTGAGTATTTTTATGGGGAGAATGAAGTTTGAAGAACTATTTTTTGGCTTTCACCTCCCAATCAGGAGAAAGAAATCACAACTTCTACGAAAGAAGTTGAGTCAAAAAATTTACAAACACTCCTTGTTGATAGGTACGTGTATATCATCCGGAGTCATTTGATTCAATCAAAAAAAGGAAGGAAGAGTCCATCTAAAACAGTTGATCCCCTGCCTATATGGCACGACAGGCACTTTGTTACATAGAAATATCTTTTTCTCGTTCAATTTGTATACGAATTCCTCGAAACATGACTTGATCAGATGTCATTTACAGGATATTTCTACACAAATAGAGACTAGTTTAAAAAAATTATTCATCGTGATAATTTTTCATTCTCGAACCCAGATAACCTCCTTTCGCTCAGATGAATTTATATCTCCAGCTCATCACTGGGCATATTGATAAATCATAGAATATTGAGAAAAAAATTATTTGAATTTGTTTTGAATTAGCTGAGAAGAATAGTATTGGGACTACTTATGCTATAGGGAATTTTTCGTCAAAAGTAATATCAATTGGAAAAAATTATTCAGCTTATTTTATATAATTTGTTATCGGGTTGATTATAGGATTGTTATCTTTTTGTGTATTCAGGTCATACATTATCATTATTTTTCTCATTTTTCATAAAATTTTGACATTACCGGTTTCTTTTGTTGTTCAGTCGATTATTGATCTTTTTAAAATATGTATATCGCTGAAATTCAAACGTTTCTAGTCTTTATTCATCTGTAAGGACCACCTGCAATGGTTTTATTCTTCACTTCGAATTATTCTAGTTTATTTCTCAACAATAAAATAGTTAGCGGGCTGAAAGGGATATATCCTTAATCGCCATTCATACTTTTTTCGAATTCTACTTTTTCTAGACACTTGAGTGCATCTAGTTGCCTTGTATCAGGCACATACCTAATCAATCTCAGATTGCTCTCTCTAACTCTATGATCAATGTCCAGAACATGCTGTGTGGCACTATACTTTTCTATCCTTCCGTATCCTTAATAAGCATAGTGTTCTTTGAATCGGGTTTTGATGGTTTATCGACTCTGGCCAATACGCCTGATTTCGAATATCGTGTATATCGACTTCTCTGTGTTTTTTATTTCATCTTTGGGGTTACCGACGAGCTCTTGTAATTTATAAGAAGGTTTACATAAAACTTTCACACCCAAGAGGTGGAGAGTCCCTTCTCAAAATAATTCACCGACGCATAGGTTAAAGAAACATAGCTAGATAAATTCGCCATATCTGGTGAATGAGCGGTGGAAGATTTGAAACTTTCAAACAGAGAACAATTATCCTAGCATCAAACTGATATTGATACAGAAAAAGAAATAAAAAGAAGTATCAATATTCTATACTGAAGATGCTAACTTGGTTAGCGAAACGGTCGTCAAATACTAGTGATATCAGTATGGTGTTAATGAAAGATCTTATAATTACAGCTTGTCCAATCCATCTTGGCACAGAACTAATAACGTATGTGCCCAGCAATCTCTGTGAAGAATACTAGGACAAAAAAACACCTATCATATGTGTTCAGTGAGTTGACATTTATTCCTAGTATGTGTTTTTCCTTTCGTCATGGTCTACACTACCAGTGTGCGATTGGAAAAGTATATGAGTTTGTGCCAAGATGGATTGAATAAGCTGTACTATTCCATTCTAAATATTCCTATTTCAGGTGGTATGAATCAGGGTGTATTCAATGAATGTCTTGTTCACGAAGCATTATCATGGGGATGTGCTGGAATCACCCTTGCCATAATGGGTAGTGGATTGGGGGTGAGTTCAAAACATCAAGGAATAATATTTATTTGGTGAAAGTTCCGTAATAGTACTGCACCGATTGAAGTAATATTGACATCGAATTCCTTTCGGATGAGCAATTTCATTTTGTTTTTCAGCAAGTACCTGTAATCCTAGCGGGAAACAAAGAGCAGCAGAAGAAGTATCTGGGCAGACTATTAGAAGAACCTATAGTTGCTGTAAGTATTTTTGTAAAAAAGTTAAGGTAATGTTCGAAATTCCGAACACGAAAAACTTGCCTTATCAATAATCCTTTCGAACACATTTCATATGATTGCAGCTTCTCATGATACCCGCTTTATATGTTCATGAATGCATACAATTTTACACAATAATATCTTATTTAAAACAGTAAGCAGGGTGAGCATACAATATTCCATCTATATAATACCATACAAACAAATATATCAATTTCCTATCTTACAAATGTCCCTAGTAGAAAAAGGAAACATATATTCATCGATGAAATTATCCATGAATTCACTCACCATCAGCTATGAAATCAAACAATGAAAAACACTATTGAAACTCCTCATTGTCAGTGTCGGGAAGATTAGGAGTTTACGAGTTAACAAATGGTTCTCCCTTTTTTTATAATATTGTTCAATCGGGGAGATCTCTCACCAAAAGCATAAAGGAGCATAGAGTTTGCACAGAAAGTCAAATTCAAAATTTGCAAATAATATTCTGACTCAAAAACTTTAGTTCAATCATGGTTATGATATGTTAAATTGGAGAGGGAAGGTCTAAAATTCGATCTCTTGAATCTCCTCAGGAATCAATGATGTCAAGAAGTCGAAACATTTGCTAAATGACCAAATAGCTTTGAAAAATTCTCCCTTACTCAACTTATTCCTTTATGATGAAGAAATTAGGATCAGTTTAGAGGGTGAACCCAGGCAATGTGTGTAATAAGTTCTTCCCAGAAAGGTTAGTCAATAGTAATTTAAAAGCACATGAAGCATCGGATTCATCATACATCATACCATAACAAGCCTGAAAAAGCCATTGTATAGTGAAACACATGCAACTGTTTTGTAAACTGTCGAGTGAAAATCACACCGTTTTGGTTTTCAATTACGTTTTCATAGATCCTCAAGTATTGGCCAATGAAGATGTCATTTTGAGTGTTATTTTGCCGCCGAAACGTGTACTTGAAAATACCAGTAAACTCCCAAAAATCCCGTATCTCCGAAAGTAATTGAGAGCGCCG
Organism: Zygogramma bicolorata; assembly: GCA_032362365.1. NCBI lineage: Eukaryota > Metazoa > Arthropoda > Insecta > Coleoptera > Chrysomelidae > Zygogramma > Zygogramma bicolorata. Next base: position 444,042 of record JAVJAQ010001889.1, on the reverse strand, counting down.
AAAATTTCATTTGGGTTTTATGTTCGGGAGATCAAAATAATTTCAAGATGTCTTTGTGCTATCTGGAACATAACCAAATGAACTCATACCTGGAATCAACTTTCCCCGATCTTTCCCTTTGTTGTAGGAAAACTTTGTAGGAAAATGGTAATCACAAAATCAGCATCAAATAAACGACTCCCAAAAACATGTATCAAAAAATAATGTCGATTACTTTCATCTCTTTGCAAGCTTTGAACTGTTTTCTGCGTGATACAGGCGTACGCTGTGACTGAACCAGCTGCGGGGTCAGATGTCAACGGCGTTAAGACGAGAGCTGAGAAAAAAGGCGACGAATACGTCCTAAATGGTCAGAAAATGTGGATAACCAATGGAGGAGTAGCTAATTGGTAATTACAGATTGTCACACTTGTCAGACAGGCTTGCGTTATTAGTTATGATTGGAAGATGTATCGAAGGAACTCCAGAGTCAGTTGTTGGCAGAGTTCAATTGGACATGACATGTCCAAAAATCCCGGTTTTGCAACTGATGCGATATTGTTTTGAATTTTATAAGGGTCGCCACTTTTGTGTGCGTTGTGTGTATTTCGGAATTTCATCGCTAGATGACGCAAGATCTCAAGCATTCCAAACAAAGTTTATAATTTGATGTTATTAAATTTGTTTTGAAAGATATGGGTTCAACCTCCAGCTAAGTTGGAGTTCTCTTAATGTTCATCGTAGTTATTCATAGTTACACTATTTTTTTTATATAAGAGGTGCTTGTGTTGTTTTGAATCTCGCGAGATAATAACACATACGATATTGCTTTTTTTTTGTAGTATTTGTATTATGAGTGAATATTAGTCTGAGCTGCAGCAAGCTATGTTTCGAGATCAAATCGCTCTATTGGCTCATTGAAATCAAAAACTTCATCTTTTCACAGGTACTTCGTGTTGGCAAGAACTGATCCTGATCCAAAAGCCCCTGCCAGTAAAGCATTCACGGGATTCATAGTGGATAGGGATACACCTGGAGTGACACCTGGAAGAAAAGTGAGAATTTTAAGTTTTCATCTATAGGGCAATCGCTTCTCGATTCAATATCCAAAATCGAATAATTCATATTCGTGAAACTCTTTCAGGAAAACATGATGGGACAGAGGGCGTCAGATACTCGAGGGATCACTTTCGAAGATGTTCGTGTTCCCAAAGAAAATGTTTTGATTGGTGAGGGAGCTGGCTTCAAGATCGCAATGGGAGTTTTTGATAAAACAAGGGCCCCAGTGAGTATTTTCACCGAAACATAAAACGCGTGGATTGATCTCCAGGTTCTGTTTCCTACTGTTTTCACATCTACATATGACAACCAAAGTTAAATGAAAAAAAATTGAAGTTGATATGTGAAAAAAATGTATATATGTATATGTATTTCAGTTAACGAAACTTTGCATCGAAAATTGTTTCATACCGGATCACATACTTAAAAGAAAACTACCAATTTTTTTTCGAATATCTCTTGAACGAACTGTGTTTTGGGGATGTGTTGTTTCCCCAAATCGGCTACTGTTGTCAAGCAGTAGTAAATGTTAAATATGATATTTTTATAGCAGACGCCATCAACTTTGATCAAAGTCTTTCAGCACAAAAATCTTGTTACTAAGTTCTGAACTTGTGAAATTGGTTTTCATCGCACATGTTGAAAACTAGCAGGAGGTGATCTGTGAATAACTGCAGCTTATCCAATCCATCTTGGCACAGAACTATTGACGTATATGTCCAGCAATCTCTGTGAAGTAAAGTAAGATGAAAAAACACCTCTTGTATGTGTTAACTGTATTGAAATTTATTCCTAGTAGGTGTTTTTTCTTTTGTCATGGTCTGCACTACCAGTGTGCAACTGGAAAAGTAGCTGAGGTTGTACTAGGATGAATTGGATAAGCTGTACAGACCGATGAGCATGTTTGATTCTATACGAAAACTACTTGAATGAATATCAAAAATTGACTGTAATATCAAAAGGTCAAATTTGAATTTAAATCCCATACCTGTGTTAAATCTGCTGACAACTCATTATCGAATAAAAATACGAAAAAAGAAATCTCAGTTGCAACCTCAACTGGAAAAAGTAAAATTGTACAATTTCAACAGGTTGGTGCTTGTGGAGTAGGCATAGCCCAAAGAGCTCTGGACGAAGCATCTAAATACTCTCTTGAAAGAAAAACCTTCGGGGTGCCAATCGGCCAACACCAAGCGGTGTCCTTCATGCTGGCAGACATGGCGATCGGAATCGAAACTGCCAGACTGGCCTGGATGAAGTCCGCATGGGAGGTGGACAGCGGCAAGAAGAACCCCTCGTATATGGCTTCGATCGCCAAAGCATACGGGTCCGAAATAGCTAACAAATGTGCCGCTGACGCTGTACAGATCTTCGGGGGAAACGGCTACAACAAGGATTACCCTGTGGAGAAGCTGATGAGGGACGCCAAGATCCTACAGATTTACGAGGGCACCTCGCAAATCCAGAGGTTGATCATATCGAGGGCTGTTTTGAGTGCTGCGAAGGAATCCAATTGAGTTTTTGTCATTGTGTTTGGAGAATGTCATTGTTATTGTTTTAATATAATCAAATGAAAATATACGGTTTTTTTATACTTTCAAGAGTAACATTCGTCTTTGTAAGTGTATCGTTATAAAACAGGAGGAGATTATTTTTCCACTGCTAACCTGAAAAATCACTTTTCTCACCTAGAAAAATTATGATGAAGAAATTATGGAAAACTGTCAATAGTGTAGTCGCTTCGACTTGGATGGCAACAAATCACTACTCACATCGGTCGCCATCTTACTTCAGGTGGGGTGCATGATTCCATTTCAAAAACACTCCCACTTATATTCTCACATATTTTCTTGTTTTCATTCACAATACCATCTCAATTTCGAATACAGCCTTTATTCACTGATAGCCAAATTGAATTTCTTTCTAGTTTGTATGAAATCTTTTAGGATCTTAGGCTACTTGATATACCGAAATATCAATAATAACGTTGTTAGTAGGGAGGATAGGGAAGAATATTGACCAATGAGGGCGCTGGTGGTGGTTAAACTATATCCACCATTTTGAAATATTTACCTCGTTTACATTTGTGAAATAACGCGCCAAACTGAAATCCAGTCATCAGTTGTCGTCGCTAGACAAGATTTTGGTGTTTTTTTGCTATAAATTTTCATTGTACGAAATTTTTCTCGTGAAGGTTATTATAACTCTGTTGATGATGCTTTGAATAGCCGCACAATACCATTCATTGGAGCTGAACATAGATGCATTGTGTTTTAAAATCTAATGATATTTGTTCCAGGGCATTTTTCAGTGTAGTGTTAGTGAACCAACGAGGCTTTTATTACATGGATGATGAAATGCGCCATAACGTCGCCTAAAAATAGACAAACAGACTCACCAGGTAACAAGAAATCATCTCTCTTGAAATGCAAGTAACACACTGAATAGGTGCTGAGTGTTGTCGGTCAGTTTGACTGTAATGTTGAAAGTTAATGAGACTTCAAAATAGAGATGACAATTGAAGTTTATGAAGGAAAATGAAAATTTAGGCATTAAAATAATCTTCAAAATATGAATGATCTGCGACATTGACAAAGAATTACACTTTTGTTCCTGAATTGCTTGCCATCTTTTGGTATTATGTATAAGTAATCAAGAAAATGCGTGATTCAGGCTAGGGCAGCCGTAAGGAATACAAAAGAAAAGACATGACTTGGAAACGAAATCACAAATGCTATTCACCCGTAGTATCCACCCCTTTTGATGATTTTCCTTGTGATTAACTAACTATGTATCTCTATAAACAATGCTTATGCTATCAAATGGCAATCAATTCTGAAACAGAAGTGATTATTCATATTTTAAAGATTGTTTTAATGCCTTAATCATCATTTTCTCTCTCAACTTCTAGCTTCAACTCTTTTGGACCATTATCTTTCTTTCAAAATCCCGATGAAACTGACAAACAGGAATCTGCACCTATTTTTCCCTTCACGGAAGGAAACTTTGTCGTACATTGTCGAGTGAATGGAAATATCGCCATTATAATATAGAAGGCGTAACGAAAACGCTCCGAATCCTTTTACCATTGTCTAAGGATGTACGCATTGTGCCACAAGATATTATGAAGGTACTTGCTATATAATAGCTCAGTTCCCATCCTAGGTGTATAATATACTGTTCCCAAGTTAATGTATTCAGTAGATTTTAAGCGTGAGTACTTTACGACCTGATTAAGAGTCCGTTAAAGTAATCAGTACTGAGAATGGACACCACATCCTGTCGTCATTTGTTAGAGTGGAAGCACAGCCTAAGCACCGATTATTTTAACGGACTGTTAATCAGTTCTGGTGGATTCAGATAATCATAAATATATAGTAAATCCAATACAATCCCACCAATACACCAGCAATTATTCAAACTTATCTATAGCATGGAGCTATCTCCACATACTCCAGGAGAACAGCAATTGTTCACTTCGTCTCAGGATATAAAAAAACCATCTAACAAATTTGAAATTTAAGAATGTTTGATACGAAGGACCCCAGGCCATTGAGTTAAATTAAATTAGGTTAATGTCTCCATGTGGTTGCTAATAGAGTTACATCTGAGTTTCATCCTGTTTCGCGGGGCTGATACTAGCACCTACACCATTTTTATTGCACATCAAAAGCGACTCAAACTGTTTCGTGAAACCAAAATTCAAACATTCAATATAGGGAGGTCCTATCCACGACGAAAAAAAAATTATCGCATCGAAGGTATCAAAATAATATCCTGTGTGTTATCTCATTTTTTCAGTTATAGATTCTTCAATTTTTTCGATTAGGAATTTTCAGTTGGATGGGTTTGATCCTGTTTCCATTCTTTCGGTAGGGTTTTCTGAAATTTTTGTTTGTATATAATATGGTCCCCACGATTTGTTCTTCCACGTAATAAATAACCAATTTCATCACCAGTCCAGGTTGCAAAAATTTTTACCAAAATGAAAAATTACGTTTCAGTAAGGCAGCGTTGAATTTTCTCGACTTTGATTGGAAAATTTAATAGAAAATACATGCGTTCCTTAGAGATTTTGTAAACTTTGGAAAACCCTAAACTTTCATAACACCAAAGAGTGGTACTCAATAGATTATCATTAAGTGAAATCGGCTTGCGAAAGTACTAGAGTGGAAAGTTAGTTGTCAGATTTCAAAAAAATTATAACTGTCATTTCATAATTCTTGAAGCTTATTCAGATGAAAATACTTCAAGAGAAGCAAAAATGATCAAAATGTTGAAAAATGGGGAAACCTGGAATATCATACCAATGATGTATCATGGCAGTATAGTGGAGAGTTTCTAGATTACAATAATTCCCGAATCACTATTTCATAACAAGATTTCATTGTCACCCTCCAGCTACATTACAGCATCTACAGCGTCCCAAACAATTCAAGAAAAGATTTTGCGTTTCAACTATGATTTGTGAACTTCTCTTAGTTTTTGCCGCTTCTCTGGTTCGGAGTTCAATTCCCATACATAAGCAGGATCTCAATAATATCCCCCGAGGAATAAATCAGTTTGATGAAATCTGGTGGATGTGCAGGCCATAGAATTGGCCCGTCACACCTTCCAGTAACCCATTATTCATATTATTCGGTATAAATGGTAGTAACGTGTTCAAAAACAGGCAATGACAACATAAAAATGTGTTAATCGAAACTACACACGTGAGGTTCATTTAGACAACTCTGGTTTTTATATTAGTGTATTAGTTTTGTACTGGATAATCTATAAAACTCAATAATATATTCAAACAAAATTTGTTACTTGTGTATCTTCAAGTGCAAATAATGAAATGAAAGTAAAATATAAAACAAGCTGCGGTACAAAAATACCCCAGTTCAAAATGAAAGGGTATTGAAAATACTCAGTATTAGAAAGGATATAAGACCTACTGGGGACGTTCATACTGCCTTCATATATCTATCAACTCATCAAGTTTTGAGGAAATAGTTTTATGCGTCTTTCTCCCAATCATTATCAAAATAGTACAAAACCTTTAGGAAAAATTAACAAGTTGGAGATTTGTATTCTTTCTTTATTGATAAGAAAAACGAAAAAACGTCCTGAAAATTTCAATGCGTTTATGATTCTACGTACTCATCACATCGTAAATTTATGAAGTGAATAATGTTTTTTTGGATTCTCTAGTGTAGTTGTCAATCAATTTATGTTTTCAACATTATTCTACACTAGTCTATTTGATGAAATAAAGGGCAGAACAAATGGATCTGCCATCAAATCATCAAATATGAGATAACCCAGCCTGCTTGTGGTATGACGACATAGGTATAATAAGAAAACGTTTATTTGTTATTGATTATACCAACTAATAAAATTTCAATTATCTGCTACTTAGAAGACCATAAATAAGCCACCAATTTATGAGATATTTCGAAACATTTACTAGAAAAGGTGACAAGAAATTTATACCACCAATAATTTCATGGATCAAATGAATTGTAACTCGAATATATTTCATTCATATCAATGACTCTTGGTATAATCTGGTGATGATAATTATCATAAAGGAAAATATGGAAGATGTCGTCAACTCAGGAAGTTAACAGATAATGTTGGATTATGGGTAATTTCATTTACGGTCCTCAAATGAGGTTTATCATATAATATAACTTTCAATAGGTTTCATTCTCTCGTAGTTAGTGGAAGAAGTTTCATCAATAAGTCAATATGAAGTTAATTGCATTAGCTTTGCTTTTCCTTGTTTATGCGGCATCAAATGCCAAGGAAGCGACCCTCGAAGATTTTGTGATTAATATTCCAGAAGAAGGTGAGTAGTAATTCACAATTTTCCTCCTTTTCAAGTGGTAGAAGAGCAAAATATTTACCAAAAAGTTGAATGCAATGTAGGAAATTACATTTTCCCATTTACATTAGGCAGCTCGCACAGCGTTTTTTGGGTTTTTCTTCCCCAGGGCCATATAAAAATCAAACATGTCTACAAAAGGTTTGCTTGATATGTTTCACAATGTTCCTTGCTTGTATATTGGTTCGTACTTCTGAGTGATCAAATCTTTGAAACATGTTTCAAAAAACTTAGGATGGAAAAAATCCAATGAAAACAGTAAATTACGAATATTGAGATTGGATTGCAAAGTAAAACAATAAGATATCTACCTATCTCACTCAATTTTCTAAATATTCTATTAAGTTTCGCTCTTGTTCCATTTCACGTTTTATTGTTACTGTTGAATAAATTTTCAACCTCTGGGTACTTTTATGATGGAGCATTTTTGCATTGTTTGTGGTGTTCCTAGTGCAGAATCTGGTATCTACCTCCGTAAAATATAAAATAGCTCCCGCACTTAAATTATTTCTTGGTATTGGAAAATATATAATATGTCCATAACATATTTGAAGAAGAGGAGATAGTTTCAGAAATACCAAAACCAAAATTGATTCCAATTAAAAGATGAGATGATGTTTTGATTTCGTGTAATGCGAATAACCGATTCATTAGGGCCAGTTGCACCGCTTTTCTTAAGTTGTGCTTTATCTAAGCCAGGCTCCGTTGCTATGGATTTGCCAATCAGCTTCCTTGTTCCTTAACGATTGAGCCAAGCTTAGTTTAATCTCTGCTGAGTTGAAGCGGTGCAACTGGCCCTTAGGATTCAGACTAATGCTGGATTGAGAAATAAAAATGTGACGTACCCAGATGCATGAATGTCAGCACTGCTAGCAAACTCTGGAAGGGATTTCTTCAGTTTGAATTGTTCAAAATCACGAATGCGGGATATCGAGAATTAGGGATTACAATTTTTAGGTATAAATCAACGCCCCAGAGTTATTATGCATCTTGCTCTCCACCCTGTAATGCCTTGTAAAATTTTTTTCCCATCTTATCGTGAAGTATGAAGTGAATATTTTTATTTCAGGAAGAACTGAATTTTTGCGTTATGCACTGACTCAAGGATTTTACAGTATTGAAAGGCGACCTCTGAGGGTGAGTACCAGTTTCTGAAATGCTGTGGGTGATTTTGTTATAGTGGTACCAACATCCAATGTCTGGGAAGTCGACTCTAGCGAAACCCGCCCAAAAATATGGCGATAACAAAAGAATTGGAAAAAAACTTTGACTTCAAACATGAAGTTATTGGGAGTAAATAAAATATAATGAGTGAATTATCCAGAGGAGATAAATTGAAAAATCTGAAAAAATCGAAAAGAATTGAGGAGATATAAAAGAATCATTGAAGAGCATATTGAAAAAATGTACTCATATCGTTTGGGGTGCTACTGAATGTCAGCAAGGATGACAGGGTCATTGTCAGATCCCTGCCACCACGCAGTAAATTTTATTCAAATCCCAAAAAATGGCCTCTTCTGACCTACCTTGTAACACCCTATATAGGCCGAACTGTTTATACCGGCAGAGATTGGGGCAAAGCCTCCATTTAGTGGACCGCGTAGATATATTTCGTGATATAATTCATCTTGCCTATCTTAAACAAACCCTCTCATTCAAAGATGACTCTCCTAGCGGCAACTAACCACTTCTTTTCACTTTTAATTTTACTCGGAATGCTGATAAAACCTTTACGTCGATTGTTTTTTGGTGTATTCACACAACCAGGAACAGGACACCATTAATTTAAACTTATCATACTTAGGATGCTCATATCGGGAAAATCATGAATATAACAGAAATGTTTACACATCATTAACATATGACAGATGAGCGCCAATAAAGGAGGTGACGTCACAAACCGCAAAGAGCCGTTTTCTAGCCTTATCTGGAACTGACATTTTATTTTCATATTATTGTCGCCAAGAACATTGAACATTGAACTATTCACTGGTAGAGATGTCTTTATGAAGTCTCAACTCTCTCGATTTTTATTACTTTTGACAATCAGTGAACATTCCTATTCGTGCAACTAGTTTATCACTTCAAAATGTGTTTGGTTATAGCCAAACAGATTGACAGAAGAAAGCAAAATATGGTAAATAAGGCCAGTAACTTGACTCTGGTTGAACTTATGTGATGTTCATCAATACAAGATATACTGATTTTTAACATTAACAACTAATACAAAATGGATCGTCAATCAACTTTCCAGCACGGAGAGGAAATCACCAAAATGGTGTGAAATTGTTCTTGAAGTCCGCCAAGTGGTCGCCATGCAGTTTACTGAATCCCTATGGTATTTCTGAGTGTGGAGGTTGATAAACAAATTAAGCATAATACGTGATCTTGTTATCCAGATAACTTCAAGTGTTTTCGAATTCGATTTGAACTTTTTAGGAGGTTAAAATTATCTTCACTTGTTGAATGTCTGCCTGGCGCACGGTATTTGATTGGTTTGGAAAAAAGAACGATAAAAAATCATCGACAAAGCATGTTTGCTTGTTTGGAGGTTTGTTAAAAGCAATCAGCCATCAAGTTGATTTTATTCGGTATAAAAAATATATGTGAACGAACTAGTTCCTATGTCTTTTGCAGTAAACAATATATGAATTTATAAAAGCAATAGAAATGTAATAATAAAATATCACTCAAAGAATAAACAAATCAATAAGATAATATTATGAATTAAAAAATATTATGATTATGAAGGATCAGGGAAGGAGACATGAATTACTCGAAAAATAAGTACAAATCAACAGAACTCAAACGAAAAATCATCAAACAATAAAAAAACAAAAATAACTTGGAACTGATGAATTTAATGGTAATAATCAAGGAAGATACTGAATTGGAGCTGAAGATATGTATATTTACGACTTTTTGATTATGACTGCCTTCAGTAGAAGAAGATTCCTTATTTTCTGTTTTGATTTTTCCTTCCCTCGCTGTCTTTTTTGAGTATTTTATCATCATGCTATTTCCTTTCTGTGAAATAAATAATTGAATAAGATATCTCGAATGATGTACATAAATGATATATGTAGCCATTTGAAAACGTTTAATTTAGGTTAGGTTAGGTGAGGTTAGGTTAGGTAAGGATCTTCACTTGTTGAATCTCTGCCTGGCTCACGGTATCGGATTGGTTTGGAAAAAAAGAGAGTACATAATGAACTATGTTTTATCATATGAGAAAGTGTTGCAAATATCTGCATCTTCATCAGGGGCGTAACTACGAGGGGGCAAATGAGGATCAACTTCAATATTCTGTGAATATTTTCACATTAGAAGACGTCACTGTGAAAAGGTTGAAGACTAGGCAGCTTTCATTGCATGTTACAGCGACAAGGCTTTATTGACTTGTCGCTATAGTATTATTCTAGTAAATAATCGATAAAGCATTTTTGCTTGTTTGGGGTTTCGACAGAATGAGTTCTGATGTCATTTCGTTAAAAGCAATCAGCATCAAATTCATTTTATTCGGTAGAAAAAATATATGTGAACGAACTAGTTCCTATGTCTTTTGCAGTAAACAATATGCAAATTTATAAAAGCTCAAGAAATATAATAATAAAATATAACTCGAAAAGAATCAGAGAAGGGAACATGAATTACAACAACTCGAAAAATGTGTACAAATCAACAGAACTGGAACGAAAAATTATCAAACAATAAAAAAACAAAAATAACTTGGAACTGATGAATTAAATGGTAATAATCAAGAAAGATACTGAAATGAAGCTGAAGCTGGGTATATATATATATATATATATATATATATATATATATATATATATATATATATATATATATATTGTAGAAATTGATGTTTTCACGGATCTTCGATATGCAAGATGAATTTTCTGGGTTTTTTTATCCGTTAGGTATCTTCTGATTTGTTCAACAAATCAATAACGGATAAAAAACCCAGAAAATTCATCTTGCATATATATATATATATATATATATATATATATATATATATATATATATATATATATATATATATATATATATCGGTGTATTTTTTTGAGTGTTTTAATATCATGCTATTTAATTCAGCAGAAAGAGTTACGAACTGTAGAAATGATTCTCTGATGAAAACATTGGATTTTGGGTCTCAGGAATTTTTGAAATTTTCCATCCCTCTCGAAATAGTTTGGGTGGTAAGTTACATGATTCTCTCTGATCTTGTGAATTTTCAGGGACCGGAACCGAAGATACCCCACCTTTTCATAGATTTGTATGCGTATTATTTGAGAAGGCGCCGAGTTAAGGACGACAGTCATCATCGAGATCCGTACAATACCGTTTGCTTTCCCAGTGTAGGATGTATCGACATAAGTGACACTGGACTCTACCCTTGATGATCAGTTTTTGCGTTCTGATTCAGTGTTACCATTGGACCCAAAAGAAAAATCAACCACCAGCAACTGCTTTGTTAACAAAAATATATTACAGTTTCCTGTATGATTTTCACTTACAATGGGTTTACAAAACCGCGACACGTGTTTCGCTATTACAATAGCTTCTTCAAGCAAGATAAATAAATCACTATTCTATAATACGCTATTTATATACAAGTAGGTCGAACGTCTCTTACAATAAAGGTCCGACTTAGGTCCGATATTCGACCCATAATTTGTCCAAATACTAATTAGTTACATACGAAGATTATTCCTAGAAATAGAATTATTGGCCGGGAACATATTCAACAATGGGGAGTTATTTAATTCAACCTGATCATTCAATAAATATTCTGAATTTTTCCCTCTATTGATTTCCAAGCTTTCTAGAAGGTTAAGTGCCCAACCTTTCTGCTCAAAATGCCTTATTTTGAACTCGTGGTTGAACTCATGACCTTCCAGAATGAGGTGACTTGCATAAGTAGAATTTGTTTTTCCATTCAAAAAACTAGCTCTGTGTTCTCTTAGGCGAGTGTTGAAAGATCTTCCCGTTTGGCCTACGTAGTACATCGGACATGACCCACATGATAATTCATAAATTCCTTCATTTTTGTCTTTATTGAAAATAAGACAAAAATGAATCGTTACAAAGATCAGGAATTTATGAATTATCATGTGGGTCATGTCCGATGTACTACGTAGGCCAAACGGGAAGATCTTTCAACACTCGCCTAAGAGAACACAGAGCTAGTTTTTTGAATGGAAAAACAAATTCTACTTATGCAAGTCACCTCATTCTGGAAGGTCATGAGTTCAACCACGAGTTCAAAATAAGGCATTTTGAGCAGAAAGGTTGGAAACTTAACCTTCTTGAAAGCTTGGAAATCAATAGAGGGAAAAATTCAGAATATTTATTGAATGATCAGGTTGAATTAAATAACTCCCCATTGTTGAATATGTTCCCGGCCAATAATTCTATTTCTAGGAATAATCTTCGTATGTAACTAATTAGTATTTGGACAAATTATGGGTCGAATATCGGACCTAAGTCGGACCTTTATTGTAAGAGACGTTCGACCTACTTGTATATAAATAGCGTATTATAGAATAGTGATTTATTTATCTTGCTTGAAGAAGCTATTGTAATAGCGAAACACGTGTCGCGGTTTTGTAAACCCATTGTAAGTGAAAATCATACAGGAAAATGTAATATATTTTTGTTAATATGGATTTTCATCAAGTATCGGCCAGTTCAATTCAATAACTGCTTTGTTTTTTAATGTGATTTATTTTTGAAAATGATAGTTGAACAGAATATCTCCTCAAAGTTCCAACTTGTGACATCACTTCTATTGACTTGTGTGTTCTATTGGCATAGTGTTTGGATTTGAATAAAATTGCGAAAATTGAAAATTCAGGTTTTTTTTGGCAAATTATCGAGCCATGTTCTTTAGAAAAAAATATTACTTGAAAATTTGCCCTGCATATTGCATGAGCACCCAAGTGAAGTCTAGAAAAAGTATAGTATTCTACTCATGGGAAATGTCCATCACTCGCTCGAATGATGGCAAATAATTTCAACATTTCTCGATTGATGATCCCACTCTATGTGCCCAAGAAATTTCTGATACCATTATTCTGGGAATGGAAACATTCATTCCAAGTAGTACAGATAGACCAGAGTCTGAGAAACCATGGTTCAATAAAAGCTGTTCTAAGGCTGTCACATCCACACAAACGGCATTCAATCGCTGGCGCCAAGAACCCAATTTGAAGCTGCCAAAGAAGCAAATAATCAGAAAACTCATTCAAAACTCGTTGAATGTCCAAACGGTTCTCGTTCGTTTCGGTCATTTGCTAACGATGTCGCAAAAAAATTTCACTTTCAGTTCATTTCCTCCTTCAACCAAATAAGATGGATCACAAGTAGTGTTACCAGATGTCCCGCTTTCGGCGGAATGTCCCGTTTCTTAACCCTCTCAGGACGCGTCCCGCCGGGTACCTGAGCGGGACGCCCAATATCCCGCTTTTGTAAGAAAGTTCAATTCATAAGATTGCGAATCAAATCTTGATCGTGTTTTTTTACGCAGACTCGAAAGTAGCTGAAAAATTGATCCTTGGCCGCACAAAATCGAGCGCAATTGCACATAATGCGTCGATTGAAGGTACAAATATCTACAAAGTGAAGTATATTTTAGTGTTTCTACAGATGCCTCCAATCAAAATGTTTCCATTGGTTGTTAGGTTTTACACACCGGAAACCGACGTCAAAACTTGCGTGTTGGACTTCTATGATGATGCGGACGGGTCGTTGAAATTATATAAAAACTAAATGTTACGACTAATTTCGATATGGATGCTTTATATGAAGGAATCTACTAAGTCAAAGAAGTCTTAAAATTTGTCATTGAAGAAGAAAAAAATAAAAAGCCTATCGAAAAATTGCATAATATTTTCAATACCCAAAACTTGCCTAATTTGCTAAAGTTATATCAGTTTATGGCATCAATCTCTCCAGCAAATATTACATATATTTTTGTTTTCATGTTAAGTTTTGATTGATCTCAGTAATGTCTGTAGTTTAAAAAAGTTAAACTTTGGAAAAGTTTCAAGTTCTGTAGTTAATAAATGAAGAATTGTACATTTTGTAACTAAAATTGTGATTTTTTCTATATCCCGATTTTTTCATCTCAGTCCCGCTTTTTTTACGTTCAAGTCCCGATATTTAGAATAACTGATCTGGCAACACTAATCACCAGCCACCACTGCCCAACCAAAAGCAAATATGTTTGCTGGAAATTCTTCTCTGGACTCATCAGGAGAAGATCCCCCGAATATATCGACTGACGACAGTCCTAGGCCTGAGATAACTAACAAAATATAAGAAATATTTCAATGGGCCTGAAGACGAATAAGGCTTGCGGATCTGATGGAATCCCAGCAATTGTTCTGAAAGCATGTGCCCCCGAATTGACACCAGTACTTCGCGAATTATTCAACCTTTCATATAACTTGAGGGTTTTTCCTGGAGGACAGCAAGAGTTCAGCCAGTTCCTGAAAAAGGGAAGAAAACTTTACCTTGTAATAGACCAATTGCATTGCTTTATATCATTTCCAGAGTCATGGAAAAAGCAATTAATGTGATACTCATCGAATATCTAGAGAAATGAAGAATAATTAATGATTTACAATACGGATTTCGCCATCAAGGATGAACCTGTGACTTATTGGCTTATGTTTCTCATATTTGGCAGCATTCAATCGAGAAATTCGGAGAAACGATAGCTGTTGCACTCGATATTTCAAAAGCGTTTCCTCGAGTTTGGCATCGAGGTCACCTTTCTAAAATGCCGTCTTATGGTTTGCCTTCTCAGTTGTGTGCTTTGTTGAAGAGTTTCTTGTTTGATAGGTCTCTGTATGTGGTTATTGATGGAGTATATCATCTGATATCCTCCCAATAAATACAGGTGTTCCACAGGGTTCAGGAGTAACTATTCCTACAAAGTCGAGTATCTCGATGCTAGGAATTACGATTAGTGATAATCTCTCATGGGAAAACCATATAATAATAATAATAATAATAATAATAAACGCCTTTTATTGTTATTCGAAAACAGTACATAAATGGTTACTTCATAGACTGTTGGCGAAGTCTAGCTCAGAGCTATTCAACTTGACCAACAGACGGACAGAGCCCAAAAGAAATATATATTTACTAACAAGCAAATTGTCTGGCAAGATTTAAACAAATATAAAATCAAAATACAATATTAATTATGAATTATGGGTGCATACATAGTTAACGATAGAAATCACGATAAATTGAAATGAAGTATGAGCTATAGATGAAGTGATTTAAGTAATTATTTATGCCTGATCGCATAAATGAGCTTACTGCTTACCAAGTAAATAATACTTCAATTTATATTTGAACTTATTCATGTTGAATAATTTGAATTCATCAGGCAGAGTATTATACATTTGGATAGCATTGAAGACAAAACACCTTTGAAAAAATGCAGTTTTGTGCTGAGGCATGGTCAGGGTAGATTTGTGTCTAATATTTTGTGAGTGTACTTTGAATCGAGGAATGAATTTATTGATCAATGCTGGAGGGTTGGGATCATTTAGGAGTTTGTGAGTGAAAGTACCCATGTGGAGCTGCCTTCTATTGTACATATTGAGCCAGTTGCATTCAAAAATCTTATGTGAAATATGGTCATATTTTCTGATACCATAAATCAGTCTTGCGCAGCTATTTTGCACTTTTTGTATTCTATCCCTATCGATTTTAGTCAGGCAAGGTCCATAAAGGAAATCACAATAGTTAAAGTGACTCAGGACAAGTGATTCACATAGCGTTCGCTTCATTTTGAAGCTAAGAATATGACGATTACTGTAAATGAGTTTCAGAGATGAAAAAGATTTACCAATAAGATTTTTTATGTGCTGAGAAAAACGCATATCTGTATCTAATAGTAAACCAAGATTTCTGGCTGAATCACAGATTTCCAATGGATTATTATCAATTTGAAGACTAAAGCTATTCTTTAAGAAGTTCACATTATTTTTACTACCAAAATATAATACTTTAGATTTTTCAGGATTGAGTTTCAAGTTGTGTTCTTCTGATGATATCTTGATTTTATTCAACTCATTATTCATGATTTCTTCTGATCGATCGCTGAAGGTACTTGCCAGAAACTTGGATATCTATTTCGTGCGAAGAAATACTTCACTTCTCGTCAGCTTCTAATGTTCTACAAGGCTCAGATACGACCTGTTTCGGAATACAGTTCTCATGTGTGGAGGCAATTCGTCTTGTTGGTGTTTCTTCGCTCACAGACTCGCTCACTTCATTGGAACATCGTAGGAGGGTCGGAGACTTATCTCTCTTCTATAGATATTTTCACGGACGGTACTCTTCGGAATTGTTATCATCGTTCCACCCTTGGCAATATCTACACGGATAACTCGACGAGTACAGAATTCCCACCCCTTTGTTGTGAATTTGGAGACCTGTCGAACCTCTCTTGCCCAGGGATCTTTTTTCAATAGAACAGCTGAGCTTTGGTACTCCTTGTCGAAAGAGGTTTTTCCTGGGGTTAACAAACTTCAAAAATTCAAAGTGTTTGAATTCGTACCTCCTCCCTTGATTTACGCAGTGTTCTTTGAACATTACAGGGCTTTCCTTTCGTCTGAATCTCCATATAAAAACATTGTCGTTTATTACTTTCCACATACTACATATCATCCACATGACGTAATTGAATCTGAGAGACTATGTGAGAAAACCGTGAAGGTCTCCGATATACTGATAAGTTTCCGTCGTATATAGTAGCGCCCACAAGAAGGTTTCAGTGGTTTCGTAAGCATGTTGTGTATTGCTCACTAATTTGTAACAATAACCGATAGAGTTAATCCTAGCTAATACTACATCGATCAACACATGGAAAAACTCGCTGTCACTATTGTTATTGTGGATATGCATCTGTGAGTCTGCAAGATTAGCGGTGAGAGGATTAGCTATACTTTGATCCATGGGACACAGTTCAGCATTGGGATTTGTTGATGAACCGCATTGTTCAAAGATTGCATGAACTTGAATGAAATGATGTACAACAAGATCAAGCTCGATGACCGCATATAACACTCAGAACATTTATATCATTGGTTGATAATGTCAAAATTGCTTTTTACGAATGGAATCTGGATAAAGTTGAAAATCCAGTCTTGTTTCAACCACACTCTCTAGTAAACGGATACAACTTTCTCGGCAATTAACATGAAGAGAATTGCAGATACAGATTTTTAGGCATTCTGTTAATAATTTTTCATAAAAAAATATATTCAATCTTGTCTTTAACTTTGTCATTTTTGGTCATACAAACATAACATTTGTCCTAGGCTGCCAGGTTGTTTATCCTCTTAATACGCTTCTAAGGTTTGGAAATGAGTTCCAATAATTATCATGTAGAACACTAACAATTGTAAGGAAATCTTGACTTCTCTCTTAGGAATGTCAAAATTTCCTAATGATTTGAGGAAAAGTATATTACGATTTCTCTATACTCTATGTAACTTTCACTAACGATACTTTTTGTTCTTCACGCCAACTGATCGGCAGCATAAACCATTTTGAATTGAAAAATTGCTTCTGAATTTTTTTTTGACGAACGTCAACCCTCAGATATCGAAACTTGTGCGAGAAATGGATTAGCATATTGATCAATCCCCAGCAACATAATATGTTACTGATAAAAGCTGATATGGATATTTATTGGTCGCCATGCTGAACAAATAATTGTATTCTAACAGCCGATTGCACCGACTTTTTCTTATGAGAGCATCAAGCTAATTGGCCAATAAAGGTCATTTAACGCACTGCAGCGATTTCATCATAGTTTGAGAGATTAATTAACACCCAATAATGAACTGTCACCTATCTCAAAGAATATCTTTGTTAATGGTCTCAAGAAAAAGTCGGTGCACTCGGCTGTTATTGGATAAAAGTATAGCTATAGTCGTACCAAAAACATTCTACCTGCTTGACCTGCTTCGAATTCCCCTCTATGAACCCTGCAAGTAACCATCCGAATTCCGAATAGTGGCGAGGAGTGGGGTGAAGGGACCCAGGGAGCGAGCACCGAAGACGGGGAGTCGAGAGCGGGAGAGCGAGTCAGTCGAAACGAAGAGGCATCGTAAATAGCACACTGTTTTTATATTTTTGCTGAATCAAAATAAAAAATCGTTAAATCAAATTTCACTACGTTACTCAGTATACAACATCGATCTTTACACATATCATCTTAACATCTGGTGACAACGATAAGGTCCTCAAAAATGTTTCCGTATATTCAAACCTTGAACTAAATTTGAAGTTGAATAAAATATCCCCAATTCATCTGTTGGTTTTGTGTTGATAACTTGAACAAAGATGTGGAAACAATACTTGAACATTGAATTAGCTCATGGTAGGATTAAAAATTCACTTAATACCGTTGTCAGATAAATATCTCTATCTGTCGATAATTCATTCAGACGAACTACATTTCTTGTTTTTTTCAAATCCCTGATAACACATATCAACTCGTATATGACCTCATATGAGGAAGTGAACAGTGCTGCGAGTGAGCTCGAAACCTAGCATCAATCAAATAAGGAAATTCAACCTTGATATGAAATTAAAGACCTATTTCTAATGTCCCAATAATGAAAGAAAATGTTGAGGCAGTGGTCAAAAAGAGACTGTCACCTCACTTTGAGAAAACAATTTCTAATATAATTATCAGTTTTCTTCATGAAGAACCGGTCCACAGTTCCGTTAACCATACGTAAGTTTCTGATCGTGTCTTAGTCAAAATTTCACACGAATTCAAAACGAATCAGGGGAGAGGCAGCAACTTTTTTCAAATTATACCTCTCCGACAGGGGGGGCAGGCAGTTTTCCTGCATGGAGAATCATCTAATAGAGCAAATCAGAATAATAGTCTCTGCATTCATTCCCTCTTGTAGTCCTATCACAAAATTTCTTGAATTGAATGTTACCATGGAAACGATATAACCAAACTCCAAAGTGTCAGTGTCAAACGCATAGGAAGTGTTTGTGTATTTGTATTGAAATGAATGAAAGTGAAAAATCATTCAGTATACTCATGGTATAATCTACTATTATTGCCAAGGTCGAAGAAGGGTTGGTCCCAAATCATTTTAAACTCGAAAGTGAGACTGAATCTATGACCTTCACTACAAATTCTCCTCTCAAGGAGGCAAAATCCATTGATCTTTCAGGCATCATTTCAGAAGATTCATTGAACTGTTCTTGTAACATAGATGAATTGTGTGCAATCAGCTCTCTAGTTACTTATTTCTTCTTACTCATTGTAGCTTTATCAACTCAAGTTCATGAAATCAAAATGTAGAAAAGATTTTCATTGAAATTCTTAATTTGAACAGTTTGAAGATTTAAGTCAAGATGATTATTGAAAAAAAATAAAAGCTTATAGGACTGATGATATATACTGAGTCCTTCATACAATACTAGATGTACAATCAAGATGCATAAAATCTGAATTATCTATCTAGATGGTACGAAACAAATTTAATGAAACTAAATCTCAAGAAATGTTTTCAGATCAATTTCACAAAACTTACTAATCCCTTATACATAAACTACAAAATAAAGAATGTTAACTTACAGATAACCGATACTGTCAAGGACCTTGGTGTTTTTTTTTAATGCAAAACTGACTTTCAAGACCCACATTACGAATTCTGTCTCTTGAGCTTTGAAAATGTTGGGATTTGTAACCAGATCATCCACTGACCTCTCAATGAATTCATACAAAATATTGTACTGTTCTCTGGTAAGATCTTTACTCGAGTATGGTAGCATAGTGTGGAACCCAATGTATAATACTGATAAGGATACAATTGAGAAGGTGCAAAACCGTTTTCTTCGTCATTGCGCATTCAAGATAAATCTTACCTATGAATATGCTAATAATCTATTGGATTTGAATCTGAATAACCTGCTCGAAAAGTAGAACTTGATCTCAATTTCTTACATAAGCTTATAAAATGGTCATGTAAATTGCCCAAGCTTACTACAGAATATAAATCTCAACGTAAATGATACAAGAACTCGTAGAAATTTCCAGTTTAACATTTTTTTTCAGCATTAGTGACAATGCCTATTAAAAAAGATCCAAAAACTATAATTCAGAATCATAAAATAATATTTCTCTAGAAGGAATTTATTTAGTTAAATTTTTCCAAATCAAGAATGCGAAAATTTTGTCTTACGATTTTTCAGGTAACGCACCAGGATTTTCATGCATCTTTTGTACAATATAGTTGGTGTGGGATTCTGAAACAAAACAAGTATTTCGCTCATTCTGTCGCAATTTAAATTAAAAAACTAGATAAATAAATGGCAGTTTTCAATACTTCGCCTATCGATTGATGCATATCATGTGACTTTGCAGTAGATACAAAAACTACAATTGTTTTCAGCATCGCGTATTAATGGCAAAACAATTGCAAGAATGAGCATGCGGATTAAAGGATCATTTCGGATAAAGATACACACGCAAATCCAATTATAAATATGGAGAGACTTTGGAATTTTCATTAGTTTGGTCGTTCATTGAAGAATAGTAGCAAATGAAATGTTCGCAAAATCGTTAGTATTCGTATTAGCAATCTTTGTCTGTGTGACTGCGAATATTTCCCCAGCGGATAAGAAGTATCTGAAGAAAATATTTGCTTCCTTACAGCCAGAAGGTGAGAATATTTCGAGATCGGCTCTTGCTTACTTATTGTTCTGATCAGGAATCAGCAACTGCTAAAATAAATATTACCACAGATGCTGAAATATACAAAATAATATTTGCGGGATAAAAATGTTGTAGTGTTCCATGTTTCCACACTCATGCTGATGACATTATCAAGAACTAACAGACATATCAATACAGCAATCTTACTAGTCAACACTCATACAAGTCGACCAGCCAGATCAGATTGCTGTATTGATACAAATATGTCTCTCAGTTCTTGATCCAGCGTGGTAGTCGAAACGTCGAACTCTTCAACATTTTACACACGCATCAATTCAAGAAGGAACTAGGCATTTTCTATATTCTAAGAATTGTTCATCATTCCTCCACCAGTCAAAAATGTAATACATTCTGTATGAAACACGTATTACGAAAATAGACCTTTCACATTTTTCATCATTCATCAAAATGTCTGCTAGGAGGTCTGTACCCGTTTAGATTCAGGAAATTTGACTGGTTATGATTTTCACATTAGTGCAAGCCCTGCGAAACATTCCGTATGCAAAAACCGATGACCACATTCTGATTGATGATTTGAGTTAAGAAAGACTTAATAAATGATATCATGGAGGTTGCCGGACGGAATTATGGTGCAGTTTTTTTTTTCGGCTCTATAATAGTTTTCAATTCCATCGCTGTAGCTGCGAAAAAAAAATGTTATTGACTATTAACACCTGGTTTAGGTAAGGTATGGAAAAAAAACGGCATGATCTAATTCAATACAAATTTAATGAAAAAAGTGGTTTATTAATAAGTAGTGAAAAATTCATTCAGGTAAGTTTTGACAATTATTGCCGATGCATTTGCAAACGGAAGTAAAATTGACATCGCTTTTTCTACAAGTGCAAAACATTGTCAGGCATTCAGCATTATATTTACAAGGCCAGATCAAATAATTTGGCATAGCTGGTTTTGCCATTTGCACCGGGTACAACTTTCCATCTCGTCTTTCATAACCGAATTGGAGTAAGTTCGGAGGCCCATGTATAGCAGCCCTAATTAGCAATGTAAATACAAAACATCAAAAGTTCTAATGATTTCATGAAACATTTGAATTGAATCCCAGCTCGAAAGATTTTTTTCGTCCGATCCTTCAAACCAAATCCCTCAACAACTACTATTCGATAGCTTATGCCAAAAGTGGATGTCGAGTACGAAAACATCGGAATCCGCACAATTTATAAAAACTTGTTCAAGTTCTTCACGAACAGCAACAAAAATATGGCTGAAAATCCTTCAATCTGCTTCTAAGTGGATGGACTTCAAGTCTAGAAGACCTATTACCTTGGAGCTAGAAGATTTTTTGGAGTCTTCATATCCACCGGTAATGAAAAGATCTGTTTCAGCATTGATTTTTGAACAGTTGGAGAATACTTGCAGAGGAATTGAACGAGCTGCAGTTTTTCAAACAAGAAAAAACAACCTTTTGCAGCCAGCTGGGATTTTGGTTGAACGACTTGATATAAATATTTGTAGAACGTTTCAGTTAGTTTTTGTTTAGCAGTGTGTGAGGTGATTTTTTTTAAATGATTTATTCAACGTTGGCCTGTTTCCCATAACAAGGCCAATCATCGACGCCGGTGACCACATTTCCCTAACCGGAAATTTTGCCGAACACTCTGGTATTCCAACCAGAGGTAGGGTTCCTTTACGAGTCCAACAAATATGGACTCAGGACCGCCGGCTTTACGTCTCCTCCGAAGGACAGCAATTCCTCAATATATCTTGTGTTCATTGATATATTGGCTGCGAGCTATTATATGATACCTTGCTGCAGTTTTATAAGCTTTCGACGCGGTCTTTTCCTGCTGCTTAGCTTCAGATATCGAATAATTAGTCAACCTGAAGAGCTAGGCCATGCCCGTGAGGTATTCTTTTCATCATACTTTTGTTGATTAACTATCATGATTGTAACGTGCATAGAATCTTCACCACTTAATGTCCCCTTGAAAGTCATTGTCACAGTGTCTAAGATTGTTCTACAGTGTAGAATATGAAACTTTTCCTAGAGATCAATTACCCTAACACAAAACTTATATTTTTGCACTCGACGCGCGTTTCGCTAACAAGGTTAGCATCTTCAGGAGAGGAAAATTGAATTTGTTTCTGCGAACAAATCTTCCAGTGTTTCGTATAACAAATTTTTGTGAAAGTTTCATAGTATTATCGACGCGAAGTATTGAAAAACAGCAAAGCTGCCGGAATTTCAGTTAAAAGATGACTTTTTTTATTTTGGTTTTCGTCGTATTACCACAAATGGAACAGCAGTCCCTCGACGAATCGCTGTTGCTTCTTTTTAATTCGCGGGTCAGTTGATGGGCCAGCTACGCCCTGTGTTGATGATGAAGCTCTTTCTTCCAGCGCTCTATGCAGTGACAACGACGAATTTTTTCTTCGCTGATACAGCTGGCCATGCCACTTTTATACCACGAGAAGTGTTCTTCATCAGCATTCGGATCAAACAACTTCTCAAATTTTTCTGAAATTTCGTCTTTGCGTCGACTTGCTGCATTTGAATAGTTCCTTTTGGTTCATTCACCAGTTCACCATAATTTTTCGTTTTTTTTTTAATTTAATAATTGTAGCGATATTTATTCACTTCAAAAAAAGTTATTACAGTATTTTAGGCTATGCTATTTCATAATTATGAAAAATGTATCTGTTATAATAATGAATGAAGTTCAGCTATAACTGAAGTCACAAAAACTGTTGAGAAAAGCGCGGCCCGTTCAAAACTCGAGAGAAGGTATGTGACGCTGGGAAGGAGATTTATAATAAAACTGACCACGGGCTATGCTGGTAACTTTCAGTGCCAGGTTTGAAAGGATCTTGCAAAAACATTCTAGTCGAGAAATAGCGGTCAATTGTTTTTGCATTCTATACAACATTTTTTTCACAACTACAGCGATGGAATCGAAAACTCCTATTATAGGGCCGAAAAAAAAACTGCACCATAATTCCGTCCGGCAACCTTCAAAATATTATTCATCAAGTCTTCCTCAACTCAAATCATCAATCAGAATGAGGTCATCGGTTTTATCAAACGGAATGTTTCGCAGCGCCCGCTCTACATGTTTCAGGCTTCTTACTCTTACTCAGCCCTGAAGTCTGAAATTGATGATCTGGAGAGGAGTAAAAAACTTTTCACGAGTTTTTGCAGCCAAAAAAAAAATAGAATTGTATTCACATACGAAAGAAAACTCTCAACACCTCCAATACACAAATTTGAAATGCATCAAGTTTTCCAGACAGAACAAAGATTAAACTATAACAACAGTAACGGATTCTTTCTACCAACTCATTCGTTAAGTTTTCCTCAAGATTATGCCATAGTTTACTATAATAAGGTGTCAAATGGAATGAAGATAAAATATCCTCATTCAAGAATGTTACAACAGTTACCAAGAATATTGAAGTAACACTATCTATTCATTTATATTGATGTGTATATTTTATAATTGAACCCAAAAATATACAACCAAATTATTTGAGTCAGTACAGTAATAGGAAATCACTTCGACTAATTTTTTTTATATATTTCAGAAAGAAAGCAGGCCTTATTACATCAATTATATTTAGGATATATCACGGAGAATCCAAAATCACCAGTAAGCATATTTGTCTGAAATCATTTTCATTTTTCAACTCTCCTTTTTTCACAATAGATTTGACTAAGAATTGATATATACCTCCACACCAGCTACACAAACTATCTTTTTGTCTCCAAATGACACAATATTTATCATTATTGTATTGATAGCGTCTCTTTTTCTCCTAATCGATATCAATGGCCAATTTGGAAGTGTGTACATTTTCATGAGAGGTTTCATTTTATTTCAGAATTTTGACATTCCACTCGCAGATACGATGAAAATTTATCAGATAGTTATGAAAAACTTCAATTGTCCCAGTCATGATCCAAAACTTCAGACTCCAATCTGCTTTCCAAACGGAGAATGTGTTGATCCCGATGACTCTGGAGTTTATCCAATGAAATGAAAAGGAAGACCTCATATCACATAAACTCTAGAACCAAAAAAAATGTTGAGTGTAATTTTTCATTCGTTTGTGAATATATACAGAGGATTTATAAATAAATCATAAAGTAGGATACTGATTGAATTATATGATGAACAGACGAAGAATCACATAGACGAAGAATAAGGGGTTAATCAAACTTCTGTTAATCGTAATATGACATATAACTGAGAATTTTGGTGTAAAGAAGATCTAACCAATTTCTGGATCAAGAGTGGAGGCTCAATGGAAGAGACATTGAAAAGAGAAACTACCACCAAACGAAAACAACGAGTCCAAGAGCTGGGTTCACATAAAGAGAAGAAAGCATCAAATCAAGAATAGTCGAGCATCTCTGAACAAACCAACACCAAATGCTGTACTTTCAGCTTCAAAATAATGGTTAATAGGAAACGGTTCATCTGAAAATGTGTTTGAGATTGTTTATTTTATAATCTGCACCACTACTGGTTTTTTATAATATCATCAATCATTGCACCATAGCTGTAGTTACGATAATCTGAGCTGAACCAGGTCTCGAAGTGCATTGTTAGATGGCGCTGTCTGCTTTTTGATGACACGTTCGATATTCCATTGGCTATTAGAAATGACTAGCAGATGTTCATTGACGAGAAATAGATTTCACGGAGAATTTGAGCATGACGCCTTTCTAATCGTCGATTGATCAGCAGATCATTGAGAGTCAAAACCCTCTAAACTTCATACCCTCCAGATAATAATTTTTCAACAAAGTCATTGATATTTGTTTGTGATCATCGCACTTCGATAACAAACAGGCAAAATGAGAATCAAGGGATTAGCGGATTATTTCGGGATAAAGATACGCAAATTCGATTATAAATATGAAGATACTTCGATATCTCGAGTAGTTTCGTTGTCGTTTATTGTACAGTAGTGAGAAAAATGAATGTGAAATTGACAATAATCGCAGCAGCACTTTTTGTTTGTGTGAGTGCAGATCTTTCTCCAGCGGACAAGAATTTTTTGAACAGAATCTTCGCATCGGTTAAACCAGGAGGTAAGAATCATTTCAGGACCACGTTTATAGTCACGATCGAAATTGGTATTAATGATATTATTAATATTGTGAAAAACGATCACTCTGAGGGAGTGTTATATTCAACACTTGTAGAAATAAGAAATAACTGATATGAGTATGATAAGTAAAACAGCAACAAAATGTTTGAAGCTTTCGCGGCAGTGGTTTTCAGTATCACTCCTTTGGTTCGGGTTTGAAGGCCGTCGTTTTTCGGAATTTATTCCTGAGATTCCGCTGGCGCGAGTGACTAGCTTTTTCAGAGGCTCATACATCTTGAGTTAAACTCCGATGACTGGGTATTACGACTTCGTAAAACGCATTTATATGTTAATATTTCAATACTTTATTCTCAACAGGTATTCACCCAATTACAGAGAAAATATAATAAATGTACATGCTAAGTATTTATAAAAGTTTCTAAAATAATTAATATAATAATAATAATAACAATTTATTCACAATAAATATCAATAACAATGCAAAAAACATAACAATATGTGAATAAATAATTGAACCTCACGAAGTTGTGCACTTGTTGTGAGGAAACATTATATTACCTTTTTATATAATTCAAGTGAATATGAGAATATAACAAAAATCATAAATATCAAAGATAAATAGTACTATAGAAATGAATAGATACAATATAATCATGACACAGGCTATATTGGATATTTTCTTTCAACAATATTTTGGAAATATAGTCTAGGAGTTTCAGTAATCCATGAGTTCACTTTTTTCTTATAAGTGTATTTCGATTTGGTAATTTTGATTTAATTTGGTAATTTATCATAAATGAATGGAGCTAACTATAGAAATTTTTTTTGTGACTTTACTTTACATATGTTATTTTTTACAGTTATTTCATTTTTATTTCGTGTATCATGAGTATGCTTACTATAATTAATGCAATTTTTATGAGAAAATATATAAGTGAGTATCTTGAAACTGAATAATTGCCTAATATCCATTATTTCACAGTCAGAATATAATTTATCAGAAGAATATCTCAGGTTTTTATTAAATATGATTTTCAAAAACCACTTTTGTAATAGAATAGAATAGAATGGAATGGAATGGAATGGAATGGAATGGAATGGAATGGAATGGAATGGAATGGAATGGAATGGAATGGAATGGAATAGAATAGAATAGAATAGAATAGAATAGAATAGAATAGAATAGAATAGAATAGAATAGAATAGAATAGAATAGAATAGAATAGAATAGAATAGAATAGAATAGAATAGAATAGAATAGAATAGAATAGAATAGAATAGAATAGAATAGAATAGAATAGAATAGAATAGAATAGAATAGAAATAGAATAGAATAGAATAGAATAGAATAGAATAGAATAGAATAGAATAGAATAGAATAGAATAGAATAGAATAGAATAGAATAGAATAGAACAGAAGAGAAGAGAAGAGAAGAGAATAGAATAGAATAGAATAGAATAGAATAGAATAGAATAGAATAGAATAGAATAGAATAGAATAGAATAGAAGAGAATAGAATAGAATAGAATAGAATAGAATAGAATAGAATAGAATAGAATAGAATAGAATAGAATAGAATAGAATAGAATAGAATAGAATAGAATAGAATAGAATAGAATAGAATAGAATAGAATAGAATAGAATAGAATAGAATAGAATAGAATAGAATAGAATAACTTTATTGCTCATCAAAACATTAGTTTTACAGCAAGAGTTTGGGCCTGAACAGAAAATAAATACATTTGGTTGGGGAGAAATATGAGTTTTGAACCAATTTACAATGAACAGCAAAACAAAACAAAGATAATATTTACAACTATTCATTCATAATGAATGATCTCACTTGCAGAATATTACGAATATAATTGTAAATACGCTTAGCTGCATCAGAATTAACACTTTCTAATGTACTGATGAAATATTCAGGATTGTCAAAGGTTCTACAATTGGGTTTCATGGCAGTATATATCGGACATTCAAAAATTATATGGAAAATATTCTCATTTTCATAACGGTTACACACAGTGCAGATTTGATTAGGATCTATTATGTAGGACAGTCCATCAAGAGTAAATTGTTACACATACGTAACTGAGCAATAGTACGGGTGACCTGTATGGGGAGTTTCAAATTCAAGTAACTACTAGGTTTTTTAGAAACACGGAGATGCCTATAAAATGGTAAAAAAGATGAACGGGTCATGAGAGACACGTCTGCTTCATGGAGTTTAGCATAATTTTTCTGTTCATTCTCAGTGAAGTGGAATTCAGGGTGTCCCATATATTACTAGTCCCACTTTTGTAATATTTCCAAAGGCTTAAGATATATTTGGTCAATTCCCCCCCATGATAAAATACCATAATTTAATTGAGATTGGACTAGAGAAAAATAAATCATTTGCATGTGTTTTCTATTCAAAATATTCTATAAAAATTTGAATTTAGGTAATAACGGTCGTAACTTTTTTATGATATATTCAATTTGGAAGTTCCATTTCAAATGTCTGTCTACTATGACTCCTAAATATTTTATCCGATCTACTTCTTTAATGCATGAATTTTTTATTTCAATTGGGCCAAGATTGGGTGAATGATTTCGATGAGGTGAAAGGAAGGTAATTAGATTTTTCGAAATTTAATGTTAACAAATTGTGGTCAAACCAATATCCAACATTATTGAAGTCATTCTGAATGAGTTCTTTGAGAGATTTCCATGTTTTTTTGCTAGGCTATCATAATGTATATCACATAAATGAGAGATACTATTGAAAAGATGACACATGGAATATATTGGAGATTTTTGTAAGATATTCGTTCTAGTGAATGTATTATAAAATGTAACAGCTTGTCTGGATTGTCTACGAGGGACCAGAAATTGTATTTTGCAAAGCAGATAACCACAATCGATTTCGTTATTGAGAAGTTTATACAGGAATGTTAATGCCATGCATTGTCTTCTCTCGACCAAAGATTGTAAGTGCGTGTTCCGGCATAGCTGACTTGACATTTTGCCCTAGTCTGCAGTTTCTTCCATGCTCTTTTAGCCTAGTTCCCATAGATCTTTTGGAGGTACAGATGTACACCTTCCCACAGGTACACGGTCGATAGACCCCTGCTGCTAACAGTGGGTCTCTTTCATCTTTAGCCGACCTGAGGCTTTGTTGTATCTTCCTGGTGGGTTTGAAAACCGATTTTATGTTGTGTTTCCCCAAAAGTTTTCCAATTCGCAAAAATATATTACAGTTTCCTGTATGATTTTCACTTACAATGGGTTTACAAAACCGCGACACGTGTTTCGCTATTACAATAGCTTCTTCAAGCAAGATAAATAAATCACTATTCTATAATACGCTATTTATATACAAGTAGGTCGAACGTCTCTTACAATAAAGGTCCGACTTAGGTCCGATATTCGACCCATAGTTAGTCCAAATACTAATTAGTTACATACGAAGATTATTCCTAGAAATAGAATTATTGGCCGGAAACATATTCAACAATGGGGAGTTATTTAATTCAACCTGATCATTCAATAAATATTCTGAATTTTTCCCTCTATTGATTTCCAAGCTTTCTAGAAGGTTAAGTTTCCAACCTTTCTGCTCAAAATGCCTTATTTTGAACTCGTGGTTGAACTCATGACCTTCCAGAATGAGGTGACTTGCATAAGTAGAATTTGTTTTTCCATTCAAAAAACTAGCTCTGTGTTCTCTTAGGCGAGTGTTGGAAGATCTTCCCGTTTGGCCTACGTAGTACATCGGACATGATCCACATGTTAATTCATAAACTCCTGATCTTTGTGACGATTCATTTTTGTCTTTATTATTTTTTATGTATATCCCCAATTTATTATTAGTACGAAAAGCTGTATTAATATCATTATTTTTCAAGAATCTAGAAATATTTACGCTTGGTTGGCCTAAATAAGTTATGGTTCTGTAAGTATCCGGCTCGGTATTGACTACTGGATACACCAACTTGAGGGCTTGACTATGTAATTTATTCCTCACAAGTGAGTCTATTAACTGACCCTCATATCCATTGTTAATCGCAATCTGTTTTATTATATTAAGTTCATTAACATAATTCACATCAGAATTAAATAAATAATAAATTATTGTAAGAGACGTTCGACCTACTTGTATATAAATAGCGTATTATAGAATAGTGATTTATTTATCTTGCTTGAAGAAGCTATTGTAATAGCGAAACACGTGTCGCGGTTTTGTAAACCCATTGTAAGTGAAAATCATACAGGAAACTGTAATATATTTTTGTTAATATGGATTTTCATCAAGTATCGGCCAGTTCAATTCAATTTTTCCAATTCGGTCTGCGACCCTCGGAACATTTGGTAGATAAGCGTGTGCAACTATCTGAGCGTCCTCCCTGTTTTGAACCGCGGAACTCTTCAGTTTCATCGCCCTGTTGATCTCGGGTACACTATATCCATTTGATCTCAGTGTCATCGTAGTTTATTTCAAGATTATGAGCCTCTTGTGAATCTAGCCATTCGCGCCAGCGAAACGTCAGGAAGAAATTCCAAAAAACGACGGTTTTCAAACCCGAACCAAAGGAGTGATACTTAAACACCAACATTTATAGCAAGTCAAATCTATGAACTCGACGTTCATGTTATTCCGAGAAAATGGGAATAAAGCCTCAGCAAGAGTTTCAATTTCTTCCTTAATCTCCATAACTATCTTCTCCAGTGTGTTATTACCCTTTTTAAGCAGGCAAGGATCTACTAATCTTACTGATTTTCACAGTAGGGCAAATACCATTCCAACGTTAGGAAAGAGGCACGGCCCAGCTTCTCAGGTTGACTGGTTGGAATACCAGAGGGTTCGGCAAAATTTCCTGTTAGGGGAACTGTGCTCACCGTTGTCGGTGATTGGCATTGGTGGTGAAAATATGCCGACGTTAAATAAAGAATTAAAAAAAATTAAGGAAACCCAGAGTGCTACCCAATTATTGCATGATATGAATTTCATTCAACTAATTTTATATATTTTCTAAACCACCTATTTTATCGATGTAGTTTCAAATAGATCTGGTTGATTGTCAATTATTTTTGAAAGTTAATCTCGGGATAAATTATAAGGCTAAAATCCCAGATAACAGTAGTCGTGCGTCTAAGCATATCCCCTTAAGAATATCCCATGCATTACCAAAGAATATCTTTCTTGGAACATGCTGCTCCTGATAATTGGCATAGCTTCTAAAGGACAAGAGATAGCATGATAGCATAAAGAGTGAACTGTAAGATACATGGAAGGTAAGAATAATCTATCACTATGGTAGATACTGAATCAACTTCCTGCCAATTCAGTTAAGGTTTCAAACGAGAAAAATGGAAACCATTTTTGTCGTAGATTTTTTCAAATTCGGATTCATCGAGAACTGTTTTTCAATTAACGCAGCAACTTCTTGGGGTAGATTGAAAATCTACCCTCCTACACTTGTATACATTCCAATATTAATTCTTATTTTTTTCAGATTGTATGTAATAGATTAATCCTTTCCAGCCCAATTCATTATTTTTGGAAGGAAAAAATATTTTCTTCATTCTTTCCATCAATTCATGCTTGTAAATCAAGATTATGCAGAAAAAATTGCAAATATTTTTTTTTTGAGGTGAAATCCTGATGATGCCATATGGCATCATTGGGCATAATTCATGTACGTGAGTTGGAATTGTTACATGAATAAAATTGAAAAACAAGTTCAGTTTTTGATTCATCTGTAAGAAAATAGAATGATTGCAATCAGTGGTATATATTTTTCATTTTTTTTTTTTTTTGGTCTCGATGTGTACGATTTTGAGGTAAGGTTAGTATTCGCATCACGATATAACCTCAAAATCATATCGGGAATTATTTTTCAAGTTTCATATTGACAAACGGTAAAAAGTTATAAAAGAAGGTGGAATGGTATTTACCGGGCACCTAAGTAATAAAAATGTGAGCTTCTGATCTTTTTTTTTTCACAAAAAAAAAGCGGAATATGCCCTTTTTCAGAATCTCAGACGGCTATAACTTCGGAACGAAGGGAAAGCCACGCGTTTTGACACCGGATTCGTAATCAGCGGCACAAAAAATATGAGTTGGTACCAATTTTTTTCGAAACTTGTTGCCCGATGAACGAACGGCAAAATAAAGTTCTCGTCATGTTTCATTGTTGCATCGATTATGCCCGATGACGCCAATTGGCATCATTGTATTTTCAAACCAATTTTCAATGAAGTTTTGAAAAAATTCTACCATTCAACATCTGCTCAATTCAATAATGCTCTCCATTCTCACTTTCCAATAGCTCTCTTCCAGTAGAATATACACAAAATCCAATTATTTGCGAGAAATATCTTGAAACGCATCATTCGAGAAAAAAAATATGTTACACGCTTCTATCAACGACTGATTTTGATGTTACTCGCATAATAAAATATCAAGAGGGTATGTATGCGACATCTTTAAAGCATTTGAACAAATATTATTGAAAAATGCCAATGACCCACGAGCTTTTATATAGGTAGAAATTTGATGATGCCATATGGCATCACTGATCTGGAAAGGGTTAAGAACCCAAAAAAACTAAGAATAATGAAATATGTAATCGTCTTTACTTTGTGTTGTCTAGTAAATGTCCGATTATTGTTGCTTTAGTTTTATTTTGATCATAAATACATTTCTTAAATTCATTACCTGCATACAAGTTGAATTTCGCACATTTTTGACCAAGGGGCATGCGCGAGAATAGTCCAGTCTATGACCATTTTCCCGTGTATTTATCCCATACAGCACCGATTCTCATGAAAATTTGGATTCAGGATCTACATACCCTCTTTTTCAAAATCTACCCTGTGCCGAGGGTTGCTTTCTCCCTGGGGGTGGATGCCACCCCTTCTTGGGGGTGAAAAAATTTTCATTGGAAACAAGTGCAGAAATCAATAGATTGACTAATTCTAAGCACTTTTTGTTCAATGAAGTTTTTTCTGAAAAGCAATACTTTTCGACTTATTCGCGAGTGAACTTGTCGGTTTTCAGGCAAAAAAAACACGTTTCCAGATACTTTTTCGCGAATAACTGGAAAATAATGCATCTAATCGAAAAACCTGCTGAGAGCAAAATTATAGCTTCTGAAAAAACAAAAGCGACTGTTTTTTGTGATGCATGCAAACCCATTACAAACTGAATAATTTCTTGTTGAAAGTTGATTGGTATTTTCAAACGCCAAAATGGAAAGTTTCTACGTACAATAACCAAAAACCAATGCATTGTTGGGGAAAAACTCATTGGACCTTTTTTGAAGTCCTTAAAAAATCCCTCATTTTTCCACTACTAGGCCAAAAATATAGTTACTATGTGTATTCTTAAATATACTAATGTACAATACTCTGATTTCTAAAAAAAATGTTTTTGGTTTTTTTCCCATAACTCGCTTAGTATTCAAGCAATCGAATCCACCAAAAAAGCTTTTTGTAGCTTTCTTCAAGAGCTATAAGCTCATTCACATTATTTTTCGTTTCAGATTATATTTTTGAAAAGGCTCATGCTGAAAGGGCTCAAAAGAGGTACTTTTCGCGAAACCTCACAATATTTAACTGGCCATATTTTACTCTATTTTCATCCTGCAGAAAAGATTGAAACACCAGAATTATCAGAGAAGAATAAACTTCAATTTTGTACTCTGAAAAATTTTGCATGTTTACAATACTTTTCGAGTTATTTCGAAGAAATGGTGATTTTTCGCTGAATTACGTATATGATTTTTTCTCTTCAATCTAAATTTTTTCTAAAACAATGTACTTTCGATTGATGAAAAATTCAGAACTCATTATAAGAACATGAGTAAAGTGAATTATGGAGTAACAGTGATTTTTTTCAAAGGGGAGGAATAGAGGATGAGTTATTCACAATTTTTTTTCAACGAAAAAATGGGATTCAACATTATTTCCTTCATACCTCAGTCAGTTTTGATGCCAGAAACTTTTATGAATAACAAGACTAAAGAATTTTTGAAGGACTTCAAAAAAGGTCCAATTAGTTTTTCCCGAAAAATGCATTGGTTTTTGGTTATTGTACGTAGAAACTTTCCATTTTGGCGTTTGAAAATACCAATCAAGTTTCAACAAGAAATTATTTAGTTTGTAGTGGGTTTGTATACATCGCAAATGAACGATCGCCTTTGTTTTTTCGAAAGCTATAATTTTGCTCTCTACAAGTTTTTCGATTAGATGCATAATTTTTAAGTTATTCGCGAAAAAGGATTTGAAAACGTGTCTTTTTTCTTGAAAACCAAAAATTTCACTCGCGAATAAGTCGAATAGTATTGCTTTTCAGAAAAATCTTCATTGAACAAAAAGTGCTTAGAATTAATCAATCTATTGATTTCCGCACTTTTCTCCAATAAACATTTTTTCACCCCCAAGAAGGGGTGGCATCCACCCCCAGGGAGAAAGCAACCCTCGGCACATGGTCGATTTTGAAAAAGGGGGTATGTAGATCCTGAATCCAAATTTTCATGCGAATCGGTGCTGTATGGGATAAATACACAGTTTCCACTTTTTTCACCGTCATAGACTGGAGTAGAAAGCAGATGGTTGAGTTTGTTTAGAAAGAGTGATTTTTGTATGTTCCTCTCGCAATCAACACAGTGTCCGCTTCGCAAAAAAAGTAATTCCCTTTTCGTTAAAGTGCACTCAAAACTACTGTCCACGCCCCCTGGAAATCAGTAGAAATTGCAACAGTCACCCCAGCAAGGAATCAAGGTAGTGCATTTTCAACTTGTTTTTCATTTTTTTTGCAATTTCGTTGACGCTTTTCGCTTTCGCAAACACTACTATTGAATAACATCATTGAATTCCTTAACACTATAAAATATTTTTCGACCAAAAAGCGTTCAGGTACTTTTTGAAGTTAGACAGAGAGTCATAAGACCTTGTTTCAGTTGTGAATTTATTGAACATAATGGTCTCATATGATCAGGTGCATTTGAGGTTATTTATATTTTCTCATTTTTGTGCGGATATTATCATCTATCTGGCGTGTATAATAATAATAATATTATCAGGGGTAATATAATAAGTGGTATGATTATTACCGATAATTTTTTGGAATATTAATGAATTGCAATCCCAAAGCTGAAAATACAACGAGTCCGCAGGACGAGTTGTATTTTCTTGCATTGGGATTGCCAATGAATTGATATTCCAAAAAATTATAGGTTATTAATCATACCACGAATTATATTTAGGACGACAATATAACCCCTGTTTGAGCAAAAATTGTTGAATTGCCTGGTAATTGATTCTTTATTTCTGGCCGTATTCAAGGAAATACTCTTTTCCACTGCTTCATCTATGATACCAATCGCCATTTGTCCCCAACGATCGCTCATATTGATTAAGAAATATAACTAATCAAAACACATAGATTTGACGTTTATAATTTAAATCATTATTTTCACTTGACAGCTAGTAAAACGAAAACTAACAGGTTTATCACCGTGAAAATACAGCGACAAGCTATATTTTCACTGTAATTCGGATTCTATTGGCTGAATTTCAAAATTTGAAATAGACTGATTGGTTGTTAAGCAAGGAGATATATTGTCATAAGACATAATCTTGTTGACAAAGCTTGGTAGTAAATACTTACTTAAAAAATGCGATATATACCAAAAGATAACAAAAATAAAACTATAAAAATACATACAAAACATGGTAAAATGGAGATTATAAAAAGTATGTATATATAAAAGAGTGGAAGTCAAGTTCATATGAGAATAGACATAGAAAGTAAAAATTTAAAAGCTCCTTAATGAAGATAAAAAACATGAGCTAGTCAATCAGTTAAAAGTTGTCGTCAAAAAATTCATTCAAAGTATAATAGGGTCTATCAGATAGAAATTGTTTGACTAACTTCCTGGATTGGAAGTCATTAATGTTGGCAGATCTTATGTACAGAGGCAAATGATTGTACATTTTTCCTCCATTGTAAAATATGGAGTCTCTGGTGATGTTTTTAGTT
Organism: Zygogramma bicolorata; assembly: GCA_032362365.1. Classification (NCBI taxonomy): domain Eukaryota; kingdom Metazoa; phylum Arthropoda; class Insecta; order Coleoptera; family Chrysomelidae; genus Zygogramma; species Zygogramma bicolorata. The sequence goes on along the minus strand of JAVJAQ010001889.1, from coordinate 408,242 downwards.
GGCACTGTGAGTTGCAGAGTGTGTCTGCTGTTCCGGGTGTTATAATGGGAAGAGGATGTGGCGAAGTTTAATATATGCTTATTTATTAAAGACACAGATTCCAGTATGAATAATGCAGTTACCGTTAGGATATTATGGTTTTTGAAGAAGGTTCTACAGGACTCTCTTGGTTTAAGGTTTCCCATATACCTTATTGCCCTTTTCTATAAAATTAGAAGACTATTAAATAAAGTTGGGCTGCATGCTCCCCAAAACGGTATTCCGTAGCGTAAGTGAGAATCTATGAGTGCATAGTAAGCCATCTTTGCAGTGCCGAATCCCAATTCCTTACGAATTACTCTAACCGCATAACAGCCAGAGGCGACTTTGCTAGTGAGTTGTTTAACATGATCCACAAATTTTAAATTCTGATCAATGAACACTCCTAGAAATTCAGTGCTATTTTTAGATTCCAATGATCTGTCTTCAAAATAAAGTTCGTTGATCGAGCATCTAAACGATATTAAATTTGTTTCAGTTAAGTTGAAAGATAGGATGTTTGAATCACACCAATCTTTCACTTTTTTCAAATCAGCAGAGATTATTTTATGTAACTCACAAGTATTTTTATTATTCCAAAGTATGGTTGTGTCATCTACAAATAAGGTGAACTTTCCAGAAATATCAAGCTTGGTGAGGTCATTAATATATAATAAAAAAAGAATAGGACCTAAAACAGAACCTTGTGGAACACCCGAATTAATTTCCCTTCTTCTTGAAAGTTGAACAGTTTTGACCATTTGCGATCGTCCCTTCAGGTAGGAATCGAACCATTTGAGAGTTACTCCTCTGCATCCATAACAATGTAGCTTTATCAGCAGTATTTCGTGATTAACGCAGTCAAATGCCTTTGACAGGTCACAAAACACTGCAGCAGTCTTTTCACCGACATTTATCTCAGAATAAACTTTATTTATTTATATTGAGTTATTTCTTTATTACCGAAAATATTGAAAACATTGATAGAAAAATATTTAGTTTGTGTTTGTTTGAAAAAAATGGACAGTTTAGGAGTTATATTAGCTTTTGTGTGTAAGAAACACGATATTCGAACTGACTTTCCCCAATTAGTTCCAATAGTTTTTCCAATAAGTTATAGATAAGAGCGTTTTGGAGATTGCTAAATCCTAATTTGAAATTTATATCAACCCTTAATATAATTTTGATGAAAAGTGGGCATCTTTTCTTCCCGTATTACACTGCCTTGAAAAATATATGATTGTTTTTTTTTTCAGCGGCATAGCTGGGGCAATTAGATCTGTAACCTTCATTTACGTCAATATGATACCATTTCAAGATAATTTACCATTTATTTGTGGAAGCTTCTGCATGGAAAAACATTACGCAGTTTTATAACTCCAATTTCAGTGAATATATAACGCGATTTTAACTACCAATTTTTATATGGATTTTCCTTTAATTTTTGGCCAGTTCTATTGAAAAGGCAAATTTGAAACTCTTGAAATTGAGTAAAAAATAACCTGATGTTTCTGTGGCGCTTCAAACTCTTCTTCTCTAATAGCTGAAATGTCTTTAATTTTCCTCTTGGGGCAGCAAATTTTTGTGCCGTCCTGCTCTAAATCACCGAGGCGACGTCCCCCTCTGCCCCCCTTCTTGCTATGCCACTTATTCATCAACACCTTCACTTTTTGCAGAAAGAAGACAGGCCCTATTGCATCAGCTATATTTGGGATATGTTTTGAAACATCCAAAGTCAAAATTCCTTGTAAGTATATCTCAAAGTTCATTCGGACTTACCAAATGAATACTTCTTTACTTACCAATATAAACCTGACTGGACCCGATAGGTATCGATAGGTATCGGGTCCAGTCAGGTATAATGATATTATAATAATGATGATAATAATAATAATACAAGACAATAATAATGAAAGACAGTAGACGAGAGACAATATTGGGACCATTGAAGTTAATAATAATAACCTGGACATCCGAGTGTGATAACTCAAGTGAACTTCTTGTTCATGAATTCTGATATGTCATATTAACACTCTTTGCATAGAAAGTATTTGAGCTTCCTTTCGAAAACATTGCGAGGTTGTCTTCCAATCTCATACAGGCAGGCAGATGATTCAGAAATTGAATTCCTCTGTACATTGAGCTTCTCTCATATAGACTGGTTCCATGTTTAGGAGGTCTAATTAGTTTCGAGGATCGAGTTGGGTACTCGTGATAATCAGAATTAAGAGAGAAGTTATGATAATTACTCTTTGCATATAGAAATCATTTCTAGATGTAATGTGAGAATTCCATGTTCTTTGAAATGATTGCGACATGTTTCTCTATGGTCTAGGTTGAATATTTATCGTATAATCCTATTTTGAGAAATAAAAACCCTAGATGCTCCCACTGCACCACCCCAAAGTATAATGTTATAGGGAATGTGGGAATAAACAATAGCATAGTAGACGCTGATCAACTAACTCGTGATAAAAATATTTTTCAGTTGCAATATAGCAAAGTATCTACAATTCAATTTCTTGCAAACGTGATTGACATTACTACTCCAGCTCATATTATTGTCCACAAATACACCTAGAAATTTTGTGGATTTCGAGAAAGGGACTTCATTATCATTTACTGAGATTCTGATATTCTCAGATATTTCACTTCTAGTAGAAAACTACATACATACAGCCTGTCTTAGAAGAATTAACCATCAGAGAATTTCTCCCACACCACGTGGTGAACTCCCTTTGGTACTAACGTATTTGAGAAGATCATTCGTATAAAGTCAAAAAATTAGCGGACCAAGAATCGATCCTTGGGGTACACCAGCCTCCACATCATGTGGGAGAGACCTCTGGCAGTCAACTCTAACTATAATTTTTCTGACCTCAAGGTATGAAGCCAGCCAAGAGAGAAATTTGCCACGGAAACCCAGTTCACTCAGTTTATCAATTGTAATATGGGTATTGAATGATTCATCAGATCATAAGTATTTCCCAATCCTTGCAGATTATACAATCTCCGACATTTTTCCATTAGACACAATTTCAAATATTGTGAATTTATATTTTTCACCACATCAGTTCAATAATACAGATGATCTCTTTAGGAAAAACATACAGTACGAAATATTTTGGGCGAACTGAGGATAAATAGTTGCAACGCCATTAGACCGATAGTACATGAGACACTCTCAGACGATTGCACAGACTTTTTGTTATGGGAGCATTATAAGCTAATGGGCCAGTAAAGGACAGTTAACGCATTGAAGCGATTGCACCATAGTTTAAGAGATTATTAAACACTCATTAATAAACCCTCACCTAACTCGCCATATTTTCTCCATCAAACATACGTTAGTGGTTCATTGCCTTCGTGAGGTTAGGTTTATTCTGTTATAATAGATTATATTGATGTTTTGGAAAATGATGAGGTATATTGGAGAATGATATAGAAGTTGTAGACTTCAAAGATTTTCGGTTGGTGCAACTCATGTAAAGTTGAGAGACCAATAAAATTATAGAGCTCCTTTCTTAATGGTCTCATAAAAAAAGATGGTGCAATCGGCTGTTAGTCTCCTTGGGTTGGAGAATATTGGGAACACCTGCTTAATGAATAATTCTCTCCAGTGCTTATCTAAGACAACTGATTTCTGGAGAACTCCAAGAACGACACATATTTGAATGATTTGAAGCATTTTAAAGATATCTGCCGAAGAACATGTAAAATTACAACTGAAACATATGGTTCGAAACTATTGAATAATTCAGGCGATTCTCCAACAATCACAAGTCTTCATGACCTTCCGACAGTAGACCACAACAGAAAGCCCTCAAAAATCAGTGTCCAAGAGGAGAATGATATACTTAGACCTATAGTGGTACCAATTGAAGTGGTGACTATATTCCAAGCCATGTCACAAAGTAATACTTCTGAAAATATTGAGACATGTGGCATTCTAACAGGCAGACTCGAAAGTAATGAGCTAATTATAACTCACATGATTTTTCCAAAACAAAAAGGAACCTCAGATTATTGCGTGGCAATGAATGAAGAGGAGATTTTTGATTATCAAGATCAACATAATTTGATAACAATAGGATGGATTCACACTCACCCCACTCAAACTGCATTCCTTTCAAGTGTTGATCTTCATACCCATTATCCTTACCAGTTACTGATACCGGAAGCAATTGCGATAGTATGCTCGCCAAAATATAATGAAACTGGATTTTTCATATTAACTCCCCATGCTTTAAGAACTATTGCAAATTGCCGAAAGAGTGGATTTCATCCACATTCAACTGGACAACCATTATTCACAGTGGCCGATCACATCCGAATTGAAAAGAATGCACCTCTGGAAGTATTGGATCTACGCAAGGCTTAACACATCCAATTTTTCAATATATTTTTTTTTTTTTTATTTCATTTATAGATATATAGATAAGATTTTATTTTTACATAATTCATTATTTTTTTTTTTTTATTTACTCTTTTATAATTTTCTATTTTATTTTTATATTCACTCTGATTATACTGAATTTCTAGACTCGATTCGATGAGAAATCAAGTGAGAGCCAAAAGCTCCATAGTTTGATCAATATACCTGTAGGTGGACAGTTCCATGATACTAGACAAATTTGTTGGTCAGCTGATACCAAACATAGAAATGCTCATTTCATGGTCAATTTTCAGTGTTATCAGATCCTTTTTGAGATCTTTTCCTCCCCACAAACAAGTGGTTAACTTCACTTATCTCATTGTGCGGATCTGTTCGCACGAGGAGAAACGGGTGAGGATGTAAAAAATCCACCAAATCGTTGTCATTCAATAAGTTGTTTGGGATTTCGGTGATACATCTCGAATAATTTGAGAACCTATTTACCACTGTTGATTCCCCGATAGGAGGTTTATGCATGTGTGAATATTGGACATCAATGTGTACAGGATACCACCAATTCACTCCTTGATGGATTTGAGCTATGAGATATTATCATAGTCTATGATATTTACGTAATTTACAGCATTTTATTGTAATCCATTTTTACAGGACTTTGAAGTTCCATCATAGATCCCATTTCATTTCAGAATCCTGATATTACACCAGCAGAGACGAAAGAAATTTATAATATCATGATGAAAAATTTCAATTATCCCAATAACGATGCAAAACTGAAGACTCCCATCTGTTTTCCAAGTGGAGAGTGTGTGGATCCCGATGACTCTGGAATTTATCCGAAGGATTAGACAATTCATCATACAAAATATTATATCTAGAAAGAACAAAAATACACCTTCGTACTTTATTCTTCTATTATTATAATTATATTGAATGAAATTAATAAATCTATATCTACACCAAGATAATAAAGAGGTTTGTTTCTAACTTTGTTTGTTTGTAAGGGGTAATTTTCGGAAATACTGATCCGATCATGAAATTTATTTCACTGACAGAAAGCTACACTATTCATGAGTGATATAAGCTATATTTTGTTATGATTGAGCAAAGAATTGAGTCGTAGGTCTAAGTCTTTTTGAAAAAAACATTAACATTGTAACGGTCTTTCAATCAACTGTTGAGAAATTTATTTGAAATTGTTTTTTGTTCTAAAATTGTTCGTTGCGTTAACTAGCTGACGAACGTCAACCCTCAGAAGTCGAAACTTGTGCGAGCAAGGGATCAACGAGGCCTTACCTTTTAAAGTGCGATTTCCCAGCACGGTGGCCTGGCAGGGATTTGAAACCCAGTCTTCCACTTGAAAGGCGGATGTGCTAACCTCATCTACACTACCGAGAATATGCTAAGTCCTAAACAGCTAAGTCCTAAACTGGCAATCCAATGTATCGGTCAAGCACTTCAGCTTTCAACTAAAGGCTTAGCTGCGGTTCAAATAACCTGCCCCAAGAGCTGCTGGTTCAACTGTAACGTAACGTAGATGAGTGAGACCTCCGCCAAGGGTTATAATGGATTATAATAGGAGTATTTATTCAACCTCAACCCGACTTTTCACTTTTGAGGTTAGAAAAGATCATTACTGAAACAGTGAATACTTTTACTTACTAATTGCAGCGATAATTATTATCATTATTATATTGAGCTATATTAATGAACTTATGAATGAGTCCTTATGCCCTCAAATACCCGAAACAATATCTGTATTTTGTACTAATCATTGCCTAAATCCACTCAGCCGGGACCTACGTCCCACTACTTCTACCCAGTTAGAGGACGCACCGCAGACTATATCAGACTCATTGACTCATTCGTTTGTATCATCATTACTATTGTTATTAGCAACAACTTTCAGCAGTATTTGAAGAGCTGAGAAATCGGGGCGGCCGCAAAGAAGTTTCTAAGTATATTTCTATAACTAAGCATCTACAGCTCCGATTTCGATAAAAAGAAATTGTTAAAGCAAAGTGAAGGAGTTTTAATTTTCAGGATTGAAAAATGGCTTGTTTATGCCGAGTCAATCAATATTCTCATCTAAATACGTATTGGTTGTTGCTCGATCAATGAATGAAATTAATGAAATAGTTCACAAGAAAATTATGACAATCTTCTTCTCTTCAGTAACTCACTGTACTCGGAATCCTACCAACTGCGCCAATTTTTTCGCAGGCACTTTTACGAGCAATCAAAATCCGTTTTGGAGAAAATTCGATTTTTACAGAATCAGTCAGCCATTCACAACGAATATTTTCAAAATCTACAATTAATGCACCGTTCTTATGAAAATTGTTAGTATAATATATGGAAAACTGCAGGAATTATAACCGAGAGTTGGGATTTTTTCTTTTCTTGCATTATTCCCTCATGAAACACTCACACAAGTACGCCTTGGAAGCAAAACATTTCAGTGGTAAGGGACGGCTAGTGCCTTTGAGTGCCATATTTATTCCCTGATTCCAGCATATTCCATTTCTGTCTCATTTCAGGTTTTAGTTGACTATTTGAAAATAACTCTTGGACAATCATTCATGAACTAGGTTTAAATTGATGACGTTTATTGATTCCAACAAAATTCTGCTTGTTTAGCATGACGAATTCGGTGATTTTGAATTAAACCTTATATTCACGGCAAATACGTCAACATTCATTCACTAACGTCATAAGAGGATTAAAATCGCAGACCAAATATTCAATGAATGATGGATTCAATTGAACTTCATTCGGAGGATAGCAATCCTTCTCGATAATAGATAACCTATCATCCCTGGGTAATCTCCGTCATTGAGAATAACAAAAATAAATGCATAGATACCAACATAAGCAGGTTGATTCTGGGAAATGCTTTTCAATAATCATGAACTTCAGGTACGAAGTACGAAGAGTAGTTTCATTTCCAAGTCAGTTTCAAAAGAATGTCAATTTCAAATACACTGGAAACAGTATAAACCAATGTAATAACAAGGTTAATTATATAGGCAATCATCAATAAAATCAAAGCAACAACATTTCTCACTTCTTTCCTGAAAATCATCTTACTTCGAGAGAAACAACTTTGGGAGAGCATTGACAAGTTTACAACCACTACAATACAGATTCTTTGATGCAAAAAATAGTAGTGTTCACATGGTAGCAATTCGTTTTCATTTACTATACACAGATGTTTCTTATATGAAATTTAAATATTGCACTATACAATAGTTTCTTCAGGAGTGTTTTATTATTGCGAATATTTCCCTCATATATAAAATGTCCCATAAGAGCAATGCAATTATCGGAAACTTACAGCGGTAATTGCATTGTATCAAGTCACCATAACAATACATTTGCAGCCGTATCGCTAGACGTCAGTAAACAACACAAATGAATGTCAGATAAACTTCAAAAATAGAAAAACATTTCGCGTTTTGGTGAGTGCTCCATACAATCTATAGAGGAAAGTATAAATGAACAAAAAATAACATTTGAAATGACCAGATAATTTTGCATTCAAGCGTGATATCTTATACAAATTGCATTCGGTTATTTTCATATTTTGTAAAAGAGCCCTCGTTCTTCGGGCTCGGGCACTTTCGCCAAAATATGCAAATAAACTTGCAATTTTTTTAATTAATTATTATTATTATTAACACGCTTTTATTAGCTTGGGTTGTAACTATGTATGTAACGGAATCTTTGAGCATAATTTTCACCAATTTCCAGAAGTCCGATTGATTTGAAACTTTGCATACGTATCAAGGACCGATGACAATGCAATAATTTGATCATAGTTTTCTATTATTGATTATTAATTATTATTAATTAATTATTTTGCAGTAATTTATCTAGGCTCGCGATTGTTTGCTGCTGGACAAGCCTATGTAGCACTTAGTCGTGTAAGATCTTTAGACGATATTCGGATTGAAGAACTTGATTGCTCTAAGTTAACAGGAAGTACCCCATGCAATAGTGAAACTTTAAATGGAATGATGAGATTGCGGAATGATTCGTAAGAAATATCACATTTCCACTAGAAACTAATTGATAAATTGAACTAAGAAATTAAAAATAAATAATAGTTTGAAAAACTAAAAAAACACGCTTTTATAGCTAACCGAATTAAAAAATAGAAAATAATTTTTAATTACAAAGAGTTTATATTACAGTAGTAGAAGGCTAAACAATCATTCATAGTCAATCAGCTCAAAATAAAATTATAATAGAATTTAAGTAATTAACAGAATAAAGTAATTCAGAGTTAAAAGCGTGGGGTGCATTTTACTACATTTCATAAGTCTCCTCTCAAAGATAATTACCGATAGAATGATTGTAATATATAATATATCAAGCACCCCACGATTTTACTCTGAATTACTTTATTCTGTTAATTACTTAAATTCTATTATAATTCTTTGTAATTAAAAATTATTTTCTATTTTTTAGTTCGGTTAGCTATAAAAGCGTGTTTTTTTTGTTTTTCAAACTATTATTTATTAGATATCACGCTTTCTTGCAAAATTATCAGTAATTTTTATGCACTCGTGCAATTATAACCGATAAGAGTTATTGATTGCATATCAACATTTAATAATGTGAGAAGCATGTTCAATTCAAATGAGGAAATGCGGCTTTTGAAATTTCGGACGTGATTCCCTCGTTGACCAATATAGTTTTTCTTTCCGATTATATCCAAACAGATAAGGTGAGATCGGGTAAGCAAGATCGCTTTTTTCATGATTGAAACATGTTGCAAATATTTTGTCATTTCAAACTGTTTCAAAAATTTCAAAATAAAGTAATCGTCACATGATAATGTCATATGCAGATTTACACGAGAGGGAAGCCCTGTAGTGTTCAAAACACCTCGTGAAGCAAGGGACAGGAGATACGAATTAACATCCACTTTGTATTTTTGAAGTTTCTAAGCCTCATGAAAAACCTCTTTCGGTACGGAGTTCAAAAACTAAGCTGTTCTATTGAATAAAGATCCCTGAGCAAGAGAGGTTCGGCAGGTCTCCAAGTTCACGAAAAAGGGGTGGGAATTCTGTACTCGTCGAGTCATCCGTGGGTGGAACGATTGGTAACAATTCAGAAGAGCACCGACCGTGAAAATATCTATAGAAGAAAGACAAATCTCCGACCCTTCTACGATGCTCCAATAAAGTGAGTGAGTCTGTTGAATTCCAATATGCAGGGTAGTTTTCAACGTAGATACATCAAACAAAGATTTGTACATGTCTATGCCAGGTAGCGCTGCAATTTGTTCATTAGCATTAGTTCAATGCAGTTGTTCACACTCGCCCCGAACTTACCTTTAGTGGAGAATACAATAGAAAAAAAATCCTCAAACTTCTACCTGATCTAGATCGAATGACATCACCTTTGTTTCCTATGATAAAAATTTGATTGATGCCCACATTCATTTCCCTGTTTATGCAATACCAACCTAGTTTCCTTAGTTTTTGAAAGTGAATTCAACTCGACAAACAGTGTCAAGTTGAAGCACCGGGGATTAACGGATTAAGATATCCATTCATAAATACAGAAAGAATTTGAAATTCTGTTCAGTTCATTGAAGAGGATAAGTGATAACAAAAATGAGTGGGAAATTATTGATACTTGCTGCGGTAGTCACCGCTTGTGTGTGTATAGAACTTGAACCAAAGGATAAGAATTTTCTGCACAAGATCTTCGAACCAGTTGATCCGACAGGTGAGTTTTTTTTGTGGTCACAAAACAACACATATCGGACACCATTTGGTGACATTTTTTGACACATTTCAAATGATTCTTGATGAATTATCAATCATTCTTTCAATCTCTAGTTCCATTTAAAAATAGGGATCCCATGATGTACAGGGAATAAGAAGAGAGATCAAACTAGTTTTTATACATTCGGAGGTTATTGACTGGCATCTCTGTCGACGAAAAGTTCCATTGCTTTGCCGGAAAAGAACTGGGCTGTTTCAAGAAATTAGTTGAAATAATCTATTCAATCAAACGTTTTTCTACCTTAACGAGTAGCAGGTTGAGTTTGCCATCCTGTCTCTCTCCTTTCCATTCCTCTTGCCATCTCATTTTTTCTTACGAATATCTATCCATTCAGAATCAATTTCCTTAACTTCTTCACGGTTTTCTTTTACAACTGTTCCTATACATTTGAAATGCCTACTCTTAGTATTATTTGATTCTCAGCCAGATCCATTCCATGTGTTCATTTCATTATCAACAAAAATTTTTTCTTATAATCTCTGTTCACTAATGAAAATAGATCATAGATCTCTAAAGCAGGTGAATCGGTATAAGTATCTAGGATTAATTATTTATCAGCATTTAACTTGGCAAAAACACACAGATTATCTAATCTCAAAACTGTGTAGAGTCTGCATCATAATAAGACAACTTCATGGATCAGTATATCTATAAGTAAATGTTTGTTATTCAAAAAAAATTAGATGTATCGCTGGCATACATTGTAGACGATCATGCAAGACCGCTTTCAAAGATTTGGCTACTTTAACACTACCGTCTTCACATATTTCACTCATAACTTTGAATATCAAAAGAAAGGAATCGCATCATACAAAAAAACAGTACAATACATGACCACAATACTCGCAAAGGAAATGAACTGAGACTACCTTATTCACGATTAGCCCTTGGGCAGGACTCAGCAAGCTATCAAGGAGCCGTATGTTATAACAAAGCAACTAGGCTACTAGGAAATATTGAAAACTACAATGAATTCAAAAATGCTTTAAAGGACCTTCTCTTAGAAAATGCCTTTTACTGTGTCAAAGAATTTTAGAAACCTGAATGGGTGAGCTGCCTGTTCTTCTTCTTATGTGACTTGTCTGATAAATGTTGTAACAGTAATATATATTTTATATGTATTCTTATTGATTTGAAGGAGAAAAAGCCACAAAAAACATCTTCAATACTCCGTTTTCTCCACGAAAATAGCCATGGTTCCAAAAACATTTTGACACAAATAGTGAATCCTGAATTTTCCCCCTGAGGGGGGACAGCAACCCTTGTGATCATTTTTTGTTATGGAAAGAGATGGGATTGTAATCTTTGGTGTGAAAGTTAGGGCTTTTTCTAGAAATCAGTCACCATAACAGCAAACTGATATTCAGAGTTTCAGGAAAAAAAAATTGAAATGCATGTATCAATTTTCTTCACCTGAAGATGTTAACCTTGTTAGCGAAACGCGTGTCGAGTTGAAGCTGATGTCGAAACTGTAACGGCAAAACATAGAATACATTCCCACTGAAATAACTTTTTGATGTATAGTTATTTGATCAAGTGTTGAAAATTGTTTTTCAACTTTGATTCAACGTTGATTTTGCTAACATCTCTTCGAACAGTGCGAAGCTAATCGAAAATCTCTTATCTTCATATGGGCTACAGAAAACCATTTCTGAATATACGCGCATCCATAGAAATAGTAAAACAACAATTGACAACATATTCTGTAATATTGGATTAGATTCTATTAAAAACGAAGTCATCTGTACAGACCTCTCGGACCATTTTATGCAATCAGTAACCATGAAAATTTGGAAGGAAAAAATTGAACACGTTTATAAACAGCTATTTTTCAAATCCTCAAATATCCAAAAATTTCAATCACATTTGAGCCAAATTGACTGGTCTAACATAAATTTGCAAAAGGAATCACTGAGTGATAGGTTTAACTTTTTTCATGAAACGTTATCTAGAGTTTTTTCTGAGGCATTCCCTTTGTAAAAATTTTCACCAAAAAATAATATAAACAGAAGGCCTTGGATGAGTCAAGAATTAATCACAAACAATCTACGGAATCTTTACAAATTATGTAAATCAACAGACAATAAAGACCTCTGGTTTCTGTACAAACACAATAAAAAACAATATTCTAAGCAAATTGACCTGGCAAAAAAAAATCATAACAACAACCTGCTACTTCGCTCGAGCAATAGGCAACGTACAGCTTTTCAAATATTGAGAAATGACTTCGAAGGGTCCAATGCAAGAAGACTTCCAGACTCCTTTCTGTGTCCGTCAAGTAACACAAAAATTACAAATTTGGAATTAGCTGCACAAACCTTCAACAACTTTTTCATTGATTCGATCAGTGAATTAATCAAAAATCAAAACTTCACTGTAAACTCAGTACATCCCCTACAGAAATCTTCAAACAATAGTATGTTTCTCAAACCTTATAACTGCTCAGAAATATTGACCATCATCAATGAGGTAACAACAAAGAACTCGGCAGGGTTTGACGGCATTCCATGCTCCATCTTAAAATATATCACTCAAGATATAGTCGAACCAATCACATATCTAGTAAACTTGTCTTTCTCAGAAGGTACCTTTCCCAAAGTTCTTAAAGAGGCCATCATTCTACCATTGCATAAAAAAGACGACGTCCATAACTTGAACAATTACAGACCTATTGCCCTTTTATCCGTCTTCTCAAAGATATTCGAAAAGGCATTCTATAAACAATTATTAAGCTTCTTGAATTCTATCAACTTCTTTGATGATAAACAATTTGGTTTTCGACAAAGAAGATCAACAACACAGGCACTATTGTCTCTTTACAAAAAAATCCTTTCAAACTTAGATAACAAAGAAACCACGGCCTGCATATTCTTCGATCTGCGTCGTGCTTTTGATGTGATTGATATAGATCTACTACTGAGGAAATTTGAATGCATCGGTATCAGGGGTAATCCATTGCGTTGGCTCAGTTCCTTCTTACTCCACAGATCTCAAAAAACAGAGTTACGTATCAATTCAAAAGTTTACAAATCGCAAGAAAAACTTGCTCTGAACGGGGTCCCGCAAGGCAGTCTGTTGGCTCCACTATTATTCATAACTTTCATCAATGATATTTTTCCTCTTTTTGCCAGAAAATACATAGCATTATTTGCCGATGACGCGATATCATCCACTTCCAGTCAATCCTCCAAAGAGCTCAGTTTGAGATCAAATCAGATAGTCAACTCCATGAAACATTATTGCAACACCAATAAAATAATACTAAATGATAAAAAAACAGAACATGTGGTATTCTCATTGAGGGACTTGAATAGCAGCCTTCTGGTACGTGTTCATGGAAACACAATTGCACAAAAAAACGTCGCAAAGTACTTAGGAGTTTACATAGACTCGCAACTCAACTGGTCGAATCAAATAGATCATGTTCTTCGCAAACTGTCGGTCTGCTGCTTTGTCGTATGGAGGCTCCGCACACATGTTTCATTTGAGCTACTAAAACTGTATTATTACGCTTACGTTCACTCATGCCTCAACTATGCAAATCTGTGCTGGGGAAACAGCACTAGATCAAACGAAGTCTTCAAGTTACAAAAACGAATATTAAGAACAATGTCATTTAAACCGAAACATCATTCTTGTCGTCATCTATTTATGAAGGCTAATATTTTGACACTGCCAAGTTTATATATCTATAACAGTATTATGCATGCCAAAGAGAATCCCTCAGAGTTCTCTATCTCACGATACGATTCGATACCTTATCATTTCCGAAAAAAGTTATTGGATATCCCAAGTCACAGATTAACGCTGGTTTCACACAGCCCTGTAGTACTACCGGCCAAACTATTCAACAAGCTACCCACCGATTTGAAAAAAAATAATAGTTACAACAACTCCAAATTCATGTTAAAAAGTCGCCTTACCCACCATGCTTTTTATTCTATTAAAGAATTTTTAGATTGCAAAAATTTTTTAAAAAACGATTTTTCTGTGTATGATTACTTCTCTGTTATTGTTTTTTTATCGTCATTTTTTACTGCTCTTGTATATTGATTGTAGCATCATTTTGACATTATCCTACACTTGTATTATGCAGGTCTTATGGAAATAAATGTATTGTATTGTATTGTTTTTCATTTGAAAAATATTTTTATTTATATTGGTAACAGCTAGATTTCCTAGAGGTAGGTCCTGAGTGTGGTAATTTGTTTTAGATTAGATCGTTAGAGGTCGTTGTCCAGACAACTTTGGGAACCACTGCATTAGGTTATTGAATAATTGCTTCTTATATTTTATTCTTTTCAAATAGTTCTGCTACGAAACGTGAAAATTTGCCACCAGAAAAAATAATTTGTGCTCGAGAGATCATAAATCTTTACTTCCCTCATGAGAAAAAGATATATAAGAGGAATGGTATTATCCAAGAAATAGCGTTGTCTGATAAAAATCGATGATTGCATTATGAATTGGTATTCCATAGGTAAGACAGTGATGATATGCCGTTTGCAATTTTCGATTACCACGTATTGTATTATAACTGCACTTCATTTTCATAGTTCCATTAGTGTTGGCACAGCAAATTCATTGTACAGGTGTCCATTTGGAAAATATAACCCGGATATAGACATTTTGAAAAAGTACACTGTTGGTGGGCACAGACGAGAATTAAATCATTTTTTTTAAGGAGCAATCGAAGTTTAAGATGCTACGATTCTGCTGTGAATTTTATTAACGATAGCAATTTACGCCTCCTGCTGAGATGATTTATTTTTAAGGAAACTAATCCCAATGAAATAAATGTATTTATTTTTGTCAATGTTCTCATTTGAGCACTTGTGACTACTAAGTGGTTGAATTTTCAATAACTTTTTTTTCACATTTTTATATTTCATTATCAACAATTAAATTTAAGCCTTGAAGTATATATATTTTTCTATTGAAAATGTACTTTTTCAGAAATTGTTGATGATTCAGTTTAATAAGAAATATCAAAGCTTCAAAAGTTTTCTCTGGTTAAACAGAAGAATTTAACGCATATCATAAATAGGTATTGTAATAATGAAATCTTTAGTAGAACATATTTCTAATCTACCCAGAAAAGACGCTGCATCCTACTATAAAAATGTGCGTACCTACTTCAGAGTTCGAAACAAACTATACTTCTTTTCAAGACTTTCTGAAAATTGAGCTCGAAAATATGAAAATTCAAGTAATAAACTAGTACCGTTTTTAAGAAGGCATATGGTCACTTATACCCGAGAAAAGAGAATGTTATATTCAAAGGTGAAGGAAAGCGTATGCGGGATTTTATTCTGTGAAGAACCATGCATATAATCTAACGCCCGTCGTGGTATCAGCCAGGAAAGTAGTTGTTTTCAGCCCAGAAACCTACCATGCAGGTGGTTGAGACTGGCCTGAACCAATTGTTCAAAAGATTATTTCATGAATGGTGACGTTTTTCTTAGTTTCTTTGGGTTCTCAACCTACCTCAATCTGTAAAAAAATTATTCTGAAAAATCTTAAAAATTTATTCCTAATTTTTTTGATTTTGGTAGGTGAAGAACCCAAAAAATACGAAGAAAGAATCCATCGACCACAAAATAATGACTTTTAAACAGTATTATTGACATCCATTCATTTTCCTCTTTTTATTTTACAGACCGAAAACAAGCTTTAAGTCATCAAGTTGTACGCGGTTACATACTGAAGAATCCATCATGGCCAGTAAGTATTCTTGACTCGACAATGAATAATCAGTCTCCAGTTCAAAACAGAACGAACAAAAGATATTGATGGTCCTTCTATCAGGAACCAATACATGAAAGGGAGTTTTGAACGATCTCTCCCATCTTCCATTGTCCAAATTTTGGGAAAACGCACTATACAGATCTGATCTCTTTCGCTTTGTTAATTTCTACAAAGGCCAGTTTCTGATCTTTCGTATCATTAGAAACGTCTTGGTTGGAAAAAATGCAAATATTATATTGTGTAATGAAACTAACTAATAGTCTGAAAGACTACTGACATCAATTGGAATACGTCACTTTTGAGGGTCACAGACGAATTTCAAACCCACCAGAAAGATACAACAAAACCTCAGGTCGGCTAAAGACAAAAGAGACCCACTGTCACCAGCAGGGGTTTATCGCATACTGCGCACCTGTGAGAAGGTATACGCCGGTAGCACCAAAAGATCTATGAGAACTAGGCTAAAAGAATATGAAAGAAACTGCACACTAGGGCAAACTGACAAGTCAGCTGTGGCGGAACACACACTCAATGAGGGGACCACAGGATTCTGTTTGCAAACGCGAAACTCATTGCTCCCAACCAGGGATACCATAGTCGACTAATACGGGAGGTAATACAGATCCACAAATACACGGATAATTTCAACAGAAAGGAAGAACCTGTGAACCTCAATCGAATATGGAATCCCAGATCAAGATCAAAAATAACAAATAACATGCCTGCAGGTAGTGCAACAATTAAAGCTGATGATACTTCTCCGAATCCAGTAATTACGGCAATCAATATTAATGAAAATTCTCCGATTCCAGAAAAAGTAATTAGTACTCCAGGCAACCTGAATCCATATAAATACGCTTTACCAAATTGTAATACCCAGTCATCGGAGTCTAACTCAAGATGTATGAGCCTCCGAAGAAGCTTGCCAATCGCGCCAACGAAACGTCAGGAAGACATTCCAAAAAACGACGACCTTCAAACCCGAACAAAAGTAGTGATACCAATTTGAATAGTTATGCACATGGTGGTAATCAATAAAAGGTACAGGGACGATCATTACGTACAGCTTCTCCATTTCATCTCTGCACAAAAATGATAACGTATCCTGCAGTGCGGAACAAGCAGCTATTTGAAATCTACTGTCAGTTTACTGCGCAACCGGGTGTGGAAATAATTTCCGTGAAAAGTTGGATTGGATAATCTGTATGTCTTATGAAAGACTTGAGGAAAAGAATTTTACTCGAAATGTACTTCTATTTGAACGTCTGGACGTAAACTAGAGATGATATTGAAATTGATATTGACTGCTCCGTACCTTTGAATTTCATCAATCTAATAACGATGAACTGCAGAATGAAAATGCGGCCGTCAAAAGTCGGTCGAAGTTTACGTTAAATGGTATCATTTTCAGTGCTTTTTATTGAAATCAAATCAAGTGATTTTTTTGTCAAATTCCATTTGAAAAAATTATATTTTTGGACACTCTCATTTTCCAGTGAAGAAATACTATATAAGGGTCACTTTCACCACTGACAAGTGTGTTTTCGAAATTAAAAAAAAAACGCACAAGAGTGTACCACAGCCAAAGAAAGAACAAAAAATAACATGGCGAGAGAATGTCTCCAGCAGGTATCCATTGTATGGTTGACGAAAGTCCTTTTTATATCCGTGTAATTGGATATTCATAATTTTATCTGCAACTAACATCCATTGGACATCGTTCTCATGTCCACGCCTTTATGGGCAAATGAAGGATCGTGAATGAATAGCGTTAAATGTTATTCCAGGTTTTTCAAACTAATCTCCTACGATTTGCAATACGACAGAGAGAAATTCAAAGAAGAAAAATATCTGCACCGTTGGGGGATCGAACTTACGACCTCTCGATCATGAGACGGGCACACAAACACCTTCGCCAACTCGCTCATTCTTAAGAATATGCATTGGATGCTTTCGGTTTACTAGAAACGACGGATGAAACCGTGGGGATTGGTCAGCACCAGATAAGAACAGTAAAAAATCCCTCTCGTATGTGCCCATACTTATTATTAGTAATACCACATGACCTGAAAATTGTATAACATAATTCTAATTCCTGGTAGGTTGAATATGCAGTAAAGCAAGTGGTTTCCCACATTACTGCGAAGAAGGTATTCAATTATGGAGTCAGTTCATTTCATTTTTCGAAAATGTTTTGTACCTTGGTTTTTTGGGATTGTTGATTGTGATTATAACAATCATTTTCATTTATTTCGACTCCTAAAACACCACCCTTGCATCAAACCCGTTTTGCCGATAGAACCATACACCAATGAAAACTGAATTATTCCCATTAGCCAAATTGACGTACTTTTGCAAATCAGCAACCCTCGCGTTGGTCGTAATCAGAACCTCAAATATTTATCTTTCCTCATTATATTACACTGCTAACGTGGCATAATCATTTTGTTGCAGAGCTTTGAAATTCCTCAGAAAGATACGCTGAGAATATATGATATAATCTTGAAGAACTTCAAGGTACCAAGCACTAAGGAACTCCAGACAAGAATCTGCTTTCCAGACGGAACGTGTATTGATACTGATGATTCTGGTGCTTATCCAATATGAACTTGATGTGCTCTAGTGAAACTACGAAAAAAATTACCGCAATATATTACCAGCTTACAAATATTACTTTTTTTGACCATTCAATTGTGATTTTTATGACTATTTCAATCAAAATTTCAGAATAACAATAAATGTCCCCCACAATTGACTTGCAAGTGAAAATGTACCTTTTTCCTGATTTGTGAATTGCGGTTTTTTCCTAATGGGTCCTACAGGTTGAAACACGTAGAATAAGGTTTTTTTTCCAAACCAGCCGTTGGATGATAATATAAACAATTAAAAATTCCAGCATTTTAATTCGTATATTGTGTGTATTGGGAGAAAAAGTATTGCTGGGTGATCATGAAAGAAAAAAAATTGCACTTTTTATTGAATTTTGAGTACAGTTCTCTGTCGATTCATTTTCCTCACAAAACAACTTAATATTGTGTTTTTTATATTAAGTAAAATAAGAAAAATACGAGCCGAAACGCATATTTGTTTCGAATAAACAATAAGAAATTAAGTCAATCAATTTTTTTTGAATATCTGCAAGTGGTAATAAAAATTATAAAATATATAACAAATCTCTGGTTTTTCGGGCTTGAGGGCCGTGTGGTGTAATTTTGACTTTCGGCTACATCTGCGGCAGCCATCTTCAGCGGTATGGTCTCAGTTGAACTCCTCTATGTGAGTTTACTACGACTGGTAGTAGTAGTAGTCGTAGTTGCCGTTGCCCATTTCAACTTATCAGTACTTAAATCTGCTCTTCTAGTTGCTTGAATCCACAATTCACGTCTCTTAACAGCAAGAGAATTAATATTCTGTCTATTGTCGAAAATAGAAGGGAATCGATGGATTGAAACATCACAATCGCTCAAAATTGAGTTATTATCGTGAAAAAATATTTTGAAATATACACAAATGCACAATAAGCATTTGTAGAGCCGTTTGCTTGTCCAGCAGACTGGATTTTATTTACTGTCGTCTGTCAGATATGCCCGCGGTCTATAGTTCATGTCGTTTGTTATGCATCAAACGTCAAAAGTAAAGAAGAAGAGTTTCAATTTGACATTTCATATTTGAGGTTAGGCTGATGTTTATATTTGTTTTTCTAAAAAAGTTTTAAAAGTTTCCGATTCGGAAATAAAATCATAAAAAAATCCTTTGACCAGTAATTAGTGACTTAAGAGGAACATGGCAGAATCGAATGATCGTCCCCAAACTTCAAGTCAAGATGTAACTGATGGAAAACCCATTTTCAAACCTAAAAAACGTAAACAGCTTCGCCAAAGAATAAAAACTGATGAAAGCGATGATGAAACAGTAGAGGAAGTAAGGTGAATGGAATTATATTTGTTATAATTCAAGAGGTGCATGGTATCATTGTAAGGAATATTGTACTTTATATGCATTATCTGAACCAGCTGTTCATAATTTCAGTACAAAGCTAAGTGAAATGAAAGAGATCCAGAAACTGCGAGAGAGACCGAATGGAATTAGTATTGCTGGCTTAGCTCTAGGAACCAAAGCTAACCATGAGGAAGTAGTTCCAACTGTAAGTCATCTCTAGTTTCAACCATATATGTAGCCTCGAGTGTAGCCTGGTCTATTCATGCTCAATAATTCGATATGAACATTTCAGAAAGAAGTCTATAACGTGAAAGTAGGTGGAATGATTAACATGCAAGCATTGAAAAGTGGTCAGTTGAAACAAGTTGAGGATGCCTATGACACAGGAATTGGGACTCAGTTCTCTGTGGAAACCAATAAAAGAGATGAAGATGAAGATATGATGAGGTTTATTGAAGAGAAATTATCGAAACGGAAAGGAGCAGATAAGCTGAGTCAAGAAAATGAAGAAACAGCCAAGGAACCCAAATACATGACTCCAGAGGAAGCTGCTTTGCAATCAGTACCTACACATTTAAGGTAATTTCAATTATTGTTGTATCTGATCTCATTTAGCTAGTCAACTAAAGGTAACAACTTGAAATTGAAATGAGCAAAAAAAATTATTCATTTCCTTTTATATAAGGGAGTCTTCGACAAAAAGATCAGAAGAAATGTTATCTAACCAGATGCTGAGTGGTATTCCAGAGGTTGACCTAGGCATTGAGGCCAAAATAAAAAATATTGAAGCTACAGAAGATGCAAAGTTGAGGCTACTTTGGGAGAAACAAAATAAAAAAGATGGACCATCTCCCTTTGTTCCAACAAACATGGCAGTAAACTTCGTTCATCACAACAGATGTAAGTATAAATTGATGTTTTGTCACAAAGTTTCGAAGTATTGCTTTGATGAATATTAGTTTTTCAATTTTCCTCAGTTATGTTTTTATCATATTTATCTTTCTAACATTTTCCTTGATATTTCTTTTGTTCATTTAAGCATGTTCTTGTTTCTCTACGTTACTTTTTTTATTTCCCTCTGCTTTCTGAATATTTCTGTTTCTTCTCCAACATTTCTCATCTCTCTGAAATTCTCTTTTCTTCACTTTTTAATTTTCCTACATGTTTTTTCCCACCTTTCTGTTTGGTTATTTTTCTTTGCCATTATCTGCTCAAATTCTCCTGCCTCTTTTGTATTTTTCTACATTTTGATATATTTTTTACCTTCTTCATCTATCTTCCTTTATTATTTTATATTCATCAACCTTTCCTAGTTATTTCCCTATATTGCTTCAGCTACATTTTCTCTATCTTTAGGTTGTTCTCCATTTTTCTGCCTTTTCTCTTCATTTCAATGAGCGATGAGATTGGAACCTTTGGTGTAAAAGATGAAACTTTTCCTAGAGATCAATTACCCTAACACCAAACTGATATTTTTGAACTCGACGCGCGTTTCGCTAAAAAAGTTAGTATCTTCAGGATAAGAAAATTGATACTAAATCTAAAACCTAGGGTTAGCTGTTTATATACCTAAAGTATTTCGGTCCGATATATGGACTTCGTTTGTTACTGCTACTTATTCTAATCATTTCTCTACAATAAACTAGTGCAAAGATCATCTGTTATTATTGATTATTCTGATTAATTTCTCAACACTAGATTAAAAAGCGGGCTGAACGGGATAAGTCTCCTGTCACCATCCATACTGTTTTTACATTTCGCTAAACTGTCACATGCATCATAGTCTTGTGTCATGCACATGCTTGATCAGTTTCAGATTGGTCATTGTTTAGAGCATGTTGGGCGACACTGGATTTTTCTACCCTTTCGTATTTCATGTGTGAAAAATGCTCCTTGAAATGTGTTCTAATAGCTCGTCGGCTCTGGCCGATGTATTTGTTGTTGCAATCTTGAAAACTAATTTCGTAAATTCCCGACTTTTCTTGTGTTTTCTAATTTATCTTTTGGGTTACCAAGAAGCTGTTGTGATTTGTAAGAATTTTTAAATGAAACTTTCATATTCACTAGTGTATTGAGGTTCATATGGGATAACTAACATTTTTATTTCTCTCATCTTT
Organism: Zygogramma bicolorata; assembly: GCA_032362365.1. Classification (NCBI taxonomy): domain Eukaryota; kingdom Metazoa; phylum Arthropoda; class Insecta; order Coleoptera; family Chrysomelidae; genus Zygogramma; species Zygogramma bicolorata. The sequence continues at coordinate 386,225 of JAVJAQ010001889.1, read as the reverse complement.
TTGAAAAGTCGAAGATTTAGGAAGTGTTTCCCTAAATTTACATTTTCTAATCATCTTATCACCTATTTCTGGGTTAAAACCGTTCATCAGCTCGGTGCCTAATCACTCTCCTTTCGTTGTATTTTTTTTTTTTTTAAGGAAAAGCTATCAACCTTACCTATGGATAAGGAATTGCAGTGCCGCCATTTTATGTTGTGGACAATTATTTGAGTCAATGGAAATGTATCTGAATGGAAATGTATCTGAATGGGTTTGTGTCTTTCCTGTATATGTCAAATTCAATTTCATACTATCAATTTTCTTCTGAAGATGCTAACATTATTGGAGAAACGCGCGTCGAGTTTTTCATACTCTTCCTTTTCTCTCTGTACGATCTGTCTCTTTTCTTAATTCTTTTCATGCCTACTTTGTTGTTGTTGTCTTCTTTTTTCTGAACTTTTGTTTATAAATGTCCCTACAATTCGCTTCTACATTTCTCTAAGCTTACCATATTTCACCCAATTGTTTTTTTCCTTTCTATCCATACATTTCATTTTCTCTACAATCTGCCTTTTTTTCCTCGCGTGTTCCTCTTTAACATTTTCTTGTTTAGAACATTAAATGTTCTGAAAAGGAAAATTTTTTCCCGCATTTTTTTCTCTCCCTACATTCTTTTTTTTTCATATATTTCTCTGCTTTGCTGCTTATCTCTAGATTTTCATTTTTCTATGTATCCTAAACTTTTTGGTTTTCGTAATACTTCGGTCGCTATGAGCACCTTTTTTTTAATTTTTTTTGTGGAACTCACGTAATTCGGTCTCTACAAAAAACTCTAATGAAAAATCCTGCGGTCTCTTATAGTTTCGGAGATACAGGGCCTTTTCGGTGTAAAACTTCACAATCTTCCACATCAAATTTCTGTTGTTTGAACACACAAAATTCCTCCTTCTTCTGATCAAACACCACACACTCTCTTATTTACTCGTTTTTAACATTTTCAAGCAGAAAAAACTATTAGTTTTCCGACAAATGCAATTATTTTCGAACCATAACCAATTTGTAGTGCAATGACAGTCGAAAGTGATGTATTTGCAGTGTTGCCGCTCTCATTGTTATTGTTGAGAACTGAATGCATTAGTGTTGACTTTTGGAGAAAGTTGAATTTTTCGAAAATATAATGTTTTTTTTTCTGCTTAAAAATGTTGAAAACGAGTGAATAATAGAGTGACTAACGTTTGATCGCAAGGAGGAATTTTGTGTGTTCAAACAACAGAAATTTTATGTGAAAAATTGTGAAGTGTTACACCAAAAAGGTCCTGTATCTCCGAAACTATAAGAGACCGCTGGATTTTTCATTTGAGTTTTTTTTATAGGAGACCAAAATACGTAAGTTCCACAAAAAAAATTCAAAAAAAAGGTGCTCATAACGACCGAAGTATTACCTTGGTTTTATTCAACATTTGCTTATTATATCCCGAAATTTCGGTAGTTTTTCCATTACACTTAGTTTTTGACTCTTCTAGATTTGTGTGTTCCTCTCATTTGTCCTATCACTTGTTATTGTCTTGATTATTCTCAAGAAACACATATGCTCATACCAAAGATATATCAAGAGAATTGTTTCAGTCAACATCGACCAATCTGAAATCCCCAGAAAGAAAACAAAAGCGGAACTGGAGTTGGAGAAACCTAAAAAGAAGAGTGAGAAAGCTACGGATGATTACCACTTTGAGAAATTCAAGAAACAGTTCAGGAGATAGTCCACAAAGTAATATTTTTGAGTTTGAATATTTTTTTTTTTTTTCGAGAAGTATTCCGTAAAATATTTATTCCTTTATATTTTTTATTGAAAGTGTGTAAATAAAAGACATTGCAGCAAACTTTTTCTCACTTATTCTTACATCTTTATTTCACGAACAAAGCACATCTATTATAACACATACATAAACTGTCACCGTAAAAATTATAAAATCTTTATCTTAAATAAATTCCTCTGGTTCTCTTGGTGCATCTAGATCTCGGTAGTGAATTACGGGCCGAAAATCTCCAGGTGCCCCCCTGAAATAAAGAAAAAATAAATGAATAATTTGATACATCACTGCATTGCTCGAATTGTTCTATGTTTTGAACATGACGGAAAATGATTTACAATTTTTAAAAAAAATTACCTAGTTCGTGGTTGGTAGCCTCTTGACCTCTGCGGAAAACCTTGATTGAAATACGGAGGAGGTCTTCCGTATCCTGGTCCTCCATAACCGCCACCATAACTACAATAAAAATTATTGATTCAATAAATGTTCTAATCATATCAAAATCTTGCACAGTTGAGTACAAACAATTAACCCTACCAAAACATGAACAAGTAGTTAATAAATCTATACAACTGAACAGCTCCCTTACCTATGACCACCGTAGCTGGGGGTTTCATCTCGCTTTGGCTGTGGAGCCTCAGCCAACATAGGCCGTTTCGGATCCTTGAGGTAATTATTAAAGAACTCCACTTCTTTCTTTACCTCTTCAATTTTTTCCGCGTGCTTATTAAAGATATGTTTTCTGACGAAGTCCGGACCTGGAACACAAGAAATCAGTCAGTGCATAACAAAAAAAGGCTCCATTATATTTCCTCTATTGAAACTTGCCAAAAAACTGGGTGGATCAAAAAACTAAATTTGAAGTAACAAAAGTTGAAAGAAAACAATAAATAATTGAAAAAATGATTCAACTTTCAATATTCTTCTTTATCATAATTTTTACTTGATTTGAATTTCGGACATCTGCATTCAGTGTAATAATTTCATTTCATTTATATCATTCGTTTACTACTATTCATTTCTAATTTCTTATTTCAATAGAGTGCATATTATAGGCAATGGAAGTTCAAACAATACATTTAGAACACAATGAACATTCCTCACTCAAAAAAAACAGAAAACACTGTCTATCATTTATTAAAGAATTGTGTCTCCCCTCACCTTTGAATTTCTTTCCAGACAAAGGACACAACCACTTGTCTTTGGCTAATTCTCTCGTATTGGCCTGAACGAATTTGTCAATTTCCGTGTCGACGTCCTTCAAAGCCAAACCGACCAGTTTGGACTCGTTCTTGTCTTTCTCTTCTTTCGGCTTTTCCGGCAAGAAGGCCATCATTTTGGACTCGATCGGGGCACCAATAAACTGCGTCATGTCGGTCTGAAACAAAGTTAAGACGTGAAACTGTTGAAAGCACATTCTTTTTCTTTCATTTTCAAAGTGGAATCGATTCCAATTTTACTTTTTTCTTTCGATTTTTTTTATTCAACTTCCAAGTTTTGTTTTCAAATTTCTCTTCACTTTAACATTTTTAATTTACTCTTTTCCAGATTTTGAATTTTCAATTTATACTATTTTTAAAGATTTTTTTTATTTAATATATTTTCTATTTCAGGTCAAATTAATTTTTTGTTTCTAATATTTTTCCATTTATTCCATTTCCCTTATGACTTTAGAATTTTTTTTACTCTCAAAGTAACTGATTTTAATATTTCAATTTATACTATTTTTCACTTAATAATTTCAAAATTTCTTATTTTCATTATTTTTCAATGTTTAATGTATATTATTTTTCATCTATTGTTATAATTTTTAAAAAAATATTTTTAATTTTTCATCAATATTTTCATTATTATTATTTAATAGTAGGTTTTATGTTTGTATTATTATCAGGCTTTTCTAATGTTTAATTTTTTCATTTTATATCTCACTTACCTTCGACGTAGGCGGGGGTCCTCTCGCGTGCAATATCCCGCATCTGTTCGGCATCTCGTCCTCGTTGGGATAGTCGCAGTGGTTGTAGTAATCGACGGAGTGCACGATCCTCAGGTAGAGGATGATGCGATCCAGGACGGAAATCAACGTTTCGTCCCTTTCGACCGTCGAAGTGACATCTTGAGACTCGGCCGTCGGTTCGAGGCCGAGCAGCTCTTCTTCTTCGGCGCTCGCTTCTTCGATCAGATAATCGGTTATGTTGTGGAGAACGGGATTATTCGAGACCAAGCCGAAGGTCTGGAAACAAAAAGAAATTATAACCCAAGGAGAACTCAGTTATACTGTTGATAGGACTAACATTATATATATATATATATATATATATATATATATATATATATATATATATATATATATATATATATATATATATATATATATATATATATATATTTTATATATACAGTGTGGTCCAACGAAAACTTAACACCTCGATTTTCCGGCGTTAACATGAAAATGTGGAAAATCGCTCGAACCCGTCAATTTCTGATTCGAGGGGGAACAACTTTTCCGCTGTTTTCATCCCCGTGACTTCAACCCCCTAACGGGGGTGAGCACAACCCCTTGATTTTGAATAGGGATGAGGGGTGTTGAGATACCTCATTTTGAAGATCTTATCGTGTACTATCTGACCGTAAAATTTCGCTCCAAAATATCCATCGATAACGACATGACAGGTAAAATAGTGGAAGAGTACGTACTTTTGTGATTACTTCATTAAATGTTCGAAATGGGCACCATCCACTTCCATGCAGTAATATAAGTTTTGCTGAAAACGTTCACGTACATTACTCAAGATGTCTGGTGTAATTTGACGGCATTCATTAATGATCCGAGTTCGCAAATCATCCAGTGACTCAGGCTGGGTAGCGTAAATCTTGGATTTCAGGTGACCCCATAGAAAAAAGTCCAGTGGAGCCAGATCAGGTGATCTGGGTGGCCACTCAATATGTCCCCTTCTTCCAATCCAGGCGTGAGGAAAATTGTCATCTAAAAACTGACGCACCGGTTGAACAAAGTGAGGTGGTGCGCCATCTTGTTGGAAAATGATCGTTTGATGGTCTTCTGCATTCTCCAATACTTGCACGAGGGCTGGATAAATAGCGTTCTCCAATAGATCGAGATACATTTGGCCTGTGAGATTACCGGGTAGAAAAAAAGGGCCGATTATGTGATTTCCATAAATACCCGCCCAAACATTTAATTTTTGGGGGCGCTGTGTATACACCTCACGAAATAATCGTGGATTTTCATCTGACCAATACCGACAGTTATGCCGGTTTACAATGCCGTTAAGGTAAAATGAACACTCGTCCGAAAAACAGATATCGAACATGTAGTTTTGATTGCCGTTAATTATTTCACTGATCACTTCACAGAACTGGAGTCGGCGATCGGGATCATCCTCATTCAGTTCCTGAACCAATCGTATCTTATACGGATGGAATTTATGTTGTTTCAGGATTCTCATGATTGTTGTGCGTGAAACACCAGATACCTCGGACAATTTCCTAGTACTAACGGTCGGGTCCATTGCTATATGACCTAAGACAGCCACGTCCCTCGCTTCGTCTCTTTCATGCACCCTCTTTTTGTTTCCAACTGACCCAGTAGCGTCAAATTTGGCAACCAGTTGCACAAAGTAAGCAGCGGATACATTTTTTCCAGGATGTCGTTCGTTAAATAAAGCCGCTGTTGTGCGCGCAGAGTCGTTATTTCGGAAAAATAATTTTATCATTTCCACCCTTTCTTCTACGGAATACACCATTTTAATTCCACTACAAATTTACAATCGCTTGGACACACTTGTACCGTTCTTAACAATTCACGATAGACTAAGGTACAAAAACAAGGTCCGTCTACTTTTTTGGACAAAAAATTAACCACTCAATACCTTTGAAATGCGTCGGATACGAATAATATTCTCGAGATAAATTCCATATTGCCTCTTTCACTATTTTCGCTGTTATTTCATTATCGATGGATATTTTGAAGTGAAATTTTACGGTCAGATAGTACACGATAAGATCGTCAAAATGAGGTATCTCAACACCCCTCATCCCTATTCAAAATCAAGGGGTTGTGCTCACCCCCGTTAGGGGGTTGAAGTTACGGGGATGAAAACAGCGGAAAAGTTGTTCCCCCTTGTATTAGAAATTGACGGGTCCGAGCGATTTTCCACATTTTCATGTTAAAGCCGGAACATAGAGGTGTTAAGTTTTCGTTGGACCACACTGTATATATTTATTTATATATATATATATATATATATTTATAATGAGACAATGATTGAATTAATTCTCTCGAAAAAAAGGAGGAAGTGGTGATGCAAAAAAAATTATGTTCTTGTCAACTCACCGGTTGTGGCTTCTCCTTATCTTCCGCGTCGAGCCACAAGCCCGCCTTGTTGTCCAAATTGAGCGCAACCCTGGCGGATATCCTGATGTCCGACCTGACGACTTGCTTGTGCGCTGTGATGCCATTGATAGGCCTGATGCGCCTGCTCAAATCCCGATTCACGATCGCCCCGAGTTCGCACTCCCTCAGTCGGATGTTGTTCAGGTTCCAGCAGATCTCTTTGATATTCACCTCGCGCTTGAAGGTCACCCACCCGCGGCGCAGCCATCGCCTTTCCGGCTGCGGATCGGCCAAGGCGACGCGAAGGAAACCGTCGTACCTAAAAAAATGAAGCGTGAACCTAAAATACTCAAATCCCGTACAACAAATACCCTTCGCGGCATAAGCCAAGGGAATAGTTGTTTTCCGACATGTGTTAGCCTATCAACCTACTGCGTAAGTAAGTTGGGACCGGCCTGAATGAACGACGATAAAATTATTTTGACTTCAAATGCATTCAATTTTTACTGGGATTCCGTTATTCTGACCACAGAATGAATTTAGAAAAGTAACAGTCCCCTTCCTTTATAAAATTTGGAAGTTGACGGTCGACAAGCTGACAGTGAAGTTACTGACTTTTATGATGGTTTCAATTGACATTGACGTCTATCTGACATGCGATGCAACTTTAAAATACTGTAGCTACGTTCCAGTTGAAGCCCGATCGAGCGAACAGGGCATTCAGAGCTTCAGCTGGGCTTCTAATGCCATTGAAAACATTGGGACAGAACTCGCTCCGGGTTTCAAAAAAAAAGCGATAGGGTTATTCTCGGTCCAGTTCTGTATTTGATCTATATTGATTATATATCTAAATTAAAACTTTTTGGCAACCTGTAATTATTTGCAGATGATACAACATTGATTTATTTTGCAAATGAATTCACTCAGTTACAAAATTTTATGAAAAATGACTTAGAGTAAATTTCATTTTGGCTGAAAAGACATAAATTATCACTGAACTATAATAAATCTTCCTATATGTATATTTCCAAACAGAATATGAATAAGTGCAGTATTCCTCTAATTTTCGAAAATGAATACATCAACTATAAACCCGTTGTTAAAATCTTGGGACTATACATAGATGAAAAATGTCTTGGAAAAAGCACATTGAGAAATTAAGAAAGAAAATTTCTCCCTTAATTGGTATCTTATTTAAAATAAGAGATTTTTTACCACGCACTTATTTATTAAATATCTATCACTGTTTAATAAATTCGAATATACAGTATTTAGTATCTATTTGGGGCACAGCCAACAAATCATTAATGAAACCATTAAAAAAACTGCAAAATAAATCTATAAAATGTATTTATAATATGAACTATCTGCAACCTACAAGGAATTTATATAAACCCAAAAAACTCCTAGATATTGAATCTCTTCATAAAATAAAACTAATTATATTCATTCACTTTGTCAGAAACCGAATAAAATTCCATTTAAAATTTTTGGAGGTGAATAATATTCATGTTCACCATACCCACCAAAATGATTCTTTGCGACCTTTGAATGTGAGAACAAACTTTGGTCAGAAATCAATATGGCATAGTGGTGTAAATATTTATAATTCAATACCTCGTGTTCTCAAGAACATTAAACAATAACATTTATTCGAAAAACATTTGAAAAAAAATTTTTTGAACTGCTGAGATTTTATTATTCCTGCAAAGTATTTATCACAGTCAGTTTCAGATCATTTTACTGTTAATTATCACTGTCATTTAGTTATTTTTATGTTACGTAATTATTCCACATGTATACCTACATATCCCTTTCATAAACTGCTATAGTTTCTTGGGATGAATAAATAATAATAATATAATTGAGAGCGTGTGAAACATGAGATACGAATTATCTCAAAGAAATAGTTTCAATGGGTTGTGAGCTTTTGTTTGAATAATGGATGAGGGCATAATTTATTTTCCCATGAAATGCGCGGAAAAGTGACAATGTCATTTCTCGTATTTCCACATCAAAAATTTAATTTCAATTTGTTGGCGTTACATACCTGGAGCACATAGCTTCGATTTCCTGTCTCGTTATGGTAGGAGCCAAGTTCCTCAAAAATATCGAAGTCGTTTTATGAAGAGATTTCGGCTTCTCGGGCTTGTTACTGTCGTCGTCGACAGAATGGATGTCGTCGTCCTTCTTTTTCTCACCTTCCTCCTCTTTTTCCTCTTCTTTATCCTCTGTTTTGTCTTCCTCTTTATTTTCTTCGTTTTCGTTTTCATTCTCGCTCTCGCTACTGCTGCTCGAAGAGCCACTGCTGCTGCCAGAATAAGACCTCTTGCGTTTTTTCTCGCGCTCTGAAAACATAATATTTATAAATCAACCGAATCAGGAATCATCTCAGTACCACTTACTTTTAGGTTTATCTTCTTTTTCTTCCTCTGTTTTCTTCGCTTCGTCAACCTCCATCTTTTCACTTTTATCCTCTTCCTCTTCTTTCTCACGATCGTCATCTTTATCTTTTTCCGCGTTGTCCACTAATTTCTTTTCCTCTTCTTCCTTCTCGGCCGTCTTATCTTCAGAAGTTTCATCCATTTTTTCTTCAGTTTCATGCTCATTTTCTTTCTTTTTCTCTTCGTTTACGACCGCCTCTTCGTCTTTCTTTTCACCATCCTCGTTCGTTACAGAATCCCTATCGACCTCTCCCTCCTCGTCGTCATGTTCGCCTTTTTCTTTATCGGCATTTCCGTCATTTTCTTCTGTAGCGTCAGTGTTGCCATTCGGCTTGTTTTCAGCAGTATTAGCCGCGTCCTTTGTGCCGGGTTCTTCTTTCAGGACGATCGTTTCGCCGTCTTTCAGCTCTTTTGCTTTGTCGCCGTCTGCCTCTTTGGCTTTCAGTTCTCTATATTTCTGCTCCATCTCTGAAAAGGTGTAATGTGTCACAAATCGCCAATAATCAATTACTAATCGGTAATTACCCATTGAAGATATTTTATATAACTTTTATTTGAATAATTAAAAAATTTCATATGATTCAAAGGGCTGTCATTATATAATTTACAATCATTTTTATTTGCATTTATTCATATGATTCTCCAAGGCAGAGAAGTCCAAAACTAATATCATCAAAAAGTGAAATCAATACAGAATACTTGATGTACATATTAGTTTTGTAATGAAATCTCACCTTCATATTCTTGTTCGAGTAAAGCAAGGTCCTCATCTGTTCCCCCCTCCAGTTTGATAACTACCGTATCTAAAAGTTTGAGAAGCTCGTTAGTTTTCGAGCAATCTACCGTCACGCTGCCAATCTTCCCAGCTTTCAGCAAGTCTAAAAACACCTCTACCCTCCTCTGAAACATGAAAAAATCTTGTTAAAAACAGAACTTACTAATAACATAATAAAGATATTGAAAATAATGAAATTAGAAACAAATATATTAAATTAATAATACTTCAATAAAAAATAAATTGATATGAAAATAAAAAAATAATACTGATAAATCAAAAAAATGAAATAATAGTTACCTTTAATGCAGCCATTTGCTCCGCTTTTCTTTTTACAGATTCCTCAGGGTGGTACTTTAACCTAAACCTAAAAACGCAAACATAAAACAAAACAATCAGTTTTGGTATGTTCCTGTTGATGCAAATATATCACATTCATTCATACCATTCACACAAAGTCGGTAAAGGAAATAGGTAAGTGGATAACGTGCATAGATTAAAGAGACAAATTCCATGCTGACCATCTTTTGTGGATTTTTTTTTTCTTTGCTAGTATGCTTCTTTTCGACAAGCTCAAGCATTTCCAATCTGTTTATATAATAGTTAGGTTTCAAACTCAAATTTTCTGCTTATTCACTACTTGTGAATTTTTTATCGATATGGGTACTTACCTTTTATCATTTTACTTACTCTCAGAGAATAATTATCAACTATATATTTGAAATATCAATTTAAAAAATATGTCTTCTGTATAAACTTTTTTTTAGATGACTCAAACTTCAGTTACACTGTTTATAAGCTTCGATTAACTATATCCTACTGCTTAGTCAGAAATCGGAATTTCTGAATGATTCAAGTTGTTTAACTCAAAATATAATCCAATTGGTTTTAGGTATTTACGTTTACCATTTTTTTTTATTCGAAATTGGCTTTTATAATAAACTTTTTCAAAATCGTAATAAAAATTATGAAAAGATCGATAAATCAGAGTCAACATACTAGTGCACCTACAGATAAATAATCAGCACAGAATGTGGTCGTACATTTATCATTCTAGGTCAGCGGTTGAAAGAGACTTAAACGATCTTTCAGCAAGGATCTTCTCTTCCAAATTTCGATCATTTTTTTTTATCGTCCAGAAGTAAATTGTTTTAATTTATCTGCACCTTGCACTTTAACCATTTGCTGCATTTTGTTTTTCATCTCTTCCATATTTCTTACAGCCAAATCACCGTTTACTTCCAGTCAGTTATAGACGATTCAAAATATTTGAAAACGTGTGTACCTACATCAACATTTTTTTTTTCGAAAATTCCACTATAGAATTTGTCTCCTTAATTGCCTCCCGTAAAACAGAATCAATCTCAATAACATCATCGACTTAATATCCGCGATAAAAAAAAAAGAAGAAAACCATTCATTCCAGAAAGCGGCCGTAACGATTCGCATACAAAGCGTTGCCCAGAAACCATTACGCTCTCTTTCCTCGACGCACGCACACGACTCGTCACAGTCACAATATGACTTAGCTCTGCTGGAGGAATGTAAATCTCACCTGTCTCGAAATACCCTAACAATGTACGCGAAAGCTCGTGCATTGCGCGCAACGGCTTTTTATCAACGTAAACATATAAAATTCCACATATTTGTGTTGTGTGTCTCAAACATTTTGCAACTTTTTCGATTTAAAAAACGCGAATTTTTCCTTTCGTTGGAGCACACAAGTCGCATAAATATTTTTATGAGGACTTCAGCTCGGCTCTCGCTGTGGAGAAAAAGGTGTTTAAAATAACATTGCCTAGAAGGGATCGGGGATAAGGGGAGGGGGGTATCATCGAGAAAAACGTGACTCTTATCGAGTCGACCTACAAAATTGGCTCAGCCTGAAGAAGTTTATACCTGGTTGAGGTGTATGCAAGTTTAAATAGCCACCAAAGAAACGAAAAACCATTTAGATTTTTTTCAATAGTGCCCACTAAAAGATGTTCACTACTTTTCAAGTGACAATAAGAAATTATAGTTGTTCATCACTGACTGGCACGTGACAAAAATTGGTTTTCAACAGATTTTCATTTCCTTGGTGGGTTTTCTGGAACTAAGTCTGTAAGAAAAACATATTTCGATTTGAAATCGTTTGTTTGGTACCACCTCCAACGCAACTCTGCGAAAGAATCGCATCTATAGATAAAAATACTGATAATATGGGTCTCTGAGAATCAAATTAATATTATAAGATTTCAATTTTCGAGCATTCCAGCCAAAGTTCTCCATTTAGAGAATTACTTTCCCTTCTCAATCAATGAAGATGTCCATTAAAAGCAAATCTTTCGAAATTTTAATGCCTTCAATGTTGACACGAAATTTTCAACCATTTTTTATCTCTAGTACTTTAAAAATTCATAACGGTTCTTTAGCATTTTGAACAAAAAACTTGAAGTTAGAACTGATGATGAAACAATTCATTGATTACTCTCCCCAGTCTTCAAGTCTATTTACAGTATAACATATTTGAAACCAGTTTCCTTGTCTCTATAACCATTGCAGCTGGCGCCCAACGTGGGACCAATGAATAATCCTAAAAACTGCAATATATCGTTCATGAATGATATTATTCTTGTCATATAGCACATTTTATAATGCTGCCCACTGCTATTTGTTGACCTCACCCGTCATACTGATCGGGTCTTGTTTATTCTCTATTTGAAATTGTCATAAACTCCATCATACATATAAAATTGATAAAGCAAAATTAGAATTAAGTATCAAACCCCATTTTTGCACGCAAAGGATTTCAAATCGAAATGTAAAACTTGACATACACCACCAACTTAAAAACGTTAAAAACTTGCCAATATGAATCCTACGCCATCATCAAATCGCTGCTCTCGTATCGAAACTTACCATTCGTCGTCTTTGTGTGCAACGAAAAATTCGTTGAGCTGCTGCCTCTGAAACTCCAATTTGTAATCGTTATACTTTTCGATAGCCTCGCTATCGGAAATGTTATCGTCCTGGGTGGCCAGGAAGGCCTTGAAAGACATCATCGGCGGTTGCTGACCCTCGATCTGCGAAGCGGGGGGTTCTCTGAAGAAATAACCTCTTTAAAACGAGAAATAGAACAGTGTTAGTGAGAGGGTCTGTTAGTCGATTCTGTTTGAACTCAAAACGACGTCTAGACAGAAAAAACATGCATAAAATAAGTTAAAAAAATGTTAATAGGATAAAACACAGGAACACTTCATAACATTTTGGTACTGAGGAAAAAGAGCTTCCCCTAATTGAAATGAAGGAAAACAGGAAGATTCAGATATACACTCTTAATCAACGTGATTTCATCAACCAAAATGAATACATTTTTCTACCATTATCAACAAATTGTTCCCAGAAAAATTGAGGGGCCATCATGAATTTTACTTAAAGTACATATCCATCATATTCCCCAATTTAAACAATGGAGCTGCTTTAATACTACACTGAAGTTGTACATCATTACACAATAGGATTTTAACATTATTCCAAATATCACTTCTCAATTCCATGAATTCTGCAAAGCTAGAAGCAGAAGGCGCTAGATATGATGGAGGTATTATGTCAGTCGTCATTTGGTCTATTATTTATTGATTCAATTCGAAAGTAATTAACTTTGTATTTACTTATTAATGCTTCGATGGCTAGTCACCATTTTTTTCCATCATTTCCCTTCGATATGGTACAAAATGAACAGTAACTAAATTTCATGCAGTTTATTTTGGTTTCTGTCAAACCCCAAATTTTACTATAGCCGCCTGGCGCGAGATATATCGGGCCAACATCGACGACAAAAGTTAGAGTGATTGTATCATGACGTACAATTGAAGTGTATTTATATGCAACTATATTGACTGAAACTCCTAAGATAATTGATATGATCAATGAAACGAAATTTCCGCTCAAACATTTTGGGGTTTTTCCAACAGAAAATAAAAACAAATCTCGGAATAACTTTGCTTGCAAAAAAATAATTCCCTTTTCAGTGTTCTGAAAAATGATAAGTACAACTCCCAGTTTCATTCAGTGGTTTGTTCGATGATCAAAAAGATGCAACAACAAAGTTCATGCATGAGATAAGAAACGTTGAGATACTAAAACATTTATAGAGAAAATGTGTCAGTTGCTGAAAGAAATATACAGGGTGTTTCCTAACTACTGTACGAAACTTCAGAGGATAATTTATTAGGTCATATCAAGGAAAAAGTTCCTGTGAACAAATGTCCGGAGTTGCCTCGTTTCTGAGATGAAAGTCGTTAAAAAAAACGGCATTTATAAAATATCATAAATATCCTCCCAGTGTTTTGGTTGAAATTTGCTACAGTTATTTGAAGTAATAATAATACCTAATACTATAATAGGCACAATAAGGCGCGTATTTAGCCGTTACTAGATTTAAATTATTAGAGAACACTATCACTGTCAGCTGGTCTCCAAAGCAGTTGTTCATATGCAAAGCGGCTTCAATTTTTTTTCTCAAAATCGAAGCTAGGTATGAAGAAAACACAAGCGTCAAAAAGGTTATATTTTTAGTTGATTAATCTGAAGAAAAACCTTTCAAAAAAGTGGGGCTTAGGTGCCCACTGAGACTCCACTGGACCTAATAACTTCAATCTAGTTAGGACTAAATAAGTGCCTTATTACTTCAAATAACTGTAGCAAACTTCAACCAAATCGGTGTAAGCATATTTATGATATTTTATATATAAATATACCGACTTTTTTTGAAACTCCAACGCCCTGTATCTCAGAAACGAACCAAATCAGGACATATGTTCATCGGTACTTTTTTATTAAAACGGCATAACGAATCGCCCTCTGAAGTTTCATACCGTAGTTAGGGAAACACCCCGTATAATAACATCATGTCCAGTCATGCAATAGATCTTGTATGAAATTTGCCTTGCAACATCTAGAAGAATTAACGTGCTTCACATATCGAAGGAATAATGTCAAATTTCATACAGGATTATCCTGAGAAATATTATAGTCCGAATCAATCATACCTGTGAGGTTGTTGGTGATAGGAGCCATAGTGATTGTAGTAGTTGTCTCCACCGCCTCCTCCACCTCCGGCTCCACCGTAATAGTCGTGCCGCATCCTCTTCTGAGCGGGTTCCATACTGGGGGAGTAACCCCTGTCTCGAACTCCACTTCGGTATTCCCTAGGTCTTGGGCGGGACCAAGAATCCCTAGAACATATTACATTTTATTTTTGAAAACAACTACTATAATGCGATTTAAATTACAGGCAAGTTAACAACTCAATCTATATGTCACATATAATGTTATTGTTCCTTCTACCAAAAACTCATCAAACACTTTCGCAGCCTGTGACAATGGATCATACAGTTCTTATTTCTGCCAGAATATTAAATTAAAGTATTAATAGTCTATGCTAACTTTCAGTTCGACATGAAACTGGATGCAATAAACTTTCTTCGAGAATCAAATAACAAACAAGAAATCATAGGAAAGACCCAAACACCTAGATTAATTTGAATAACTTCTTTTAAACATGTGTTTATAAAACTTCTTCAGAAATAGTTTTACAAACTATTAAGTGTTTTTGAGGTGCATAATATCAGAAACCACCACCCCAAAATGGAAGAAATGCTTCACAATTTCTAGTTCTATTCCTTGAAGTAGTTTAGAAATGATCTTCGCTCAAGCTTAATGCAATAAGAATTTCTTGATAGTTTTCTGATCTACCTAGCCTCAGTGAATTGAAGCAAAAATAAGAATGAACATAATATCATGACAAAATTTGAACATAAAAAATACATATATATATATATAATTTACCCAGTAGGAAAAAGATCTTTATAGATATCGAAATGTTCCTCCATTGTGAAATTTTTTTAGCTATTTCCAGAGTTGAAGAGCATTACCAGTATTAAATTACAATACTTTCCAGGCTACAGCAGGTTTTATAAGTTTGTGAATCATTAAGGAATTCCCTACAATAGTGTTTATTTGATTGTGTTGACACTGACAATGAAACATGTCAATGAAATAAAAATTTCTTCAATCCTGACCTACTAAAGAGTTCATGAAAGTGGGTAACTTCAAATTACTTTCATATGTAATTATGTGGTGAAAACCTCTATTTAACTAATACAGCACAACATTTAAGTTTCTTCGAACTCTTCAATATTCAAATAACATATTCAAGCCCTTTGGATCCAGACTACTTGTTTAGGCAAAATTCTGTACATACCTCTCACTCCAATCATCCCTTGGTCTAGCTACACGTTCTGTACCTCTGTAGCTTGCTTCTGCACGCTCACCACGGAACTTATCTCTTCTCTTTCTGTCGTATTCATCATCACTGTCAGCCATTATTTGATGATTCTACAGAAAAAATAGGAAAATTAATACTTTGGATAGAATATTAAAAATATGAGCAAACAGTTCACAGCAACAAATGATCTTTTCGAAAGTTATCTTTAACCCAATAAGAAACGATAAGAGATCGAACTAGGAGTGATATTCATTTATAAGTTATTAATATCAACCAGCCGTTCATTAGACGCTATTCGGAGAAATTAGGTGAAAAGATCACTATTTGCGATGACGTCGGCTTAACCTGAAAACAGTGGCACAAATTCGAGTTTAAAAGTGAACGATTACTTCTTTTTTTTTTAATTTCATTTCATGTGGGACTTACTATTAGAATGCTGTAAAATACTAGTCAGAAATTATTTTCCAAATATGATATTGTTAGCTGAAAAACAAGCACGCCCTTGAAGTCCTACGATTAACGTACTTCTACTTTCGTTTTTCCTTTTCGTTCAACAGTCCACAAATGAATTCTTGTACATGTAACACTCCGAGCGTGGTCTGGCTTTATACCTGTCTATTATTCCGAAACGCTCCGACGGTACTTTAAATGGTATGGTTGCCAACATTGGAATCATAGAACTTTTACGGCCATCGGCAATTTGCTCCGTTCGAACAGCCAATATTCACTCCAGGTAAAATATTCTCCATTAACATAATCAGGTCTATTCTGGTGTATTATTGATTCTTGAATATTAACAGATTATTGAAAAATCTTCATGAATGGGTACAAATGCAATTTTAATTCCCAATAAAAATTTTGAAAAGACAATATTGTTCAGAATTTTTCCAAAAATTGAATATCAAATCAAATCCTGAAATCAGTGTGTACAAGAACTTCGATAGTTTGCTAAGATATTTCTTTATGACAGTTGTCGAAAATTGTATCGATAACCAATATATTCAATATTGATTAATATTCATTGTACACCGAATAAACCTCATTTGTAATCGCGAAGAAAACTGATGCTCAATATCGGTTTTCTTCTGGAGGTGCTAAGCTTGTTAGCAAAACGCGTGCGAGTGCAAATAATATCAGTTTGGTGTTGGGTATGGGTCTTTATAAAATGTTTCAACTTTTACGCCAAAGGTTCCAATCCCATCCATACACTACTATTATAGAGGTAAAGTTTTTAACTTTGTTCATTTGTTTGTAAAGGCGGTAACCTTCGGAAATAACAATGTAATAGTTGTAATACAATACTTGCAGGGGTAATATAGGCTATATTTTATTATGATTGATCAAATAATTTAGTGAAAAATAATACTATATGTAAATCAAGTCGGAGAAAACGGTTCGGTTCGACGTCTACACAGACGAGGTCGCGGACAACAGCTAGTCGTTCATATATTTGTATTATTTACACTATTCTGCCTTCTATATATTTGTGAAACAAAGTGCACTAACACTCTCATCACGGTTCTCCTCATTCTCACGGTGTCATAATTGTTCTTAAAACCTTCCCACTGCTCCGACCCAGTGAGCGAGCGCGCCAATTAACTTATTAACCAATATGACTACTCCTCTCACCGCGGGGTGGGTGATCACTGGCTCCGACAATCTCAAGTCCTGACTAAACGCAATGAACCATAGATGACGGACTTTTTCATGCGGTCGGCTATAAGTTATCTGCCAAATTCTGACACGCCCATATCATTTTCAGTTCAAAGAGTAGCGATAATTGGAACAACCAGTTCAACAAAATATTCTGTGTGCACTCTGCGGATTTCGTAGAGAAAATCTCGTTATTTCGTCCGATTTTTTCTTTTCTGACGATCAGGTCTATTCTGGTGAATCTTGAATAACCCCCAATCTTGAATAATGGTTACTAAAAATAATCGACAATTGTTATAGAAGAATATTAAAATTTTACCATCGAGATTTCTGAAATATCTTGAAGGTACTGATTTTTCGAAAAATATTTACTATATTGAAAATTTTTGATGTGCACCATAATTACATTTGGTCCCATTCTTGAATATTATTTCTCAATAATCTAGTGATATTCAAGAATCAATAGGCCTCCAAGAAAAGACCTGAATTTTGGTTTCAACAGGGGCCGAAAACTCTATAACGAATATCGTAGTACTTTGGTGGTCGAACTATGTATTCACCTGACGGAGGGGAATGAGAAGTTCCATAAAATACAGTACGCAATCTCCATCATGGACTCTATATCCCCTGAAGGTAGTATAAGTTTCCTATATATATTTCGTGTTTGTACGAGTGCCGAAGAAAATATAGTAGTCCCATTATAGCGATTTATATAGCTCGAGACCGCATTAACTGTACATGAAGACAGTAAATGCATAACGGTTTCGAGAGCCTGTTGGCAAGCCTTGTATCTAGTATCAGGGACCTCGATACCCAGCTCGGCTTCTGTAGACGCGTGTTTAAGACACCATATTCTGACACATGATGAACCATTCGGTTTTCAACTTCAGCTCACCTCACCTGAAAAAATCAAATGTCGATATGGATCAAGTTTTATATTTGGCTGTTGGCAATAGTGATTCATGTAATAGATGTTAAGATTGACGATGGCACTTGTACCCAAGGATATGGTATCTCGCGACAAAATGCCTCATGTTCAATGTCCTTGACTTGTATCTGACTATTCTGACTTGTTTGAATAATTACGATATGTTGGAGAATGCACCAAGAGGAATCAATAGCCACATAAAACTGTAGAAGGATATTTATGACAAGTAACACTAGTAACTCCAATATTCCAGGGGCCCTATTCTTGAATCATTCGCAGTTCCGAGTATACGCTGTTGCTAAGGTGTGACAGATCATTCGCAGCGAACGTGTGCATGGTTCCAGAACCGACCCTCTGGCTTCGATATTTACCAGGAACTCCAAAGGATCGAAATTGACGCTTCTTTGGACATGTATGTTATCCTGTCTGACCTGTGTAATAGAATTGTGAAGATTTTTATTAAATTCATGACTATAAACAATATAAAATTATCTATGTCTAAATCTATGTTTGTGCTTTTTGTCATTTACTAACATCCTTTCTCACACAAAGAATAAAAAGTTCCTTTGCTGAAAATAAACCACATAAATAGCACAATAGAAGACATTGACTAGGGATGTAGTCTTGTGTACACACAAGCCTGACTACGTCCCCGATCGAAGGTTGTATTACAGAACCAATGTAATTAAAGGCGACTGGTTGAATGCACCTAGAAAGGGAGCAAGAACCGTACACCACCGGAAGAAGAAGAAGAAGAAGAATAATTGACAGTAAATGGGTACTATTAGGTTAGGAGTTAAGATAGGCTTTCGAAAACCAACAATTGGTTTGTCTTATTTCAGAAATTATATATACGAAAAAAATTTACCATGGTTCGTCGAAACATACTGTGTCGTATATGTTTAATGAAAAGTGACAGAACTGTTCCTCTTGATGCCCAATTCAGTGAAAAAATTTCCATTAGTATTGGAAGAGTTTTAGAAAAAGTTATGTCTGTTCCTGTAAGTGATTATTCAGTCATTATTACTCTTCCCTTACTTCGTTTGATTTTTAGCTAATAATAAATGATGTTTACCCCAATAAAATATGTGAACTTTGCCTAGTTCATCTAGGAATAGCCTATGACCTCAGGATTCAATTTGAAAATTCACAGTCAAGTCTATTGAATATTTACAAAGATAAAAAAACTGAAAACAGTGGTGTGCCAATAGAAGCTATTGCCACTTTAGAGAGCACAGACAATTTGAAATACCTTGAGATTGTAGAGGAGCCACAAACAGCAGACATAGACTTTGAGAAATTCTCGAAATGTATTGCAGAACAATTGAACAAGAACCGTAAACAAAATAAAAAATTAAAAAGTAGGGTAGCTAAAAAAATCAGCAGCTCAAAATGTAAGACTGAATTGTCTGATTTTTCCAATGATAATGTTGAAGTTGAAGGCGCATTTGTTGAGAGTACCTCCTATCAAGAGAATGGAGATGTTGGGGAAACTTTTGAGTTACACAGTCATAAAGAGGGAAGTAAAAATGTAGTTGACTATATTCAGGATCATCCAAACGTAGAAATAATCAAAATTGTATACCAATCAGATAGTGACACGACTTCAACTTATGAAGAAGCAGAAGATGGAAAACATGAAAATGGTGTTATTGTCTCTGAAAAAAGAAAGAAATATAGCAGAAGTAAGTTGAAATCAGCCAGCAAGCATATTGAGGATGGAGATGACATGTCTTTTGAAACTTCACCTTTTCCAGACATTGTCAAGATGTTCAGAGAGGTGACTGACAAATATAAAGATGTTGATATGAGTGGATCTAGCAAGGATATGAATCTCCAAAAATGTCATAACTTGCTTGCCTCTCAAGAGCAATATGGAATTCACTCGTCAACATGTAAAAATCCCAGTGAAGTGTATACTTGTGAAAAATGTAAACTCTCTTTCCACAAAAAAAGCGCACTGAGCTATCATAATCTCACAAAACATAACGAACGAAGATTCATATGCCACATTTGTGGAACTAAATTTTTCACTAAATGTGCTTTAGATAAGCATGTGCTGGGTCACACAGACAGAACTGGTACCAAATGTATTTGCCCTGTTTGTGGAAAAACATTCCACTACACAGGGGGGCTTTTTTACCATATGAAGCAGCACACAAATGAAAGAAAATATGTATGTGAATATTGTGACAAGAACTTTTATACCATGACTTCCAAGAAACGTCATCTTTTAACGCACACTGGAGATCGCCCTTTCAACTGTAAAAGTTGTGAGAAAAAATTTTTCTCATCAGGGGAGCTGCACAAACATGAATATCTCCACAAGGTTGAAAGACCTCATAACTGTGAGATTTGTGGAAAAGGCTTCACTTCTAGATTCAACATGAATACCCATCAATTCGTTCATCCTGGAAATATAATTTGTAAGGTTTGCAAAAAAGGTTTCGTTAGTGAAAGTGTCATGAAGCACCACTTTAGAATGAAGCATAAAGACTTGAAAAATGATAAAGAAGAAGACGGATGACTCCAGACTTGATTAATGTGTTAATCAAGATGGGTGAGGATGAGAAAGAGCCAATTGCCCAATAGAATGACATTTTATTCGTGAATGCAATTCTCAAAATTGCACTTCTATTGTAGTTTGTTATTTCAACAGTTTGTTGAGATGTTGCTATCATTTTTACATGAGCCAGAATGATTTAAAATTATTTATCCACAATGGCCAGTTTGATAAAAAGAAATTAACTTGTAAAGAAAAAATCTTAAATTAATGTTTTAATTATTATTATGATTCGGTAAGCATTTTAGGTGTTTACTGAATAGTTTTAAAGCATATCCATTCAAAAGGAAGTTTTATTTTTCGTTTGAACCCTGAATATATTGAAATCTGGTTTGATAAATGAATTGTTAAAGTCGATAAATCAAAAAAAAATGATAAAATTATGCTAAATTAACAACAACGATATGTTATTTTGTATAAATACCAAACAAAAATGTTCAGAAAGTTCCTACTTGATCCCAAACCAATACCCCAGAAAATACACCATGGGGACATCTTAACATGTCAATGGTTGAAGTATAAAACCCCATAAGTCTGGTTTCATTTAAAATAACCGAAACAAAAATATATTTTTTCAAACAGTACAATAATTGAAAACAATGAAACATATATTATTTTCATTCACATACAACATGAAGCTGAAGAAAAAATTATCATCAATTGAATCAATCAAATTTATATCGTTTTTCATGTGAAAACAAGCCTGACAAAAATTTTACTGGAGTATAGTTCTACCTAATTCTGAGATTAAACTTTTCAAGAGCCCTATTGATTGTGAAACTTTATTAGATATTTCGTCCGAGCTAGTCGAGTAATGAGTAGCCTCAGGAAGCTCAGCCCTATTTCTAGAAGGTGCTTACAAACTGTGATGGGGGATAGGGAAATTTACTGTATCTGGCTATTCCAGGAGGACCCATATAAATATAAAACAAACTGTTACGCTTGAACAAATGATCTGAACTCGTCGTAGGCTGGATTCAGACAGATCCGAAATCCGATCGTACGACTGATTGGTCAAAATTAAATTAAGACCAATCAGAAAGCTATCTGATCGTCGTACGATCGGATTTCTGATCTGTCTGAATCCAGCATTACAATTCCAGGGTCCCACTTTTCTCCCGAAGACCCCTCTTCTTTCTAAGTGTTGCACAATGATAATACTTTATTTATGTCTAACAATCACTATAGCTAAACTTCAAGTAGGTACATGAAAATTTTATGTAATAGTAATATTTTCAAGAAGGGTAGCTTTTTTATTATGCTCATTTTTTATTAATGATAGGAGACTTTTGTTGACAAAGGTGGAATAACGATATATTATATTACTTGTAATCTGATGGGATATAAATTATTGAGAACTTTGTAAATAATATTCATTCTTCATTTTTAGCCTGTCAACAAAAATTAAGTAGGAACAATATCAACATATAGTTTCATTTAATCATAATTTTGTCAACTTCTGCTTATTCTTACAAATAAATTGATTTTGATTCCTGAATTATCTCTCATGAACGTGAAAAATCTCGATTTTTACTTTCAATATATGCATCAATTATTAGGACATTGAGACCAGTAGGCACATTTGTGTACTGTTTTGAAGGCATTATTTTGTGGTTGGTGAATATTTATTCGATACAAATATGAGATCTCTCAATACATCAATTATGGATTACAAACAGATACTTGAAATACAATTGTTACAGCATGCTCAATTCTTTTTTTTCAGCTATTTTCTCTACAGTGTTAATCGTACAAAATAAATTCAGTTTGGCCAATAGAAATGATAATTCTACAACTTTATTCTACTGATGATTCATTACACATAAAAATATACCAGTTAACAAAAATCGAGGTAGATTCATATCCAACTACTGTTTCAAAAACAATCCCAGCAATTCAGTTACTATTACCAAGCAGAGCAACATTGATTTCCTTAACCATCTTAACTCTATTTACTATTTTAGCCAAGGCCTCTCTTGGCAGGGGCTCGGCCGAATACCACAACGGACTGTCAGGCATGCAATGTTTCTCTGGCTTCAGATACATCATATCGAATTTATTCTTAACAGCCTCCGGACACTTCGAAAGATAGTACTCGTACAGCCGTACCGGACACCTCAAAGGGTCTTCCGTATCTTCGCGCTGCTCGTACACCCTCTCGGATTTATTTTTCGACACGGGATAAAACCTCAGAGAAATGATGTTCGTCTTGGAGTTCTTCCTGTTGGTCTTCATCACGTGGTAGAACGACAGTTCCATGTGTTCGTCCACTGTCGATCGGTAGTAGTACTTCGTGTTGAAGTACACCAGCGTGTTAAGCAGGACGAAGGGGGAGTGGCAGCCCAACTGCCTCGTCTCCCAGAGATGCTCCTCCTCGACCCTAGTGACGATAAAGTGAGACTCGTCGTCGTAGAGAGCGCAAAACTTCATCGCTAGCTCGTCCAAGCAATCGGTAAACCTTTCGTAAATCGCGTTGTTGAATATGTTGTCTGTCCTGCCGTTCTCCTCCAGGTAGTGCTGGATACCCAAGCATAAGTAATAAATCGTATCCGGAGCGTACTCGTCGCCGTTGGGCTTCCGCAGTTCCTTGATGAACAAGCAGAGGGCGTGGCTGAATTCCTCCGGGGACATAGATAAAATCTCCGATTTGAATACGCGCGCGTTCTTTACCGTGTGCGACTTGGACACCCACTGCTTCCAAGCGTTGATACCCAGTGTGTAGTCGAGCCGCATGTCGTGTCCTTTGTTCAAGTACTCGTCTCCACCGTCACCGGTCTCTTCGAACTTGCCCTTCTTGCCTCCCGAGCAGCTAGCATCGTTAGGTCTCTTCACGCCTTGCGTTACTGCCGATTTGACTTGAGTAAACGAATCGGGCAGGGCCCATTCCAGATCAAACTGGCTCCCCAGGCCACCATCGCATATCTCCTCGTCCTTGAGGCGTAAAGTTTCATCAGGTAGCTCCGTTTCGCTGTCGGAGCCAGTCTTCGCTTCGCTTCCAGACAATAAACCGGCAATGCTGAGTAATTCAGCCTCTCTAGGATCGGTAGGCACGTGGAACATTATTTTATTCATCTCCTTCATCATGCCCTTGGCTGTATTGCGGCTCGTCGGTACGAGCACAGGCACCGGTATCGGCAGAGGAATGGGCACCGCAAACGGTACGGGCAGGGCGTACATGGCCATCGGCGTCGGAACGTAGATAGGAACGGGCATCGGGAGCAGAATCTTAGCGACGTCGTCGGTCTGCTGTTTCTTGTTCGACTTCGACGTCGCCACTTGGATGCCCCTATTCGCCTTCAGTACCGAGCACATCGTTGCGACGTTCCGTTGCGGTACTACGCCCGTCACGAGGTCCAGAGTCGGCGCTAGTTTCGGCAGTATCACCCTGCACTTCTTCAGGCACGAGGAGGAGTTCTGGTACTTCTCCAAGCAATTCGTGGAGCAGAAATGGATCGCCGGCCATTGGTCGGAGTGGCTCATTACCATGCCGGTGTCGTAGCTGGCCCCCTGGCACCAAGCGCAAGGAAGCATTTTTCTGTTTGCGAGCACGAATACATTTCTGCAAGTGGTGGAACAAAACCGGAATTCGGCGCCGTCGTAGAAGAATCTGTAGTCTTCTGACGACTTGCTGGTGTAGTATTTCTTGCATATCGAACACTCGACAGCGTCTGATTGCAGCTTGACGAAGGTGAAGGCCGTTAGGCAAGTCTTGCTGCAGAGATAGTGCCTTTCTAGTCCGTGGTCCAGTGCTATCGTCAGTGCCTTCTTGATCCCACAAACGGTGCAGCTGGAGTTGGCGGGTATTTTGTAGGTCGGGCACCTCGACATGTCGCCGAATTTTTTATAGCAATTGCGCGAACAGAAAGTAAGGGTGCGAGTGATTTGTAGCCTCATGACGATCCAGTCGGAGGAACAGCTTTCCGGTTGGACTTTCTCGCAGAGCGAGCAGATTTTCACTGTGGATTTGTACTCGACGAGGCAGGCTTTCGAGCAGAAAAAAGCGAAGCAGTTTTTGAGTCGCTGGTAGTATTTGCCGAACGGGGCTTCCGGTATCTTGGAAATGCAGCTAGAGCATTGCGACGCTAAAGTTTTTTGGTAGTTTGAGATGCATGACAAGTCGCAGAAAATGTTGAACTCCCACGTCACGAAGCTATCTGGTTTG
This sequence comes from Zygogramma bicolorata, assembly GCA_032362365.1. NCBI lineage: Eukaryota > Metazoa > Arthropoda > Insecta > Coleoptera > Chrysomelidae > Zygogramma > Zygogramma bicolorata. The sequence goes on along the minus strand of JAVJAQ010001889.1, from coordinate 361,288 downwards.
ATGAACTTCATGCAGGCTGCGCATTTTCTTTTATTGTCGGTGTTGAAGTTTGGCAGGTTGTTTTCGTTGTTTGCTATCTTGCAGATTTCTTCGGATTGAGCCTCCATTTTCTCCTATTTTCAAAGGAAGGTGTGAACATTTTATTTTCGTAACGATATGTGATATGAGAAACCTTTCGAACATCAATATATCGATATATCATCAATGGGATAAATTATCCTACATATTACTTGACAGTTTGTTTTGTATGTGAATAGTTCCAAGAAAAATATAAATTAAATCAAACTGAAGAAAATTCCAATATACAAAGAAGACTTCAAATCTGCAATTTATTCGGCATCATATCATATAAATAGAGAGTATAGTGGAAAATTCTTAAATATAGATGTTTGTTCGGAAAATCTGTTTTTTTACACGGTGATCGCCAAAAATTTCCAACATAATATGGAAAATGTAGTTTTAATTCTGCATAAAATGTTTTGTATTATCAATAACAGGAAATACATATGAGTCAAATTATTGAATATCGAAAACTCTCACTGGGAAATGTTTGTGAATATAAACTGAACTGAAGCCTGAGTTTACTTTGAAAAAATTGTGATTTCAAACTAAGATCGCAGCGCAACTGCGATCTTAATTTGATTAATAAGCACCACTTTGATAACTATTGCTATTGAGGTTCATTTTCAGTGCATATATATATATATATATATATATATATATATATACAGGGTGTCCCAAACTCGATGGCCTATTAGACATTTATGGAAAACGGGACATAGGATTATTTTGAAAATTTGAATTCTTGGGTAATTAGTTCTGTTCTATCGATCTAAAATATTTTCAGCGCTGCGACGTTGCCGCTTATATTGAAAAGTAGCAACAACTTTGATATTTTAAATAGGACACCCTGTATATTATTGCATTTCTCGCTTTGTTATTGCTTTCTGATTATTTTTGTATAATACTTCCCTATACCTATCTTTAGTGGTTTTCGAGAAATTCATTGATTTCCTTATTTTTTGTGCGAAACATAGCTTTAATCAAATGCTTATTACTGCGGTATTTGGATTCGAAGACAGCTGAAATTTTGGATGTAGTTTGACAATGCCCTGTGTATTAGTTGTGTTTAAGGAAATTTTTTCTCCATTATACAGGGTCGTTCAAAATTTGTGATTTTACCGATACATACAAAAGTGGTGAAAAGTGCATTTTTTCAAATGGAACATCCTGTATATTATCGAAAATCCTGAAAGACAATTGAAGTTCCTTTCAAATGATGTGTCATGTTCCTATACCCAAATAGTCAGGTTTCCGAAATAAATGCAAGTTTCTATAAAAATTGTATTATTTCGATATATTTTGTATAAGGTGGCTATGAAATGTCATGGAACATGTCATTATGAAAATTCGACAATTAATGCATCAATGATAAAACGTTTGTGCTTTCAATAACGTAAATTTGGTTAGAAAAGAATCAAAATGGAAATTGTTTATTCTTCATGGTCAATGTGATCAAATTATAGCAAGAACATGCTTCATTTACTTCGTCTCCAGTTATCGGCATGATTTGAGTTCTTGGTGCTTCAATATTCCCAAACACGGCATAATTCCGTTCAATTCTTCTGAATTTTCTTCTATTCATATGCGGTAAATTTGAATAAAGTTCAATGAATTTTTTGATGCATGTTCTCGAAACAATTCTTTGGCACTCACCGTGAATATAAATCAAATTTGAAATATCTACATTCGAATATGCATTATAATCCATTTTTAATACTTTCTTCTGACAGAAACACTATGAAAATCACTGCTTGTCAAACCCAAAGTTTGTTTTGCTCTTTCCTGGTCACGGCACACTAGATCATTTCAATTGGAAAATATGACCTATTTTGATTAGTTATACTGGGAATTGAAAATGATAGTCACACACTTCAATATCCTACAGAACATTTTGCACGTTCTTGCTATAATTGGATCACATTGGCCATGAAGAATAATCAATTTCATCAAAACTTCATTTGAATTGTTTTTGCCTTCCATTTTGATTCTTTTCCAACCAAACTTCATTTGAATTTGAAAATTGAAATTTACGTTAATGACGTTTCATTATTGATGCAGTAATTGTCGAATTTTCATAATGACATGTTCCATGACATTTCATAGCTACCTAATACAAAATATGTCGAAATAATACAATTTTTATAGAAATTTGCATTTATTTCGGAAACCTGACTATTTAGGTATAGGAACATGACACATCATTTGAAAGGAACTTCAATTGTCTTTCAGGATTTTCGATAATATGCAGGATGTTCCATTTGAAAAAATGCACTTTTCACCACTTTTTTATGTATCGGTAAAATCACAAATTTTGAACGACCCTGTATAATGGAGAAAAAATTTCCTTAGACACAAATAATACACAGGGCATTGTCAAACTACATTCAAAATTTCAGCTGTCTTCGAATCCAAATACCGCAGTAATAAGCATTTGATTAAAGCTATGTTTCGCACAAAAAATAAGGAAATCAATGAATTTCTCGAAAACCACCAAAGATAGGTATAGGGAAGTATTATACAAAAATAATCGTAAAGCAATAACAAAGCGAGAAATGCAATAATATACAGGGTGTCCTATTTAAATTATCAAAGTTGTTGCTACTTTTCAATATAAGCGGCAACGTCGCAGCGCTGAAAATATTTTAGATCGATAGAACAGAACTAATTACATAAGAATTCAAATTTTCAAAATAATCCTATGTCCCGTTTTCCAGAAATGTCTAATAGGCCATCGAGTTTGGGACACCCTGTATATATATATATATATATATATATATATATATATATATATATATATATATATTCAAAGATGGATTTTCTTCACGATTACAAATCGATTTTCACACTTTTTGACCCTCGTATACTAAAGAAAAATTTTAATTAGACTATGGTATTGTTGATTGAAGAAACACTGCACAAATTTTTGTCGATTAAAATTTCCTGAGAAACCGATTATAATAAAGTTTTCCATATGTTGAAGACTTTCTGGCAGTTACCGTATAATGCCCATCAGTTGCCAAATATCGATTACCTGGAAAAGTATGATGAAAATCTCACTCACACAGAAAAAGTTGAGAAAATTGAAAAGAAATTTTCTGCTAACAAATGGGAATTGACGAACGTTTCGAGAAAATATTCCAGATGAAAGTTGCAGGAAATATAATTTCACCTGAAATATGTTCAGTGTCAAATTCGTGTGAATTTATCAGTTCAGGTGCTACAGGCTTTCTACAAGAGCAGATGTATGAAAAATCAATTACCTATAATGAGGTACATGGCATATCCATACCTACAAAAACTCGGTATTAAATCAATCTTAATCGAACAGTTCAGACTAGGGAATCATTGAAGCTGTGAGGGGTGCATAGAAAGGTCAAAGGCTCTCTTATTTTTATTAGTGGCTAATCTGAATGAAAAGTGAAATCGCTGGGAAATTTTGACATTCCACACAAAATATCTTGAAGAAAGTCAAGATTTCCTTACTGCGAAAAAATAATATTTCATGAATCAATGAAAACAGTTTTCATAGTAACACAAGTTATAATATTACGAATTTCAAAGCACCATCTATTTGTGAATAAAACTATTCGCGATTTCTTCAAAATTTATTAATATCTGTGGAATTTTAAACGATTTGCGGAAAATACTATATATATTTTCACAGTCTTCCAGGAATGTTAGGCTTCTCTTACCTGGTTAACAATATACTATTTCTGCTACTTTCAATAAAACCTTTTTCTCGAACAATTTGCAGTTTTTATTAGCAAAAAAGTGATAATTTCATTTTTTTCAACTCTTATCATTGTATCGATGAGACGCTCATATCCAAGGTAATCGCAGTAATGGCCAACTGAATATATTACACTGAGAAATCAGCTTTTCCAGACTGAACTGACGTAAATAAAACTATCGCAGAGAACTCATTCAAAATAGTTATAAGGACATTATAACAACCAACAGCAGTCATAGAAATCTCATTTGGAGATGAGGGTGAGGTTCTGGCAATACAAGAAGGTGAATTTACACAGGTAGTCAAATTACTTATCACATATTTTCAATCTTATCAAATGCCAAGAAAAATATCATTCTATGCAATCTCTTTAGTATAAATGCCGGTGTTGGTAATTTTTCAAGCCTGCTCTTTTTATATCCAGAAAAAAGGTATCAAGTGAATATATATACCAAAAAATGCTTACATATATTACAAGTGTCTATAAAGATTTTTTTGATTCTTCTCTTTTGTATCAAAAAAATAATATCAAGTGAATATTTACCAGAAAATGCCCTCACATATATATCATGTAGGTACCGATAAAAATGATCTTAATTCTGCTCTTCAGCATCCAGAAAAATTGTATCAAAACGTACCAAAAAATGCTCACATATATTAAAAGTATTTATGAAGATTTTTTTGATTCTTCTCTTTTGTATCAAGAAAATGGCATCAAGTGAATATATGTACCAAAAAATTCTATTACATATATCACATGTATCTATAAAAATAAAATCTAAATTCTGCTCTTCTGCATCCAGAAAAATGGTTTCAAAATATGTACCAAAAAAAAGTATTACATAAGTATATAATATATCATATATCTATACATATCTATAAAAATCAAATCTCAATATTCTGCTCTTTTACATCCAGAAAAAAATTATCAAGTTATTATTAACAACCATAAATAAATAAAACCATCATGAGAGAACACATCATCAAAATAAATACAATGACATTAACAACCAATAGCAATCTCATTTGAAGATGAGGGTGAGGTCCTGGCAATGCAAGGTGAGTTTAAACAGGTAGTAATCATCACATAATTTCAATCTTATCCAATTCTAAGAAAAATCTTATTCCATGCAATCTCTTCAGTATAAATGCGAGTGTTTATAATTTTTCAATTCTGCTTTTTGCATCCACAAAAGTTGTATCAAGGGATTATAAACAACCATAAATAAATAAAACTATTATGAGAGAATGCATTCATTCAAAATAAATGCAATGACATTAACAACCAACAGCAGTAATAAAAATCTCATCTGAATATGAGGGTGAGGTGCTGGCAATGCAATAAGGTAAGTTTAAACAGAGGGTAATCATTACATAATTTCAATCTTATGCAATTCTAAGAAAAATCTCATTCTATGCAATCTCTTCAGTATAAATGCCAGTGTTTATATAATCTGTCAATTCTGCCCTTTTGTATCCAGGAAAATTGTATCAAGGGATTATCAACAACCATAAATAAATAAAACTATTATGAGAGAACGCATGCATTCATTCAAAATAAATACAATGACATCAACAACCAACAGCAGTAATAAAAATCTCATCTGAATATGAGGATGAGGTGCTGGCAATGCAATAAGGTAAGTTTAAACAGGTAGTAATCATTACATAATTTCAATCTTATGCAATTCTAAGAAAAATCTCATTCTATGCAATCTCTTCAGTATAAATGCCAGTGTTTATAATCTGTCAATTCTGCCCTTTTGTATCCAGGAAAATTGTATCAAGGGTTTATCAACAACCATAAATAAATAAAACTATTATGAGAGAACGCATGCATTCATTCAAAATAAATACAATGACATTAACAACCAACAGCAGTAATAAAAATCTCATTTGAAGATGAGGGTGAGGTCCTGGCAATGCAAGAAGGTGAGTTTAAACAGATAGTAATCATTACATAATTTCAATCATATCCAATTCTAAGAAAAATCCTATTCTGTGCAATCTCTTCAGTATAAATGCCAGTGTTTATAATTTTTCAACTCAGCTCTTTTTGTACCCAGAAAGATGATATCAAGTGAATATGTACCAAAAATATGCTATTACATATGCACATGTATCTGTGAAAATAAAATCTTAATTCTGCTCTTTTGCATCCAGAAAAATGTATCAAGTGAATATAAACAACCATAAATAAATAAAACTATCATGAGAGAACATATTAATTCAAAATAAATACAATGACATTAACAACCAACAGCAGTAATAAAAATCTCATTTGAAGATGAGGGTGAGGTCCTGGCAATGCAAGAAGGTGAGTTTAAACAGGTAGTAATCATTACATAATTTCAATCTTATCCAATTCTAAGAAAAATCTTATTCCAAGCAATCTCTTCGGTATAAATTTCACTGTTTGTAATTCTTTAATTCTGCTCTTTTGCATCCAGAAGAATGTTATCATAAGATGTACCAAAAAATGCTATCACTTATATTCATAGAAATAAAAATCTTAATTCTGCTATTTTGCTTCCAGAAAGATGATCAAGTGAATATGTATCAAAAAATGCTAAGACATCTATTCTAAAAATAACATTCCAGCATGGAAGACTTTTGTACATTTGTATAAATGCATTGAATTAATGATTCACATGTTTGCAGATGTAGTTTTAAAGTTTATTTTGTTTGAAAATAAAAGTTACTGAAAATTACTCAGAGTAGAGTATATATGATGTTCTAGTGCTTAATTTCTTCATGAAGTACTCAAGATATAAATTACAATAATTTTTTTGTATTACTAAAACTATGTTGAACTGTTTTCAATACAACTGTATATATACCATATCTATATAACTGGTGGATTACATTGAGCACTTTCATCCTTCGTTAAAAACTAGAAATAGTTCAACGTTTGCAACCTATTCTTTAATGACTCTCGATGATAGAGTCTAATAATTGTCAAGTTCTTTCATTGAATTGATGAAGCACCCATTTTAAATCAATGAGAAAAGTATTCAATATCTACAAATCTCAGAAACAGCCAACTAATTATGAAACTCACCTGTGAAAAAAATGTTCGGTATTCAATTCGGTAGCATGTGCTAATATTTATATTCAACTCGCTTTTGAGGCATTTTTCTTCAACTACTTGTGCCGCTCTTTTGTTTGAAATTAACTAAAATTGACGTATGTCGTATCAGTACTGCCAAAGGCAAATATTTTGATGAAAACGTGCGTTCACCACTGATTGCAGATTTAGATTTTGCCGATAAAAATTCATCTTTCTTGTGGAAGAGCGAACTTTTCTCCGCCGGTCTAACTCATATTAAAAAAAAAACATTTTGTACCGTAAATGTTAGCCGGCAACAATAAAAGAAATAATATTATCATTATTATTATTATATCGCTCATTTGCGCGACTGAGTGTCCTGAGTGATATGTACGTCTTATTACAAATTACGGACGAGGTAATGCAATTTCTACTGAAAAGCTCGGAGATCATAGCGCTATATAGGTTGGTGGTCGTGTCGCTTTGCTTCAATTGTGGTTTGTCTTAACTAGGTTTTGTTGCTATGGATTTGCCACTCAACTTCCTTGTTCCTCAGTACCCAGTGACCAAACCTAGGTTAGTTCAAACCTTCATCACAAAATAATTAAACTACTATAAAGAAGCGAATCGACAACCTAAAACAATTGTGCAAAAAATATTTGACCTTCATCGAACCTCGGCCCTTCCATCGACACTAATATATACCACTAAACCAGAAGCAATAGAATATTCCAGTACGCTCTCATTGGTGCACTTTTGGAAGGCGTTTTCCGAATATATCATTGGTTTCGCTTCTGTATAGAGGTTTAATTATTCTATGCTTTCATTAGTAGAATAGGACCGGTGAAATTGGCCCTAAGAAAGTAATGAACTTTGGATTTCATCAATTAATCCATTAATTCTTCGACGGTTCAACTAACATCTCTTTCTACTATTTCTCTCCAAAACCCTTCACAATATGAGGCGCAGATTGTTTTGGTTTGTTGAATTTGCGCCCACTGACGTGAATGAAATCGGAAATCGCTGCCTTTGCAATTGAGTTTTACAGGTGGATTCGTTAAATAAATCAAATGTATATGTGGTCAAATTGCTGTTTGTATTCAAGGTGTCGTGGAAAAATCCAAATACCATTATATTTTCCAACAGACAATCAGGGCTATTCACTAAGCAGAGTTGTTATGGATAGCGACTAAAAATTGTCGTTATGTTCAAGGTCAGTTGCTAAGCGCGAAATCGGTATTCACTTTTCAAGTTAAGTTGCTACTCTAATGACCAGTTGCTGTGAGTAGTGGTTCACAGGCAACTGTTGTAGATATCTTGTTAAGGAAAAACAGCTTACCACCATTATGGCAAGTTATTATCAGAGTTGCTACGACGGTTAGCAACTGCGATAACCACTTTACTTAGTGAATAGCCCTGATTATCTGATTGAATGAACTTACCTGTCTAGTTCAATCGTGATTATATGAAGCAGACTCTGTGGTACAAAGGTGCAATGTCTTCCCAAAGAGGAAACAACCTAACTTTTTGTAGTCCAGTCTTTTTTATGTGAACAAAAAAGTCAGAAAGCACATATTGGGATTCCAAGACAAGCACTTCGCCTCTGGATAAAAGATTCAGTCAATGTCAAAAAATGTTCGTATTCAGTTGAAGTCTTAGGCTGGATTCAGACAGATCCGAAATTCAATCTTACGACGGTCCGATAGCTTTCTGATTGGTCTAAATTTGAATTCAGACCAATTTAGACCAATCAGAAAGCTATCTGATCGTCGTACGATCTCTTTAGAAATGCAAGGAACACACTGAAGCCGCTTTAGATGGTGATTTATGCAGTTTCGGTTTAATTTTCTAAGCCTTGTACCTGTCTTTTTTCTCTTTCAATCCACTCTCCGTAATGTTTTCCACCAAAGATGTATTTCTCTTTGGAAACGTGTGGGAAGACAACTTTGGATTACGGTTCCTAGAGTTGCGGCAACTTGGTATCAAACACTTTATACGGCTCACTGAGCGATTTGCATTCATGATTGTTTGATATATTATTAATCAAAAAAACTACAACTTTAGATGAGATTTCCTAAACAAACACCAAAGAACTCAATAAATTCAAACATAAAAAATGGAAGCCGTTTGTTTGTCAAATTATAGCAGTGAGTTATTTTTCCGCCAGACGTCGCATAAAATTATGAGTGGAAGCTATGACTGGACATTAGAATGTGCGAATATCAACATGAACCTCTTTTGCGAAGGGTCAAGAATAGAGACCCTCGAATTTGAAATAACGGACGTTGGCATTGCTCAACCACAAATACCAATCAATATAGAACGAATCAAAATTTCGCGTTGGTGATACTGATAATCTGCTAGTTGTCAATTGTCAAGAAAGCCACCAGTGCCACACGTCACACCACACACCTCTCACCTGGCTCCTAGCTCACGCTCTATGGTTGAGGTCGAGGTTAACTTTTTATATATTTTCGAAAAATCTGGGTTCCTGTTTTTGAATTGTACTTTGGAACATAAAAAATGACAAAATTAAGGAAACAGAGACGAAGGAAAGTTTACAGACATAACGTTAATAGAAAACGTCTACGTAATAAAATATTTTCAGTAGGTACAATTGGTTGGTAAGTAAACATTTGCATTTATAAAATTATGTAGAACTTTCTTCGACAAAAGACTGTTATCTCCCACATAGGCGAGTTTTGTTGAAATATTGGATCCTAAAAAGTAGAGCATTAATCTGAATTTAAAACACCTCGATCTTTGTCCTCCAGGTGTATCCCTAGAAGTGTGGAAAAAGGAGCATTTTCAATCTTCCTTATGGCACAATATTATGATCGACAATATAGTTTTCTTTATAAAAGAGTGGCATAGCCTCTATTTTAACCTTTCTCCTTAAATAATGAGGAGCGCTGCTCTAGGACTTTAGAATTGTGCTAGAACTTTTAAAACACATGAATAAAACCAAATTTGTTTGAAATCTCAACAGTGAGGGGATATCAGACTATTATTACTGGCTCAATTTCAAAAAATAACTTTCATGTAATTTTGATTTTAGTAAAGAAGTGAAAAATGCTTGGGATTCTCGAAAATCTGTTCAAACTAACCTCAAACAAATGGGATTATCATATAATCCCAATGAAACAATTAAAATTCCTAACACAAGGAAGAAGCTCAAAAGCATTTTGAAGGCAACAGAAGAGTGGGATGAAACCAAAGTGGAAGAATCGGAGGAAGATTCCCAAGATGCACCAAAATGTCACGTTGTTGAAAGTTTGGAAAGAGATGCAAAAGCACCTAGAGAAAGGAAGTTCAATTTACCAAAGAATCAGTTAGAGCGACTTTCTTATTTGATGAGAACATATGGAAATGATTTCAAAGCAATGGAAAGAGATAAAAAGAACTATAATCAAGAAACTTGGAAGCAAATTAGGAGAAAAATCAAACGGTTTATGAGTATTGCTGAGGAAAAAAATAAATATTTAGAAGGAATAGATTTAGATTTGTTCAGGTCTATAGAAAATATGTCGGATGAAGAAACTTAGAAAATAAATGATAGTAATAATTGAGTCCATAGTTTTTTTTCAATAGTGTTTTGAGCTCATATACTACAAGCTTTGGATGTTCAACAATTATACATACCGAGGCGAAATCATTTCTCTTGAGAAAAAAAATGATTACGGAGGTGAGCTATTTTTCGAGAGAGAAATTTGATCTATCACAGATTTTTATACTATCATTTCATAAAGTGATAGATATCAATTGAGATAGATTTTGTGTTGCAAATAGGAATACACAAATCTAATTACGATTCCTCGAATTTTGAAATTGTTATATTTTGTAAATGTCATTTGCCTACACAGAGGTTGAAATTTTTTCATGTTTTAAAAATGAATTCGGCATTTATATCTCATAAACTTCCGTTATATTTCACCAAGATCCACATTCAAATTAGTCATTGAAATATTAACATTTTCGACCATAAAAATGGACTGGCCGCAAAATCTAGTACTTGAGAAAATGGCTAAAAAAACGGTAACGTGCCATTTTTGGAGACTAGTGTGTTGTAATAATCATTGAAGATATGGTTTTTAGGGCCGGTATTATAAAACAAAGTTAACTATGATACCATTTCCTACCAACAAAGTTAACTCATGCCTTTTGAAGTACTGTAACATGTGACGTCACTCCACAAGTTAACTTCTAGTTATCTGTCAAAATAGTTTTATAATACCGGCCCTTCATCTCTTCTGTCCATCTGTTACTGAGATAAAATATTTCATTAAAATATAAAATGTGCACTTATTAACTTTGATATCACGTCAGGAATAGCTCGCTTTTTGTAAGTGCGCCGGTGTGTACACTTTAACGGGAGTCTAAGCACTTCATGGATGTCGATGATCAAAATGACTTTTCGAATAAATGAAGAAGACTGAGTCGCGAAAGTGTCAAGTCAAGAGGATGGCAAATTGTTTTGCTGACTTTGTCATCTCCAGACTTTCAGAGTGAACAATCAGCAAACTTTCAAATGATTGGGAATAAAATCATTCACAGTCCATTATACGTCAAAACTTTTACCATACCATGACCATATGATACACAATTTAATGGAAATATTCATTCATCCCGAAATGATCTCATTCTCAACATATACTAATAGAAACTATTGTCACCTATTTCAATAGATGAATTATTATCGCCAGTTTTTCACTCAACGAGTTTTACGAAAACCCCATAGTCAATAATACGTCGAAACACGCACCCATCCTATTCTTGAGCGTCACCACACCAACGATCCAAACCGATTTAAATTTCCCTCCTAAACTCCTAACCTTAATAATGCTGTCAATTTTGTTTGGTAACGTCTATCATTTTTGAAATGATTTTATTTTTATTTAATGCAAGGAATTTCTTTTAACACACCCGTTTAAGGAATAAGTAAAAATGTTCGTACAATATTTCTGAATGACAAAATTGTAATGTGCTAGCAGAGCATTTCGAATTTTAAAAACCAGTGCAAAATACTCGGTAGGAAGATGTTTAATGAACGTTATATTTTGTATTTCAATGGATTGAATAATTAATAGAATATTTACTTTTTATCTCGATACACACTGTATTTCACAATAGTTTATTTTTGCCGGACCAGTGACCAATATAAACCAGATATTCTGTGGTGTTGAAGTGAAAATTGATGGTTGAACCTATAATACTATCAAGTTGTCATTTACAAATTTCTTTCAGTAAGAACTCAATTTTTTGATGTAGGTTATATGAAGTGGGTACAATATTTCATAAAGTATTCCTCGGAGTTCTTTTTCAAGTTCGTTTTAACAAAAAAATCGAAGTAGTGCTTTACTTATTTCAGTGTCAAATGTAATGGGAGCTTTGCTGACTTCTCGGCCCATTCATTCTGATTGAAATAAGGAGTTTCAATTTTACACAAACAGTTGCTGAATCCTGAACTGAATGAAAGCACACAAAACAGTGAAAAATAGACCAGATTTCAGTGAAACAAAAATGAAATCACTTTCCTGTAATAAAGAATATCAATGGTAGTCTATGAAATTCATACAGTTTTTTCTTTGTAAATTTTGTAATCTGTTTGGAGAAGTTGGATCCATTAAAGACAGTTACCAATTTAATTACTATCACTTCAATATTATAAAAACGAGGTTAATTATAGACCCATACTGAAGTTTCAGTTGTCAAAACAGAAAAAATTGAAAGACCATCATCATGACCGAAGAAAGACAGAAAAGAAAAAGCCAAGCACCTGTTGAGGATGTGGTTGAAGATGATGATTCATCCGAGGAAATGAACTTATCTGATGACGAGGGAACGTTTATAGATGGTATCCGGATTCCTCCACCTGGAAAACCAGTTTGCTCTTTTGATCCAAAAGGCCCCCGACTAATCATTACTAAAATTTCAAATTTTTTTTTCAAAAGTTATGCAAACGAACAAGTTTTGGGTCCGTTCCATAAGGTATTGGTTATTCAAACAACCATTGGCTATTTTGAACTGCAGTAGCAGTTTTTGCAAGCAAATTTACTTAATATGTATATGTATTTTTTTTCTATATGCTTTCTTTTCATTTCAGTGTTTCAATGCCATTGTGGGACCCAATGGAAGTGGTAAAAGTAATGTTATTGACAGCATGCTGTTTGTTTTTGGCTATAGAGCATCTAAAATAAGATCCAGGAAGGTATCGGTCCTATTGCATAATTCAGAGAAATATCAAAATGTCCGATCTTGCAAAGTATCTGTCCACTTTGCCCAAATCATAGATAAAGTGAGTAATTATTTGAATGTTGTTGCTCTGTTTTTTTACTCCTACTGATATAATGCATTGCTTTGTATACTATTCACCCAATTTTATTTGTATTATTTTCATATGTATGCATCAACCTAATACAAAACTGTTATTGCTTCCTTGTTGCACATCTAGTGGTTCAAAGCTGAGTATTTTAGGGTTTGTCAGTGCTTGTCCCCTTCAAGTGGCACTGGGAGTTAGTCATATTTTATAGGAGGACAGCAAGACAGACACTGCCAAGTATTCACGTAATAGTATAATTGAATATTCTACGTAATTTTCAATCAGGAAGCCTTTTTCACCTACAGTATATTATTTTGTGAGCTTGTGTGCCTATTTCTTTCAAATCATATAAGAATATGAACCATACACAATTCTCCCAAGCATTTTCCAATTGATTTGTGCACATCAAAATATTTCGTGCCTCAAGGATAAATCTCATCATGAATAATCTGTTTCAACCTTATGGTTTACATGACACTGCTTATCTGTTTTTACATTTAACAGGTATGTACATTCCTTGAATTCCCTTATTTTTAGTTATCTTATTACCAAATCTTTCAAAATAAATGTTTTTTTCAAATATTCAATAAGCTAGATAATTCAAGATATTTAAATCAACTTTATTTCAAAAATATCAATAAAAACATATGGTTCCAAATGAAGCCAAAATTTAAATAGTATTAAAATTATACATATTTTGGGCAATGAAAAAAAACATTTGAAATGCTTTTATTGTTTCAAAAGTATTAAACCATTATCCCTAAGTGTATATTATCCGCATGTGAAAATTGTTATTTCTATGAAGTTTTGGAAAACTGTGGCCTTTTAACAATTTGAAATTATTAACACTTACATATTATATATGAAGGATATGTACATTTTTAAAAATCAATTATCAAAATACTTATTGAAATTGCCAATCAATTACACAAAAAGCTGTCTGAAAGATTTTAGTTAGATATTATGTGTGTGTATGTATATATATATATATATATTGTGGTCTCGGTAGTGTAGTGGTTAGCATATCTGCCTATCAAGCGGAAGGTCGGGGTTCGAATCCTCGCCGGGCCACCGTGCTGGGTAATCGCACGTTAAAAGGTAAGGCCTCGTTTCGACTTCTGAGGGTTGACGTTCGTCAGCTGGTTAATGGAACAAACAATTTCAGAACAAAAACAAAAAATATATATGTGTGTGTTGTTGTTGAGTTCGGGTTCAACCGCCTCTGGAGTTTTGTTCTCGACGTTTCGGCTCCGATTTTGGAGCCATTTTCAAGAGGTAAATGTGACTTCACGCTGAGGTCTCAATCTGCCTACTCCTCAGGTGTTGTCACAGGGGGCAAGGGTTTGTGGGTTTGTGACTTGACGCCGGGGCCTCAATCTGCCTACTCCTTAGATCGAACTGAGGTATATATATATATATATATATTTTAGTTAGATATTATGTGTGTGTATGTATATATATATACAAGATGAATTTTTCTGGGTTTTTATCCGTTAGGTATTTTCTGATTTGTTCGACGTTTCGAATTCCATTTTGAATTCATTTTCAAGAACTGTGAGACGAATATCTGTCCATACCGTCCTGGTCAATCACTCCCCTTACGAAGCAACCAAGCAAGAGCTAGCAAAGACTTCAATTATCTGTTCTCCACGGAAACTGGTATTTATAATGACTCTCCTCAGTCATTATTCGACTGCGTCCGATATTAAGGCTGCATCCTGCCCATCCAGGTATTATGTAGAAATTGATGTTTTCACGGATCTTCGATATACAAGATGAATTTTTCTGGGTTTTTATCCGTTAGGTATTTTCTGATTTGTTCGACGTTTCGAATTCCATTTTGAATTCATTTTCAAGAACTGTGAGACGAATATCTGTCCATACCGTCCTGGTCAAAAATACCTAACGGATAAAAACCCAGAAAAATTCATCTTGTATATCGAAGATCCGTGAAAACATCAATTTCTACATAATACCTGGATGGGCAGGATGCAGCCTTAATATCGGACGCAGTCGAATAATGACTGAGGAGAGTCATTATAAATACCAGTTTCCGTGGAGAACAGATAATTGAAGTCTTTGCTAGCTCTTGCTTGGTTGCTTCGTAAGGGGAGTGATTGACCAGGACGGTATGGACAGATATTCGTCTCACAGTTCTTGAAAATGAATTCAAAATGGAATTCGAAACGTCGAACAAATCAGAAAATACCTAACGGATAAAAACCCAGAAAAATTCATTTTGTATATCGAAGATCCGTGAAAACATCAATTTCTACATATATATATATATATATATATATATATATATATATATATATATATATATATATATATATATAAACTGCGACTATTCAACTATAAATCCAACTTTTTCTAATATATTTTTGAATTTTCAAGAACAAGTTTTTGAAAGTTAATACCAATAAGCAGATTGGCCATTGGAATTTTTTCATATGAGAACTAATTCAAGGCATGCTAACAACAACTCTCAAAAATTTCATCAAAACCAGATGAGTGTTCTCTGGTCAACTCCAAAAATCCTGCAATATATGTAAATCTTATTATTTTTCAAAACGTAAACTGCATGTATGAAAGAAAGGAGTTACTGAAAACTATTGAATCAAATCTCAAATTTTAAATGAGTTATCCGTTGTCCTCCTTTCAAGTGTATCCAGAAAATCCTTTCAATGTCGACACTAACATAATTTTTTTTCTGTTTCACTGACCACCTCCAAAAAACTCAAAAACTTTGGGTCACGAATATCCCCACAAGTTATTTTTTTATTTTACTCTCCAATGAGTGCGCCTAAAAACCAGAATCTTGTGCGGGCAATAGACGGCGAATGTCAGGGGCATATTACTGATTTTTCTATTTCGACTGTAGGAAAACCCTGAAGATTATCAGATTTCGCATGCACCGTGCTGAAAACGAATCTGTATTGCGATTAATTCTGATCCTGTCAGTACAGACGTTTAACCGTTTTTTATAGAGATATAGGTAGTCAACCATGTGGAAATATCATTTGAAGGGATAAATACTAAGGGTAGATGGTACTGTACAATACTGATTTATTTGCCACCCTCATTGTTATTGTTGAGAACTGAACATATTTATGTTGTCTTTTGAAGTTTGGATTTTTTTTAAAAATAATGGTTTTTGAAAATGTTACAAACAAGTAAATGAGGGCGTTTCAATAGAGTTGATAATGTAGATGAGTCTGAAGCAATACCACTCAGCAAGGAACATTGCCAACGTACATTTTGTGTGTTACAAACAACAAAAATTTGATATAGCACATATATCCAGTGTACCTAAGTGTTAAATAAATGAATAAATACATTATTGATGTACAAAAATTTTACAGTACACGCCACGGCTGATGGCGAGCGATTGGTATTGACTTTCGCAACTGAATTACTATTGGAGTACGAAGATTTCCATCGTATGTCAAAAATCCCATATGAAGCGGGACATTTTCGATCAATTATAGCGATAAATTCATGGCGGGACATTTTCGGGCTGGTAAATACCCGGTAGGTATCGAAAAATACCCGCACGGTCCGTGTATCTATAGTAACGATTGTTAAAATGTACATTTGTCATCTTAACAGGCATAAATACTGAATTTTAAACGTCGTTGTTTTAACTCCGGAAATATTCTACCGAATTACACTCGTGCATCAAAATAAACCTGATAATTTTCCATTCGAGCATGTTGTCAGTAAAAAAACTGCATTCGGTTATTTTCATATTTTGCTAAAAGAGCCCTCCTCCTTCGGAGTCGAGCTCTTTCGACAAAATATGAAAATAAACTCATGCAGTTCTTAGACATCATGCTTTCATGGAAAATTATCGGTAATTTTGAAGCACTTGTGTGATTACTCCCGATAAGCCCCTTGCCGGCCAGTGTCGTACCTGTAATTAGTTTTAATTAGGGTAGCAAATGAAACATGACTTCTTCGAAATTTATTTTCATATTTTATTCAGTATTATAGGTAGTAGCACAGTTCATCGAAATGTTATTCCCAAAACGTCACTGATTTTGTGTTGGAACTTTTTTACCGTAATCCGACACCCTCCCGTCTTATGAAAGTCGTAAATAACCCGTTTAATATTGGAATAATCATACTCGCGAAAATCAGTTACTGGTGCTCTTTCAGGCCACTTCTTTCTTGGGGTGGAGAATTTCATTTGTCCGTTATTTGCAGAAATTAATTGCTCTCCTTCTTTAACCACTCTTTCAATGTTTCTTATTGAAATACCTAATACAAAATGGAGATTTGTGTTGAAATAGTTATTTTTTAAATTTATTTAATGTTACTTGTAGCGAGAGAGGTTTTTTACATTTGATAACGTATCCGACTCACATTTAACACTTCGAAACTAATTGAACACAAAAATTATTTCATGTACCTGACTCTTAATGACTGTTTTTTGGTAGGCGATGACATTTTGTCAAACAACATAAATTATTCAAACAGTGCCAAACGCCAACAGGATTGGAGGACAAGAAATGATACTCCTCTGTACAGAGCATTTGTGTGTCTTGCAAGAGCTATTGTGGTGGTTACATTGAAAATGAGTTTGTTAAATGTGTGTTAGCCTCACTTTTAGATATGTATTGAGTTAGGTTGATATCATTTTCCAATGTTCCTAGTCCTTTTGTGTTCGGCATTATGCAGTACATTTCTTTATCCCCCCCCCCAATTAATTTTTTGAACGGTTAACTCAAAAAATTGAAACGGGATAATGAAATTGATGCATAAAGTCTATATTTTGAAGCTCCTATCCTCCTACCTACTACAAAATGGCGGAACATTTAATAATTACCTGCACACAGAGAGAGAAAATTAGCTGAGTTCAGTTAATAAAATGCTTGACATGGTTGCCTTAAACGTCTTGAGATAATTACAGCTATCCGATATTTAACGTCGAACATTCAATATCGAAGCAGGTTCAGTTTCGTATACCTTCTGCCTCAAATAGCCCCATAAAAAAGTCTAAAGGTGTCAAATCTAGCAAGCGGGCTGGCTATTCCGTAGTACCACGATGGCAAAGCCAACGACCAGTATTATCCAAATAGTTTCCTACTTGACTGGAGTTATGTGGTGGTGCTCCATCTTGTTGGAATAATAATATACATATCGAATTTACCAATTTACCATTTTGGAGATAGTTTACGTTGTACCAATTTACTTATAAAATCGGAATCTAAATGGGAGTATTTGAACTGAACAATGATGTTCGTTGTACTGACATTTTTGTCTTAAAAAAAATAACCTATCAAACCTTATCGGGTTGTTGTTGTTGCCATCTTGAAATTCTCATGTGTTTTCATTCATAAATTTAATTATCCCAAGTTTTAATTTTTAGAGTTGACCCGTTTAGAAATAAAGAGGGGGGGCATTAAAGAAATGCACTGTATTCTGTTTGATATTGACAAAATAAAATCTTTTTAGTTTGCTCTACTTTTTTGTTGAATATGGGTTTTCTTCAACTGTCGGCCAGTTCAGTTCAAAAGTATTATTGTTATTGCATCTTATCTTGGACGTCCCTTCTTTCGAAAAATTGTGTACTATATACTATTCTTTTTTGCAGGCTGGAGATGGTTACGAGATAGTGCCCGGTAGTGAATTTGTCGTTTCGCGTACTGCCCTCAAGGATAACTCTTCCTATTACACGCTGAATACACGAAAAGTCCAATTCAAGGAAGTTGGAAAGTTGCTTAAACAACACGGTATAGATCTCGATCACAACAGGTTTCTAATTCTACAGGTGAGAAAAGATGGGGCAGTCAACAGATATCCTTTCAGAGCAAGGGATAGATGCATGAAAAATCAAGTATAAGCTATTTGGAAGATTCCCACTGTAGTAGAGCTCGAGTTCAACATTCTGTCAGTTCTAACCAAATGAGGAAGGAGATTTATTTTTGACATATGAAAATACTTATAACCACACATGTAACTTTACAACTAAACTTTTTGTTGGGAAAGGTCATACTTCATAATAGTTTTCAAATTGTCTGTTTTGACTTGTGTTAGAGAAAAATTACAAAACAATTTTTTTATGAGTTCCAAAAAAAATACCTGCAAGTACCTACTACGTATGCCAATGGAAAATAAGAAAATATTGTTTTTTCTCCACCTTCCCTCCAAAAAAAACATTGAAAACAGAAACTATTGACTTACCTTTTTCCCAAAAATACTCAGTTGAGAAGTTGACAGTATTTTTATACGAAAAAAAAGGTGAAATTTCATATCCTGCGCCTATACGGCTTTAATACCCCAGTCTGAACTGGAAGATTAATGATTTCCTGCTCTACTACAGTGATGAATTTTTTCTAGGTACAAATTTTCCATGTAACCCATACTCGATATCTTTGTTGTATTGAAGGTTTTGGAATGTAGAAAGTTTTGTTGTAGCTTCGATATATTATTCCAGGGGGAAGTCGAACAAATTGCAATGATGAAATGTAAAGGAGAAGGAGAGCATGAAACTGGAATGTTGGAATATTTGGAAGATATTATTGGCACGAGTCGTTACAAAGTGAGTACTTATATTGGGGTAGCATTACTACAGCTTGTCCAATCCAACTTGGCACAGAAGTGAGAACGCATATGCCAAGGATTCTTTGTGAAGTATTCTAAGACAAGAAAACATCTATTATTCGTGTTCACTGTGTTGAAATTTATTCCTAAAAGGTATTATTTGTTTCGTCATGGTCTACACTACTGGTCTGCAACTGGAAAAGTATCTGAGTTTGTGCCAAGATGGATTGGATAAGCTGTACATTGAGGGTATGGTAGTGTTATTTGACATCCCTCTGTTAGCTATTTTTATATCAACTGGCCTAGGAACTATTAGAGATGCAGTAGTTAGGGAAACGGGGAATGACATTGAGGGATGGATGTTGGGGAAAGGGATTGAAAGACGTCAATAAAACTTGTCTCGAAGATTGAAATATTGGTGATTTTTGGAAGTAATTGCTGCGTGCAAAAGAATAGCTAACATTTCAGAAGTGGGATACGAAGAATCTTCAAACGCACTTAGTATTGACCCAGAATTTTTTTTCCGCAAACTTCAGTAAAATGTCAGAGGAAGACAGAGATAGTTTAGATGGGGCTTTTGGTAGAGGTAACAATTCGAACGCAGAACTTCGATATCCAGGTATGTCATCAGATTCAATTTATATGCAAAGAATGCTGGACGTTTTAGTGTCAGAAAATCGTCGCAGAGATGATATGTTCATGAAAATGATGGAAGGCTTCAGTCGACCTGCTCAATCCACCAGTTTTCACGTGATGCCTGATCTTTCAAAGACTATTGGTTATTTTGAGGGGGATGGGGATATAGCGAATGCAGAATCGTGGTTGAAAAATATTGAGACGAGTGCACAATTGAATAGGTGGCCGGATTCTTACATTTTGGAAACAGCTAGAGCACACTTGAAGGGTCCAGCAACTTTCTGGTTCAATTCAAAACGCGACTTCATCACTACATGGAATGATTTCAAAGTAGAATTCAAGAAATCCTTTTCTAGAACATTCAGGACATCTGAAAAATGGGAAAAAATGAAAAATAGGCGGCAAAATAGAAACGAAACAGTTTTATCATATTTTTTTGAAAAGGTCGATTTATGCCAAAGCTTGAATTTAGATTTTGATGATATGAAAGATGAAATTTTGACTGGTTTGTACTTCAGAGATATTGCTGCAAATCTCATAACTAAAAAACATTGTGATGCCGATAGCCTTTTGCATGATATTTTATCTATTGAGAAAATGAGGGGTTTGAGGCAGGGTGAAAAATTTTATAATTTCCACTCGAAGGAAAGTCCTACAAAAAGGGATAATTCAGCAGAAGCATCGGGTTATAATTCTCAAAATTTTTTGGTAAACAGAAATGTACAGGGTGTCTCTATCAGAAAATGCTATAAATGCGGAATGACTAACCATTTATCTAATAGTTGTCGTAGACCGAATCCGGTGTGTTTCGGATGTAAACAAGAGGGTCATATATTGAAGGACTGTTTAAACAAACGAGAAACACCTGGTGATTCGAATAAAATAAACATTTTGATTGGTGACGTCGATGGAAAATTTGAAACTCGCGTTACTACCACTGAGAAATTTTATCGTAAGGTGTTGTTGAATGACTCTATATTATTACAAGGTTTTATAGACAATGGTAGTGCAATTTGTACTATAAAAAATTGCGTTGCAAGAGAAAATAATTTAGACATTATCGCTGAGACCCAACCTATATTCGGATACGGTAATGACAACGAACCAGTTGTATACTCGTTGGGAAAGGTTGTTGCTAAATTGACAATAGACAATGTGTGTGCGGAAAATGTTGAACTTTTAGTAGTACCCGATGGCGCACAAAATATAGACTCTTTAATTGGTCGTTCTTTTACTGAACTGAATCATATTGCTTACATACGGAAGGGCGATTCTTTCATGTTCGGATATGCAGAGGAATATCCCTTCAAAAACATTGATATCGAAGCGATAACTGATACAAATTATCAAATTTCACGAAAGATGAAAATACCCGGAAAGTTTCCTCTTGATGTTCATGTTAAACATGGAGACCAAAATAAAATTTTGAGAATATATAATGCTACTGATCGGATAATCGAATTGAATAGTTCTTATAAGCTAAAGGTACCAGAAAGAGAAATTATTGATGGTCAAACCATTCTTGAGGTAAGTAAAACACCGATTTCATTAGACATGATATCTATAGAATCTTCCGCAACAATAGATGAAAAACAAAGTTTGTGTGATTTGCTCAATAATTATAGAGATTGTTTCGCATTTAGCTTAACAGAACTAGGTTGCACTAATGTTATAGAAATGAATATTGTGGATAATAATGTTCCAGTGAGATGTGCGCCATACAAGACTTCCAGACAGGACAGAGAAACAATAGCAGAGCTTGTGAACGATTTGAAACAATGTGGAATTGTTTCTGAAACAACCAGTCCATATGCCTCACCTGTGCTTTTAGTGCGAAAAAAAAATGGCGACCCAAGGTTGGTAATAGATTACAGGAAATTGAATAATCAAACTATGAAAATGAATTATCCAATACCTACTATCGATGAACAGTTTCAGTATTTAGCCGGTAGTTCAATTTTTGCCAGTCTAGATCTGGCCAATGGATATATGCAAGTACCCTTAACCCCGGAAGCTCGTAAGAAAACCGCATTCATTACTTCAGATACCACGGGAGAATTCAATCGAATGATTTTTGGATTATCTAATGCTCCATTTGAATTTGTTAGACTCATGAATGTTGTTTTAGGTCCTTTGAGGAACAAAATTTGCTGCTGTTATTTGGATGATGTCATTATTCCAGCTAGAGAATGGTCTGAACTGATGGAAAGACTGTCGTTGGTGTTGGAAGCTTTTCGACAAGCATCACTAACTCTAAATTTACGTAAATGTGCATTTGGAAAAAAAGAAATCGACTTTCTAGGTTTCACAGTATGTGAGGCTGGTCTCAAGCCCGGAGCAGGAAAGGTAAAAGCCATTCTCGACTTTCCCCAGCCAAAATCTGTTCAAGAGGTACGAAGATTCCTCGGTTTATCTGGATTTTTTAGAAGATTTGTCCCAAACTATTCAGTCATAGCGAAACCATTATCAGATCTTACAAAGAAAGAAAATAAATTCTGTTTTTCGGAAAAATGTGAGGAAGCATTTATCAAATTGAAAACTTTTTTAACGAATAGTTCGGTGTTGAAACTGTTCGACTTTGATGACTACACAGAGTTGCATACTGATGCATGTGCGCAAGGTATAGCCGGTATGTTAATGCAGCGCGATAAATTCAATAGAATGAGACTGGTGTATTGTGTCTCGAAAAAGACTACCCCCGCTGAAAGTATGTACCACTCGTCGCGTTTAGAACTTCTTGCAATTGTGTGGACTGTTGAAAGACTGCGAACTTTTCTCATTGGAATACACTTTACAATCGTGACAGACTGTCAGGCGTTGGTGTTCCTTAATTCTAAAAAAAGTATCAATCCACAAGTAGCAAGATGGTTCAGCGTTTTACAAGAATATGACTACGAAATTGAGCACCGAAATGGATCGGGCTTGGGTCACGTAGATGCATTGAGTCGTGCCCCCGTCGAAAACGCCAATGAAACCGAAGACTATATTTTTGAAAAAAGACTCAGCGTACTAGTAACATTAACTGAAAATGAGCAAATGACTATGATACAAAGACAAGATCTCAAACTCCGAAATTTAATGCATACTATTTCCAAACCATTGTCTCAAAGAACAAAACACGATAAAGACTTAATTGGATCATATAAGTTAGTTAATGGTATTCTCTTTATCACAAAAACGGTAGAAAAAGAGGAAAGGGACTTATATGTTGTACCCAACTCTATGCGCAAAAGTGTAGTGGTGAAAAATCACGACTTGGCAGGACATTTTTCGGTCGATCGTACAGTGTCTAGGATACTGGAACGCTATTGGTTTCACGGTATGAGAAGATATGTCAGGAGACATATTGCAGGTTGTATGCAATGCCTCTTAACGAAGGTACCCGCCGGTAAAACCGCAGGGATGCTTCACCCAATACCTCCACCTAGAAGACCGTTTGCCAGAATTCACATGGATAATGTTGGTCCATTTATCAAGTCTTCTCAAGGATATGCATATATTCTAGTCGTAGTTGATGCATTCACTAGATTTGTCACCCTATACCCAATAAAAACAACCCAATCATGTGTCATCATCAGATGCTTGAAAGACTTTTTTCTGAAGTATGGGAATCCTGATACAATTGTCTGTGATCGAGGAACATGCTTCACTGCAACAATTTTCAAAAAAATGTGTAAAGAAAGGGGAATCAGCCTCGTTTTGAATTCTCCTCGTCATCCCCAGGCTAATGGAATGGTTGAACGCGTGAACAGAACATTGATTCCTGTTATGCAATCAGCATTGGAGGATGATAAATGCTGGGATCGAACATTAAAGAAAGTTCAACTTGACTTGAACACCTCAATTAATAAAACTACAAGAAAAACTCCATTCAAGCTACTGCATGGATATAATCCCGTTTTGGATAATGCCAAATTGAATTCCATAGTGGATCGAAACCACTACGAAGATGTTGAACACCTTCAGGAAAAGGCCAGGGAAGACATAGTTAGACAACAGGAAAAATATAAATCGCATGCTGATACAAGAAAATATGTGGGACATGTCTACGATGTCGGAGAAATAGTAGTGGTGAGGACGGTAGCCCAATCGACTGGCGAAAGTACAAAATTACAACCGAAATATAAAGGTCCGTTCACCATAATTGAAAAGTTGCCATCTGATACATACCGGATAGAGAGGTTAAACTGCGGGGAAGGAAAACCACCTCAAGTCACCACAGCCCATGTCTCTAAATTAAAAGGATATTATAACCAGAACGAAAGCGACGAAGAAGCAGAAACGAATTCATCGTCGGAGTCAGATGACGCAATCGACCAGGGTGTTAATGAAGAAAGAGATGGTCATTACGAAGACAACACGGAGGAAGAAGAAGAGGCGGTTACAGTTGAAAAAGAGCATCCACGACCAAGAAGAAAAATAAGGAAACCCTGCAGATTCGCAGATTTTGTTTGATATTCATTCAACTGTTTGTCAGAATATTGAATTTGATTCGAGTTGTATATTTTTTTTACAGTTATTGTTGATTAATTTGATGAGAGCGAGGACGCTCTTGTCGTCAGGATAGCCGAATGTTAGCTATTTTTATATCAACTGGCCTAGGAACTATTAGAGATGCAGTAGTTAGGGAAACGGGGAATGACATTGAGGGATGGATGTTGGGGAAAGGGATTGAAAGACGTCAATAAAACTTGTCTCGAAGATTGAAATATTGGTGATTTTTGGAAGTAATTGCTGCGTGCAAAAGAATAGCTAACACCTCTGTCAATTATTTCCCATTTTTATAATGTGCCAAATAAAGAGTATTGCTTCTTTATTGTTCAAATTATAGTTACACCTTTAAAAAGGTTCAGAGTAAGTTTTTTGAAACTTGTGTTCATGAATTAAAATTTAAAATTCATCATTGGTAGAACCAAGGTCGAAGGTAAAGAAATTTCCTAGTCTATATCCAGCCCTAGGTATGTTGAGTTGTTGGTCTCGGTCTCCCATCTTGGGAAGTAGTTTTCGTCTATTGAGAGTTAGCTCCTTCTCCAATTTTTTTTTCAGCTGACAGTTCATTACATAATAAACCAAGGCAATATTATCTGCATACAGTTGTAGTCGATGGTGTTCATGTAGATTAGATGAATAATCAATGGACCAAGGAGAAAGCCCAGTCATTCCACTTAGACCTCCTATAACGACATACTGGTTTCTTCCACTCAGATATTCTTAACCGTGATAAAACTTGATCTTTTATATTAACTTTCAATTTTGGATTGAGGTGGCCTTTACTTGATGGAAATCCATAGTTATTACGCTATAAGGTAGACACGATTAAATTTCCACAACATTTATTGTCTTCGCGGCATGTTTCGATACACTGTATCTTTATCAAGCGAATGTATTTAATTAGTGTTTAAATACATTCGCTTGATAAAGATACAGTGTATCGAAACATGTCGCGAAGACAATAAATTTTGTGGAAATTTAATCGTGTCTACCTTATAGCGTAATTAACTTTCAATTGTGAGTTTATATAATATATCTATTCGGCTTTATCTGATTGGTTAGCAAGATAGGCCAGTCCTCAAAAGAGTTATTTCTAGGGA
Source organism: Zygogramma bicolorata (assembly GCA_032362365.1). Lineage (NCBI taxonomy): Eukaryota > Metazoa > Arthropoda > Insecta > Coleoptera > Chrysomelidae > Zygogramma > Zygogramma bicolorata. Next base: position 335,351 of record JAVJAQ010001889.1, on the reverse strand, counting down.
ATAGCAAAAGATGATGAGCCTTACTGGCACTGAAGTTCTTCAACTAAAGATAAAAATGGATCAAATTAGCTTGTTATTATTAGTTGATCGACGTTACAGTTCATTACGAAAATAAATATCTATGAAATTATTGTAGAAACCTCTTGCGCAAGTACAAGAAAGAGTAGATTTACTGACTGAACAGAGGACTGAAAAATTGAACAGAGTTCAGCTGGTTGAAAAGGAACTCGAAAGATTGAAAGAACCCATGCAGGAAGCTGTTGGTTTCTTGAAAGCAGAAAACACCGTGGTGAACAGCAAAAATTTTCTCTACCAGAAAAGCATGTGAGCAAACAGAAATTTTCAATACCTGATTTTGTAACAGTTCAGATATTTTTTGCATATTATTACTGAATAATTTTTTTTCAGATATGATATTGAGATGAAAATGGAGTCCGTGGAGGTATCAAGAAGGGAGGTCTTAGATAAGCAAAAGGAATTCGAGGAAAATATGGAAAAATTAAACCAAGAAAAGCATGAAAAAGAAAATATACTGAAACAAGAATCTGAGTGAGTGAAGTTTCACTTAACTGCGCTTATATTAATAAAACTCGTTGTTTGCTAATGTTTCATCGTAGGAAATACGAAAAGTTGCAGAGCAGAAAAGATGCTATGACAGAGGCTTTCAATAAAGCGAATAATAAGGATATCCAACTACAAGAAGACATGACACAAACCAACAAGACTCGAAAGAAAACAAAGGAACTAATTGTGGAGGAGAAGAAAAAGCTCGAGAAGTTGGAAAAAGTTCCTGAAGAAAGTAAAAATGTATGTTTAGAGAAACAGTAGCTATTCAATGACCTAACCTTCTTTCTTGCCTTGCTTTCTTTTGAAATGTTTATTTTATTCTTGTAGGGGATTGAAGAATGTGAGAGGAAAATAGAAGAAGTTTCTTTGAAAAAGGAGAAATACGAGGAAGAAAAAACAAAATTATTGACAAATTTACGTACAGAAACCAAAGCTCTCCAGGACAAAAAAGAAGAAATACAGAATGATTTGGTGGTTTTGAAAAAGTCGGTGGATGAAACCAAAGCAGCTGTGAGTACTTAACAGCACTGTTTCTTTTTTGTATTCATCTGCAATATTTGTTATTTTCAGTTTGCTCTTGCTGAATCTGAACTGAAAATCTACGTGAGCAGCACAGAAAGCGAAGGAGCAAAGCTGGAGAGCTTGAAGAAGGAATACGAAACTTCGAAGTCGACCATTGAAGAACGTGTCAAGCAAGTAGGTTCGTTGAAGAAGAAAATCCCGGCCACTGAAAAGTCGCTGAAAGAAGCCACTGAAGAACTGAACACCGTCAAGTATCAGGAAGCGCAAGTTATCAACGAGATTCGGAAAAACAGGTCCAATCTCGAAGAAAAAAAGAACTCCATGCAAGCATCTAGATCTCGGGGTAAGGTTTTGGATGGTTTGATGCGGCAGAAAACTGAAGGAAATTGTCCCGGATTGTATGGTCGTCTGGTGAGTCTTCTATAATAATAATGTATTTATTTAATTTTTATTTTAACTGGTTTTCAATCTAGTTACAAGTCTCGATTTATGAATCATTATTATATTCATTGGTCTAAAGTGGAGTATTGAAAAACTCTACGTCAGTTTGATCTTAACAATTATATCATCTAATTCATGTAACAATAACACAAAAAAGTCCAGTGAATGAACAAATGAAATTAAGTTGATCCGAGATTAAAATGATCCGCGAATCATCTCAGACTGAACAACTGTCCCTCAGTGAGTGCCATTTTTCAAATTATGGATTTTTCTTATATCACAACATCCGATTTTCTCTTTGCTGAAAATATTTTTGTTTTATATGGCTGAAGGATTGAAAATTTAAATAAAATTGAAATTTCTAGAACTGAACATCAATGTTTTGTTGATGACAGATGAATTAAATTTCGGCAAAGTTGATTGATAATTTTAGAAATATCCAAAAATGGTTATATAACGATATATTGACCACATATTTTGATAAAAACCAAATTTTTTTTGTATTCAATCAAAATATGTTTCCAAACTCAGGTCCTTTCAAAATTATGAAGAAGTAAAACATCAAAAATAGTTTCGCTTTTCGTAGAATAATCCGATTTTTTTTTTCAAATAATTTGGGTACAACCCTTATTCGCTTCATATTAGGGTGACTTGGGCGCCATTGATAAAAAATATGACGTCGCAATTTCTACCGCCTGCGGCCCATTGGATAACATCGTTGTCGACTCCGTCGATACAGCTCAATGGTGTATAGAATTCCTCAAGAAATACGATCTTGGTAGAGCGACATTTATCGCCTTGGACAAGCAAGAACATTTAAGGGACCAGGCCAACGCTAAAATCAACACGTAAGTCTAATATTTTATAGGCGTCGTTTGTGGATTTGTTCCAAAATTTATGTCCAATTGTAGTAGTAGTAGGTGAAATGAACTCAAATTTATTCTTGTTTTCAATTAATGATATTCAGAATATTTTTTTTTGTGAATGAAAATCATGAATTGGGTTCAATAAACATATTAGTTATGATTTTAATCATATCCTGAAATTTCAATAACATCGGACCGCCACTTTGACCAATACCTCAATTAAATTCCACCACTTTGACATTGATTGAATTTTTTCCTTCCAGAGGGCGATTCGCGTCTCTTGAAATTCCAATTATGCTACTGAATCACAAATGCATGATTGAATATGAAAGTATAATTTGGGTCAATTTTTTTTTATTTATTTTCTATAAGTTATTGAGAAACTGTGGAAGGGAATTATATATGTTCACATCACATCAATTTGATTTTTTATTCTTGGCCTCTAATGAACAAATTCGCATATTTTTATTTTATGAAGTAGTTTGTCAGTTTACATGAGTTTTAAGTAGGTTCCAAATAATGCAATTCATAAATTTACTTTGAATTTTCAAGTTTATCCCACTGCTGGCACCAGAGCTATTCTAATTCTAGAGAATAAAAATAATATTTAGTGTGTGATAATATCAATTGGTATAAATAATTAAAGCACATCCTTCAATCGCAAAACTTCACTTACACGTGACCAAATTCCAGTCCAGAAAACGTTCATCGCCTTTTCGATTTGGTGAAAATTCAAGACGAAAAAGTACGTCCCGCTTTCTACTACGCCCTGCGGGATACTCTTGTAGCCAATGATCTGGATCAGGCCTCGAGAATAGCCTATGGTGCTCAAAGATTCAGAGTCGTCACACTCGAAGGACATCTTATTGAAACAACAGGTGACAATTCAAACAGCAAAACATTAATCATATTTTTATTATCATGACTATTACAAAGGTACAATGAGCGGTGGTGGAAAAACTGTCAGCAGAGGAAGGATGGGACAGAGCGTTAGGGTATCAAATGTCAATCCCAGAGAGCTAGAAAATATGCAGGAAGATATTGAACAGCTGGAAAGTAGTGTAAGAGAGCTGCGCCAGAAGCAGACTTCGTTGGAAAATCAGATCAATACACTAGAGCCTGAACTGAGGCAGATGGTATTCGACTCCAAGAAGTTTTCCATGGAGCTGCAGGTAAGGTATTCCAAAATCGATTGCCTGTAACAATATTTATAAAATCAACTCCACATTGTTTTATTTGTATCATTTCTTTCAAATTCATTCTTACATGAACTTATTCTTATGATAAACGTGTTTGTTTAGTAAAGATATAATTAACCAAAAATAACTTCCAAAATACATTGAAACTCCATAAATTATCAGAATTCACATTAAGTAATTTGTTCGATATCAGGTAATTATCAATTGCTCTTCCTCATTGATATTACTTACATAAAATTTGCACTAAAAACTTATAAAGATAAAGAAAAAAAAAGTATTGACGCCGAATATTGAACACACAACCTTGCTGTTATCTTACCGGATACTCTACCAACCGAGCTAATTTAGTTTTGAATTATCAGAGGTTGTACTTATATCTCCTAAGTCAATTAACATTAATCTGTATTACGATATTTATTGTATTTTCATTTTTTCAAAACAAAATTTAGCTATTTTGCAATTAAAGCTTGAAACTAAGTAAGTGAAGTAATTGTAAATACATGTATGCATGTGTGTGTGAATACATGCTGTAGTAATAGATATACCCTGTGTAGTTACAGTTACTGGAGTTATGTCAAGATGACAGGAATTAATTAATAAAAGAGACTGATACAAGTAATGTTTTATTATCGATATTACTACATGGCGCAGTCGAGGTAGAACATTTATAGATCAGACCACAGTTAAAAATATCAGCTATAGAAGAAATAGTATTGTGATAATGGAACGAGTAGGAAGATTACCAGACCCCATGAAGTTTGAAGGCAATATATGCGAAAGTTGGAAGAGGTTTATTCAAAATTTCGAAATTTTTCTCACTGCTACTGAGAGGGATAGTTCCAATGATAAAGTGAAAATAGCCTTACTATTGAATACGGTTGGACCTGAAGGAGTTGATCTGTATAACACATTCAAGTTTGAGAAAAAAGAAGATAAAGAAGTTTATGCAAAAGTTATCAGGGAATTCGAAAATTATTGCAATCCACGGAAGAATAAAACATATGAGAGATTTGTTTTCAACAAAAGATATCAGGAAGAGGGCGAGTCATTTGACCATTACCTCAATGATTTGAAGAAGCTGGTTGTGTCCTGTGAATACGGTGATCAAGAGGATTCGATAGTCACAGATCGCATTATACTAGGCATTAATGATCAAAGTCTTCAAGAAAAGTTACTTTGTGTTGAAAATATTGAAATGAAAAAGGCTGCTGATATTTGTAGGAATTATGAAATAACCAAACAGCAGGTAAAATCATTGAAAGAGAAAGAAAAAACCGTAGATTTTGTTAGGAAACAAGTGCAACGGAAAAATGTTGTCAATCCGAGTCGAAATGATAATAAAGCAGAGTATAAATGCAGGAAATGTGACAAATCACATAATTATGGGAAATGTCCAGCTTTTGGAAAAAAATGCAATAGATGCGGTAGGATGAATCATTTCAGCAGTGCCTGTTTTGTTAAAAACGTAAATCAGTTGGGTGAAATGGAAGATCAAGAGTGTGAAGAAGAATTTTATATCGATAGCTTGATATGTGTTGGTGAAATCAAAGAAAATTTGAAGGAATGGACCCAAAATGTTAAAATGTTCAACTACGATGTTTGGTGTAAGTTAGATTCTGGGTCAGAAGTGAATATTTTACCGAAAGATATTTTCATGAAGCTATGTAGAGGTCAGAAGAATCTTCAAGGTGGACTGCATAAAACGGCTGTAGTTCTGGAAGCTTTTGGAGGATCGAAGATGAAACCGGAGGGTTTGGTAACAATTGAATGTAACTTGAATGGGAATTTAGTATTCTTAGAATTTCTGATTGTTGATTGCAATGTTAGGCCAATTCTGGGTTTGCCTTCATGTGTTCAATTAGGTTTATTGAAGAGAGTAGATCAGATTTTGAGTCAAAACAAAGACGATTTTATCAAAAATAATTTAGATATATTCACAGGGTTGGGTAAATTTCAAAATGATTGTAGAATAAAGCTTAAGAAAGGCAGTGTTCCTGTATCAAAACCTGCAAGAAGATTGCCTTTGATAATAAAGAGTAAATTGAAAATAAAATTAGACGAATTAGAGAAACAAAAGATAGTTGCGAAAGTTGAAGAAGCATCAGAATGGGTAAACAGTTTAGTAATTTTAGAGAAACCAAATGGTTCTTTACGTCTTTGTCTTGATCCAAGTGAGTTAAATAAGTGTATAGAACGAGAATATTGTGAAATACCTAGCATTGAAGAAATAAGTACTAAATTGTCCGGAAAAAAATGTTTCACTGTCTTAGACTTCAAAGATGGATTTTATCAGATTAGTTTGGATTATGAGTCTAGTAAGCTTTGTACATTTTCTACTCCATTTGGGTGTTATAGATTCACACGTTTACCATTCGGTTTGAATTTGGCACCAGAGTTATTTCAAAGACTTAATTCCAAAAATTTTGGAGATATTCCAAATGTTATAATTTATTTTGATGATCTGCTGATTGCCGCTTCAAATGAACAGGAACATGATGCTATTTTGAAAAAAGTGATTCAAAGGGCTAGAGAACTCAATGTGAAATTCAATAAAGAAAAAATTCAGTTTAGACAAAATGAGGTTAGGTATTTAGGACATATTTTTTGTGCTGATGGTATGAAAGTTGATGATAAAAAATTGATTGCAATAAAAGAAATAAAACCACCCAAAAATAAAAAAGAGTTACAAAAACTTCTTGGGTTCGTTAATTATGTACGCAAGTTTATTCCAAATTTAGCTGAACTTACAAGTTCCATGACACAATTATTGAAAAAGGATAGCGTATTTGAGTGGTTGGATGTTCATAACAAAGCTTTAGAAAACATCAAAAAAGAGATTATCAACTCAAAAATTTTAATGAATTTCGATTCAAATGAGGAAATAATTATTCATACGGATGCATCTATGAATGGTCTGGGTTGTTGTTTGATGCAAAAAGGAAAGCCAGTGGCTTATGCATCTAGGGGTTTGACAGAAACAGAAAAAAGATATTCCATAATTGAAAAGGAAATGTTAGGAATAGTTTACTCAATGAAACGTTTTCATCACTTTGTTTACGGTCGCCCTGTAAAGATAATAACTGATCATAAACCAAATATTGGCGTTATTAATAAACAGATTTGTCAAATTGATTCTTCAAGATTGCAAAGACTTAGAATGAAACTTTTAAAATATGATATATCAATTCAGTACCTTCCTGGTAAATTTCTGCACGTTGCAGATTTTTTGTCAAGGAATTATAGTAGTGAATTTGTTGAAGATGATCAAGACTTGAGAGAAGTTGTTCATACAGTTGAAAAATATTTGAGAATGAGTGAGAATAAAAAGGTAGAATTCAGGAAACACACAGTATCTGATCCAATTTTGCAGAAAGTGATAGAGTTTTGCAGAAGTGGTTGGAATAAAGACTTGTGCATAGAAGGTGATTTGAAAATATATCATCAATTGAAAGAGGACATTCATGTCATTGAGGGATTGGTATTTTATAAAGATGCGGTAGTGGTCCCTTTCAAGTTGAGACAATCAATGTTGAAAGTATTACATGAAGGTCACTTTGGAGTCAACAGAACTAGAGATAGGGCTAAAAGTGTATTATTCTGGCCAGGTATGTCTAGGGATATTGAGAAGATGGTTAGTAGTTGCTCCACTTGTGAATGTTTCAGGAACAATAATATAAAAGAGCCTCTCATTGAGCATGAAATACCTGACTTACCATTCCAGAAAATTGCCACAGATATTTTACAATTTGGGAATAATAATTACATTGTTATTATAGATTATTTGACCAAATGGTTAGATGTTATTCCTCTACCAAGTACACAGAGTAGTGATGTCATTTCAGCACTGAAATGTAGTTTTTCGGCATATGGTGTTCCCGATGTTGTTATTTCAGACAACATGCCCTATTCATCCATGGAGTGCAAAAAATTTGCAGATGAATGGGGATTTCAATTCAAAACAAGTAGTCCTAGATATCCTAGGTCTAATGGCATGGCAGAGCGTGCTGTACAGGTTGCAAAAAATATGCTGAGAAAATCGAATGAATTAACATCTGCTCTGATGGAATACAGAAATACACCAATAACAGGTTTGAAAAAGTCTCCAGCAGAGCTCCTCTTTGGTAGAAGACTAAAAACAAAAATTCCTATCGTTGAAAAGATGAACCAGAACATTACTGACTTCAAAGTTGCTCTGGAGTCTAAGAGAAAATTAAGTAAATTTTACTATGACCAACGAACTCGGGAAAGGTGTAGTTTTGAAGTTGGTGAATCTGTTCTGTATAGAAATGGCAATCAGTGGCATCATGCAATTATAACGGCAAAGCATTCATCTCCAAGATCTTACTACATCAAAACTGATCAAGGTAGTGTTTTGAGGAGAAATACTTTTGATTTGAGAAAAACTAAAAATGTAACTCGAGACAATTCTGATTATTTTCAACTGACAACAGCTGTGGATTATCAAAGTTCAGGTTCAAATATTGAAAATGACTTGTCCCATAACAATAATAACCCAAATGTTGTAGATGAGGAAGCTGATGAAAATAATAGTACTGGGAGAGTGTGTAAAAGGGTAGTAAAACGTCCTAGAAAGTTTGATGATTTCCATCTGTATTGAATCATTCACAATAGGTTGAATGATTGATTTGTATTACTATATATAAGAAATTGTGTTTATGTTTTAGTTTGTTGAGAGAGGAAGGTGTAGTAATAGATATACCCTGTGTAGTTACAGTTACTGGAGTTATGTCAAGATGACAGGAATTAATTAATAAAAGAGACTGATACAAGTAATGTTTTATTATCGATATTACTACACATGCCCTTCTTATAGAAACAATATTCGGGGGTTATATCCCGAGTGCACCAAGTTTAATCGGTTAAAATGTGTGCTGCACTTCCATGATTCTCGAAATTTTGCTTAGCAAATGACTTGAGTGTATGATAATTTGATAAATTTATTATTTTAAATTATTATACACGAAAGCATTTGCTTGAAAGCAAAATTTTGAAAATCATGGAAATGCACGCATTTTGGTCGATTGAACTTGGTGAAGGAGGGATATATGTTTAGATTATTTCCAGAAAACATGTAAACTCAGGAAACATCAAAATCGAACACAGGAACAATATAGTACCAGAGATAGTACCTGAAAAGTAATCCAAACGCCCGGTTTATTTCGAACATTTTAATCGGTTAAAAGGTCTAGTGCATTCAATCGCTGTAAAACTCTGTAAAAGCAGTCTAGCCTTCAACTGTTCCATCGTTTATTCGCATTGAGGGAAATAATCAAACATAGACCGTCACAAATAACACGTAAGATTAGTCAGGCAACACTATAGATATATACGATCTGATATTTACATATTGTTCAATAAAATGTGTGTTCTTAAGGTAAATAGTGTACATTATGAGGAAAATGACATTGGTTACACGAATTTGTTTGTAGCACGAGGAGTAAGCCTAGTGCGAAAATCCCACGAGTGTGGAAAATCCATTTCGCACACAGCTCGACAATTTTCACTTATAATATCGCAAAAACTTAAATTATTTCCGGAAATAATCTAGAAGGCACAAACATTTTGAAAATTATAATTTAAAAAAAAATCCTATGTATATCTACCATAATTCGTTAAATAAAAACAATTACCAACTTTAGTTTCACCAAATGCTAAAACTCAGATGGGCACTAGTTCTGTCTATTGCCATTTCATAATTTTAGGTCACTGAAGTTGGTATAAATGTATATAATTCACAGATATATCTACATTATTTGTGGATTGTAGATCATATCTTTATTTTTTGAATATCGTGGCGCATCGAAAAAATTTATGGAATTTTTTTTAATTGCCGTGGTAACTAGTCAAAATGGAGGCATCTTATTGAAAAGTAGAGGTATGAAATCTTCACCTGAATTACATTACATCTGAGTTCCACAGAGTGCACATGTCATGGAAAGGTACGGATAACTATGGTGTCCAGATCCTGCCAACGTCCATTACACTCCATGAGGAAGGAAAATTCATTTAAAAAGCTAAATATTATTCTAATGACTTTCTTCTTATTTTGTACAGGAATATTTAGATAATAACTTTAATGGGCTATGAATGTCCCGAATCTTATTTCAACAGTTTGAATATATTAGTGACTAAAATGTTCATAGGTAGTATTTTGGTATACAGTTTTTTTGTCATTTGTAAAAACACTGTGTAGTCTTTTGATTGCATGTTGTTTACAATGTTCCTTGCTGTGTGGTGGAAAACATGGAAATATGTTGCAGAAAACTGGTTGGCAACAATTGAAATAAAACAATGAAATATGATTAATGGAGATGTATTATACGGTGAAAAAGTCAAATATGTAACTCTCAAACTTCAGAAATGAATGATCAGAAGTTTATCAAAAAGCAATAATAAGGATAATACTCATCAAATAATTGGGACAAAAATTAAATCAAATAAGGCACTCAAACCCAAAGAAAAAAACTCAAATGGAGAATAAAAATTAAAAAGTCAATTGATCATTAAATTCATTTTGGAAAAAAATTAAATCATCAATTCTACTATTATGAAAAAGTGAAATTTCTGACTTTGTTTGTAGGGGGTAATCGTCGGAAATACTGATCCGATCAAGACAATTGTTTCGCTAACAGTAAGTTACACTTTTTAGGAGTGATGTAGGCTATATTTTATTCATGATTTATCGAAGAATTCAGTTAAAAATAATAATATATGTAAATCATGTCGGAGAAAAGCGGGCGAGATGTGATGCTTTACCGGTGTGCTCTGACTAAACGGTTCCGGTCGACTTCTACGCGGACAACAGCTAGTTGAATATAAAATGGTGGAATCAAACAAAATTAAAAATAGGAACAAATTTTGAAACCAAGTTTCAAGTTGTTGACGTTGTAAGTACGAACCAATACCACTCGTGTGTAATAATACCAATAATGACTCATTATCTTTCGGATATGAATATAAATTCGAGATTTGCCCTGTTACTGCATTTTTCGATTGAAGGAGTTGCAACAACGCATGCCTCAACTCGAGAAACAAGTGAAGGCGCAAGAAGCCAAATCCAAGGCTGTCAAAGCGGATCCCGCGGAAGTGAAAAGGCTTACAAAGATCGTCGACCAGAAGAGGGCGCTATACGAAAAGGCGGCCGAAACCGCTGACGAACTTCAAGTGCAGGTCGACAAAATATCGCAAGAAATCAACGAAAAGACCAGCGGCAAAATGAAGGCAATCGACAAAAATATCATGGAAGCCACCAAAACAATAGACAAGTGCAAAGCTGAGATCACGAGGTTACGCGTTGCTATAACGACAGCTGAAAGGTGAGAAGTAGATTGATGATATAATATTAACGATGACGTTGCGAAATTAATATAATGCGTTTTTTTTAATCAAAGAGAGCCGGTCTATCGTCATGTAATATCAGATGTCAACTGTTCTTATGAAGTAAAGTGTTTTGGTGCTCGGATTTACTATCGGTAATATACTCCTGTCTATGACGGTGAAAAAAGTGTAAACTGTGTATTTATCCCATACAGCACCGATTCGTATGAAAATTTGGATATAGGTTCTACTTACCCTCTATTTCAAAATCTACCCTGTGCCGAGGGTTGCTTTCTCCCTGGGGGTGGATGTCACCCCTTCTTGGGGATGAAAAAATTTTTATTGGAAATAAGTTCGGAAATCAATAGATTGACTAATTCTAAGCACTTTTTGTTCAATGAAGTTTTTTCTGAAATGCAATACTTTTCGACTTAATCACGAGTGAAATTGTCGGTTTTCAGTCAAAAAAAACACGTTTTCAGATCCTTTTTCGCGAATAACTGGAAAATAATCCATCTAATCGAAAAACCTGCAGAGAGCAAAATTATAGCTTTTGAAAAAACAGAGGCGATTTTCTATTTGTGATGTATGCAAACCCACTACAAACTGAATAATTGCTTGTTGAAAGTTGATTGGTATTTTCAAATGACAAAATGTAAAGTTTCCACGTACAATAACCAAAAACCAATGCATTTTCGGGAAAAACTAATTGGATCTTTTCTGAAGTCCTTTAAAAATCCTTCAATTTTTGTTATTCATAAAAGTTTCTAGCATTAAAACTGACCGAGGTATGAAGTTAATAATGTTGAATCCTATTTTTTCGTTGAAAAAAAAATTGTGAATAACTCATCTTCTCTTCTCCCCCCTTTGAAAAAATCGTTGTTACTCCATAATTCACTTCATTCATGTTCCTTCAATGAGTTCTGAGTTTTTCATCAATTCAAGGTACGTAGTTTCGGAAAAAATTGAGATTGAAGAGAAAAAATCATATACGCGATTCAGCGAAAAATTACCATTTCTTCGAAATAACTCGAAAAGTATTGATCACATGCAAAATTTTCTAGAGTACAAAATTGAAGGCTATTCTTCTCTGAAAATTTCGGTGTTTCATTTTTTTCTGCAAGATGAAAATAGAGTAAGAAATGGCCAATTAAATATTGTGAGGGTTCGCGCAAAGTACCTTTTTTGAGCCGCTTCAGCATGAACCTTTTCAAAAATATAACCTGAAGCAAAAAATAATGTGAATGAGCTCATAGCTCTTGAAAAAATGTACAAAATACTTTTTTGGTGGATTTGATTGCTTGAAGACTAAGCGAGTTATGGGAAAATACCAAAAACATGGAAAAAATACGATTCAAAATTATTTCCTTCATACCTCGGTCAGTTTTGATGCTAAAAACTTTAATAAATAACAAAAATTAAGGATTTTCGAAGGACTTCAAAAAAGGTTCAATTAGTTTTTTCCTCAAAATGCATTGGTTTTTGATTATTGTACGTAGAAACTTTCCATTTTGGCGTTTGAAAATACCAATCAACTTTCAACAAGCAATTATTCAGTTTGTAGTGGGTTTGCATACATCACAAATAAACAGTCGCCTTTGTTTCTTCAAAAGCTATAATTTTGCTCTCTACAGGTTTTTTGATTAGATGCATTATTTTCCAGTTATTCGCGAAAAAGGATCTGAAAACGTATTTTTTTGACTGAAAACCGACAATTTCACTCGCGAATAAGTCGAAAAGTATTGCTCTTCAGAAAAAACTTCATTGGACAAAAAGTGCTAAGAATGAGCCAATCTATTGATTTCCGCACTTATTTTCAATAAAAAATTTTTCACCCCCAAGAAGGGGTGGCATCCACCCCCAGGGAGAAAGCAACCCTCGACAAAGGGTAGATTTTGAAAAAGAGGGTATGTAGATCCTGAATCTAAATTTCCATGCGAATCGGTGCTGTATGGGATAAATACACGGAAAAATGGTCATAGACTGGACTAATAATCTCTCATGGGAATACCATGTAAGATCGATCGCTAAAAGTGCTTTCCAGAAGCTTAGATTTATATTTCGTGCGAAAAAATATTTTACTTCTCTTCGGCTTCTGATGATCTACAAGGTACAGATAACATATAGTTCTCATGACTCAGCAGAACTTCCATTGGAACGTTTTGTGAACAAGTTAATGTTTGTTTGTATCTCCTGTCCTTTGATTTACGCCGTATTTTTTGAACATTAGCAATTTAGTTTCAAAATTTTTACCGAAGAAATATTACCATTGAATAATGAAAAAGAAATAAATATTCGCAAGGTGAATACCAATAATTTTTGTATTCCGAGAAGGCATTGCAATGATCAAGTTAGTGGTTAAAATTTTTTCACATTAAGCATGATTTCAATAAATGCGTTGGACATTACTCATAAATCCTGGTGGTTCACGAGGATTGCTACAAATAAGCTATGCTAGGAATAGTAAGCGGCTTTTTTACTCTGAAGGTGAATAAAATGCCCTCTACGGGCGAGATGTGATGCTTTACCGGCGTGCGCTGACTGAACGGTTCGGTTCCATATTATTATATGGAAGTGATTAACAAATTCGATTTCAGAAATGCCAAGAAGTCCGAACAAAAGATCAAAACGATGGAACAAGACGTTGTGGACATGGAAGACAAGCTGCGCCGCATGAAGAGCGAAAGGGCGGAAATCGAGGAAGATGCGGCGAAGCTTCTGAAGTGCGTCGAAGAAATTACCGAGCTGATGACCGAAGGAGAGGAAGCTTATTCGTCTATCAAGAAGGAAGTCGCTGATCTGACGAAGCGAGTGAACGAACTGAAATCGGAAAAGGTGGACGTAGATCAAAAAGTGAAGACGCTTAACGGCAAGGTGAACGATTATAAGGGGGCCATACATCAATTGGAAGTGAAGGTAAACGTCTGAGCAAGATATTGATAGTGTGTGTCTCGATCTTGATAACTTTACCCACATGATACGTTTGTTAGGAAAGAGTTTTGTGAAAATATAAATGAAGTGGAAATATGATTTTTCGTTAGCGTACTGTTTTCTGGATCAAAATGAAATAAGTTCATTTGTAAAGCTCATGTAAAATAAAAACTGTTACACGTCATCACAGGCATGGCTGAATTCTGGGCTACACTGTAGCTAAAATTCCATAAATTGAATCAGGAATCCCGCAAAATTCTGTTTTATGTATATATCTAAGAGAATATTACCTATTATTGAACAACCACCCATTTTCAACAGTTTTAAAATATCAAGTAAAAAACATTTATGGGATCAATCATTGATCCAACCCTGTCGTATTCAAAATCTGATAAAATTTCCCCAATCATTGATATATTTTATAGATTTGGAGCTTTTCTATCAATAAAATCTTTGAAAATTATTTATTCCAGCTTAATTTATTCGAAATTACAGTATTTGATATCTGTTTCGGTAGTGTCCCCGAAATGTTCGCCAAAACCACAATAATGACTAGCAAACTTGTACCTAACTACTATTTTGATAAATCTATTTGCGTAATATTAATAAGCTTCCAAATCATTTGAGTCTTTGTATGGAAATTTTCGGGAGTAATTACACAAGTGCTTCAAAATTACCGATAATTTTTCATGAAAGCAAGTTGTTTAAAAAGTGCATGAGTTTATTTTCATATTTTGTCAAAATATGAAAATAGCCGAATGCAGTTTTTTTACTGACAACATGCTTGAATGGAAAATTATCAAGTTTATTTTGATGCACGAGTGTAATTCGGTGGAATATTTCCGGAGTTAAAACAACGACGTTTAAAATTCAGTATTTATCCCTGTCAAGATGACAAATGTACATTTTAACAATCGTTACTATAGATACACGGACCTAGCGGGTATTTTTCGATACCTACCGGGTATTTTCCAGCCCGAAAATGTCACGCCGGGTATTTATCGCTGTAATTGATCGAAAATGTCCCGCTTGCTTCTTATGGGATTTTCAACATACGATGGAAATATTCTATGTTATTTCCATAGACATTACAACTAATGGACTGGCCTTTATGACTTTCCCATGTAACACGATGCGGAATACAATAGAATGAAAGGATATGCAAATTGAACTGATATTGTGCGGGACAGAATGATAATTTTGTCCTTGAATTACTCTATCCTTCTTAACCTCTCTTTATCTGCTACACTGAGGAAGGAATTCGCTTTTAGAGGTTATACATTAATCCATGATTGAAAAAAGAGCCTTCGCCTAACAAACTATAACTTCTATATATTGGGACTAACCTCTTCTCGTCATTTTGTGGGTGGAAATATGAACAAAATACTACTTGTCTTTAAGTTCAATATTAACATTTATTCATCCCAAGAAATGTTCTTTTTTCTCTTTTAGATATCACGTTTAGAACTCCAAGACGTTCTCGATGATAGCAACAATGTGCTCAAGAAATATACCAGAGAAGAATTGGAAGAAATGGATGCTGAAAGCATCACTAGAGAAATGGAGGCTGCAGAGAATCATATCAAGATAGCCAAACCTAACCTCAGTGCAATCGAGGTAAGAAATATAAAATGAATCAATGACTTTTCCCAACAAATATTCATATATCCAGTCGGTAATTTCCAGAAACAAGACAATAACATGTTATAACGTCGTCTGGGTGAATCGAATCACAATATGAAGGACTGAATAGGTTTACAGAAAAACAGAATTGAATGAACATCAAAATTACATCAATTTGTGCACCTGATTATAATTCAACTTTCAGACCTTTTCATCATTTGGAATATTGTGCCGATTGCACCGACTTTTTGTTCTTGGAGTATTGAGCTAATAGGCCATTAATGGTCAGTTAACGCACTGCAGCGATTGCACCATAGTTCAAGATTAAACACCCATTAATAAACCCTCGCCTAATTGAAGATTCCGTTCGTTAATGGTCTCATAACAAAAAGTCGGTGCAATCGTCTGTAAGTGAACAATTCGTCACCCTGAAAGTAGGTTAGAAATAAGCATATCTCCGATTCATTGTGAATTAGTATATTACACACCGAGGTGGGAAGTGATTCATTCCTGTCGTAGGATCAGTTAGTTAACCGAGACGCAATGCGTCGAGTTTAGTAGCTATGATCTCGAGACAGGAAATAAACTCCCTACCGAGGTTTGAATACTATTTCATTACATTCATTTCATTCATACAACCATCATATTTCTATCAAAATTAATAAATCTCTGTTTCGTTCTGAACAAATGTAAAATGTTACATTTAACAACAAATTACCAAGATCGCGGTTTTATGACTTTGGATCATCTAATTGATTATGAGAAATCTAAGTATATATATATATATATATATATATATATATATATATATATATATATATATATATATATATATATATATATATAAATTAACAAAAAATCTTCAGAAATGTAATATAAAACTGTCAAAAAATTATGATTTACGTGGCCACGATACCAGAATATCAAATAACTTCAATTTAAGTATGATTCATTCCAATAAAGGAAAAAATAACACCATTTCATCAGCATTAATAAATTTCAATAAACAACCAAAAAAAAATAAAAACACCCAAATCCATTCACATTTTTCAAAAGAAGTTAAAAAATATTTGCTTGCATAATGATGTTCACCAAATTATCAAATGAATATATATATATATATATATATATGTATATATATATATATATATATATATATATATATATATATATATATATGTATATATATATATATATATATATATATATATATATATATTTATTTATTTATTTATAGTACATAATTTTATGATGTCTTTTCTTGACTTCCGCATACCGGAACCCTGTTCTGTCTGGAAGCTGTATATTGAATAAATAAATAAAATATATTGTTGACAAAATAGTTGAGGCTTTCGCGGCCGAGGTTTTCAGTATCACTACTTTTATTCGGGTTTGAAGGCCGTCGTTTCTGGAATTTCTTCCTGACGTTTCGCTGGCTCGAGTGGCTAGCTTCTTCAGAGGTTCATTCATCTTGGAATTCACTCCGATGACTGGAGATTGTTTCTTCGCAAGTTGTATTTATGCCGATTCAGGTAGTTTGCGGTGCTAATTATTCCATTCGGATTCGGGGAATTGTCATTAATATTGATTACCTTGTTTACTTCATGTGGGTTCGGAGAATAATCATCATTATTATCTGAAGAACTACCTGCAGTTATTATCGATTTTCTTAAAATGGGATTCCATATTCGGTTGAGGTTGACAGTTTCTTCTTTTCTGTTGAAATTATCCGTGTGTTTGTGGATTTCTATTGCCTCCCGTACCAGTCGGCTATGGTATCCCTGGTTGGGTGCAATCAGTTTTGCATTTTCAAACAGAATCCTGTGGTTTCCCTCACTAAGTGCGTGTTCCGCCACAGCCGACTTGTCAATTTGCCCTAGTCTGCAGTTTCTCTCATGTTCCTTTAGCCTAGTTCCCATGGATCTTTTGGTGGTACCGATGTATACCTTCCCACAGGTGCACGGTATGCGATAAACCCCTGCTGCAGACAGTGGATCTCTTTTGTCTTTAGCCGATCTGAGGCTCTGTTGAATCTTCTTTGTGGGTTTAAATACAGTTTTTATGTTGTATTTACTCAGGAGTTTTCCAATTTTGTCTGTGACCCTCGGGATGTATGGCAAATATGCATGTGCAACTATCTGAACGTCCTCCTTGTTTCGAACAGTGGAATTCTTCAGTTTCATGGCCCTGTTGATCTCAGGTACACTGTATCCATTCGACCTCAAGGTCACTTGAAGATGTTCCAGTTCTTCCCCCAGATGTTCCGGTTCGCATATTCTTCGAGCACGTTCCGTTAGAGTAGAAATGACTCCTCTCTTTTGGCTGGGATGGTGATTCGATAGCGCGTGCAGGTACCTATCCGTGTGTGTGGGTTTTCGGTACACTTTGTGGGTTAGTCTAGCCCCACATCGTTCGATCAGAACATCCAGGAATGCTATTCGTTGGTCCTGTTCAGTCTCCATGGTGAACTTAATATTGGGGTGTTGAGCGTTCAAGTGGTCGAGAAAGAGTTTTAGAGCGTCCCTACCATGTTTCCAGATGACGAATGTGTCATCCACGTAGCGTAGCCACAAGGTCGGCTTCAATTCGAAGGCGTCGATTGCTTTCTCCTCAGACAGAGCACCAACGTGTAATGTCACAACTTTTTTAAATAGAGTGGAGATTCTTTTGTCGAGCCTTCCAGTCAATTCACAGCTTATTGTAGCCGGAGATCTCAACATAAATTATAACGACAAAAATTCTGCATCTACTCAGGCACTCAACACCTTGCTTTTATCATATGACTTGAAAATGATGGTTAAAGAACCAACACGAATCTCACAACATTCATCCACTACTATAGACTATATTTGCACAAACATGGATGAGGAAAATTTGACTTGCAATGTTATCCCAGCAGGACTATCAGACCATGAAGGGGTAATTTTGGCATTTCCTATTAAAAGTAATAACTCAAAGAAAATATTTAAGTATGGGAGAATATACAGCTCCAAAAATTTCAACAAATTTAAACAAAAATCCGATCAGATTGCATGGGAAAAAATTTTATCTACAAGCGATTCTATAGGCGCCTTTCAAAATTTATTAACAGGAGTTTTTGAGGAATGTTTTCCCAAACGGAAATTAAAAATAAAAAATAAAAAATCGTGGATTACACAAGGCATAAAAATATCTGCTAACAACTTGAGATCACTACACTCAATACGGAAATATTATTCTGATGAATTTCTAATAGCATATTTCAACAAATATAGACAAATTTACAGACGTGTAATTAAACATGCAAAAGAAATTCACTACAAGAATAGAATAAACAATGCTGGGAATAAAGTCAAAGAAAACTGGGCCATAGTAAATAGCATAAGAGGTAAAGCAAATTCAATTCCTGAAAAAGTCGATTTAGATCCGGAAACGCTAAATAACTTTTACTGCACAATTGCACAAAAACTAACTTCATCCCTCGCACCTACTTCGAATCCAATCGATTATCTAAGTAATGTAAATATTTCCAACAACTTTCATATCGAGGATACTCATTTATTGGAGCTCAAAGAAATCTTGCGAGAAATAAAAAACATAAATGCAACGGGCGTGGACGAAATTTCAGTAAAAATTTTGAATAACCTTCCCGATTCCGCTTTGAATGCACTAGTGATGGCTATAAACAAATCCTTTGCCCTTGGAAAATTTCCTCCGAGCCTGAAAACAGCTCTTGTTATTCCTCTATTCAAAGGAGGTGACTCAGAAGATCCAAATAACTTTAGACCAATTTTCATGCTCTCAACACTCTCAAAAATTATAGAAAAGGTGGTAAAAAAAAGAGTATTAGCTTTTCTTTATGATAATAATATATTAACCAACTGTCAGTTTGGCTTTCAGAAGGCAAAGGGCACAAATGATGCAATATTTTCCTTTCTGGAGCATGTCTACACCTATCTCAACAATGGGGAAGTAGCAGCTGCAGTATTCTGTGACTTTTCCAAAGCATTTGATTGTGTAAATCATGAACTTCTTATGCAAAAGCTGGAATGCTATGGCTTTAGAGGAGTGTGTAATGACTGGTTCAGGTCTTACATAAGTGATAGAAAACAGTTGGTGAGATCGAACGAGAAACTATCACACACTAAGGATATCTTATGGGGCGTTCCACAAGGATCAGTTCTGGGCCCAATTCTTTTTCTCATATATTTAAATGACCTAGTTAGTCTCTCAATTCAAGGAGGTTTCACGATATTTGCCGATGATACTACGCTCCTTTGGCATGGAAAAAATTCTTCCCATATAGAAGAAACAATTTCGAGTGATTTGGAAGCTGTAAAAAAATGGTGTGACGCAAACTACTTGTGTTTTAACATAAAAAAAACAAACTTACTCACTTTCAGCTCTAATATCGACACATTACACTTGAATGGACATATTCTTGAGAATAAAAACCAAGCCAAATTCCTAGGAATCGTCATGGACAACAAATTAAAATTTGACCAACATATATCAGCTTTAATAAAGAAATTGGCATCAGGATGTTATGCACTTCGCATAGTATCAAATGAACTGAGTTCATCCACAACAAGGATGGTATATCATTCACTGATTGAGTCCCACTTGAGATATGGTGTTGCTTTCTGGGGGTTTTGCAGTCAGCAACTTTTTCACTCAGTGTTCGTTTTGCAAAAGCGAGCGGTTAGATTCTTATGTAAGGTGGGAGTGCGTGAGTCATGCCGTTCATTATTTGTGAGAGAAAAAATTCTCACTCTTTCCTGTATTTTCATTCTGGAAACTGTTTGTCTTATACACAAAAAACAAAATATAGCTGTAACTCAGGAACAGGCAAATTACAAAACTCGGCAAGTAACAGAAAACAAACTACATCTCCCTGTTCCAAAAACAAGTCAGACGAAGTACTCTGTAATTTATGAGAGTAAAAAGCTCTATAACCATATACCCTTTGAAATTAGGAAGGAGAAGAGCTATAGAAGGTTCAGAACTCTTGTTAAAGAAGCTCTTATAACAAAAGCGTACTACAACCTTGAGGAATATTACAATGGAACTTTGCTATGAATAAGTTTTGTTTTTTTCATGTTTATATTGACACCTATAGGTTAAAATTCATTTTAAACTGTAGAAGGTATATTATATTTTAATTCCATGACATGTGAAACCATGTTCAGGATGTGTGGCCTTGTTTTTTTTACAATTTTTTTTTTCTCTTCTCGTAAGGACTATACAAAACTGTTCTTCAACAAACTGTCAAACATATATTTTCAATCTTATTTTATATTGTTATATTTTATCTACTTGACATGTGAACTCCTTTTATGCAAATTGTGTTTGTGAATATTTGTGCTTTTACATTTTTATCTCATCATATTTTTAAGTACTATTTACAACTATATTTTTTTCAACAAGCTTTGTCAACAAGGAATTATTTTTCTTAGACAATAAAGTATATCTCTCTCTCTCTCTCTCTCTCTCTCTCAAACCGTTCCATGAAGAAGTTGGCTACTACTGGGCTAAGTGGACTTCCCATTGCCACGCCATCCAATTGCTCATAGAAGTTTCCCCTCCATTGAAAGTAACTCCCCGTGAGACATGCTCGATCGAAAAAGTCCAACGATATCATTAGGGAACAAGTAGGCTAACTCCTTCAGGGAGTCTTCCAGTGGGACGTTGGTAAACAAGGACACAACATCGAAGCTGACCATAATATCTGTCGGTTCCAAAGTTAAGCCTCTAATTTTACCCACGAAGTCTGTCGAATCCTTGACGTAGGAGTTTGTTCTTCCTACAATAGTCCAATACCAATAGTCAGTGCCCCAGGCTCACCTACATATCACTTGACAAAACATCTGGCCTCGCTCCTACAGCCTCATGTAGGAAGAACAAACTCCTACGTCAAGGATTCGACAGACTTCGTGGGTAAAATTAGAGGCTTAACTTTGGAACCGACAGATATTATGGTCAGCTTCGATGTTGTGTCCTTGTTTACCAACGTCCCACTGGAAGACTCCCTGAAGGAGTTAGCCTACTTGTTCCCTAATGATATCGTTGGACTTTTTCGAGCATGTCTCACGGGGAGTTACTTTCAATGGAGGGGAAACTTCTATGAGCAATTGGATGGCGTGGCAATGGGAAGTCCACTTAGCCCAGTAGTAGCCAACTTCTTCATGGAACGGTTTGAGGAGAAAGCAATCGACGCCTTCGAATTGAAGCCGACCTTGTGGCTACGCTACGTGGATGACACATTCGTCATCTGGAAACATGGTAGGGACGCTCTAAAACTCTTTCTCGACCACTTGAACGCTCAACACCCCAATATTAAGTTCACCATGGAGACTGAACAGGACCAACGAATAGCATTCCTGGATGTTCTGATCGAACGATGTGGGGCTAGACTAACCCACAAAGTGTACCGAAAACCCACACACACGGATAGGTACCTGCACGCGCTATCGAATCACCATCCCAGCCAAAAGAGAGGAGTCATTTCTACTCTAACGGAACGTGCTCGAAGAATATGCGAACCGGAACATCTGGGGGAAGAACTGGAACATCTTCAAGTGACCTTGAGGTCGAATGGATACAGTGTACCTGAGATCAACAGGGCCATGAAACTGAAGAATTCCACTGTTCGAAACAAGGAGGACGTTCAGATAGTTGCACATGCATATTTGCCATACATCCCGAGGGTCACAGACAAAATTGGAAAACTCCTGAGTAAATACAACATAAAAACTGTATTTAAACCCACAAAGAAGATTCAACAGAGCCTCAGATCGGCTAAAGACAAAAGAGATCCACTGTCTGCAGCAGGGGTTTATCGCATACCGTGCACCTGTGGGAAGGTATACATCGGTACCACCAAAAGATCCATGGGAACTAGGCTAAAGGAACATGAGAGAAACTGCAGACTAGGGCAAATTGACAAGTCGGCTGTGGCGGAACACGCACTTAGTGAGGGAAACCACAGGATTCTGTTTGAAAATGCAAAACTGATTGCACCCAACCAGGGATACCATAGCCGACTGGTACGGGAGGCAATAGAAATCCACAAACACACGGATAATTTCAACAGAAAAGAAGAAGCTGCCAACCTCAACCGAATATGGAATCCCATTTTAAGAAAATCGGTAATAACTGCAGGTAGTTCTTCAGATAATAATGATGATTATTCTCCGAACCCGCATGAGGTAAACAAGGTAATCAATATTAATGACAATTCCCCGAATCCGAATGGAATAATTAGCACCGCAAACTACCTGAATCGGCATAAATACAACTTGCGAAGAAACAATCTCCAGTCATCGGAGTGAATTCCAAGATGAATGAACCTCTGAAGAAGCTAGCCACTCGAGCCAGCGAAACGTCAGGAAGAAATTCCAAAAAACGACGGCCTTCAAACCCGAATAAAAGTAGTGATACTGAAAATATATTGTTACCGTGACTACAGGGTATACAATTGTCACCAATATAAATATATGTCAGATAAAGTCAATAAATGACAGATAAAGTCTAGAATAGATGAAATGAGGGCGGTAAGTAGAGGTGTTTAATGTGACACTTCCCAACCTTCAATGACGTTAGTAATGACAGCATTACATATATGGTTGTAAATAAAATTATTTTTTACCATAAAGTTCCAAATTTACCGATTAGAACTGGAATAGAACTGCTCTCCTGACAGACTCTTGAACTATTTTGCCAGGAATATCGCAAGCAACAAGCAGTCTACGTCGAGCGTTCCAAGGAATTGGAAGAGATCTCCAACAAAAGATCGCAGATGCGTGCGTTGCACGACTCGTTGCGGCTGCAGCGCAAAGAGGAGTTTATGACCGGTTTCAACATCATCCGGTCCAAACTGAAAGAGATGTACCAGATGATAACTCTGGGAGGAGATGCCGACTTCGAAATGGTAGATAACTACGATCCGTTCACTGAAGGGATACAGTTCAAGTAAGTACTTTGATTTAGCGTAGACTGGGTCATTATTTAAAAATGAACAAGCGTCTGTTTTCAATTTAAATCTGACTTGTTATGATAATCAATGGTGAGGTGCGTATACTGATCTTAAAAAAAATCACCTACAGAAGTAACAAACTGATCTGGGATTATTACAATAATTGTTGATTTGCGATTGCTCGATATTTCGGAAAAGTGGTTTTTGTGTTTTTCTCAAAATTATTGTAAAAAGTCTGAAAGAAAACACATAACTCTCTCCTGATATGTGTGTAATTCATTCACAATAAGGAAGAAACAGGTTTACTCCTATATATACTGGCGATAAATCAAATCAAGTTAACGGAACAATTCTTTCAGGTCAGTCTCACCTTACCTACATAGTAGGTTAACTTATCTATCTATCAGAAAACTACTACTTCCTTAGATGATACCACGAAGGTTTAGGATTATATCGGGTGGTTGACTAATATTTGTGAAATGAATTTCCTTTGTATATGCACATGGGTGGTATCTCGTCTATAGGCGGGTGGCAAGAGGCTTACTCATTTCCTATGACTAAACGTTTCGATTTCTTAAGGCGTATTTATATTGGTGCAGGTAGTCTGGAGTGTTAATATAAATGCGCCTTAAGAAATCGAAACGTTTAGTCATCGGAAATGAGTAAGCCTCTGAAGAAGCTGGCCACTCGCGCTAGCGAAACGTTAGGAAGAAGTTCCAAAGAACGACGGCCTTCAAGCCCGAAGAAAAGTAGTTATACAACCTCGGCCGCAAAAGCCTTAACCATTTTGTAAATTTGATTTTAAGTTATGGGAAGTCATTGACTTCATGTTGATGGTGGGAATTATCTTGTACTGACGGGAGGCAAAATAGCCCAAAACAGCTCTTCAAGTGTGCCCGTCCCAATAATTGAAAACTAATTCCGACAGTTGTATCGCTAAGAGCATATGCAGGAATTTCTTCTGTGAAGAATCCTGCACTGATACCTGTCGGATATAATTCAACACCCTTCGTGTTATCAGCCAGTTTTCTGGTAGGTTTCAGTCCGTTAATAAAACGTGTAGGTCAGTTTAAATTGGTCTGAATGAATTATTCCTTTCGATGAATTGATTCATAGCCAGTCTTCAAGTGTGCCTACTGACTAATATTTGTGAAAAATCTAGGGACATGATTATCTTTGTGAGAGAAGGGAGTATTGAGAAAATCAATGCAAAAAAATATAAATCGAGTTAGAAAAGTGTCTGATATGTGATTCCGCGCCCATCGCGCCATATAGGTAGGTTTTGAATGCTCTTCCTTTTTTGTGAATGAATTGAACATACCCATATCATAATAATAAATTCTATTCTATTCTCATTGAGCAGGGTAACATTTAATTCTCAAACACGGCCAAGCTTGTTTCCATCAGAGAAAAAATATTGATGTGTAGATGATTGCAATAATCCATACAAAATCAGTTCTTGTAAGAGTCATAGTTCAACTACGAAAAAAAAACATGTACATCAAACATGATACATTATAACTTCTGAAATTTTAACCTGAAAGTTTCATAATGGGGAAAATGGATATTTACGTAAGTAACTGTATATGTCAAGTCTTATTATAATTTTCATATCGAAGTTTTGCCTGGGTTATTTTACAAACTATTGTACAACTCAGTGGCGCTTTTTTGATTTGATGCAGCCAGCGAATGATATGGAATGGAAACTTTTAAGTCTAAAATGAAGAAAGAAGGTTATAAGAATATAGTTTTAAAGATCCTGTGTTATCAACATTCAATATGCGGTATGTCCCGCTTTTCATGAATTGATCCCTAGTCCATTCAGTATCATATCTCTTGAGTTAGACTCCTATGGAAGAAATTCCAAAAAACGACGGCTTTCAAACCCGAACCAAACTAGTGATACTGAAAACCTTGGCCACGAATAAAGCCTTAACCATTTCCCCAGTCCATTTTCACTAACTTTACAAAGATGTCGTAATTTTTTCTTTGAAACTGTCATCTGAAGGGATTTTAAGGGTGTAGATTTTGACTTCGTATTGGATTGTCGTTATTGCCAAGCGTGCTATGGTGTGTTCCGTATATTCAATCTGGCTTTTTCACTGGTGGTTCAATTCGCGACAGAATTTTTCTGGCCGGCTCAGTGCGACAGGCAATTATAAGTTGCCTAGATATCAATCCTGATAGGTGGGATATCTGGATTGTATACATCAACCGACCCGGTAGCATGGTGGATTACGAAGTTTCGTTTTTTCAGGATCAACTTCAACTTTTTTCTCAAATACAACCCCTATTAGTCTTACAGTATATTATAATAATTTTTGTTTTCAGTGTTCGACCACCGAAAAAATCGTGGAAGAAAATATCGAATTTGTCGGGTGGTGAAAAGACTCTAGCCTCTTTGGCTCTAGTGTTTGCGTTACATTACTATAAGCCGTCTCCTCTGTACGTTATGGACGAAATAGATGCTGCGTTAGACTTTAAAAACGTCTCTATCGTGGGTAACTACATCAAGGTGAGCATAGTATTAAGAAAATTGTTTTATTTATATATACAGGGTGTAACTGAATTTATCATCATAACTTTTTTCTGTGTGACATCAGTTTGATTTCCCCTACTATAAGCATGTATATGTTTCTTGGGGAATAAATCGTTATCATCAATATCGGACAATGTCAATTTATTATTCATTTTCTAACAACATTTTTGTCAACTGAATAAAATGAATGGGAATGTGTAATGCTTTATAAAGTTTTGAATAATTTTTTATTAATCGAATGCCGGTTTTTAGATTCATTTTTTAGTTTTTCAATTCCTGAATTTTCATTTTGGAAACTGATTAATTCTAAAATGTACTTCATGTTCCTAACAAAAAACTAGCTGATTTTTTCCCAATTGTGTCTTGGTTGGGACTTCCATTGTCTATATTATCAACTCTATGGAAACATGTTGCTAATAAAAAATTGAAAAGGAAAAAAACTCGATTGAATTAAAAATCGAATAAAAAAGCAATCAAATATAGTAAATATATAGTAAAAAACTCGATGAAATTAAAAATCGAATAAAAAATCAATCAAATATAGTAAATATATAGTAATACAGACAATGGAAGCCCGAGCCAATACCACTCACTGTAAATTTGAATATATGGAACCGAATATGATTCTTCATCCTCTATAAAATACCCGATAACCGGAGATATATTTTTCCTTGATTTCGTATCTGCAGTTGTTTCCATTTTTATAAGTGTTTCGTCACTCTCTTCCTTCAGTCTCGTTTTATTTTCAGGAACGCACCAAGAACGCCCAGTTCATCATCATCTCTCTCCGCTCCAACATGTTCGAGCTGTGCGACAATCTGATCGGCATCTACAAGACGTACGACTGCACCAAAACCATCACCATCGATCCCAGAGTGTACGAGAACAAAGAAGAGCAACCGGCTCGCCGTTTGAACGTTCCCGAAAAGCAGAACGTTCCACACGCCAATGGCGAAAATATCGTTAGCAACGGTGACAAAATCGTGGAAGAGACGAACGACGAATGCATGGATGCGGGAGAGCAGATTGTGAACGCGTCTTCCGATTCGTCCAGTTCTGTGAGCCAACGAAGCAACGCCGAAGGAATTATCAACGATAGTTTTCAACCTGAAGAAATGGAGGAGGATTCTTGAGACGCGTTGTATTGTTCCTGTCGGTCGTATGGAGGGTCTGTTGATATATTGTACAGTTCATTTCTAAGAAATGGAGCGCCGACGCTTTTGGTACTGTTTTATAAAGTTATTCGTATAAGACATTTAGGAATTTTTATCAATGAATTATTTTTATAATAAACTTTTATCTTAAGAGTTTTGGGTTTGATTGTGACATTGAAGAAATAAGTTCGCCGAATATAATACTACATAGTAAAAATGGATAAAAAACATCAATCTTACAATTAATTCAGAAAAAACGGTTTATATAATTTTCAAACAGAAAAATATGAATGATGTGAAACTTGATATAAAAATAAATAATAAGCTAATTAAAGAAGTTCAAAATCATTAATATTTAGGTCTGATCATCGATAATAAATTGAATTTCGAAAAACATAAATAAAATTAAAAAAACGGTTGTTCCGTTTCTGGGAGCAATCAAAAGAATGCCTTTCTTGAATAAATATGTACAAATTCTATTATATAATTCATATATTCTTTCATGTATAAGGTACCTAATCACAATTTGGTCTTCTTGCAATCTAAAACAAAAAAATATAGTTTATCGTTTAATGAACAAAGCAATCAAAGTAATTTATAAAAATCCATGGGACACTCCATCGTCGGAATTATACAAAATGACTAATAACATGACGTTGAACTGTTTGACAAAACTCGAAAAAGCCAAATATATATACAAATCAACGAAAAAACTTCAAAAAAGTAATATTTTGTTCTTTAAAAATTCTACTGTACACAATTATAATACTAGAACTTTCAATAATTATCATCTAAACATTATTCACACCAATAAGGGTAGAAACAATCCTATTTAAATCTCAATAGAAGTATTCAATGAATTACCAGAAGAAATGAAATCTTCCAGATCCATACAAATTTTTTCGAAAAAATTGAAAAACAAACTACTAGAATAATGATGTTCATCAAAGTACAAGCAACAACTGTTAATGTATTATTAGGTTTATAATTATCATTGTTAGTATTTTAACTTCCTTATTCCAGAACCCCATTCTGTTTGGAAGCTGTCAGTTGAAATAAATAAAATAAAAAAAAGTCGCTTCCCGCTGTCTGTCTGTCCCTATGTTTAGATAGAGTGAGTCACGAGGAAGGTTTATATGTATTATATAAATATTCCCTATATATAAACTAGTTTCTTGGGAATAAATAAATGTTATTATCATTATTATACATACATATAGTAGAGAAACACTGATAATTTTAGAGGTTTCTGATGTCATAAATAACCAATTTTTTTGCGCTTATATTACAAACGCTCGCTCAACCCTACAAGATAGATCAAAATAATGTACTACAGTATTGTAGACCTTAAAAAGGTCTACAGAAAAGTCCGCGATGGTATATGTTTATGCCTTACAGATAACGCACAACAACCATTTTTTATCCGTGCGAAGCCGATAGTAGATGATATTTCAGAAAAATGAACCTCAAAAAATCTACGGAAATATATTACTGACAGTGACCCACATGAAATCCCCACAGGCAAAATTGAAACTTGACTTTTAGCTTGTCAAAATAAGTCCCACCTCAGTTATTATATGTTACGTAATTTTCTCAAGATTCATCAGGAAAGGCTTGCATGGTTTTCAATTTGATACATCTACTCTGGATTATAACTTTCTATTTTTTCAATTTTTCGTTATAATTGTCACTAATTTCTGCTCACTTGAACGAAACATTATTCAAATTTCGTGTTGTATATGAATAAGAGACTTCCAAAAAAAATACTTTCATTGGCCTGTTGCCAGAAAAAAAACCATCTCCAGAAATTCGTCTTACTTGGTGCAAGTTTTCCTCAAGACTTTCGATTTTTTTTTATATTTCACTATTTATTTTAGTATACCGGGTGACACATATATATGTTACACCCTTGTTTTTTATTTCTCCAGCTATTTTTACCAAATTTGGAATATCAAATATGCTCACAAAGAGGTACTTTTAGATTCTTTAAAGTTCTGTTTTTTCTGAGATTATATCAACGTTTGACTTTCGAATGAAACACATTATGTTATTACATTTTTGTAATCTTCAAAACTTTCTGAATCCGATGATACTCCATAGTTGATACTTGAATAATGGATTGGAACACATGGTTCTGTCAGGGGGCCTGCATAATCACCCGATTTAATTATGATTATGAAAAAAATATGTTTGGCGTTTCGATAAACTCTTATTGCGAGTTACTGAATTACATTTTATTCATAAAATTATAGACTTCGAAAACAAAACAAACAGGGTGTTACATGTGAAAATCAATTGTTGTTAAAAGATATCCATTACGTTCAAAAGTGCCTCTTTGTGAGCACAATCAATCGAATTTCGTTAAAATAGCACAAGCAGTAAAGAAAAAAAGGGGTACCATGAGTCTGGGCCACCCAGTAGATATTGATCCTTGTTATTTATTTCAATTCGAATTCCTAACATTAACATTATTACTATTGTTTCTTGTGATAAGTAAAGAAATAATTTACGTTCAATACAGGAAAACGAAATTCAACAGGAATTAGTCTAGGTTTATTCCAAGTAGCAAACAATTTAAGAATAAAAGAGTTGAATGCGATCCAGTTTCTCGATAAACTGAAAAAATTGAGGTGCATTTATTCCGGTAGTTTGAATTTTTAGAAACAGTTGAGACTTGAAATTCAGTTGAATATCATGTTGAAAACCGAGCAGCTCTTTCCTGATCTTTTGAAGTTTTTTCAAAAATGCTCAACTTGAAATGTTCACATTGGCATTGTAAATGAAGTGAGGCCAATTTTCACTATTTTTTTTTTGTTGTAATATTGTACAAATTATTCAAAAAATGTAAACAGTTTGATTAAATTACAGCAACAAATGACTAAAAACTATAAAATGGTATGAAAAAATCAGATTAAATAAATTTTTTTTTGTTTGAATGTGGTTGACAATTGTTCCTTGGTGAGTGCTAATGGTTCGAACTTCATTGTCAATATTCTCAACACAATCGAAATATATAAATTTCAAAATACAAATGAATATGCAGTAATTATCAAAAATCAATTATGAGGATTAAAATTTTTCAAATACTTGAGTGAAAATTCCAAGAAAATCGAGTAATTTCAAAATGAAGAGTAAATAGAAATATGAATAAAAAACCCACAATATATTCAAACTGAACAATGTTACACATTTTTGTTATCAAGCCTTGCCTCTATTGATAAAGAGACAAAAAATGAAAAAATAACCAAAATCGGTAAAATTGGAATCTTTGATGTAAAAGTCGAAATTTTTGTAGAGATCAATTACCCTTACACCAATCTGATATTATTGCACTTGATGCGCGTTTCGTTCACAAGGTTATCATCTTCAGAAGAAAATTGGAACCAAATCTGAAGATTAGGCGAGTCATCAGTGAGTGATCATTAATTATTACTTATCGGACTGTTTTCCGGTCCGTCTTTCAATTAGGGCCAGTTCTTCAGTCAATGAGATGATGCCCTCATTATCTCAATCTTAGATCCACTAATTTTCATTACTTCATCAAAAGGTATTTCGTGGATCAATGTGAACTGAACTGATAAACATGTTATTGATCAAATCAGCAACTGGCCTAAATTTTTTTTGCAAAAAAATAAACCAATGCCGAATAGCGAATTGTGAGACCTGTCAAATAAAAGGTAAGATAGGATACTTCAACTTGACATTGATACCTCCTTACGCAAATTTTGGTCTTTGAAATCCTGTCCCGTTCAGAAGCTGAAAAAGATGGACTTTTCATGACCTTATTGTTAAAAGCAGTTACATATATGTATGAGATTTATTCAGTTCGTCGGAAACTTTCAAGAAATTTTAAAACATAGCTAACGAAAGTTTAGAATAAAATGAAACATTTATTTGACTGTTCTATACAAAAGTATATTTATAGCAAGGTCAGTTTGCTGGATACACATGAAGAATACATCTAAAATAGAGATTGAGAGAATGAGTATGTAATGTTTATGAAATGATGAGATTTGCCTATCAAAACACTCTAAAGCAAACAGAGTCGAAGAAAGAGGTCCGAATGGCTCTTTCAGAAAGACACCGAAGGACATTGCATGTTCTTAGGACTCTGCCACCAAGTAGAAGCAGGCTGTAAGAGGAAAGTTCTTAACTTTTTCTTGAAAGATAGAATAAAAGTCAAGTTCAAAAGACTGATTGTCTTTGTGGAGAGTACACATAAAGTTTTAAGATTTTTTTTAAATTTTCTTCTCCCCCAAGTTAATAGAAAGAAATACTGTAAAAGGAGTAACAAAAAATACACCGTTGCTATGTTAATATCATTCACACAAAAACAACAGCAAAGTCTCCTCTTCATTCCTATGTGAGTGAATTATTCATTTGTGAATGATATACACATAACAGAGAGTTTAGTGAGACTCTATATACAGATTTTCACGGAAAGGAAGCCCTGTAATGTTTATGAACACCGCCTGAATCAAGGGACAGGAGAGGTTCGACAGGTCTCCAAGCTCACAACAAAGGGGTGGGAATTCTGCACTCGTCGGGTCATACTGATACTGCCAGGGGGGAACCGTTTGCTGACAATTCAGAAGAGCACCTACCGTGGAAATATGTTTCAACGAAGTGACTGAGTTCGTGAGCGAAGAATCACCAACAATAAGACGGAATTCTTTTCTCTGAATGTTTTGGTGCCGCGCCACACACTTGAGAACTATATCCCAAGACAGGCCCGTATCTGTGCCTTGAAAGGTAATTAGCAACCGATGAGAAGTGAAGCATTTATTCGCTTGAAATAGAAATTTAAACATCTGGGAAGCACCTTTAGCGATCGATCTCACGTGAGAGATTGTTATTCATATTATATCATTATTAATATTATATTCTCTGAAATATAAAAATTCATAAATACTTTTGTTTCCTTAAAGGTTTTTATTCATTTGACTTTAGTTCCTTGGAAAATTCGGTGTTACTAGAAAACCTCGAGAACGTTTCAAATTAAAAGTCTTTTTTAGTTGATCCCACATTGGTATTTCGGAAACGGTAAGACCTACCAGGTCTGATTGGATCAAAGTTTCTTATTTTGGGTAACAAGAATAAAATCTCCTCAGATCGAGAATATCAATGGTTATTTTTTGAATATTCGCCAAAAAGTAGAATTGTCGAATTTTGTGTTTTGGTTCTACCGCCTTCATTAAAATAGAAACAGTCCGAGGAATTTTCAATACTGGTTCATATTTGTTACAATCTGACATAAACCAATTTTCAATGCGACGTTTCTTGCATTAAATTTCATCATCACCTTCTTATTTTTTAAATGCGGACTTCTAGTTTTTTTCATCGACAAATTCAGCTCTGTATTACAATACATTCGTTGGGTGGTTTGATATAAACTTTCTTCTGTTCGTTACTTGTTATATTACTTTTTCTCCTATATGTAGAGTTCATATGTGATACTATTGGCTCAAAGTTAAAGACCCAAAAATAATGGTTCCTACTTTTTGAGGTGGCCCTGATTGGAAATTGGATGACAGTGATGATGAGAAAAACGTCGGATGTGTTATAACAATAGCTACAAAAATCAAAAATAGAAGCCCGATATTGAAAAAAAATAAAATTGATGATGAAATCTAATGAACGTCCCAAATAGCACACGACGTCCTGAAGACGAACCATTTATGTCCCAGTTACGTCGATACGTCCCGGGACGTATAGGAGACATTCAAAGAACGTACATTACCGGATGTATCATGTATGTACTGGTTAGACGTCCCATGTAGGTACATACTTATTGGTCCTGTTCCAATCGGAATGGAATAAAAACGTACATGCTTGGAAGTACTATGTACGTACTTTATTAAGTGTCCCTGGTACGTTTACATTAACTCCTCTTCAGGTACGTACTTTTCGGAATGAATTAGGGACATACCAATGACGTGTTTTTTGTGAATCCCATGTACGTACTGCTCAGACGTATCATTTACGTACATGTTTGAAAGAACTATGTTCGTACTATTTGGACCTTCCAGGTGCGTACATATTGAGTCCCTTTCAGATACGTATATTTCGAAACGGGACATAATAGTAATGACGAACATTTTTGGAAATCATATGTACATATTATCTGGACGTCTCATTGCGTACTTTTTTGTACATACTGATTGGACCTCCCAAGTACGTACGGATTGGGTTCCTTTCATTTTCTACATTTCTGTTAGTATGTACATACTGTTTGGACCTCCCGAGTACGTACGTATTGGGTCCCTTTTGGTTCAAGGTGTATTGGGATTTTGAGAGTGATCACTTAGTGTATTCAAACATATATAAATATTGGTAATGCAATATTCATAATGAATTATTTCTAAAAAAATTTGGAAAAATTGAAACATCGACATGTGGTGAATTTAAATACCAGAAAATTACATACAGAATTTTTTGCACAGTAAGTTTGATATTCCAAAACCGCCATCACATGAGACAGTGATCCTTTAGTGTTTTTTCGAATATATTTTCATTGTTACTGAACTTTCTAAAATTTTAATATTATCTCGAACAAAACTAACTTGAAGTCATCACATCAATAGCACCCAACTCCTTCTTAAAAACAAGTCTCTCCGTGCCGTAGAGCGTAACAGTGGTCGACATTAATATCTCCATAGAAAAGGTCGAGAGTTCAAGCCCCGCAGCAGCCAGGTCTTTTTCCAGGTAAGTATTCGGTTAGATGGTTAGTACACGTGAATGAGTAAAATTTTCAACTTGAATATTTAGTAAAAAAGAAATGAATAATCCCGAATATGAAAACTTAGATTCATTAAGTGATATCAAATGATAAATCATTACATTGTTTTCGAATATTGATCTAATATCGCCGACTGTTCACATTTTTTTGTGGCCACTATTGATATCATCTGCAATATAAGGTTAATATTCCCGAACCAATATTGGTCAAATATGTTTGTTCTACTTGGGATAGCACATACAGAATGGAAAATGTACGTTTTCGGAATGTCCCAAACAGTTCCCCTTTCTGTACATTTCAGGTCCTGTGTGGACTAGAAATGTACGTACCTGGGATTACCGACTATGCGGAAACGGTAAGTCCCAGGGAGGTCTTATGTACGTCTGTCGGAGACAAAAGGAGGTCCTGAATACGTACAAGCATCCTCACCGTACATATGCAGTACGTCCACTGGACGTACTTGTGCTATTTGGGGTAACGTCGCATTGAAAATTGGATTACAAATATGAAACAGCACTGAAAGTTTCTCTGACTTTTTCATATCATTCGAAATTGAGGCGATAGAGCCTCTACTGATTTTTAATGTTTCAAATACAATCACTGATATTCTCGATCTGAAGAGATTACTCTAGTTCCATAAACTTTGAACCAATTCAACCGACATTCTCTAGGTGTTACCGTTTCCGAGATAGTGGTATAAGTTGAAAAAGTGGCCTATTTATTTTTAAAGTAATATACGCAATAACGTACGTATCGGATTTTTTGCCTGAAGATGCCAAAAATTGCGAATTCTATTTCAATTGAGAGTACGACCGAATTCTGCCGAAGGAGTAATCGGTTATTTCGGAAACACGCTGTATATTCAGACCCCCGCCCGTTATAAATAAAACCCATCCACTCCTTCCGATATTAGTTCAAATAACGAAATTTATACTGTGGTCTAAATCCGCTTATCTATATCTTATCTCGAGCCGAGTTTCCTGTACATTCGATCATCACCTTTCTATAACATCAACTACAACAGAATGCGTAGATTTCCAGTGATTTCCAACATGGACTACGAAGACGTCGTCGAAAAGCCGGAGTCGCAAGTCTTATACAGGCAGTCTTCTCTGGAAACTAGGCTCTCTCCAATACACGACGATTATGACGAACTAGAGGATACAGACCTACCAAAAATAGTCGAGTTCACAAAGAAACAAAACGTAGATCCCAACTTTGGGGTGCAAAATGCCAAAGATGAATTCGCAAAGGGTAAGAAACCGGAAGTTCCTAAGAAACCAGAATACGTTAAAAGACCCGTGACAATTGAGGATAATGTGTCCACAAAGTTCCAAATCGGTGCGGAAAGTGAAGTGTCAGTGGGAGTTCTGAAAAGTGAGTATTGACCGATAGATCTAAGAATATCCAAAGTCTATATGCCACCATTCATTGCTGGGGGAAATACGAAGATAACAGAAGTTTTTCGAACAACAGTTGGTAGCACACCGCAAGTAGGAGCATATATATATATATATATATATATATATATATATATATATATATATATATATATATATATCTATGTATATATATATATATGAACAATTTTTAGAACAATATATATATATATATATATATATATATATATATATATATATATATATATATATATATATATATATAGCGGCCTCAGCCGTTGGGTATAGAGGTATATATAGTTAGCCAATCATATGTGGAAATAACATTTGAAGAAATGGCACTAGAGAGTTCGTTTCCAAGTCATGTATTTTCTCATTTTTCTTACAGACAGGGTAGCTTGAATCGCACATCGATTAATTAAACATAATGCAAAAAGATGGCAATCAATTCAGAAACAAAAGAGAAATTTTTCCTCAATGTAATAGATCATTCATATTTTAGAGATTAATTAATTCCAAAATTCAATTGTCGACTTTATTTTGAAGTTTCATCAGCTTTCTTTCAACTGACAAACAGAAATCTGCACCTAAATTTTACCTTTCAGCGAAGGAAACTTTGTCGTACATTGTCAAATGAACGTATATATCGAAATTAGTGTAGATGGCGTAACAAAAATGCTTCAAATAATTTTTATACAAATATTGACAAAATTGTTCTACAATTTTTGCATTTCTCATATCCATAATGTGCAATTTTTGCAAGTGGCTTAAAACGTTATTCGAAATCATATACACTAAAAAGTCACTTAACATGGATTATACATTATTCGGAAAATGTATATATATTCCAACAATTTAAAACAAATCACTTTTACCGGAAACGAACGTCAATTAGACACTTCATTTTGAAGACAAATTTGGGAAGAAACACGAAAAAGTATTCGTCCTTGGACTACTATTCAATATTCTTATATGAGGCTGTGTCGCTGTGTCTATTATTACGGTACCTGATGTTCCATTAAGAGTATTTTTCTGTGTACTGAGAAATTTTTCATTTTTGGTACTAACTAAAAGTGAATTTTTCGATGGAAAAATCATAATTGTTCATTTCGCCGTTGATATAATGCAAGATGCATAGAAATCCTGGTGAAATAGCTGGGATACCATTACAATGTTAACTTTTTAGTTCAAAACGCTAGACCTACGGCTCACATAATAGACATTGGCGGAAGTACACAATCCTAAAAGGTTACAGATGGCGCCAAGCCAAATCAAATTGAGATAAATCATATGTAAAACTCGGAAGATGACGGAATACGATTCTTAAGTCATCTATAGAATTTTCTGCAAACCCACAATCTAATAAATCGTGTCTTCGAGTTTTTGGCCAAACAATATCGAATGAGTAATCTCACCAGGGATTCTAATCATGTTGAATGAAACAATGAAGTACAGATCATTTATAAACAATAATTATTTACCTTGCTGCGTCTAACAGAATAAACTTACAGTTTTGAATGAAAAATGTTAGGGTGGATTGATAAAAACTTTTAACATATAGCATTTAACATTTATCACCTTAAGTTACAGCAGGATGGTGGACTCAGTTATAAAAGAAACTAAAAACTAAGACTTGTGAGATAAAAGTTGTCATCTGTCAATATTGACATCTGAACATTGACATAGAGTAATAAAATGTCTCATTTTGAATCTCAGATTTCTTCGTTTTTTCATACGAGAATAGATACCAAATGCAGGGATAACCTCTCAATTCTCATAAAGGTTGGGAAATAAAATACATGCGTAAATTTCTTGCGCACATCCCAAACAATTCGTAAGTTAGAAGTTGACCATCTTCTCAAATCTTAAATGTAAAATGTTAAGTCATAAGTGTTTTAATAACCGTTTCTATATTATTCCTATAATCCATCTGTTTAAAGTGATGAGTCATAAATGATAAATCATAGGTATTAGTTTTTTATAAATCCACCCTTGAATTGAAAAAACATGCGTGTACAAAACGATGATTATAATAAAACACAATAAATAGTTTTTAATATTGGCAAGTTTTTAATTAGATCAAACTGATTGATCCTACGGAAACTTGTTCTATGGATGATATAATATGCAAGTAAAAACTCAACAAAAAAATTATAAATCTGGTAGAATGAGTACGTTGGTCCTAGCTCCTATTCCATCTCCCATGTTTGTTCACGAACTGTTGTCAAATCTTCACGTCAATTTGTTACGATACCGAGACACGGGAGCATAGACATTTATTGGTGAGAATGAGAATGTGGGATAGTTTATTTTGAATATGTAATTAAAAGGAGTAAATTGCCCAACTGGGGTATTTTTAGAATTTTCGTAAATACTGAGGGGTGCTATTTTTCAGCGTTATCGTCAAAGTTCAAAGGGAAGAAAAAAGTTTTGGAAGACGATTTAGAAACCGACAAAATGAATACCATGCGACCAAAATCTCCTGGGCCCAAGCCTGTTCCAGTAAAAGGGGAAAAAGACGAATCAATTTGGGATAAACTTGGTACCCTTGGTCGCAAGAAACGTATAAAGGAAGGTATGATCCTTTACCAAGTTGCTTTATTCGCATATCATCTATATCCTTAAATGGATATTGTTGACAAATAAAAGTTGCTGTTGGGGCGTGGTTTTTCTAGCTATAATCCACGTATATTTCAGTTCAAGAAGTCCAAGCTGAGGGTAAGTATGCAATTGACTCACCTGGATGTCCCACAGCCCCTATCATACCCCCCGAGGACTATAATCTTGGTAAGTCAAATTTTCACCTTGATTGGAGAATTTTCCATTTTGAATATAATTCCAGACGACAATGAAGAGGTGTGCATGGTTGATGCCAAAACCTATGAGAATCCAAAGTTCATAGATTTATTGAATGTACTAAAAGAATGGATAAATGATGAACTTGCTTCACAGAGGATAATCATTCAAGATTTGGCAGAGGATCTGTATGACGGTCAAGTTCTGCAAAAGCTTCTAGAAAAACTAACAGGGGATAAATTGGATGTACCTGAAGTCACACAGTCAGAAGAGGGACAGAAACAAAAGCTGACAGTAGTTCTCAACCATTTCAATCAGGTTAATATATTCAAAAGTATGAATCCAGCAATGCTTTTATTTTTTATCCCTTAATTAGGTCTTGGGCATTCAGAGGATTACCCATAACAAATGGAATGTCGAAGCCATACACTCAAAGAACATTGTAGCCATCATTCACTTGTTAGTGGCTTTGGCAAGGCATTTCAGACCCCCTGTGAGGATGCCAGAGCATGTTTCAGTAGAAGTGGTAGTCGTGCAGAAAGTGAAGGGGCAACTCATACACAAACGAGTGTGGGAAAGTCTAACAAAAGCCTATGATGATGTTGGAATGAGATGTGAGCGAGATGCTTTTGATACCTTGTTCGACCACGCTCCTGATAAACTACAAGTTGTTAAAAAGGTAAAAACTAGAGCTCACCTCATTCTCCAGCTCTTGAATGAAAGTATAGAGCATGACAAAAGCAAAAACACCTAGAGACATTATACAGTAAAACACAAAACATTTTTTTCTCAGGATATCAGTCATAGCAGTCACTACCATTCTTTGCCAGGGTGGATAAGCTGTACATTCTGATTATTACTTGTTCATTTCAGTCATTGGTAACGTTTGTCAACAAACATCTGAACAAGATGAACTTTGAAGTGACTGAAATTGAGAGCCAGTTCCATGATGGTGTCTACTTGATCATGTTGATGGGCCTTTTGGAAGGTTTTTTTGTGCCACATTACATTTTTCATCTGACTCCTCATGAGTTTGAACAGAAGGTCCACAATGTTAGCTTTGCGTTTGAACTAATGGAGGAGGTTGGTCTTCAGAAGCCCAAAGCTAGACCTGAAGGTAAGGAGACCAAGGGTCCATGTTGGTCCAGTACTATATTTTATGTTAATAGTTTAAAATGTTCATGGAGGTTAATGTTAAAACTATGGAAATGTACCTATTCAATTGAAAATATAGAAGTTTTTGAAATTGAAACTCTTTAATCAACTCAGTAAAAACTTGTGTGTGCCATAAACATAAAAAGACTCCCCTGTAACATGAATATCTAAAATACATTTTGAAATTTCACCCTGAACAATTTTTTTTTAATGCGTCAACAATGTCCACTTATGATGTCACATATATGTAGAATTGATGTACACATGTGTATAATTGTATTTATTTTCATTGTATTTCGTGTTTTCCTCAACAAAACTGACTGCTGAATTTTGTTTTCATTTCATTGACAAAATTATTCCAAATTTTAACTAAAAAAAATCGTGATTTATCAAGAATACTATCAAAACCATCTTTCATTCTTGATACAAATATTTCAAAACCATCTTGATTTACAACTGGTAATTCTTTGAAATTTGAGTTAACGCGATTTTTGTGTCCCAATGACAATGGACCAATATTAACATTATAATTTTTTTGTTCTAGATGTGGTAAACATGGATCTCAAATCGACACTTCGTGTACTGTACAATCTTTTTCTACGCTATAGGACTGTATTGTAACAATTTGGTGCAATACTATTACTGGAATAGGTGCCTTATACTGCCTCAAATTTTCAGTTGTAGAAACTAAAATTAGCCTAAAACTCATTTATTAGATATTACATTTTCAATTTTACTAATGTACATATATTTTTATTATAATTTATTAATGTTAATCCTGGTATCTATATACTGGTAATGGCATGCATACTTGAGAAACTGTTCAATTATTCTAATCAAAAATACCTTCACCTGTTTCTCTTGTTGTTGCACTGTTATTTACATTCTGTAGATATTTGGTTGAAAGTTGGTATTGTCATTCTAATAAAGATTCCAATAACAAGCATCCAAATGTACTTACTTCTGAAATCCCAAATCAAAAGTTACACTATCATTTTTTTTGTTGCTCACTGTACGACTTAATGATTGCTTCCAAAATATTTGTTTCACTCAAGCTCTCTATGATATAGGGAAAATACATGTCATGTAAGATTTTGAGCTGTTCTTTATTCATCTCAGAGGAGCCTTCTGCAGTTAATATTATATATGATGGTGACTGTTTTTTTTTGGCACAAAAAGAAGCACAGTCTAACAGGGAGGTTGACAGAAAAGCTGCTGTTTGAGCATTATACTTTTCATTGTGCAAATTAGTATACACATCGAAACCTGAAAGAATTATAACATTTGGAGTTTTGTGCCACATGTGAACAGTGTTGAGGTGACTTATGAGGGATTTGTAATCCTTGAGGTATCTGGAATAGAAGGCCAAGTAAATTTCACTTCAATATCACATTTACATCAGGCGAAAATAAAGCATTATGTCAGTTTATCTATGGATGTTAACTAATAGTGTTACATCTTGACTCCTAAGAAATTTTTGACTTGACTTACATAAAGGTCAAAAGTTGCAAGATATCTTTATCAGGTAGATCAATATTCTCTGGTACTTTCTCGAAATCCTTTGGAGATATGAACCATACTTGTAATCCTGTTTCAGCAAAATGAATTGCTGCCTGAGATGAGAAAAAATATTGACAAAACTCGTGAGTCTATAATTTTATATATATATTCTTTACCTTAAAAAGTGCATAATCGAAATCACTTCCTAACAAAAAACTGGAATGAACGTTTTCAGGAATCATGTCCGGTCTAATTCAGTTTTTAACTTTAACATTATTCCTCATTTGAACATCTTTAACCTAACTCTTTTGAATTTGGGGTTTTTTATTTTTGAAATGTCATACTTGAGGTAACTTTGAATCAGTGTTTCCATACGACAACAAAATCCATTCCCTAAGTTCGGCTTTGGTCGCCTGCCTTTTTATTCGGGCGATTTTTTAATGGCTTACTATTATGAATTTGGCCTTACGCGTAAAGATTCCTTTCTAGAAAAATAGTAATTTTCATTAGAGATTGCGTTTTGCACTTTTATCTGTAGTACGAGTACGGAGCAAAAAATGCTAAAGTAGTTACTTTCGTTGGCAACTTTGGTGGTACACGGCACGCTCTGTGCGTGATCATGTGATCAACAAGGAACTGTGCGTTTTGTGGTGCGTTTGGTTTGGTTGGTTGCTGCCGTGATGGAAGGTTTGAAGAATTTCTGAAATTTGAAATAAATTTAAGATGGTCTCTCCGAAAGCAGTAATAGGAATATGTGCGGGTGTATCAGCTACACTCTTCATAGGATATTGTATATATTTTGACAAACAGAGACATAATGACCCGGACTTCAAAAGAAAACTACGTCAAAGTAGGTGATCCCATACACTAGGTTATATCGTATTTAATATGGTGATTTTTTGTAGGACGACGGGCCAAGAAGGCAGCTGCTTCGTCGGGAAAGCAGTCTTCCACGGTTTTCCCGGACATGAAAGACCACGAAGCAGTGCAGAGATTCTTCCTGCAAGAAATTCAACTAGGAGAAGAGTTGTTGGCTGCAGGTGACCTTGAAAATGGCGTCGATCATCTTGGTAACGCTGTAGCGGTCTGCGGACAACCAAATGATCTTCTGCAGGTGTTGCAGCAAACACTTCAACCTAATGTGTTCCATTTACTCATACAAAGACTGCCAGCCGTGGCACCTCGTATCATGAAAGCACAAGCTACACCTAGCGCTTCCCTACAGGAAGATGATGTTGAGTAAACTTGCATATGCCTTCACTAGTCTCACCTCGTTAGATCGTTCTTGTACCTATCCACCTGTTATTGTGTTGATAAATAAACTGGATGAAGCAAGCAATATCTAACTAATTTTGTTTTATATGTTTAAGATATTCTTGTAAAATAAAATTTGCGTTAAGTCGTTCATTTCATTTTGAATGCTGTAACCCTAATCAGATATCTTGACTTTCAGTGTCCAAATGGCAGTTCAAGCATTTATAGATGTTTTGAATTTTGTATCTTTCATTTTCTCCCACAACGATCATATTAACATCATCATCAAAATTATTTAGATAAGGATATTTACACCAGAAATTCAACCAGTAGGATTTACCCAATGACCTTTTGAAATATGGTGGGTAATAAATTAAATTTCAACTATATATGGAACAATTTGAAAATAGCTGAACTATTAAAAATATTCTAATCACAAATTAAATCAAAGCTAAGATATATGTAGATGAAAGGTGTTTATATCACTCAAAATAATCAAATAACATTACTTTATCGAAATTTAATATCAATAGATACCTACCTGCACAATAAGAGATATAGGTGTGT
Source organism: Zygogramma bicolorata (assembly GCA_032362365.1). Classification (NCBI taxonomy): domain Eukaryota; kingdom Metazoa; phylum Arthropoda; class Insecta; order Coleoptera; family Chrysomelidae; genus Zygogramma; species Zygogramma bicolorata. The sequence goes on along the minus strand of JAVJAQ010001889.1, from coordinate 292,806 downwards.
AAAAGGTACAAAGATTCATGCCTAGTAATAATCCTCTTATGTAGTAGAGCACTAAATCACCTTTATTTACCAGTTGAGCCATGGGGGGCTCAAAGAGGTGAATTTTTGTATAAAAAATACTCCAGTGGTATAATCCGGAAAAAGTTAAATGTTCATTTTTGTTTCCAAATCAACCCTTTTATTGATAGTGAAGAAAAAATTCCAATTCTTCACTGGCGCACATGGAACTCCTTGTTTTGAAACAATAGTAGAGTTATTGAAATTTTTCCCATCACTAGTCGGTAATAAACTATAACTTATAATACATAATTTTGGAAAAATATTAACTTTTTGAAAGATACGTTTTTTCAACAAACTTCATCAAAGGGTGTTTTTAGGCAAGCTGAACCAGAACATGAAAAATAATATATTTTCATATAGTACCTACTTCATAATAAAGTATTTTTTTTATTCACGTGAAAATGAATTCCAATGGATATCAAGTCAGTCATATATGGTCCAATACTCATCATGGAAACCAATGACATAAGATTTTTTCATGGGCATATAAAACAGAATTCTTGTCGACATTTTTTCATTGGTTGTGGTTGCATATATTTTCCGCCAAATCGTATACCTATATTTGTCCTTCCTCTATATTTCTACCAAATATTTCGTTACTGAATAGTAATTTCGTTAAGTATTCCAGATCAAGTTTATTGTGGCTATGATGATCTGGATGGTTGACCGCGGTCTGGGAGAGTCTTTCACTTATTATTCTGGCCCATGCTAAAAATAACATGTTGAAAATCAAGACCTCGTTATTCGATCTTTAGCAGTATCAGTTTCTGAATTATAACTGAATAACCTGGTTTGAACCCCATTTTGAAGGACCAAATAAAAATCTGGAGGCAGCACTGAAATTTTCCTCCACGCCTTCAAGCGTGCTTTGTTGCAGTTTACACAAATTCAGTTGTAAAGACTATAAATTGCGATGATACATCGTAGCACGAATCTTTGGAGAAGCAGTGCTATTTTTAGCTGGTGAAGTAAATGATTTTCTTTGCATTCATTGCTCTCCATGGATGTCTTATGTCTTCTGTTCTCCGATATTCTTATTATAGACTTATTCCCCTTTCTTGGCACAACTCCAAATTTTATGTTTAAATTTGTATTCAGTGATTATTGTCAGCATAGAAAAGTTTCTGCTTGTATATTGGGGAAGTTCCATTTTTTCTTGACTATAGGAGCTGATTCCTATACCTTGAGAACACCATACTTTATGTATGAATTCTTTGAAATGTTCAAAACATTCAGACACTAAAAATTAAATAGCAGAAATCTGTATAATGTGTCTCAGTGGAACAAACATTGTATTGGGAGTATTATACAGTTTTGAGCAGAATAGCCCTCCTTGAAGTCAACTCCATGAGAGGACCATGAGAAAGGAGAAAACTTCAAAATCGCTAATAAGAAAGTGCAAATGTGAATTAAATATAAGCTGCAAATTAAGATTTTATAGCCGTCTAACTGCACATGATGCTGTACTGTTTTATGTTGCAAAGAATAAATGTATATTCTTCAACAACCCTTCGAATAGGTAGATTCATAATAAATTTATCAACGCCAAGAAACATAAATGGTCATACAGGGGATTGACGTACATAAATATAAAAATAATAACCATTATGTCGAAGAATACATTTTGAATCGCTCTCAGAACTTCGTGATTAATAAGTCTTGGATAAATTAATCAAGCATTTCATTTATTATATAAAGTTCCATGGGTTGGTCATATATTTTTTCTTTTCATTGAACCTATATGATATATAAATCCAGAAATAATTGAGCAATCACATATATTCACTGGATAATTCACACTAAAACTGACACACAAAGTTTTTATAAATATTCTTTGACCTTGCAAAAGAATAATGGGAATGGTGTTGGGTTTTTTTCTTTGTCAATGCTGAAATAGAAGATTATTCCACGAGTCAATTCCGAGAGAAACAGTCAATATTGCGAGTAGTATACTCTACTTCATTTACAACTAATTTATTTATTGTAAATGAATGATTCTTCAGTTCCATCCAACTCAATACTAAACACAAACACTACCTACGCGGTTGACACAGTATGGAGTATATCGTTTTCAAGGTAATATTCAATTCGAGAAATTTTCTGATAGGACAACAAGAGGGAATTGAGGCAGAGACTATTAATCCCTCGCCATTATTTCCTAAGGGAATAATATATGGCATTATACTGCAGAAACCATAAGTTCAATACATTAGTTATGTATTAGTCGTAAATAAATACATATTTATATACCTAGTGTCTGGCAACAAAGGGTTTTATGTAAGTTGCAATAATTATGACATTATTTATTGAATACTTTGGTAACCAATAAACAAAGAATAACCTCCCATTAATTGAAGTAGTGTTAGAACATGATGTCACAGTTCATTTCCTCAATACCAATATGTTATCGCTTAATATCTCTTTCAGTTTATAGAACTTTCACTGTTCAAAGTATTTCTGATTTATTAATTTAAAGGCCACTTCCATATTAGGCTTTATTTTTTATTTCGCAACTAAAGTATAAAATTAAATAAAATAAGAAAATTCATCAGGCATGTAGAGCAGCTTTCAACTGAGCTTGTTGAAACTGGTGTTGCAGTTTTTGCAAGGCCTCTCGATGGCTTTCTTGTTTTTTATCCAGGGATGCAATGCCATCATCAACTCTCTTCAGTTCCTTGGTTATATAATCAATTCTTTTGCTCACATTTTGCTTTGCCTCCACTAACTCTGTTTTGATTAGAACAGGCCCCACTGATTTATATACCTTTCCATCACTAGGCAAGAGATCAAGTTCTTGTTTAACAATTTCATTTTCGTTCAGTTGGCCATCTAGCTGTTGTCTTGTTTGAATGGTCTTCTGTAGCTCTGATAAAAAAAGTTTATTAAATTTCAGATGAATTGATCTAATGAATTTGGTAAAAAAAAGAATGTTTGTTTGATATGTGAATAAATCTGACAAATGCCCAATTTTGGAATTATAATAGCACTTTTTTCTATGACATATAAGAATCATGTGCAGAGCTACAGTATTTTTTATTTTTGCCATATTGTTCTCGCAAATATAATCATCATCGAATAACGAAATCATTGAAAAATTTGTAAGATATTGAACATCTGTTGTGAGATATCATTCTCTTATGGCAGGTGAACATATTATATATCAATCAAAATTTGTGGGCAAAGGGGTGAAATGGTAATATTAAAATTTTCAATGCGAGACAAACCTTTTTGAACTCTCTTCAAGTTATCTAATTCTGACTGTACTTTCCTTTGAATATCTTCACTCATTTTTGCAAATAAAAATTCAACCAGGGATTAGAAGTAAAAAAGAAAAAGACAGAAAGTCAGAAAATACTGCAACAGCACAAGATGTTATTGGCTGCGTCTAACATCCTACCTAAAGCCACTTCACAAAATTTGACATTTCACTATAGAAAACTCAAATTAGGGGTGTCCACTCGGAAAATACATCGATGTATTTTCCCATGCAATGCATCGAAGCTCTGCATCGATGTTTTCTGATACATCGGTTAAAAAAATCGATGTTTTTTCAAAATCGATGTTTTCTCAAATTCGATTTTTTGAGAAAACAGATAATTCAAAATGGAGTTTTTTAGTGTTACAATGTCAATTTTTACATTCCAATAGCCAACTGACGCCACTAACAAAAAAGATATAACATACGATTGAACTTCACCGGTAAGTTCATTAAATCTAATTCTAGCCGTAGACATATATGTCTATAATCCTACCAACAAACCTGAAATATGTCTTTCAAAGAAATTTGGGTGGGCAGGCTAGATTCTCATGCATACGATGATCCGAAAGCCCAGTTTAAGGTTTAAGCCGGCTCAAGTAATGATGAAATGTATAACTTATGTCTTTGCGTCAGACATCTGTAAACGTTTAGTATTACCTATCGGTTGACGATTTTTCCGTAATTAATATCTGCACCAATCAAAAGCCTTCGGAACCTTCGGTTCTATCATCTATAATAATTTTATACATTGGTTACTCTTTCTATTTTGGTTGGTCCTTGCGACCCGTCGAGTGCATTCGACCAGTCTACGCTTGTTTGGCTAGGCTCATGTCACAGAACTATAGTTTTAGTTCTGTGGCTCATGTTCACCAGAGGAATAAGAAGAAGATAACATACTTGACTTTGACACGTTCACTTTTATTTTTGAGAAAAGGGTGTCAACAATTTAGTAAATTTTGTAAATACTACAAATTCATTCAGTTACCATCGAAATCGACTATGTCAGAAGCATTAGGAGCTAATTTCGTCAAATCTCTTGACGAATTGTACAAAAAACAAGACAGTAGAAACCTCTTCAAGATATTGATAAACATCAGGAAAGGAGTCGAGTGGCCCAAACACCAAGATCAAATCAAAAGGTTGCGAACGCAGGGCTATTTGAAACAAGTTATTAGAACTTTGCAAATGCGAAAGAAAAGAATAGTAGACACAGCTTTGAGCATCTTGGGGAACTGTTTCATGGATAAAGATTGTGCAAGAAATGCAGTAAGTGGAAACGTTATTTCATTCACCTTATACATTTTGCTGTCAAATGTTTCTGTAGACATTGGCGTAACTAAAAATGGGTTTTGAGGTTCTGGATTGAATATATTCGAGTTTTACATCTGATTCATGCAGCAAATTCAAGTAATATGCTTTGAGTGATAAGGGATAGAAAATAGAAATAATCCATCTTGATTATGACAAGTTGACACTGCTGCATATATCCGGTGTCAGATTTTTTCGTTCTGATCATCCTCTTTAATATTTCAGATGGCTCACAACATCCTCACTTCACTGGAACAAGTACTGAAGCGATACCCCAAAGATAATAATATTAATGGGAGAATTTTTAGGATTCTGGGAAATATGTGTCTACACAGAGACCAATGGGCCACCACAATTGTTCAGAAAAAAACAGAATTTGTTACATATACAGTAGAACTGCTCAAAGCAGTCACTAATCAGGGACTTTGTGAAGATACTGCTTCTGAGGCCACAGTTTTGATGGCCTTCAGACTTCTCAGGTGAGTAATTATAAATTGTTTTCTCAAACCTCATATTTTTTTCAAACTTTATTCAACATTCGGTTTGATGATATAAACATTTAAATCACAGATTCTCTTTCAGTGCTTCTAGCACTGGCCCCAAGAATTTGGGTTTTGTTTACATGTTGACTAGTTAACTAATATTACCTACTCGCTATATATCACTTGGTTTTAATATTACATATTAAGGGAGGTATGAAACCAATTTGTACATTGGTTTGGCTATTATTAATTGACATAGTTGGCTAGGTTATTTTGGTATTACATACCAAAGGATAAATCAGACTATGACATTGACATATTTTCACAATATTCACTCTAACTAATTTTTCATTACATCTATATATATAAATATATTTATATATATATATATATATATATATATATATATATATATATATATATATATATATAAACAGAATTAAAACTTCTTATGTTTTTATACCACTTATATTTGTTACTATCTTTACTGCAGTTTGTTCTGTACAGACATTATCCAAAGAATATTAACTTCATAGTTGTTATAGTTGATATAATTTGATATAATTTGTTTGATAATGACAATGTCCTTACCAGATAAGTATCAGTTACAAATATAAGTGATATAAAAACATAGTGTTTCGTTTCTCAATTTTCATGATGTTCTCCTACCACATAGTAACAGCTACTTCCATCAATTTATATTTGGATATAAAATATGGTAAATTGTCAGATAAGACCTACTTTTCAAAAACTTTATGGGTGAACTTTACTTGCCATGCTCCCTTTACCTTTAATTTCTTGTCACCCTCTTTGATATTTTTGCTCTCAATAACTCTTATTATTCATGATGAATGTATATTTAAGAGGGTCGTTTCACTTCAGAAATTCGGTAGAAATCTTGTTGAAATCCTGAAATTCACTAGAAATCCTGATTTGGTGTACGAATTTCACGTAAGTAAAACACCCCTCGTTATTTGCAAACCCGCAACAAACAACTCAACAAAGGTAAAGCTTCATGTTTTTATTTTGGGTGCACTGGGAAAATCATTGAAACTATTAATAATAAATTAATATACATACACACATATACTTTTGTTTTAAATTGTATTGTACTGTGCTGCAAAAATTTCTTTGCTATAGTCGGCATCGTGCTCAAACTTCGTTCTCGTGCGATATGGCCAATATCCATTCGAGTTATACAGTTAATTTTTTCTTAGAACAGGTAGATACTTCAGAACTCTCTTTCATGTATCATACTGCCAACGACATCCTGCGGAACTTCCAGAAAATAATAGTACCTGAGAAGTTATATTTCAATCGTTGAAATAAAGTACGAAAAAAAAAATCGGTTTTGGTGAGACTCGAACTATAAAATGGACCCTCTCAGAGAGCGTACGCCTTAACAACGAGCAACTTTGACTCGACAATTTTAGTTATTTATTGGTGGAGTGCCGTTGATAGATTCATCCCTAGAATAACTCATTTTTGTGAATTAATCTGTTACAGAAAACACTGATAATTACATCTTTCAAAGATAATTCGCTAAAATCATTGATTTTTGAAAATGTTTTTTTGAAAAATTTACATAATTTGCTAGACAGATCAGAATTGTGACGTTTCTAAAAGGTGGTCCCTGGTAACCAAGTATTTTATTCTCTGATTAGTGGAATTCATGTCCTACCTTGTGTGGATATGTTGAGTATAATCGCCTTCTTATCAGTTACATAAACTATAAAGAAATGAGCATATTTACGAGTGGACTAAATATATTGCCGCATGAAATGCAAAAGTCATTCTTTTAAGTATATTGATACGTGCACACGGCTTGACATTTTTCTGTTTGAATAATTGAACTGAATAATATGAAATTGTCTCTTTTGTTGACAAAACGGGAGCTCAGTTTAGGTACTCACAGACCGTGCCTGAAATGTGAAAAAACACTCTCATAAACCATACTGACTCACCCGGCTCGTTTTTTATCCCGGTTAATGCTCGGGTATCAATAACCATCATTACATGATCTTTGCATAATATACTATATCGTTTCTACTCTCGATTTCGTTACAGGCTTCTCGTCAACCGCCAAACCGCCGATACCCTCCTGAATTCCGGGGTACTGGACGCGACCGGCGGCCTCCTGATCAGGCTGACGGCGGAGTGGGAGGACTGCGGCGACCACGAACAAATCATCCAGAGCATTCTCAAGGTCATGCACGAGTACTCGCGCTACGAGTGCCGCGATTCCTTGTCCAAAATGGAGAACACCGAGCGAGGCGAGAGCCTGACGTGCCTGAGCAAGGTGCTGCTCTTGTCGCCGAAACGCGTCGTCAAAACGGCCATGAACTTGATGAAGTTGAGCACGCTCCGCTCGCAAATTCCGATTACCGAGCTGTTCAACAAGCTCACGGTGGTGCTGTCGGATCTTATTTATTCCGATATCAATGGTAAGTATACGTGAGAACTACTCGAACATGTAGTCACATTTATTAATTAGTCCGAAGCCGGGACCATTTCGTGGTGATTGGAAGGCGGGGCCACCTTGTGCATAATTATATTCCTCTGCTAGCGCTCAAGATTATTGTCTGTATTCAAGTCTATACTGGTGAATCTTAAATTACTCTCAATATTGAATATTGCTTATTTATAGAAGAATCTTATGACGCTTCATCGAGATTTCTAAAATATCTTGTTGGACTAGTTTTTCAATATGATATTGACTTTGGGAAATTTTTGATGTATGTGCACATTGATTGCATTTGGTCCTATTCTTGAATATTTCTCAATAATATAGTGGATATCCAAGAATCAATAGGCCACCGGAATAGACCTGAATATCTTGGGGTAGATGATATGCTGTAATTTTGGTGGCAAAACATACTTTTATTATTGGTTCGTTTTTATTGGTCGATTCAAATACGGGAAATCTACTCTCAACTCATCGATAAAACAGAATTCTGCGTTTTTAGTTAAAACAGTTTTCTCCAATGCGCAATAACTTTTTGTGAAATTATTGTAACGTTAATGACTACTTTTATCTCACAACTTTGAATCAACTCAAAATGGGTTTGACTTGACTGTATCCGATTCACCTAATCGATATAAACATTTTTTGGGTTGGATTGGACTACTCAAGTCAATTCCATAAAATATAGGATCGGGCCAATCTCATCGCCTTTAAGTGAAGTGAAATCATGAGATAAATGGGTTTGGAATTGACAAATGTCAGGTAGAAGTAGTCAACGTCAGATTAATTGTCTCAATCAAGATGAATCCCTGGTGAGATATCTAATTCGATATTGTTTTGTCAAAAACTCTACACACGATTTATCAGAATGTGGTCGGGTTTACAGAAAATTCGGTATATGGTGTAAGTATCGAATCCCATCAAGTATTGACGTTTGATTTGTGTTTTATTTGAATATTACTAGGTTTGGCGCCATCTGTAAACATATTTTAGGCTATTGCCCTTCTAATGTCTATTATCAAGTGAGCCGTAGGTCTAGCGTTTTTGACGAAAACATTAACATTTTAACGGTATGTAAGTTATTTCACCAGAATTTCTAAGCATCTTGGTACCAGGGACAATCGTGTAGAAACGTCACACTTGTGATCTGTCTACATAATTAATTATGGAAAATTTTCCAGAAAACCTTTTAAAAATCAATGATTTTAGCGAATTATTTGAGTATTGTCACAAGTGATGTGTTTTATTGTGGAATCAAAGGACTTACATCTTCTCCTAACACCAATAAAATCCAAATGTCCTAGTTGGATAAGGAATACGCATACCGAGGCGGTCCACTTTATAGTCGTTGGTTCGAGTCTCACCAAAACAGATTTTTTTTGTACTTATTTTCCACTATTGAAATATTATAACTTTTCAGGTAGGTACTATTAATATTTAGAATTTCTGATGAAGGGTGACCATAAACATAAATATCGAAAATATTGATGAATGTACATGAAAGAGAGTTCTAAAGTATTCACAGGGTCACATTGCCCTTGAACATTTGAGCACTCGCCTACGCCATCATGCTCAAACTTCGTTCTCGTTCGATATGGCCACCATATCCACTCTTGTACAAACTACTATTTTCTACTTCCGCTCATGCTCATTTCTTTATAGTTTACCAAACGAATAAGTAGTCGTTTCCGGTCAACTGAATCTTTAATCAATCAATCAATCGATTTATTACTGATTTATGATTTCATATCCACACAAGGTACCTAAGATATGATGGTGTAAGATTCGAATTCCGTCATCTTTTGACGTTTGCATTATAATTTATTTGAATTTTACAAGGGTTGGCGCCATATGTAAACATACTTTAGGCACGTGAACTTTTAATGTATATCATCAAGTGAGCAGTAGGTCTAACGTTTTTGACGAAAACATAAACATTGGTATCCCAGGATTTCTATGCATCTTGGTCTCAATTGTCACAAAGTGGAGAAACTTTTTCTAGAGATCAATTACCATAGGACCAAACTGATATTTTCGACGCGCGTTTCGCCAACGAGTTTGATGTTAGGGTGATTGATCTCTAGAAAAAGTTTCAACTTTTACACCAAAGTTTTCAATCTTATCGTTTATTGAAAATAGAGAACATAATAATAATGAAGAAAAGATATGTATGGTCCGAAAAAGAAACCAGGTTTTTCATTCAACTCAATTGGAGCATGTAGTTGTACCCACATTTCAATGATTCAACTTTTCCAAAATTCATCCTTCTTGTCGATATGCCCACAATGAATGTGTTAGAATGGGTTAGGTTGGGTTGGGTTAATAAAAAATTGCAGAATATTCGGTGAAGTCTGCAACAGGCATCATTCGGGTATGTTCAGAGACTGGGTGTTACGAAATGCGGCTAGAACGCAACGCACCCAACTTAATGGGCGGAATAAAAAAAATTCAATGTTATGACATTTGACATATTGCTGTCAAGTTAGGTTTTTTCAATCGGATTTAAACGTGTTTCTGTAATCTGTGGACCATCGACAAAGTTCCGTACTCTTGTGTCATTGTTCTCATACGAGTTTCCTCTGTTCCAGAAAACACGTTCGCTCTCATACGTTGCGCTTGCTTCCTGCTCGACGCCACTCCCAATCGTCACAGAGACGGCGCCGGGTCTTGCGTCAAAGCGCTCGTCGACGTGCTCGAAACGTTCGAGGAGCCCTCTAACGTCGAACTCGAGCACTGCGTCCTCATCGTGAACACGCTCGCCAAGTGTCGCTTCGAGGACCAGCTGTTGAAGAAACAGTTGAAAGCGCACCTCGTACGCGCCATGGTCGACAAGCTGAAGTGGGTGCTGGACATCAGGGTCGAAACGTCGACGTTGCACCTGACCAAGCACAAGTTGGCGAGGAAACGGGGAGGGTCGTCGATCGTGTCCAAGATGCAGGAGAAGAAGAGGAGGTCGTGCCCGTGCAGAAGCGACTCGCATTTCAGGATGTGGTCGAAATATGTGAGTGTTCCAGAGGTAATTTTCGTATGATTTCCCTATATCGAACCCTTTTACGAAAATGAAATGATCAAGGTTCGAAAAGTCAAATGAAAAATGATTAACTATATATATTTTTAAAATATTTGCAATGTACATTCCATATTTCTGGGTACAGTTCAAAATTATCAATTAACAGAAGAGTTTTTTCTCTATTCCAAACACGTCGTTCCTCCATTTTTGTGAAAAAATCAGAATTAAAAAAAATGAATAAAAGTTTAAAATAGTTCACAAAATATCACAACTTGCTGCAAATATTTCGAAACAGTCTCGAAATAATAAAGTACTAATTTGCTTAGATTAGCCGTGTACACTACAAGCTCTAACAAGTCGGCAAGTACTTGGCCCGAGAGTAAACTTTCAGCAAACTTCCTCTAGCGCTGCTGTTTACACGCATTGCAAGTGACTTGTGAGAGTACTCTAGGCAAATTTAATTGCTAGTGGACACGAGCCTTAACTTTTCAAATATTCACTAAGAAATTCTTGGTATTTTATGCAGCAATTTCCATACAGAATCTAAGCATATGCATTAATCATTGAGTATTAACATCAGTAATTCATCATTGATGTTTAAAATAAGCATCCTCCATTGGTTGAGTTTAGAGTTCCGGTGATTGCTTCTTTATGACAGACTCGTAGCGTGAGGAAGTTGCGAGGTACATTACACTTTCACTTCTAAAAGTTGGATTTTCTGAAGTTGAAGTGAAAATGTTTTATAAAATGGTCTCGTGAAACTGAGATGTTTATCTTTCACAGTGAAACTTGAAGTGAATATTATTGTTGCATAAGTCCACATTTACTGCGATGAATTATGACAAGAAATCAGTAATTTGGAAAAAATCAATGGAGCTGAAGATAAGAAAAAAATTGAGAAGTAATAAAATTGAAACGAATAGTTAAAAAAATCCAATCAGTAGGACCCTATTTCATTGAATTTTTTTCGTTTTTCATTGGTGGGGAAAACACGCAGGTAGTGCCCCACTGCCTCAGATTGTGATGCCCTAATTCACTGACGACGGATAGTGAGCCCAAACTATTTAAGACAAGAAAAAATCTAACTGAATTTGCGTACATTTTCTGTTCTTCCTGAGTGACGCTTGGAATTCAGCCTCCAATTTTGTGTTCGGCTCTGAAAATCACACTAGTATATAGATTCGATATCAATTTTCTTCTGACGATTTTCAAGATTGTAAACGAATAACGCGTCGAGTTCGAGTTATAGCAGTTTGATGCTAGGGTAATTGATTCTTTTTTGCAAATTATTTTGCAGTATACAATGGAATTCTTCGAAAAACATAACAAATTTGGTAGTTCAGAAAATGAAGCTAAAAAAATGGTAAAACCTCGCAATTTTTCGTGTACAAAAATTTAGGATTAGGCTTATTACACCCTCTAGGTCATTTTCTATATTGTGTCGTAAATGAAGCTAAAAAAATGGTAAAACCTCGCAATTTTTCGTGTACAAAAATTTAGGATTAGGCTTATTACACCCTCTAGGTCATTTTCTATATTGTGTCGTTGTACGCTTTTTGTTTTTTAGGGATGAAAACTACCCCTAATTGTCAAAAATTATAATATAACATTAAAAACCTAAATATGGGTAAAAATAGTAAAATAATGATTGTTTCATGCTTTAGGATACAATTTCATCATCTTTCAACCTTCTACCTTTGTTATAAACTACCCTTGAAAACATTGAAATTTTTATAATATGTCTTCGAACTTTAGAATACACTGGTGAGAAATCAACGAAATATACACTCACACACGCGAGCAGATTTTTCTTTTCTGTCTTCCAATATGAATGGGAAAAGTGGAACATATAACGCATAAAGGCCGAATATACGGGTTATGTAGATTATTACGCTCCGAAGCGGGTAATTCAAATTGAAAAAAAAATGATCGGGTTTTCAAGCATAGTTCCTTTTGTACAGCTCTTCAAAAGCTATAAGACTATGTGGATTAAATAACTTAAGATCCCTTTATTTTTAGGTGTAAAACGGCTATATCTCGCCGAATATTCACTTTAGAAAAAATCTACACACAGGGAAATTTTTGTCATCAAAAAAGCTACAATTCAGTACTGTATCGTTATTTTCGTATCTTTAGTATTTTCAGCGATATTTATAGGAAATATAAAATATTATAATATAATATAAAATTAGGCATTTTGAATTGGTTAAACTTCGTGGGTGTATTAATAGTACATATATAAAGAGAATCACAAAAGAGTGGCAATCAATTTTAGTAAGGGGGTACTTTGGAGGTTGTTTTCAAAGATTTTATTCGTAGAAAAAAGCGGGTACCGATCTTATTTTGATCATAAGTCGGTCAATTTTCATGCTGGGAAGACATTTTTTAATTTGTTTGAAAGCTCTAATTGAGAACTTCTAAAAATATTCTATGAGCTTTCCTCGAAAAATGCAAATTTTTCTCGTTATTTTGCTTTAAATCTTCCAATTTATACATTTAACGAAAAAAGCTAAGCATTAATTTGCTGTATCTCAGTTCGTATGTGTTGTAGGATAATTATAAAGAGAGCATTATTTTTGTTTTTTCAAAAGCTACAATTTGCCTCTCTACACTTTTTTCGATAAAATGTATGGTTTTAGAGCAAAAAACCATTAAAAAAAGTCGATTTTTTCGTCAAAAAACTGTTACCTTCAACTTCGAATAACTCAAAAAATATTACCTTTACGAAAAAATCGTATGGAACATTTTTTTCTTGAAATTCCTTTTTCCGTCGATTCCTGCAGTTAAAATGTAATAAAAAATTTCCACCCCCGTGATGGGGTGACAACCACCCCCAAGGATCTAGCGTACAGCGTCATGATATAGAAAATGATCCTTGAGCTATTTCCTACCTTCTGTGAAAATTTCACAAATCTATGGTGGACGAAAAAATTGCGAGCCAAAATGCTTCATTTCCTGAACTATGGAGGTATGAGGATTCTCCTTCATAGAACGCGAGATTATTTTGGCGCTGATGAAAGCAAACTTCACCTTTCTCAATGTTTACTAGGCAAGAAGTTACATTTGTGTGATTTGCTGATCGTTTTTCGAGATTTCCTACCTGAAAGACCGCATTTGAAAATCCATTCCATGATTTTAAATTAATGAGGAAGGTCGTTCAAATTCAAAGTAGAGTTTGCGATTTTCTTCAAAATTCGTCTGGCCTTATCTCTAGAGGCAACTAGCCAACTCCCGCTCATGGGAAAAATCTTCTTTCGCAGGTCAAGGACGGAAAATACATCAGCCAAGGTAGATACGAACGGATGATGTTCACCGGCACGCCGCCGTTCCTACAAATCGAGCTGCGGCGCGACAAGAGTCCGAGCTCGTGCTCGAGCGAGGACAGCGACGTGGCGCTGGTGTCTTCGCCGAGCGCGAGTCCGTCGCGGTCTCCCTTCTCCCCCGGCCGGACCGAAGACAGAGGGGAAACGGATTCGGACGACTATTCTCCGGTATGCAGCGAAGCCGACAGCGCAGAATTCAATTTGGAGGACTTGCCGCCGTCGACGTTGGCTGCGAAGGAAAGGTACGGACGCGTGGACGAGTCGGAAGAGGAGGAGGAGAACGTCGAGAACGGTGAGTGGATTTTTTTCGTAGTTTTTATATGGATCAGGTGGCAGTGACGGGTTTTTCGAACCGATTGTTTATGAACGAAGCAGGGTTGGGCTGATTGAAATCAAGTAATTGAAATCACGATTAAAATCATGATTCAAATCTCTTGAATTTTAAAATTAAAATCATGATTAAAATCAATTTTTGTTTATTTTTTTATTCAGAACCAGGTAACTACATGATATTAAAGTTTTCTCGAAGATCAAAAGAACATAATTCCAAATTCTTGAACTAAACGTAACACCTAAATTTTATTACTGTTTATTTTCAGTCTATTCATTTTCGTTATACAATTTAAACAAAAACACGAGTTTTCCTCCTTATTCTATGCCTAATCTGTTTCTAATATCAGAGTGTGTACAACTAGCGAAATACGTGAAATTGTTGGGCAACGTCAATTTATAGATAGGAAGGAATACATGCCACGACAGGAATATTCTTGCAAAAAGCACAACAAACGCGTTCGTGTTCGTGCCTCACTCGGCACTGTATAGCGAGTGTATAGTACCGAAGGGAAACAAATCGCGACAAATGCGTTGTCACAAGTTTTTGAGCCGCAAATTGTATTAAAATTTTTAGACTTATACATTTATATAATTAACAATAATTTCAAATAATCAAAAAGGTCAAATTTTATATTCAAATTTAAAAAATCAAATAAATCGTGATTTTTTAAAAAATTTAATGATTTTTTATTTTTTTAATGAAAATCAGATTTTGCCCCACCCTGGAATGAAGTGAACTTACCGCTTTCAGCGCTTTCAATGGTTGTTGACCGTGAGCTCACTACATACCCTGATTAGAAATTCAATTTCTGAAGCTAACTAGGGCTTTTTGATACCAACAGACTAGTTTTGGTCTTGTCTTAGTATTGATATAAGACAAAGACTTGATAAATCTTCTCAAGCAAGGCTTGACTTTCAAGACCAAGACTCTCTCCCAAGAGTCTTGGACTTGGAATTAGTCTCGAAAAAATATAATGAACTTAAATTTACTCAATATTAAAAAAAACTTATGGAAAATGTTATCAATTTATATCAATTAGTTATTTTTCATATGGTAGCTTTTTAATTTTTGTTTATTCAAAATAGCAAATACATTTTTTAAATTCGTGCAGTTTTACAGTTTACAGCAAATAGGTGTATGTTGTAAGGTTGCAGTGGTCCATACTTCCTACTATTGGAGAAATTAAAAAATGTAATACAAAAGTTATTTGGTTTGAATTCTGAATTTATGGAAATATTCTTGATACTGGATTGTTGTCACTTCCAGCTGAACTTGGCCACGATTTTTCATTTCAAATAACTCATCCTGTGTATTGATGCATACCTACTTGAATTTTAGGTTCAATATTTTATCAATATTCTATACCTATCTTCAACTGTTTTTGAAATAATGACGGGTAAAAAGTGAGAATTTCGGCAGCCTATTACCGTTGCTTTATTAACTCACCCTGTATATTGGTTATATTTATATGCAGAAAATATCACATAGAAGTTAAATAACTTACAGATTAGTATAAGTTGCACCCACCAGAGTTCAATACTAAATAAAAATAATAAATTAAGACCAATACATTTGGTCAGCTATGTGATATTTTTCACTCCTACATAACATAATAAGTATTGTAATTTACTCGGGTTTGTGATTCCACCCCTCTGCATCTTACTGCTCATCACACAATAATCCATTATAAAATGGCCACTAAAAAACCTAATTAACATTCTGATCCTTTTGAACCTTTTTTCTAGCCTGTTCCTGTGTAGATCTGATTGAATTTTTATTTAATATTTATTAAAATTATATTCTTATGGTGGAATTCATTTCGCTTACTTTACTTGTACAAATTGACAATTCTTAAAGACTCAGAAATTCGAAATACCTATTATATCCAGATAAACTGTTGGACAATTGAATAATTCAAATTTCTTGACGATTTTGATCCATGACCAAGACTATCAAGACTTCCAAGACCAACTCCAAGACTGATCCAGTATCGTCTTGGTCTTGAGATATCAAGACAAAGGCTACATTTATTTCTCGAGACAAATACTAAGATTGATCAGTTTTGGTATCGGTCTCGCGAAGCCCTCTAGAGCTAGCAGAGCCCGTCCTTGCTGATTTAAATTTTTATCTTTGTCGGTACTTCGAATTTTTTCAAGTTTTCAGTACTCAACTATTTGGATAAAACATAATTTACATTTTGTGCTCATGGAAAGATAGCGGATAGGAAGTCAATGTCAGTGTGGAAGTGTGAAACACATTTGACACGTTTTTGTAGCGCCATATACAATATAAGTCGTTAAATACTAGAATGCAATGTTTCGCATTTCGAATATCTATCATAATACTAAAATCCCTGCTGTTCCAGTCTATGCCCCCGAGGAGCACCCCGTCACCGAGAACCTCAAGATGACTCTGATAGAAGAAATCGAGAAACTGTTCAGCATTCACCTGGATGTGGAGCAGATGCACCCGCATCTCAAGATTTCCGAAGAGCTGCTCCTCCTGCTCATCAGATGCGCGTTCAACTACAAGAGGAGCTTCGAAGCGAGAACGGCCACCATTGCCGTCGTCAACAAGGCCTTCCGCTGCCTCTCGTTGGTAGTGCCGTTGTTGGAGACCAGCCTGGCGGAAAGGGTGAGTTTGATTTTCGGCGGTATATCTCATGATTTTCCGTGGGTTTGTCGATAAATTACCAAACAAAATATTCATCGAAACTAACGTTTAATTGTCGCTTTGTCGCTGATGATCTGTATTTGTCGGTTGAAAAGGCGCCTTAATGCCCATGTTAGCTCGGCATCACTGCAACTGTCAAATATTACCAATGGGGAATTCTGATAAAAATCAAGAATTTTTTGTGAAAGTGCATTCAAATTTATAGTTTTGTTTCTACTACAGCATTTGGCAAAATCGGCTGCAGATTTCATGAGAATAAAGGACAACGTATCTTTTACGTGCATGAGTTCAACGAATCGTGCTATTTTGTTAGTTCCTGTTCCGAGTGATTCTGTGACATTTTGTTTCAACAAAGATGTACGTATTATGTATTGTCTATGGTTCTTCTTCTTCTTCTAACATTCTACTCATCCCAACTACGATCTACGCTTTATTGGCTCTGTTGCCAATACGTGTTTTTTTTATTTAACGTCGGCTTCTTTTCGCTACCAAGGCCAATCACCTCTACCGGTGAGCACTTCCCACAACCGGAAATTTTGCCTAACCCTCTGGTATTCCAACCAGAGGTAGGGATCTTTAACGACCCCAACATCCATGGACTCGGGACCGCCGGCTTTACATCCCCTCCGAAGGACGGCATATCCTCAATAAATCTTGTGCTCATTGATATATTGCCGGCAAACTATGATATGCTGTTCTTCTAAAGTTGTATGGGCTTTTGATGCGATCTTTCCCTGTATGAGGTCACCCATCCAAGTACTAACCGCGCTCGGCGCTGCTTAACTTCAGATATCGAATGAGGCTGGATTCAGACAGATCCGAAATCCTATCGTACTACGATCAGATAGCTTTCTGATTGGTCTAAATTGGTCTAAATTCAAATTTAGACCAATCAGAAAGCTAAATTGGTCTAAATTTAAATTTAGACCAATCAGAAAGCTATCTGATCGTTGTATGATCGGATTTCGGATCTGTCTGAATCCAGCCTGACTGTTAGTCAAGCGGAAGAGCTGGGCTGTTCCCAACATGTGAATTATGAAGAAATCCCTTTAAAACCCATCATTTCAAAAACCATTTGAGTAGTGAATTCAGGAAACTCATGAATAAAACTCAATTTTATTTTATGCAAACTTGCATTTGCTCTAATAACCTGAATTAAGGAAAATTATCCATTGGTATATTGTATACCCATTAGGAAAAGCCATATATTTCTCGGATAAGAACACGGAATTAGCTTTTGCTACGAGGTATACATACTAGTTTCCTGAAAATCTTTCAAAAATAATAATACAAAAATTGGTATCTCATTAAGTTTTATGATGAAGTTGGCAGAATTATCAACCAACACATAAATCATTGCTATTAAGAAATTCACAGCGACAGTGACAGTTCCGGTCAAGGATTGCCGAGTTCATAGTTTTCTTCTGAAAAAATATTCAGCATCACAGGTGAATACACAGGCGCGCATAAAAATTTTCCATTACATTATAAGATGAAGTGAGAACTAAGAGTCCTCCTTTGTAATGTGTACTGTTCAACCATTGATAATACTGAACGAATAAATCAAATATAAATTAAATATTACAAAATGATGGCCAAGCTTTTCGATTTCTTCTGACTCAAATATCATTAGATGCAGAAAAGTATCCAAAGTATGAGAATATGAACTCAGCAATCCTGCGTTAGTATAATCGTTGAACTAATAATACTTAATTTATACTAAAGAATAACAGTCACGAAATTTAAAATTGAAATGTTCCAATTGATTTTGATCAGTTCGGTTTTATATCATCATTGATGATAAGCTATTTTTGTATTTTGTACAGGCTCTGCACCATTTTTTTTGTGATTTGCAGGAACTATAGCTTTTATATCTTGGTTCAAATTTGCTATTCAAATCTAGATGAGCTAAAGTATCCGTGCTCACCATCATTTTAAATTACAGGTGTTTGCTATGACACAATACCAACACAACAAATGGTGCATAAAGTGCACGGAGGTGAAGCAGTTCGGCCAACAGATGCTCGACACTTTCTCGAAGTTGGCGATGTCGATGAAGGCTGTAAACAGCATCGCGCACTGGCTGAAGAAAGGACCAGAAGCGACCAAGCACTTGCTCATCATGTCTGTTCCATATGTCGTTACGTAAGTATTATTTAGTTACGTTCGGATATTTGTTCCGATATTAGAGTGGAACTGAAGAGTGCATGTCAATAATTCCAGAGTTTTGAAGGAACAATAAACCAACACAAATAGAAATATATTGGTGCTGCACCAATAGATATTAAGATTATTCGCGATAGAAAATAAGCGATGCGCCCCCTATCGACTTTTGAAAAAATAGTCGATAGTTGAATCGCCATACTCTGGTTTGTATGTGTTTTTATGGGGCTGTTGTGTTGACTCTTCAGTAATTTCGGATTTTTATGATTTTGTGTGTGTTTGAGCACTAATAGCGATCACGGAGATATTCTAGTTTGGAAATATTCCAATGAAGTAACTTGAAGGTTTGCTTCTTTTCATTTATTCTGAGCGTATATTTACTTTTTGTTGTTTACTAGACCTTGATATAAACGAGTTAATCTGTGACACAATCTCTACGGGAGGGGTGTTGATGTATAATTTAGATGTACTTGAAACCAACTGATTCTGAGGAAATTGAAGAAATAATTAACCTGTTGGATTCCAGGAAGGCTTCAGGGTTTGACAGCATCAGTGTGAAAATTGTAAAAGCGGTAAAATCAGAACTTGCACCTTTGATAAGTAAAATAATAAATTTAACATTTACAACGGGTTCATTGCCAGATAAATCAAAAATTGACAAGGTGAAACCAGTATTCAAATCGGGAAAAAAGATATGATGAATTATAGGCCCATTTCGATATTGCCAGTGTTATCCAAAATTATTGAAAAATCGGTGCATAGCAGATTATTTGATTATCTCTAAAAATACAAATTAACTTATGATGGCCAGTACGGCTTTCCTAGATCTAGTGATACCGAGTCAGCTGTATTAGACATTATTACACAATTTCAACTCGACTTAGATTCCAATAAACAATGTGGTCTCCTATCATTAGATCTTCGAAAAGCCTTTGATACAGTTAATCACAAAATTCTTTCAAGTATATTGTATCAAATAGGGATTAGGGGAATAGTTCATACCTGGTTTCAAAATTATTTATCAAAAAAGAATTCGTCTATATGGGGAAAGGAGTCAGTTCATCAAAAACTGTTATATGTGGCGTTCCTCAAGGATCTATTCTTGGACCCGTTCTTTTCCTCATATATGTGAATTCTTTTTCTGATTTGAAATTGAAAGGAAAAATTAAAATGTTTGCAGACGATACGTCTATAGTATATAGAGGAAATAATAAACAAGAAATAAAAATTAACATGATAATGGATCTTCAGACAATATTATCCTGGTTGAATAGTCACAAATTAACATTGAACTTCAAAAAGTCATCTTTTATGTATATTTGTAAAAATCAAATCCATTCCTATCAGAAGATCCCATTCAATTAAAAAAGAAATTATTGAATATTCCTCTGCTGTCAAATTTTTAGGACTACTATGTGGATTAAAATTTAACGTGGACCAAACATATAGGAATGTTGAGAAAACAAATATATCCAATGATTGGTGTCCTTTTCAAATTGAGAAATTTTATACCTATGAAATACTTTAAACTCATTTATTTTTCTCTAGTATATTCCAAACTCCAGTATTTAATTTCAGTTTGGGAAGCGGCAACAGAAACACTAGTAAAACCTGTGAAAACCCTACAAAATAAATTGATTAAATGTATATATAAACTTGATTATTGGGAACCAACAAAAAATTAATATAAACCTAATAATCTTTTGGATATATCATCATTATATACACTCAAACTTTGTACCTTCATACATTTGGTTAAAAACAAACTAAAACATTCAAATCTTATCTTCAAAATTAATAGTGATCAGCACAGTCATTCAACCAGATCTTCCAAAAATTTATCAACGATGAAATTCAAATCTAATATTGGACGACAGTCAATTTATCACACAGGAATCATTTTTTATAATAGATTACCAGATGCAATGAAGAAATATGGAAAACTCCGTTTCAAATCCAACTTGAAAAAACATTTAATGAAATAGACAATTGGCAATTTTTTATTTAGTTTTTTATTGCCATATTCATTTATTTTTCATTTTCTACAACGAAACAGTCTGATTTTATTGCCTTTTTTTTCTTTAATGTATAATATTAGAGTTAATATTTTTTCCTTCTATAAACTTTGTAATTTCTTGGGAAATAAAAGTTATCATATTTTTGTAATTCGAATTAGGGAGAATCACATCTACCAGCTGAAAACTGCCACTTCATTGCTTAAATACATTGAATACATTTCATATTCAAGTGATCGAAGTAAATTTTTCCTACTGAGAGATGTAGTTTTCAATCATTTCAGGTGTGCTTCAATCATTATATTATGCAATATTTGTTCAGGAAACCCAACTTTATACTAGAAACTCATAAATCCAAGTCTCATCTGGAAACAACCTCGAGTCTTCCGAATTTTACAATGTTTTGATACTGAAAAACGTTCGAAATAGTTCAATGAAATTTTCTTTGATTATTCAACTATCGATTTCTCACACAGAAATTAATATGGAATCGAAAATTTTAAGAACAAGAGGAACACGAAAACGTCGAAGCTCCATATTTATAAATGCAAATGTAATCGAAACAATCTAACTATGGACAGTTCCGCGTTCTTCGTGATAGCGCCGCGATCTTATTTTCTATCGCGAATTGTGTATCGATTTACTGATGCCCGAACCACGTAATAGCATGAACCCCTTTTCCAGAAACAAAAACAGCCTCTTCTTGTTCCTGATCGAAGCCGGCGGCCTAGACATCCTGATGGACACCATCGAGAACAACACGGAGTGCAGGCAACGAGCCATCTCTGCGGTCTGCCTGCTAGCCTCGCGCAGACTCCACCTGTCCAACCCCGCGGACATCGTTCCTCCAAAGTGCCCGACAAGACCCTCAAGACTCGATTCCTCTGACCACCTGGTGACCTTCAAACTGGACGACGGCTCCTCCGTCCAAGCCGACCGTGTTCTCCTCGCGGAAAAGTCCGACTACTTCGCCGGCCTCCTCAACGGCAACTTCAAGGAGAGCGGGGAGAACGAGGTGGTGCTGCGCGACGTCCAGCGCAACCCGCTGCTCTGCGTGCTCGACCTGGTCGGCCACCCGGACCCCTTCGACCGCCTCGCGCAGAAGAGCATCCCCGTGCCCGTCCTGCTGGACGCGGTCGTCCTCTGCGACAGGTTCCTCCTCGGGGAGGAGCTGGTCGCTATCACGACTTACGTCGAGAAGCACCGACTGTCGCCGAGGACGGTGGCCACCATATACCAGTGGTCGATCGAGTCGAATTTGAATCTGCTGCGCATCGAGGCCGTGGCGTTCGCGCTGGTGCACGAGTTCGGCGCTGAACTCAGAACCGCCACGTTCAACAAGCTGTTCGAGCTCGGGTTCGGTCGGGTGCTGGTCGACGATATTCGGGAGTTGCTCAGGAGGTTCCTGGTGTCGGCGCCATAGGGAAGCGCGCTTCCGTCTGATGTTTGTGTTCCGTGGGGTCGCAGTGACCTTGAATTTGGATCTGGGGAAAATGCAACACTGCCTTATGGCGAATCTCTTTTTCGAAATGAAGCTTAGCTTTCATTCCAGGATTCACACGGTTTACTTTTTAGGGTGGTGTTGCCATTTTCCTGACACACACATAGTCTAACTACTGCCAAGCTTGCACATCATGTGTAATAGGGTATATGTACCCTTTTTTTGTTTTATATTGTTATGAGACTGCATATATTTTAAGAATAAATGACTCGTTTCCATTCCTTGGTTTCATTTATTCTTTCAATAGATACTTGTAACTAGTTGATGGATGAACAATTATCAAATTCATTCGTTCGCTTGGAGTTATTGATATTTGAAAGTAATTTACCTCGATTAAGAAAAAACCAGAAGCACAAAAATGTAACTTTTTCCAACCATAACAACACCTACATTTACCCCAGTGAAGGAAGTACATTTTTTAGTAAAATGAAGGACTAATTCGAGACCACTCAGATCAACTTAAATTTTTTTGGAATTTGTCAAAAAAGGTGTCAAGAATCCGAGTAAACAAGTGGTTACTGGGCAAGGCTCCAAAACGCTGTAAAACTTGGCCAAACTGTTTTTTTGGCCCAAAATTAATAAATATTTAATATCTGGGAAAATATTAAATGAATTTTCATGAAGATAGGTACCGGGGGGTTTTTTGGGTCACTGATTACGATTTTAATGTCAGAAGTTTCTGAAACACCCTGTGAACCGTATTAATGTTTTTTTTTTTAATATTTTTGAATTAAAGCTGAAATTATCAAATAAATACCATTTTTTCAGAAAAATTAAGGAAGATTTTTTTTCATATTATCATGAAATTAATCAAAACAGTTTTTATCCATTTTTGAAAAATTTCAATTTTTTTTATGGAAGTCAAATCGAAGTAATGGAGACTTCGAAGTTAACTACCCCTCGTCACATAATAAAAAAACAACCCATTTTTTTTAATAATAATAAAATAATAATAAAAAATGCACAAATATCTTAGATATTTGTACCTCTTTTGTGACTTAGTTTTGGTTTGACGGCTATTTGACTGCTGTCAAGAGTCGGGATTTGAAATTTGACAGCAGAATTTAATTGGCTTATCATCTACTAAACATACAGTACTGCACGAAAAATGTTCATAAAACTCATAAATAGACGGTCCCAATGGATAACTATAAAAATTTTATGTGATTGATGGAAATAAAGGTTTTTTGGGCATAACTTTTTTTTGGGCTAATGATAACGAATTGTACCAGGAACCATTTTGAAGCAAAGGTTATCGCCGAAATTTTATGTCATATGCAACATTTGAATTGGATGGGCCAATTTATTTTATTTCGCCCGACAAAAAAAGCATTTACTGTTATAAACATAAAATAGGCAATTTTAAATGGACAAATTTGCTCGCAGATGAAAAATTATAACAAAAAATTGAAATACAACTATCCTGGAATAAATGCTGAGAAATTTGGCTGTTTGAAATAAATAATGTTCACGCTGCTGGCCAAAAACTGAAAATGTTTTAAAAAATACACGATTTTACTCAACTTAAGCAGGCCAAAACATAAACAATAATTACCCGATAGGGCCAAAAATGGCTGGACATATTTAGGACGAAGTGTTCTGACTTTTCACCAAAGGATTTTTATTTCCAAACACCTTAGCATGGCGCTAAAAAATTGGCATTGAAAATTTTTGAAAAAAACTTATTTTGCCCATACCTTTTTTTTTCTTCTTATTTCAAACGGTTCTGGATGGTCTCAAAATTTTCTCGATTTTGTCATCTTGCAAAATGATAGGAATCATTTTTTTTGTAAAAGTTATATTTTTCGAGATATTTACGCCAGAACGATCCGGTTTCTTAATTTTTCGTTAAGCAACCATTTTTGCCATGTCATATCTCCTTTAATATTAATCATACAAAAATAAAACCAAAACCACTTTATTTGTCAACTAAAATACTTCATATATGTAATATATAATTTTTTTTGTAATACTAACAGATTTTCAGTAAATTTAAAAAAACTTTAAAAACTTTCAATTTTTTTTTGCAAAAATCACACTTTTCCTTACTCGAAAGGGTGCATTTTTATGAAAAATTGCAATCAATGTTTTTATGTTAAAAAATGATAATTTATCGATTGGTTTCATTATATTTTTTAACCCATCCCCCAATGAGTTCCATCCCCCGCGCTTTTTCCCAGTAACGGAAGTTGTTTACTCGGATACTGGGCACCTTTCTTAACAAAATTCAAGTTACTCCATGTACCTGCAATTGGTCTCGAATTAGTCCTGCCAGTTTTTACTTCCTTTACTGGAGTAATTAGCAGTCATTGGATTTTTCAATGATTCACGTGTAACGTCCACAGTTGTCTGATGGTCTTGAAAGCAAGTTGTCAATTTCACAGAGAAGAAGACTGAAGTTTAAGGTTAAAAAACGTCACCTTCAAGGTTGAACAATCTTTTTGCAAATCTTGTTAACTGATTAAAAAATACTAAAAGTAGGGCTTTGTGCTTCTAGTCCTAGTAAGATAGTTGTATTTCTTGAATTTTTCTACCCAATCATCCCTCCAGTGTCTGCATAACTTGCAATTATTCCACAAAGAGTTCCAAGTATTCCTCAAATATTATTTTCTGCAACACCTTAACTTTCAGATTTCGAAATATTCTCCATATTGTGAAATGTTGGATTGGTTGACAGAAATCGAACAAGCTAAAAAATCATGTTTTGCAAACGGGAATTCAAAGAAAATCCATTATAATTTTCCAAATGGCAAAGAAATGATGGAAGAGTATAACATGGAGACTGGTGTCCTCACCAAAAGAGCTTGGAAACGTGAGGAAGATATGAAGGGCAAATATGAATGGGATGTAGAAGTAGGAGATCCTGAGCCAACTTATGGTACTGACGAGCAATCAAAAGACATTTGTGAAAGTTCCAACCAACCATTTGTTTCTCGTAGAAACACCAGAAAGATTCTAGAATGGCGAATAAAGAATTTGCCATATGCAATTGGTACTTATTCTGTCACAGTTAATCCTGAAGGAAACTGTCTCATAGTCCGAACCACCAACAAAAAGTATTACAAGAAACTGAAAATTCCTGAATTAAGCAGGCTTAACTTAGTACCTGAACAGTCCAGTGTGTCATTCTCCCATAAGTTCAATACTTTAATTATAACATATAAGAAGCCCAAGGAACTGTTGAATTATGATAAAATCAAATTAGAAATGGTACAATCAATAAAATCGATTGATGAAGAAGCTATAAATGATGCCCCAGCTGAGAACTTTCAGAAAATTGTTGTTTTAGAGAATACGTGATTCTCTGTTAGATCCAAATTTTTCAATTTGAACATGTACCTTGTGTTCACTTTGAGATATGGAGGAAGGAATTTCATGTGGCAAGAGATTGTATTAACAATGAAGCCATCATTGACTCAGCATTATTAGCAATAAACAGGAGTTTGCTGACAAATCATCTGAAGATTGTTTTTTCTTAAATACGGTTTCTTGGGTAAAAACATGTTATGATTTATTTCACATTGGCAATACACTTTTTATCTTTCTTCTGCTATTTTTTTCTTACATTCTTTTTCGACAACTCGATTTCTTAGGAGTACCTATAACACTGTAAATATGAATGATAATTGTCCAATTTTTGAAATAATCTGGATTTTTTTGATGAATACTCGTTTATCGCATAGGACCAAGTTTTAAAAAATTAGGTCACTGAATGGGAATTCAATTCGTGGCGCTCTCCGTTCCTATGGAAATTGTAACCTTTTGAAAATCTGAAAAAGTCCATATTCCAACTTTCTGTACAATGAGTTGTACATATTTTCAGTCATCCTGGGCTTTATTATTGGAAGACGATGGGTTCCATTAGCAGATGGCGCCAGTGCGGTGGTGCCCAAAAAAGACTTGAAAAAAGAAAAACTAATGATAAATAAATAAAGGAAACTTTTTATTGTGCATTCTCGAGTGAACGGAAATGTCGACATTATACTGTAGATGGCGTAACAAAAAAGCTTCAAATCCTTTTTTCACAAGCATTAGCAAACTATATCGGCGAAGCCACGGAGAGCAGAACGAACTGGGCAGAACGAAATGTGGGTAGATCGCAACGCACCCAAGCCATGTACCCTTTACTGCGATTATTTTTAACAAAAAAAGTCTATTTGCAATTCCTCAGTTAAGTTCTGAATCCTGCGTCCCGCGGCTGATGGCAAATCGGTATGAGGCGGGACCAGTTTTCAAGGACCGCTTTCGGTTAATTAACAATTTGTAGAATTTATAACGCCGAATTTTCAACCCGACAACTGCAATAAACAAACCGGATTAATGGAACATGTTTTTTTTTGGGGTATGGAAACACGTCCATAAAACAAGATCGAGTACTGTGATCGAGTCATCTGATAGGACAGCGACAAACAATTGACATCGCTGCTTGAAAACAGCTGTTTTTGTTTACTTATTTGCATTTACAGTTGCTGCTTCTTTTTTGGAAAAACAATGGCAACAGAAAATGCAGCAAAGGATTTCAGCAAATATCTTAAAATAGATATGGAGCATAAGGTATGCACCCAAATTTTTATCATTCCTTGACTAATTTTTCGGGCGCTTAAGCACGCTTAGTCCAAACGAAGTTGTTGTTGTTATTCAGCCGTGGCTAAGATTCCGTCAGCCGGAAACTAATGCAAGAATTCCGAATGAAAGAGTTGTAATCCTTTGATATATTTTTAGCTCGAACCAATTTGCGAATCAATCGAAGAAATGCTGGCCCGACTAGAAGAGTTTCAAACTATGATCTCCTTCGCAGCCCAAGACAGAATCGATTATAATGATATTTTAACCTCTATCCCAAATTATAAAAGAGAATTCGGTGAAATGTGCAACAAAATCGACACCCTTGAAAAGTTGATGTCCCACATAAAAACCAATTTAGATCAGTTGGAATTTGGTATTGAGAAGGCAGAAAACGAACTCGGATGCAGTGAAGCCACTGTGAAAGTTACCAATATATTTACACCCCTTTTTGTAAGTTTATAAATATTATATATAAACAATACATTTCGGCTGATCGAACTTTTGCGTCATCATACCATTTCACTATTGTTTGTCAGTTCATTGTGGTGTCAATTGACTTCATTTTGAAGTATATTTTATACAAATTTATATATTCTCCTTAATCTGAAATTCAGTAGCGACGTCGAAGTTATTGCGTATGCACTAATGGCAACGAAGATCGCTTTTATTGCCACCAGGCGGCGCTAGTGAAATTTGGACCCAACACGCAGAACTCGGCAATTCCCTCAGTTCTGTGATATCAACGAACTGTTCACAACATTAAAGTGTTACTCCCTGAACCTTCAAAGCATCAATCAGTGAATTAATAAATCTAAACTAAATCACTCCCGTATCAAATCAATCAGGTGACGGATGACATAACCTGAATCCTATCTAGCGCCATAAAACGTGATATTCTTCTGAAGCTGATGAAAACAAACATCACCTTGAATGACTTTTCTCACTTTCTACTTGGGTAGAAGTCTTCCCATTCACGTACGTTGAATAGAATTTTCATTTGTGAGATTTGCTAATTGTTTTTCAGAATTTCCAAATTGAAAACTATACCTGAAAGACCGCATTGAAAACATTCGCCTGAAAGAACTTCCATTCCTTTATTTTAAATTATTGTTTTTACTAATAATAGGTGATGAAGATCTCCGCACAAATTTTTGAACTCCCCATTTTATTTTTCAGAAAAAACAAACGGAGAAGAAAGAATTTTACCACCATTCGGATAACTTCAAAACAGAAGATTACTTCGAGTGAAAGCAATAGTGTGTGTGCTCACACATATTTTATATAGAAAACGTACTTATTTCAAGAAGGGTCTTTCGCCATATATAACGAATGAGAAATATCGAAACATATATATATATACACACTATGTTGTGGTTGAATGTTTGAGACTATCCTGTTATCTAATATTGAAGATCAGGTATCTATATAGTCGATTCGTTTTGTAAAAGGTAATCAATGTGATAATGTAAATAAATTTTTCCAACCATTTCTTACACATTTATTTGTTTATTTTCAAAGTCCATCGTTTTCGGGAAATGAAGATGTGTATGTATATTAGAGTTTTCAAGCAAACGTAAAGTTTTCAAGTTGTGTGGAAATTGATTGATAAGAGGGGGTTGGTCGTTTAATCCTAATGTCTCAAAAACTGTTAACACAATTTTCACGACCACAGTAGCTACAATTCATTTCGTTCTCAGTCGGTTTCATTTATAAGTCCATCAAAGGTTTAATACGTAGATTTGCTACTCAAGTAGCAGGATTTATAGTTTCGCAGCCGCTGCCATTGCCTATCGGCAGCGGACGTATGACATAAAACACGATATTCGTGAAGCTGACATTTGCCATTCTGTGTTTCTGCGTCAAAAAGGAAATAAGAAATAAGTAGGGGTTATAATCATCGTGATCTCATATATCCATAATTTTTTGTACATATAATCGAAAATTCAAAATTGATAAACTGTCCTTTCACTCGTCAAATTTCAAACCTTTCTCATGCGCCCCCCGAATTCTATGCCACCGGGGATAAAAGCAAAGCTCAATAAACAATAGTAGTAGATTATACCACGAGTCAATAATAGCCATATTTGCGAGTAGTATACTCTACTTTATTCACCACTAATCTATGTATCATAAATGAATCTTCAATCAATCAATACAAACAGTACCTACGCGTTTGCCACTGACACTTTCGAGTTTGGTTATATCTTTTCCATGATAATATTCAATACGAGTAATTTTGTGATAGGACTAGAAGAGGTAATAGACACTATCCCTGGCCGCATTATTCCTAAAGGGAATAATACATGGTGTAATAATGCAGAAAGTAGGTACACATACAATTTCTCAACTGCTATGGCAGCTGCAACCGCAGCGGCAGAGGCTGCGTCTGAATCTGCTAATACTCTATCTGGCAATGCTTGAATTTATGTTCGTTGTCATTGACAACCAACTCAAAGACATATGAGACCAAAGCTCAAATTGAAGTAAACTTTTTAAAAAACACTAGATATGTTTCAGGATTAAAATAATTTTTTCTGTGAAAATAATGACACCGATTGATAAATCTATGATGATTTACTTTATATTAAGATGCTTTATATAGGTAATCAATGATGTTTCAATCCAAAGCTTCTAAAATAAAATCCAAACACTTTCACTGATTGCGCGTTTCCTCAAGCTAAGTGGCATCATCAGATATAAAGACAATATTTTTATTCGCATATCTTGAATATAATTAGTTTTGTAAACTGAGTATCATCAAATTCACATAATTAGATGATGAATTTATATTTCCCGCAAAAATAAGACTGGGGATAATCAGTAAATGAGGACTACAAAGTTTTCATCAATCAAGTCGACACAATCGCAGTGAGTGGAAACATAGACCAAGAGCCCGTGTCACTATTTTTGGTAGTGATAAGTTTACGCCCATCGACCACTGAAACTTGTATTATCGATGTCGACGATGCCACAGAGATTCTCGCCATACATGATTTCCGGGGCGAAGTTAGGGTAGGGGGCTGACCGATCTGTATAAAAAAAGTGAGCAAAATTTGTCGTAAGTTTACGACTGAGAACATTGGGAAAGCAAAGATTTCAGGAAAATAATCCGACGCTCGCTTATTGTCAGTCGCCTACATCGTGGCGTTCACCCGCTACAACCCTCGAAATATGTATAAAAAAAACAACAACAAAGAAAAACCAGTTTACAACTGACAATGGGGCAGATCTTACCATTAGCATTTTAATGACACAAATTTCGCAGGCCAGCCTTATTCAATGGGGCGGAAGGGCGCTAGGCCCACCTGTTTCGGAAGAATTTCTAAGTTATTTTTTATGATAAGCTCACGACTGATTCCTTCACAATAATGTTTACTTTCAACTGTCCAATTAAAAAATGCAATCAACAGTCATCAAACAAGGGGTGCAAATATTGCCGTTCGTAAAAACAAGTTCCTGGGATAGCGCTCTATAAAGCTTGGCTACATTTTTATCAAAAAAATCATATGTTTGTGACTGACAATCAAACATTTACGTACAACGTAAGTACGTGAATATGAAAACACCTTTCTCAGCTGTTTATTGCATGGATAAAGCTCACTTGGTAGCTAAACTGACAAGTTTCTTGCATTTGCGAAGTGCAGGTATAATATGACAATTATTGAAACATCGGCCCTAAATTTTTCAATACAGTAATTTGACGACTGACACTTCGAAACATACCTGAAGTGGACTCTGCTGGATCGATCAATTCACGTGTCAGTCATCTCATGTATCGGTGGAATGTTGTCAGTCAACAAATGCAGCGTCGCGCGAAGCACCCTGATCTGTATATTCAGAGATTACTTGCAATTTCCGAATGTCCGTACCCTCTATGCTGTGATTTTTATTTATATTTTTTTGACTTTGCATTTCAAGAATAAATATAGGTATTTCAGTTCATGATTCGTTTTTTTTCCAAACCAAATTGGAACTCCAGTACGATCCTGTTGCCGACATCTGAGTTTACCGTCACAAAATAATAAATATCTGTATCACTGTACTTGATTCCCCACATTAAATTTCCACAGAAATATAATCGTGATTTACCATATAGTGTCATAACATATAGAAATGGCAGATTCCTCACTTCAAAATATAACAATTTGACCCAACTTGCTCATATAAAATGTTGCTAATGAGGGAGATAAAGTTCAAATTTTGAGTTTGTTTTTTTTAACTTCCAACGGTTTTGGATATAAATGAAATTGTAATCTGGGAAATTTGTGGTATAAATGTACGCTTCAGTTTTTTGTTGTTAGCGCTATTCAGTTGTTATCAATTTTTTTTTCATTCGATATCGTTACTTCTGATGATTTGATCAAGCATTATTTCCAAATTGAACAAGAATACATTTTTGTGTAGAAAACTGTAGAATTCAATAATCTGCGATCGAAACCTCAAAAAAAATACATGCGAAAATAGTTGGGGTTTGACCCACCCCTTAATGGAATCTTGAAAGGAATGTTAATACTTTTCATCCGTGATAAAAAGGATTATCAACTCTAGGAATTTAATTTTATTGTAAAGTACCGTTTCGGAGATTTCAGATTAAAACCATCCCGAAAGTTGCACATTCAAATGGCTGTAGCTCATTTAGGTAGAATTTCAACATATTGGGCCTTCATCTTGGGCACACCTTCAAATGGCCATAACTCCCCAAGGGACCATTTCTGGACACATGTTTGTGTGTGAACTTTCTCAACTCTTCCTGTAGTTGAAATGTATCTATGTAATTTCAGGACACCCTTTATACAAATATACAATGCTTGAAGCGCATTTCCACTGAAATGACGCTTGTTTTCAATTTTTATCGGGGCTTTGCCACACTTTACATGATTATAGGTGACAGGTTCTTGATGAAGGTGGTACAACTAACGTCGTGTGAATTTTTTGAGCATAAACTTATAATATTGAAGTATACCTGAATATTTTTGCACATTTTCAAGGGCCCAGTTTCTTTTTGCCACGTGGTACGTGACTGACGGTAATAGATTCTCGATTTATGTATAATAGATTACTTGCCCCTAAATTTTGAAATGTAAGCTTATCATAAAAAAATACTTGAAAATTCTTCCGAAACAGGTGGGCCCAGCGCCCTTCCGCCCCATTGAATAAGGCTGGCCTGCGAAATTTGTGTCATTAAAATGCTAATGGTGAGATCTGCCCCACTGTCAGTTGTAAACTGGTTTTTCTTTGTTGTTGTTTTTTTATACATATTTCGAGGGTTGTAGCGGGTGAACGCCACGATGTAGGCGACTGACAATAAGCGAGCGTCGGATTATTTTCCTGAAATCTTTGCTTTCCCAATGTTCTCAGTCGTAAACTTACGACAAATTTTGCTCACTTTTTTTATACAGATCGGTCAGCCCCCTACCCTAACTTCGCCCCGGAAATCATGTATGGCGAGAATCTCTGTAGCATCGTCGACATCGATAATACAAGTTTCAGTGATCGATGGGCGTAAACTTATCACTACCAAAAATAGTGACACGGGCTCTTGGTCTAACACTATTGGTCAACCAAACTGACATCATCGGAAGATAATATTTGGCATCATCGGGAAATAACAAATTTAATCCATTATAGTCGTAGGTCTGTATGGCCATGTTAATAAAATTGAAAGCACGTCAAAATTTCAAACATGCGTTATATGTTATGGAGTAAAATTTTAACTTGCTTCAAAATTCAACATGTCTGGTTATAGAATTACCACTTATATCTGTTGACATCGCCAGGTTATGAACAAAACCTATTTATTCACTTACAAAGCTGACACCATAAAAAATTCATGAATAAACATTCCAAGACTATTCTTTAGATTGTTTCAACTTGAAACCGGGTTAACAAGCCGATTGGTAGTTTGCCAATAAACTACGAGGCCAACTAAGGTCTTTGCTGAATTTATGAAGGTTTGCAGAACTCAAATATCTGTGAAATGTAACAGTAAATATCTAAAATAATAACCATTAATATTATATAACTAACGATTGCTCCTTAGTATTCAAGCGATCTCAGATAATTAGTAGTAAATATTCCATTTGAGTGTCCATGACAGTTTTTCAGTTTATGACAATCTTCTGGCATGAAATGTTTGTGTACAGTGAGAATGATTTGAGAAAAATTGCTCTTGTTTGAATAGAAATGAGGGTCTGTGAACTAAAACAATTCAGTAACATATCATGAGTATGGAAAATCAGTCGGTAAGTAATCATTTAAAAAAGGGATTTTCAAGAATTATATGAAGCCAGTGGCGGATCCACGGCGGGGTTTCGGGTCCGGACCCCCCTCCATTGGGAAAATAATTTTTTTTTTTTCGATTTTTATCGGCCCCTAATTTCCAAATTTTGTTAGGGAACGAAAAATTGTCACATGAGCAAGACAGAAAAATAAAATAGAATAAATTTTTTTGCTCTAAAATTGAAGAACTTCAATAATTATTATTACATTCCATTGAAAACTGAAGAGCAGGCTACATTTAAACATTAGTAAATTTTAATTTTTTAACAACCAATTTCATCAATTTATTCAATTCAATAATCCTCCAATTCCTAAAAAAATAATTCTCAAGAATTAAAAATAGTACAAACAAGATCTGGATTGAATGTTACCCAAACAAACAAAAAAACAAATTTCGCTTAAAATTTTTGGACTCACCGAGTAAAATATGAAAATAGACTCCTCTTCATGTTGTAGGTTCAAATTAAAATGCTTTTTTTTAACTATCAAATTGCAATTTTTCTCGATGACACTTTGAAGAAAATTGACACTTGTCAGGCTTAAGCTTAATACTCACTCAGGCGAAATTCGCGTTTTTTTGACATAATGTGTCAAATCCATATTTAAAAATATTCGCGGCGGGAAATTTTAACTTTTCTGCGATTTTTACAAGTATCGTTTGTCATAATTGAAGGGAAATAATATAACCTACAATTTTTATTATTAGTTGTTGGAATTGTTGGTGTTTGTGCAATTTTTATGAAAAGAAAATAATTATCGATGCTCGTCATTACAACAATTATTTACAAAGATATTATTATTTAATGCTTTGTATTCATATCTATAATAATGACAGATGACAGAAATTCGCAAAATAGTTAAAATCATTTCAACTTTTTTGCGATTTATCCGCACTTTCGCATAGGAAAGTTTCGCATTTGTGAGTATGGATGAAATACGCGAATGTGCGGTAACAATCTGGATTTGACACATTCAGGGCTATTCACTAAGTAAAGTGGTTATCGCAGTTGCTAACCGTCGTAGCAACTCTGATAATAACTTGCCATAATGACGGTGGTAAGCTGTTTTTCCTTAACAAGATATCTAAAGCAGTTGCCTATGAACCACTACTCACAGCAACTGGTCATTATAGTAGCAACTCATCTTGAAAAGTGAGTACCAATTTCGCGCTTAGCAACTGACCTTGAACATAACGACAATTTTTAGTCGTTATCCATATAACAACTCTGCTTAGTGAATAGCCCTGATTATGTCAAAAAAACGCGAATTTCGCCTGAGTGAGTATTAAGCTTTATAGAGTAAAAGTTCGAGAAATTTCTGACAGTGCTGCCATTGGATCCTTTTTGGCGCAATATTTGAAAAATTAGACTTGTTACATTTGTGATGAGTATTGTGTATGCCGGTAACGATTTGAATATACTATATGTATGAGGAGAATATGCTGTTGATTAGGTTAAATCAACTCGATTCGATTTAAAAAAAGTAAAGTTTCGAACCTACTTTACCTCCTGGCTACACCTTCAAATTTTGCTCATGTCAAACTAATAGAGTTGTTGCTATACGGTAGCTCATAATTTTCTGTTATATATCTGAATTTTGAGTTATAGACCCCCCCCCCTCGACCTGATCCTGGATCCGCCACTATATGAAGCGTATGTCATTATTGATACCCATCATTATTTGTACTAATAAACTAATAATAGTATATACATTTCGAATGCCATCCGATTTAAGGAACTTCCACTGTGTTTTCTGAATGACTGTTAAAAAAAAATCAAAAAACAGGGATTTTGGGCGACTTTGAAGAATTATTTTTCCAAAGCAGTCGCAACAGAGGCCGCAAAATGATATTTTTTGGTGGTTACCCAGCAGGGTGACGGCCGGCAAATTTTTTTACGGCCGTTGCCCATATTAACTGTCGTCAAACTGAACATATAAACATTGTGATATTGATCCCATCAGTTTACTTTTCTATATTCGCGTTGATTATATATATATATATATATATATATATATATATATATATATATATATATATATATATATATATATATATATATATATGCTGGCTGGAACTTCCCGTTGATCCGCGTCTGGAAAGATTTACTTGTCTACGTTTCGACTCCCATTTCGGAGCCATTTTCAAGACTGAGTGACCTTGCGTCTAGGTGCTCGGAGATAGTCTTAAATGGCTCGAAATGGGAGTCGACAGTACGAGTTGTCTCTGAGACAACCTAGACGCAAGGTCACTCAGTCTTGAAAATGGCTCCGAAATGGGAGTCGAAACGTAGACAAGTAAATCTTTCCAGACGCGGATCAACCGGAAGTTCCAGCCAGCACATTTCTGACCGCGGAAGCCTAGCCGATCAAATATATATATATATATATATATATATATATATATATATATATATATATATATATATATATATATATATAGTGCTTTTCTCAAATGTCCCCCTTTAATTTTTTGAACGGGTCTACTAAAAAATTTAACCTTGGCATAATTGAATTGATGTATGAATACTATATTTTGGAGTGAAATTGACGGATGAAAATTTGAAGAAGGCGACATGGGTACCATATAGGAAAAAATTGAATAGCGAGGGGGTCTTGTGATTTTTATTTTTGAAGCTGCTGGTGAATACCTCACAGCCGTAGAATATAAAGTCAATACATTTAATAATTGCATGAATATTTCGACGTTCAACTCCATAATTTGAGGGAATAAGCCGATTTCAGTTCAGAAGATGCTGGAAACGGTTGCCTCGCACTTCTGGACATGAGAGCAGCTTATTTGATATTTCACGCCGAACATTTTATTACACAGCAACGTGATGTTACTACAAATATTTATTATTCTCTGCCGTATATTCAATATTGAAGCAAGTTCAGTTTTGTACACCTTTTGCTTCAAAAAGCCCTATAAAAAAGTCTGAAGGTGTCAAATCTGGCAAGCGAGCTGACCATTCGACGATTTCGGTGTTTTGGAGGTCAACAGTGGTTTCCAGCATAAAACTAAATGAGAATAAACTGAACAATGATCTTCGTAAGCGAATTGATATTTTTTTGTCTTTTTTGATGAACAAAAAATAACTTATTAAACCTTATCGGATTTTTGGGAGATAAAAACGACCTCGAGATTAACTTGCCTCTCGGAATGCGAAAAAGCATTTTGAGACCTTAGTATACAAATAACTATTCCAATGTATCCAATGTTTGATGATGTCAATTAGTATGCTCACCAATTTTGAAGCGGTTGCCTCACAACTTTTTTCTTTTCATTCGCTATAGCGAAAACGGCCTACGTGTCCCAGAAATATGAGTATTACCTTTCAAACTACCTCATTTTCATCCGGTTGCTTGGTTGACTCTCTGACATATATATTTGACGTGCCATGGCCTTGAATAGTATATTTTGGTACTGAAGTCCGGTAATGAAAAAAATGAGGAGTACTACTACAAATGACCTCTTATAGGTTCCCCACGGTGGGAATCTGGTAGAAAATGTAATATCTTGTCTCGAAATGGAAATTCATCAGAACGCTCAATTTCCCAATTTTCATCATTGGAACTCCTTTTTGAAACCCTTGTCGAGTCCTCATTCACATAATTTCCATTTCCTTTTTGATGAGCCACTCTGTATCTTGAGTATGAGCACACGACCTTGTGTTTTGTATGATTCAAGCTAGACACATTACTATCATAGTTACGAAATATCTTGTGGAATTTCCATTGAGAAATTGTACTTGGTTTAGGTGCGTTTTTTGTAGTACAATATATTCTAGTTCCTCGTTGACCGGACTATGATACAAAATTGCCAAAAGTTGCACCACACGCCCGTCACAAATCGCAAGGATTCTGACATTCCCAGGAGGGAATTCATCCTCGAAGACAATGTAGCGAAAATGATTTTGCTAATTTAAATACGGTACATGGCTTCATATCTCATATAGTGGGGATTCACGAGTAGGTATGGTAGGTTTTAGTCTACTTTCTCTTTACCGCTTGCGATGTCCCAGCTCTGCTGAGTGTTGAGAATAAGTACCACCATACAGTGGGTACTAATTTGGTGCGCGGTACCTTGTGATATTTGGACTTTTTACCGTTGAGATGACTGTAAATAAAAAGTACGAGTGTCCCGGATCCAAGTAGGCCAGGTGTCTTTTAATGAAAATCGCTCAAATTCGGTTTAAAAGCTACATTGTGTGTTGGTAAACATGAACAGATGATCCGTTCTGTCAAGGAAGTAAGGATGGCATTGGGATATCTTTGTTGTTGGCTTGTCCTAGTTACCCTTTCAGTGGTTGGCTCAGGTCAGTATTTTCATAAGTTGGCTTAGTTTTCTTTGTTTTTTTGAGGGTGAATACATTAGAGATAATCTTTCAGCGGGTTGATTTTCAACACGAAATATTTTCCAAGGAAGAATCCGTTCGATACTCAAGGAAATGAACTAATTACAACAGTTTGCTCGATCATTTTTTTCTACTTGAATAATTGAAATTGATTGCCGAAATAGAAATAGTGAATTTTGTTGAAAAGTAATAACACGATACAAAAAATACGTCAAATGTATTTCAAGGAAAATGATACTAACCCCACAAGTGAATATAATGATAATCAAAGAACGGAATGAAGTCATTTTGTGAGAATTCCAGTTAAGAAATCCATAAGTCCTGAGAAACATTGATTTTATTGGAATGCTCTACCAACTGAATCAAGTAATTTTATACAGTGAAAGTATGATTATTCAACTCGTTATTTGATAAATAATACCTATGTTTTGGCCCACTATTCTTTTTGTTTGAATTCGAATTCTTTGCTGATATATTAGTGGTTCCAGGTTCTGAACTACAAACGATTCGGATCTTTTTACATTTATTTTTTATCGCTGTTTTTCGTTCAGTTACAAATACCTATGAAGGCTTCCGAATTGATATGTATAGTCTCGGGAATGAAATCAGTAATGCTATACTTTAAAAATTTCTATATTACTTGTCAAAATCAAACGCAAATATTCATAGCACACTCGAGCCAGCAAATATTGTTTGGTGGGGAATAGACTACAGGCCCATCTAAAAAATGGATGGGTCATATGAACCACCAGGTGACGTATATAGGACGATATACGAGCATAAAATAATAAGATTCAGCACTATGCCGTCACTTGTAAGCTGTCCAACTGAGTGCTGGTGAGAATTCAAAAGTGCAGGTAGAGTGAGTACATTTTGGTCATATATTTTTGTACGGCATTTTTACCCTCTATAGATCCATAAAAAATAATAAGAAAGCGCGTAGTGCCGTAAAAAGATGGTGCGCCACAAAGTCGGTAAATTTTTTGGATTTTTTGACAATTTCAAGGGTAATTTGGTCATTTTATTATGTACGGCATCAGTTTCATGCATACTGTTTCAATACAGTTTCTAATCCATTATTCCGCAACGCCGTGCAAAAATCATGCGACAAGGGGAAAAAATCGAGGGTTGCAACCCCCTCTCTTTCCGTGGTCCGGGGGGTGATTTGAAAAAGTACGGTTTCGGTTCCAAAGCATTACGTAGCACTCAAAAGTACTATTAAAAATAATGCCGTCAAAAAAATTTTGTTCATTTGAATGTATATTAATAATTATCTTCATCTCATGGTATACTTGATTTATATAGCTGTAAAATCATTTGACTCTGTACGGCAACTTCTTTTTTAACATGATATTGTAAAATACAATCGTTATATAGTATTGCCGTTCACAAGAAACTGTTCTGAAAAAAATTATAGACAAATACAAAATATGAAATTTTTTAGTTTTTGCAAAAGTTTAAATATTCATAGATAAATAAAGTATTGAAATTTTCTATATGTTTCGCTTGTTTCAGATAGTATTGAAATGAATAAATTAAGAAAAAATTATGCCGTACATTTCAATGCAGACCATATCTTTTAGGCTGATGAAAATGACGCTACCATGTTTCATTGTAATGATGTGAATAAAAAAAACAACAATTTTTTAGAAAAATTCTATATATTTAAAGATAATAATACAAAATGAGGTTTTTATTTAAATTATTCATTATCGAAATCAGCCGCTGAGTTGTTATCGAAATCAATGTCTTCATCGACGTCCGAATTATCCTCTCTATCATTTTCTGAAACATGAATGGGTTTTTGTCAAAATCAAAGTCTTACGTACAGATTAAAGAAGTAAAGATTTATTTATTTACCAATGACGTCATCAATTTCTTCGTCTGATTCCTCATCCGGTTCCGTTATGTCAGTGACTTTTTGGGGGACCTTTGGACCAACGATAATGTACGGCATGTAAAAAAATACTATCCATGCATAAAATACTTTCAAAATAAATTAATTTCATGTTGTTTCAAATCACCCCCCGGACCACGGAAAGAGAGGGGGTTGCAACCCTCGATTTTTTCCCCTTGTTGCATGATTTTTGCACGGCGTTGCGGAATAATGGATTAGAAGCTGTATTGAAACAGTATGAAACTGATGCCGTACATAATAAAATGACCAAATTACCCTTAAAATTTTCAAAAAATCCAAAAAATTTACCGACTTTGTGGCGCACCATTTTTTCACGGCACTACACGCTTTCTTATTATTTTTTATGGATCTATAGAGGGTAAAAATGCCGTATAGAAATATATGACCAAAATGTACCCACTCTACATGCACTTTTGAATTCTCACCAGCACTCAGTTGGACAGCTTACAAGTGACGGCATAGTGCTGAATCTTATTATTTTATGCTCTTATATCGTCTTATATACGTCACCTGGTGGTTCATATGACCCATTCATTTTTGGGATGGGCCTGTAGTCTAAAAGTGATAAGTTGTCTTTTCTTCGCTCAATTGGAATTTGATCCTCATTGGATTCGAAAAACGGCGTGAATTTTTCATAAATAATTAAATCACCATCTGAGAGTAAATTATCGCCTTTTAGAAAAGCGATACTATTTTTAATAACCACTTTACCATTCTCACAATGGAATTATCACTCCTAAACTAAATAGCAGAGGATATTTCTCAAATTACTTTTTTTACTCCCGTCATTTATAATATATGGTTATTATATGGTCATGACCACTGTCGTAAAATCGGGATTCATTACTACCGTTGGAAACAGTTACTCAATGGTCAAGTATCAATTTCATTAACAATTTTTGTAATGATAGTGAATCAGAAGATACGGAATTATATTCAACACCACCTATGTGGCTAGGATTTAATCTCGTACCTATCTCATTCAAGAAGGTGTATAAAAAAATATATGGCCAATTTATAACCAGGAAAACTGTCAATAGGTATTTGTTCAACAGGGGAGGAGGGTGCTACTTTTCCTCCCGAGGTTGAAGTTTACTGCAGCGGAGGGCGGTAATTCTTCAAGGGAGAAAAAGGTACTTTACCCCCATGTTATACATGAGTTTTTTCTGCCTCCCTCAAATAACACGTCATTTTTAAATAATTTATTCATGATACTAACAAAGAAAATTTGTAAGAGAACTCAAACTCAGAAGTAGGGAACAGTATTAGCATGCTCCTGAAATTTAGAAAATGAAAAGGACTAAAAAACTAAAAAAAAAAAAATGAATTATGAGGAAAACAGCAGTCGAAGCCGGAATTCAAACCAACACCTATAAGCCTGTCATGAACAGTGAGCGGTGTACCAACTCATTGCGCTACCGGGACTCACAGGCAACTTCTGCGGAATCATGAGCATAGTGTATTGTTGTAACTCTATTATAATATTTGCCATTTAACTTTAATTTTCTTAATAGATATATTTTCTCGGAAATATTTTACCTTCTTTACTAATTTCTACCATCTTGCAAAATACAGGGTGTTCTATAAATAAATGCTAAAATTTATACTTACATATTAGAATATAGTTTAGGTCGTCAATTCAGTCAAGCTTTGTGCCCGCATCAATGAAGAGAATTTTTGTATTTCGTGCAGGGAGCTACAAAATAATGTTGATGAATGAAAGTATGGAACAAATTTTCCTTACTTACATTGTTAGTGAGGATGGTCGTTGAATGAGATGACGCCTTTATAACCATAAAATTTCATGCCTTTTTTTTATCATTTCCACATTGTGTTCGTCACTGCACCTTTTCAT
The DNA here is from genome assembly GCA_032362365.1 of Zygogramma bicolorata. Lineage (NCBI taxonomy): Eukaryota > Metazoa > Arthropoda > Insecta > Coleoptera > Chrysomelidae > Zygogramma > Zygogramma bicolorata. Next base: position 251,241 of record JAVJAQ010001889.1, on the reverse strand, counting down.
TAAAAAGGAAGAAAAATAGTTTTTTAATGTGTTTAAGTGTTGTTCTGATACGTATCAATGTTTTTAAAAAATTTACTATGCGTCAACTGACTTTTTTAACCATCTCATTCAACGACCATCCTCACTAACAATGTAAGTAAGGAAAATTTGTTTCATACTTTGATTCATCAAAATTATTTTGTAGCTCCCTGATGATGACAATAACCGATTGTCGAAATATTGGAAATATATTGTTATAAGAGTACACTTTCGCTTTTGCTGCTGTCCCAAATTATAATTCCCAAGTTTTGTTCTTAACTTGTCAGCAAAGACTTCCTCTCCTCTACATATATATATATATATATATATATATATATATATATATATATATATATAAAAGCGTCATCATGCATCAGTGTTTACCTCAATTACTATTTCAGGTGACTGTTCTAGTCGAAATACAAAAATTTTCTTCCTCTGAGTTCACAGAATTGTTTAATAAAATTACCATTACAATTTTAACCCAGATACCCCCAAAGACAGGATAATTATTAAAAAATGTTGATTGTGGAAAAAGCTTCGTCAATCTACGGCTTATATAGGAAAGAGAGTGTTCAAACATAGAAATGCCCCATTTTAACCTCATTACATCAAGAGGACTTGAACAATTGAATAAAGTAAATATGAAAGTTGCACATAGCATTTCTTATAAATTACAACAACTCCTTGGTGATCTCAAATATAAATTATAAGACAAAGAAAAGTCGCGAATTTACGAAATCAAATGTGAAGATTGCAACAATGAATACATTGGCCAGAGCCAACGAGCTATAAAAACCTGTTTCGAAGAACATAACGCACAGTACAGGGTAGAAAAGTCCAGTGTCGCTCAACACTTTCTAGGCAATGACTACAAAATTGTTGAAAGCAATCCGAAAGTGATCAAGCATGTGTGTGATACAAGGCTGCTCAATGCATTCGAGAGTTTCGAAATAGCAAGATGTAAAGTTAGTATGAATAGTGACGAAGGGCCAATCTCTTTTAAACCGCTATTTATTTATTTATTTATTTATTTATTTATTGTACTCATTACAAACACCAACTAGGGTAATTACAAGTAATGGAATAAAAACAACAAAGGTACTAAAACTAGTTTATTGTTGGGAAATCAAACAGAATCTCTTTTTTTTTTATTCATTTATTCTTTTCATTTCTTGTTATAATTTTTATTTTTACTTGTGATTTTATATTATTCATTGATATGTAATATCAGAATAAATATTAATTGAGAAACGAAGTCCATAGCGGACTGAGGAGAACCTTTCCAGGTAGTTTTTCCACTTCCTTACATTGTGAAGAATATCAATAACTAACCTGTCTTAACCCTTGAGTAATCGGGTGCTTGCAAATCACGTGAAGAGTCGGGTGGGGTCTCTGAGACCCAGTTTTTAATTCACAGATTACATTACAAAAAAAAATAAATAAAATGAAACTATTTGATACATGAAAATCTTTTTCATTTTATTCTTAACACATTTCAAGTAGAATAAACCAATTCTAAAATAAAAATAAAACATTTTGAAGAAAATACGAAAAAAGTTAACAAAACTGTATTTCTCTAACATTCGGAAAAAAAAACACTCTAATACTCATTTCAATTCTCATTGCAAATCGGTTTGATATGCTCTAAACATAGCCATTTTTACAACTTCTTGTTCGAACATGTTTGGGGGCGCATGTTTTCTCCAAGATAACCCATCTTTTGCATGATAAAAGAGCCGCTGGTTTTCCGTAGAAGCTTCGAAATACTCTGGAGTTGCAGGTTCTTCCTCCATTTCTTCTTCCACTTCTTCTCCCAATTCTTCCTCTGTGTCTGTTTTGTGGTCACTTTCTTCGCACTGGTCTGATTCTGGCTCGCTTTCCAAATCAATATTCTCTTCTTCTACTTCATCATAGAGCTGCTGTAATCTTTCAATTTCTTTCAGGTAAGGATCCATCACTCAAATCTGAAACTCTATACTATATATAGGCATATATATATCATCATTAGGTATGAAAAGTACTTACTCTGTAGGATATTTTTCACAAAAAATGGGAAAATAAATTTACTTGTCGATTTTTAAAAAGTTACTCGAATAGTCGGGTAGGGTCTGACAGTCCAAAAGTGCAAATATCTAGCGATCTATTAGACACTAACACATACGCCGTTGTTCACTGACACTAGACCTTTGGACAGGAAGGTACTGACGATCGCGACGCGCTCCGACATAAAACAAGGGTGGGACATTAGAAAGAAATTGTCGCTGGTCTCACAGACCCCACCCGACTACTCAAGGGTTAATCTCTAGTATCAATTTTCTTCTGAGGATGCTATACCTTGTTTGAGAAACGCGCGTCGAGTGCAAGGTGTTAGGGTATCTTATCTCTACAAAAACTTTTGAATCCTGTATTGTTCAGGGAATATCGCTGGAATCACGATGAGGAGATAGAATTTCATGCGATCTCTATTTCAATCAGTATGTAATAATAGAGAATTGTTCATGTAGCATGTAATTCAATAGGTATTTATATTTTCAAAATGAGAATAGTTTGAATATTCATTAGTTAGGTGATCGAGCAGGCTGTTATTACTTATTCACGAAACTCAGCTCAATATCTACCTGTATTGAATTTGAATTGAATTTGAAAAAATTGATTTAGTGCTATCAAAAACAACTAATTCAATGCATATTGACGACAGTCACAAAACGTTATAAATTCATGACGTTCAAAAATTGTTTTCAGGTAAAAGTTATGAATTCTTAGGTGTTTCCAAGCTTCTAAGCCGTGGTCCACATAAAACACATCAATGTCGAGAAAGTACGAAGAGGTCGGCAAAGTCTTTTTCCGATCTCGTATTGAAAGTTTTATCTAGTAGACATCTTCATTTAACCAATCGAACCAACAAATTTCCCAAATAAAATACATAATAATATATTGTTTGTTGAAGTGTCGGTCAATCGGTTTAACAAATTTTAAAAACGACTGAATTTCAGATCCGACTGTGAACTGTATGAAGTTACGAAGTTCAGTTACAATGAATGGTATTTTTCACCCTAAAGGCTACGGGCGGTGGGGCTTCTCCCCCTGCCCATATGTATGGGCGCCCATGGGGGGTTTACACAGAAATTTGTGGCCTAGCCATCTTATTTAACTTGTATATATCTATTTTTACGGAGGATAGTAGGAAATATCGAATAAAGGCGGATTTATACAACAGTACTTTTCCTTTTATCTTTCACTATAACATATAAAAACATCCCATTTCCAGAAGACCATATTATTTCCAACATTTTCACTGTAACTTCAGGAAATTTAACTTCTCGAAGTGAAAGTGTAATTTGCTTCTGCGCATGCGCACTCCCCGTTAATTATTATATCGTTACAAAACGAAACACGATAGAGTCTCGCCAAGAGAAGATGCTAATTTTTAATCCGTCACTTTTATCCAATCAGATTCATGATGAAAAATGATAATGTATTACGAAAAAAATAAAAAAAAAGAATTCGGAAAATTCAAATAATCTGAAAAAATTACCCGATTCAAAAAAGAAGTTGTTAGAACTACATATAATACATATGCTATTTTTTTAATTCTTGAGCAAAATATACATTTTATGAAAAAACAAAAGGTGTAGGCCTCGATGCTTCTGGTCCAGCCCCCCTCCACCCTGATAATGTTTGAATGGCCGCCCTTACGTGTATAATAAGTCATTATAATTATCTATTATAATGATGTTTGATCTCTTGTATCTGCAATTATTCAAAATAGGGAATAATTTGGAAAAAAAGGGTCCCCAATTTGGGAACGCTTTGGGGAAAATATGAAGGTAAATTAAGTGTTTCCCAGGAATTTCTATCGAATATTTTTAACCGTATTGCTTTCAATTCATTAGATTCACGAGTATGAGAGCAAAAAATCACATGTTAAAATAACACACATGGAGGATATAAAAGCAATAATAATAACTTATGCACTAGCGTCACAAAACGAATGCGTTCACGGATTTCGTAGGAAAAACTTATCATTTACATTTTATAGCCGGTATGTCCCATGAATTACTATGCAAACATTAGTTCCAATTGAAATCGATCGGATCCACCTGGACACCGATCGAATCGGTAGAAATATGTGTTTTAACGGAACACTGACGGATATGGGAACAGTTTTACTGTCGATCACTCGAGCCGGATCTTTGTGTTTTAATTAACACTTGCCGTGAATTCGATGAATCATACACGGCTAGTCTTGAGTGGTCGGGAATCGCTCTTCTTTTTGTTCGTCAGATCCATTATCATTTTTTTCGGCGAGCAATGACGAAATACCGTCAATTAACTTGTCAGTATCGGAATTCGTAAGGGAACAACATTATCAGTGGTCGAAGCACAGCACAGAAATATCTTTGTTATATTGAACATCTGATACCATATGCAGGATTCGATTTTTATTGTAAGGGGGACATCTTTTGTACAAATCTCAACTTTGTCACCTCAACCCCCTCGGAGGGGTTAGCTCCAACCGTTAAATTTTCAATGGGATTAGGAAACATGTGATACCGCATTTTGAAGGTCATCGAATTCTCTTCCCGACGCTTTTTAGTATTTTTAATTTGATGGAGTAGTTCTCGAGAAAACAGGTTGAGAACAATTTTCAGCTGAGAATTTAAAGTTACGCTTGTTTCACGTTCATCAGTATTTATCATCGTGTAGGTAGTTCGGATTTTATCTAAGACCAAGACCAATGTACTTGAAATTGTCAGAAAATACTGTCATCTGAATACTGACACCTCCCCACTATTTCCTTGCGGTTTGTCAGTATCTAAATGAAACGTTTCCTGGGAGATGGATCGGATGAAAAGGAGTGGCCCGCAAGGTCACCAGATTCAAACCCGTTGGACTTTTTTCTGTGGGGTCACTTGGAGAGAAAAATATTAGCATTTTTAATTTTATTTTTTTGAAACACCCCTGCCCCTTCTATGTAGCAAACACTTCGAAAAACTCAAACAATATATTTATATATATGATGAGTTGTTTTTTCGGGTTTGATTCCGTGTTCTGTGGTATTGATCCTCTGAAGGATAATTGTCACAACGTTTCGGCAAAGTCTCATTTGCCATCTTCTAGGTGATGATTGAGTTTCGACCTCCGAACTCGACTAATTAATTCGAGTTCTCCTTCTCAATATATCAAAAACAAGAGCGGACCACGATCGAGAAAACTCTACGAATGAATAACTACTCGGAGAGAATTATAAAAACGGCTTCCAAGAACAAACCGAAACAGCAGAAAACCCCAGAAACACCGGTCATAACAACCAGACTACCATACATAAAAGGAACCACAGATAAAATCAGCAGAATTCTCCGCAAACACGACATAGCTACTTCGTTCGTACCAGAACGTACAATGAGATCGATACTCCCTAATCCGACGGAACAGATACCACTGGAGTCCCAGAGAGTTTACGAAGTACCTTGTCGAGACTGCGACAAGTCCTACATCGGCCAGACCAACAGACGGATCAACGTACGCAAGGATGAACATGAGCTATCAGTGAAAGGAGAAGTCACTACATCTTCCATCTTCCAACACGTATTGGAGACAGGACATAACATCGATTTCGAAAACACAAAAACACTAGCAAGCGATGAAAACTTCTACTCTCGAACAATCAGAGAGGCTATCGAAATTGAGAAACGACCGAGTAGTATGAACAAGAGAGATGACGCCCAAAGATTACCAAGAACGTGGAAATCCATCCTATCACAAAACAAAAACAAGCCGATCACACCAGAGGAACAAGGTCGGACCTTACCACGTAATTACCCAGACATAATGACAAATGCAGTCGGACCAACGAAGAAAGTAGGAGGGGCCCAGATCAAAGATACCATCAATGAACACCCCTATATATTGAGAAGCAGAACTCGAATTAATTAGTTGAGTTCGGAGGTCGAAACTCAATCATCACCGAGAAGATGGCAAATGAGACTTTGCCGAAACGTTGTGACAATTATCCTTCAGAGGATCAATACCACAGAACACACGGAAACAAACCCGAAAAAAAAACTCATCATCGTCCGTGAGAATCTTCATGCTAACATTATATATATATATATATATATATATATATATATATATATATATATATATATAATCCATTTCGCGTGATTTTTCTGAAGAATCTGTGTAATCCATAGTAAGTTCAAAGATCGAAGAATAACAAAAAGAGCTGGCAAGAGATCAAAACAGTCAAATCTAGTATTTTTTCCTCATAAAACTTGCCGTGAATTAAATGAATCACACGGCTAGTCTGAAATGGCTGGGAATTTGATCTTCTTTTTGTTCATTCAGATCCATTATCATTCTTGTCGGCGAGCAATGACGAAATCTTGTCACATTACTTGCCAGGACCGGAATTTCACAAGGCAACCAGCTCAATCAGTGGTCGAAGGACAGTCCAGATAGTCTTAATTTTTTTTAAATGGATCGCTTCCGAAATTAATTTCAACCGCTCAGATTTTCATGAATTTTCCAAAGAATATGTGCAATCTAGAGTAACAGAGCTCGAAGAATCAAAATGGAGACCTATTCGAAAATAAAAATGCTCAAAATCAGTGTGTTTCCGGCATACAATTTGCCATGAATATGATGAATCATATAGCTAGTCTCTAGTGGCCGGGAATTTGCTCTTCTTTTTGTTCGTTCAGATCTAGTATAATTTTTTTCGGCGAACGATGACGAAATCCAGTCCACTCACTTGTCAGGATCGGAGTTTCGTGAGGCAACAGCCTAATTAGTGGTCGAAGCACAGTCCAGCAATATTTTTGTTATGCTGAACATCAGACACATTCATAGCGTACAGCAAGAGGATTGTGAAATAGATGAAGGAGATTCTTTTTATAACTTAACTGATAGTTTTTTATGTTTTAAATGTATCGGTTTCGAAATATGATATAACAACCAGTTTTTCATGATCTTTCTAAAGAATCTGTGTGACCTAGAGTTATTTCAGAGATCGAAGAATCAAAATAAAAGGACTGACAAAAAAGATATCAAAACTCCAACTAGGTACTGGTTCTATACCAAAGACTCAAACTCCAAACACACCGGATATCTATTAATAGTACCATACTGAAGTTGAGCTGTCACGGTCGACACATCTCAAAAATCATCTTCGGTCTATTCGTAGAGAAGGCTGCAACCCCGACAGAAATCCAAATCTCAATATACAAAATGTTAATCAATATCTATCACATCGTATTTTAACATCATATTAAACAACGTTCAATTTGTAGTTTTCCTGATGATGGAAATAATTCATGAGTTTCCGAAAGCTTGGACAATCTTCAAAGAGTACTCGAGAGTGCTGCTATATATACCGAGTGACCCGGAAACAATTTACCTATAACACCAAACTGACGGGCGTTTCGCTGAAAAGGTTAGCATCTTTAGGAGAAGAAAATTGATTCTAAATCTGAAGACTAGGGTTAGCTGTTTATATAGCTAAGTTTTTCGGTCCGATATGGACTCAGTTTTTTACTGCTACTAATTTTAATTAATTTCTCAACAATAAACTGGTGCAGTCACTCACTACCTGCACAGTTTTTTTGGTCTGTCATTTGCTATTATTGATTACTCTGATTAATTTCTCAACAATACATTGAAAAGCGGGCTGATAAGGGGATAGGCCCCCTATCTCCATTCATGCTGTTTTTACATTTTGCTATTTCTAGACTCTCACATGCATCGAGTAGTCTTCTGTCATGCACTCGACGTTTTGGCTCCCACTTTGGAGCCATAATAATAATAATAATAATAAAGTTTATTTATCGAATGTACATAGAGTTGAGGTTTAGGTACATTTAGAAAATATAAATAAACAAGGGCATGACAGAAGCAATGTGATATAGCCAGAAGATATCAATACTAATTCTAATTCTAAAATAAATTGTAAATGGGATGGCAGATTTTAATTATTCTCATGACCAGAAAAATAAAATAACTTTTATAGATTAAGGATAAAATAGTAATACATAATTTGAGAAATTGGATGGATATCATAGCTGAGTACGAATATCATAGACTAACACGATCAGTATGTTACTGCCATTGTCACTATCGAGTAAAAAGTCACAGTCAGGTAAATATCACAGTAAGAATCACAGTAACGACAGTTCCGTTATAGGATGAGTATAATCTTTCAGTTCATATAAGCGCAAATCAGTGAGTGAGTGAAGTACTGTATTGTGTTCAAGTATATGTGTATATTTTTAGAAGATATTAGGAAGTAGTTTATAAAAGAAAGATATATACAATTAATTGACGATTTCTTGGAGGAAGGATCTTTCGCTTTCCATTAACCATTTTTTCACTTTGTTTTTGAATGTTTTTAGATTGATGGTTGTTTTTATTTCTTCTGGTAATAGCTGGTAAAGTCGTGGAGCTATGTATTGAGCGTTTTTTTTGCCCTATAGTTTTTTCGAAACGCGGTTTTTTAGGAGTTTACCTCTGTTTCTAGTATTAAAGGAGTGGATAACTGGTTCCAAATGAATTTTTCCTTTTTAAATAGCGTTCATTATACTCAGATAGAACAGTTGGCGAATATCCAGAACCAGAACAGCAGCTGCCTTGTACAGACTATTACTAGAATAAGTTCTGCCTTTATTGAGAATAATTTTCAGTATCCACTTTTGAATGACATGCAGGTTTCTGAGGTAGCAGTCATTTACCCCTCCCCAACCTATTATACCATAGGATATTTGTGATTGTACGAGTGCGTAGTATAACGTTTTTAGATGGCACTTATCCAGAAAGTTTCTCAAATATTTGAATTTGGAAAGAGTACCTCTCAACTTCCTAACCGTATTATTTGTTTGGAGATCCCAGCGCAAATGCCTATCTACAGTGATTCCGAGATATTTGATGGATTGACTTTCAGGAATACAATATGTATCACCAATCTTCAGAGGTCGCATATTTGGTAATCCATTGGAGTATGAGGCAAACGGTAGGTATTTGGTATTATCAAAACTCTTTCGCGACTTGATGCCGGGGTCTAAGTCTCTTAACCCCCAACTCTCATCGTAACTAAGTGAAGACTGACGTTGTATGGATGGAGGTACGGTTTTTGAAATGTTAATGGTTTCCAAGAATTGGGAGGTCTCTGTGAGTCGTCTCGTTTGTTAAGGTGTTCAGGACGTTTTTCAATTTCTATTGCTTCACAAAATATTCTCAAGTGGTGTGTTTTTCTTGTGGCAATGGTCTTTGTGTTGTAGAAGTCAATTATTATAATAATAATAACAATGAATTGTCTTTATTCAATTGAGAAAAGGCGGGGTGTCAGCAGATGCTATTTTTCAACCCGGTGTGTCCGGTTTCATGGTGATATTTGAAGAAAGTCGATGTAATGTTCGAATTACGTATTGCAAGTTCGTGGTTTCGTGGTTGTAGGACCTGTTTGATACTCGTCTTTTCGTCTGTCCTATGTATCTTCTTGCTGGCAGTCATGGCAAGGATTTTTATTTTTGACAGGCGAGAGCAATATTTCAGTTATAATGATGATGTGGATATGAACTTGTTTAGGAATAATGAATAAAATACGTTTTCCAAATATGTATCCTAATGCTCTAAACCGAAACATAAAAATATTCTGAAACTATTTCGAAGAGCAGTCATATAAACAAATGAGCCCTCAAGAAACCTGATGTGTGATTTCTTCAGAAAAGAGAATAATTCCGAAATTCCGATTCTGTTGAAAATCGTTGCAACAATTCTAAACAACTTTTCTAAATGACATTTTGTTCCATTTGTCGAAATGAAAAAACATAATTCTCGAACGACTTTATTATTTTTTACGCCTACCCTGTATGCTGTTTGACTTGAAGCCACCCTTATGGCTACTTATATGAATATCGAACATGCACTAACTTTTGGCATCATTCAAATTTAGGTTACTACTAATAGGAAAAAAATCCCATTCGTTGCACACTTAACATCTTCTAAACAAAAATATTTTTCAACCTTCTCCAGGGTCAGAATGCTTCAAGATGAATTTTTTTAGCTACTGTAACGAAATTACTTAATGAGAGATTAGGTATATATATTATTATTATTATTGGCATTATTTTTTTTGTTATTCAAGCTGTTGTTGTTTAGAACAACGCAAGATCCTGTATATTTTATTCTACTCCAGTAAATTAGTCATTTTAGGGTTGAGTCAGACACACGTTCTGTTTCTTTGTGTCTGGGTTATTATGTAAACCTGAGTAATCGAACGACTCACTGGAAAATATATTTGAAGTCAGAATAAAGCATACTTTTGAACAGTGAACATCGTTTACTTTATTTTCCGCTGTTACATTTCAGAAGTGGTGATTTTTTTTTTATTCTTCATTTTTGTATTTCGCGTGTTGTGTGACCGCAATGGAAAGTGGTAGTGATATCGCGAGTGATAATGAATCTCCGAAGCAGCGTCGCCTCCACCGCAAAAATTACATGGAGAGAGATACGACGAGTAAATCATACAGACAAGAAGTGATTGAAGATTCTTCAAGCTCATCGGAGGATGAACGGGTTGATCGAAGAAAAGCGGCCAAAAAGCGCAGAATAGAGGAACTAATTACCGCAAAAGTGAGTGAAGTTCTAAGTCAAATGCAGCCCACAATCAATAGTGGCGTTACGAATGATCCTGTACAACAACTCAAATCGAGTAGTATCAGTGGAAAAAGTGATATTGTGCCCACTTTTGACCCTGAAGTCGGTGACATGAGTTCAAGAAATTGGCTCAACAAAATCGAGCAACTCGCAACAATTCATCACTGGGAGGATGCTACCAAATCATATTTCATGCAATCTAAGCTTTCTGGAATTGCCAAACTCTGGTATAATGGTCTTAGGGATTACAATAAGTCGTGGGAAGAGTGGAAAGCTGAGTTGTTAAGTGCTTTTCCATCACATGAGAACTTCGTCGATAATTTGAAGCTGATGTTGGATAGAAAAAAACAGAAAACTGAAACGATGTTACATTACTATTATTCCAAATGTGTTCTAATAAGGAAATGTGATATATCGGATCTGAACGCAACTTCCTGCATCATAGATGGACTTCCACAAGAGTATCAAGGAACCGCAAAATCTGCAAGCTTTAAAACACCTGAAGAACTCTTCCAAGGATTTTTGTGCAAACTGGACACTAGTATACCTGAGCCACAAAAACGTGAAAAACCTACAAAAGACAGTTCAATCACATGTTTCATTTGTAAAAAAGGTGGCCATATCGCAAGGAACTGCTTCTTCAGAGATGCCAACGCCGGGTCATCTGGAACGTCAAGAAAAACAGGAGAGCAGAGGAATAACGACTATGGTGCCAAATCCAAATTGAGGGAGTGTACACACTGCAGCCGAAAGGGTCACGTTAAGGAGGAATGTTGGCATTTGAATCCTGCTAAAGTACGACTATTACAAAGGCAAGTACCAAATAACAGTTACATTGTGGATGTTAACTTAAATAACATCAGTTGTAAAGGATATTTGGACACCGGAAGCCAAATAAATGTAGCTAATGTTTCGTTGATTGAAAAACTGAATATATGTTTGGAAAAATCTCAAATTGTGGTTCAAGGTTTCGGAAACAGCATAATAATCCCGAAGGGAATGTGCACGGTGAACTTTGACTTCAAAAATTTCTCAATAGAATCTGTCGTTCATTTTGTTGAGGCCGAAACAGGGGACATTGACGTAATAATAGGCCAGCCTATTATTAATCATAAAGATATAATAATGCAGATTCAAGGCGAGAAAATATATATTGGTAAAATGAGTCATGGAAACACGTCTTCATTAATGTTAGACGAGGATGTCACGATTGAACCTCACTCTACCTCTTTAGTACCTATAAGCTCGAAAAGAAACAATTGTTTGCTAGTATCGTCAAAAACATATGATTTTTCCGAACATTATTCGATTCCATCTTGTTTTTTGTTCGAAACCGACAATAATCTTAGCGTTATCAATACTGGCCCTAAAACACTCGTTTGGCATAAGGGTAGAATTTTGACGAGGGCTATGGAAGTGAATTTTTTGCAAATTAGCAATTTTTTTTCCAATGGTATCAAAAAAATGTGGCCTATTAATTTATGTGAAGTCAAAGTTAACCTAGAAGCTTTAAAGGAACCATATCGATCACAGTTTTATAATATTTTGAATACGTTTCGAGACTGTTTCGCTAAGAATATATCCGAATTGGGTGTAACTAATTTGATAGAATTCGAAATAAATTTAGAAAGATATGAACCTATTTTCTATAGACCGTACCGATACTCTGAAAAAGAGAAAACTATAATTCGTAGTAAAATCAAAGAGCTGTTAGAAAATGGGATCATACAAAAATCTCATTCGAGCTATTCGAGTCCTGCTATTTTAGTGAAAAAGAAAAATGGTGATCACAGATTATGCATAGATTTCAGAAAATTGAACTCTATTACTCGAAAAGACAGGTATCCTCTACCTCACATAGAGGATCAAATCGGGCGCCTTGAAGGAAAAAAATATTTTTGTAGTCTTGATATGACCCAGGGCTATTATCAAATACCAGTTTCTCCTAGATCAATAGATAAAACAGCTTTCGTAACGCAGGACGGACAATTCGAATTTTTACGAATGCCCTTTGGGCTTTCGAACGCTCCAGCGACGTTTCAAAGATTTTTGAATGATTTGTTTTCCGAACTGCGTCACGAAAATATTACTATATATTTAGACGATATTCTCATTTCTTCAAAAACAATCGAAGAAGGTCTCAATTTACTTGAAACTGTATTCAAAATATTGAAAAATTCCAATTTAAAACTGAACATAGAAAAATGCTTTTTCTTTGAAACCAATATTAATTACCTGGGATACGAAATAGATGGTAACGGAATACGCCCAAGCCAGCACAAAATAACAGCTGTTTCAAAATTTCCTATTCCCAAAAATCTTCACGAATTACGACAATTCTTGGGTCTTAGTTCTTATTTCCGAAAATTTATAAAAAACCATGCACTCATTGTAGCCCCTCTAACAAACCTCTTGAAAAAATCAGTGCCATGGAAATGGACTTCAGAAGAAAACTTTGCTTTTAGTGAAATTAAGAAACGTCTCACGTCTAGACCTTTACTTAGTATTTATAATCCAGATCTCGAAACTGAGTTACATACGGACGCCAGTAGTAAAGGAATAGCCGGGATTTTATTACAGAAACATGAGGAGCATTTCAAACCAGTAATGTACTATAGTCGAATGACTTCTAAGGATGAGACAGTCTACCATTCTTACGAACTAGAGACCCTTGCAATTGTGGAATCAATTAAGAGATTTCGTGTTTATTTAACGGGAATACATTTCGTCATTGTAACTGACTGTGCTGCTGTACGTTCCACTTTTACAAAACGTGATCTTGTGCCTCGCGTTGCAAGATGGTGGCTTGCAATTCAAGATTATGATTTTGAAATCAAGCACAGACCGGGAGAGAAAATGAAACATGTAGACGCCCTAAGCAGAAATGCACCTCCGTATACTGTTTCAAAAATTGACAGTTTTGATGACTGGATATTGTGCATTCAACTCCAAGACCATACCTTGCAAGCAATTTTTGACAAACTGAAACAAAAAAATTGCGATATACAATTGAAAAATACATTTATTATTAAAGACAATAGATTATACAGGAAAACCGCCGACAACAAGGATAAGTTAGTCATACCTAAATTTGCAAGGTTTAATATTCTACAAAAATATCATGATGAAATTGGTCACATTGGATACCGCAAATGTGACTCTTTGATAAAAAGTAAATTTTGGTTTAAGGGTATGACTAGTTTCATAAGAAAATATGTGTATTCGTGTATTGAATGTTCGTACAAAAAAGACCAATATGGTAAGAAACACGGCTTCTTGTATCCTATCGATAAGCCCTTAAAGCCCTTGCACACCTGGCATGTTGACCATTTGGGTCCATATGTCAGAAGTGTTGGCGGATACTGTTACATATTCATGATCGTTGACTCTTTTTCTAAATTTCTATTTGCCAGGCCAACAAAGACCACTAAATCAAAAGAAGTGATACACATTTTGAAAGATCTTTTTAGCATGTTTGCGGTACCCAAAAGAATTATATCTGACCGGGGTAAAGCTTTTACAAGTAAGAGTTTTAAAGATTTCTCTGTCAAATATCAATTCAAACACATTTTGAACAGTGTTGCATCACCTCGGTCGAATGGCCAGGTCGAAAGATATAACTTAACATTAAAATCGGCAATTAACGCTAGCATAAGTGAAGAATGCGAGTGGTATTCTGTGCTACCGGATGCAGTATGGGGCATAAACAATACTGCTAATGCTAGCACGGGATTCACACCTCATAAGCTCATGTTTGGCTTTGATCAAGCAAGACATGTGGACTTAGATCAAGATGATAATATTGCAATAGATAGAAATCGTGACAGAGTAATAGCCAAAACAAAAATGGACAGGCAAGCAAAGAAAATGAAAAAGCTGTTTGACAAAAAAAGAAAACAAGCACCGAATTTTTTGGTTGGTGATCTGGTACTGTGGAAAGGGAGCGGAACTTTTCAGAAAGAAGTCACGAGAAAAACAGGTGTTAAATTTGGTGGGCCCTATAGAATATCAAAAGTAAAGAAGAATGATCGATATAAGATAACTTCTTTGAAGGGCATGAAAGGTTACAAAAAATACACAGCAACAGTGCCAGTTGATCAACTGAAAAAGTATAAAGGAGGAGTCATAACAGACAGCGAGTCTGACAGTGAGTTAAACAGTACTGATGAACTGTTAGACTTACTTGAAGGTTAACACGAAGAACAAAGTGATGTGTGGAGCTCTGAAGAGCATAAAATAAAACGATCATTCATAAGCGCTTGGAAGCATAAAAACACTGAAGTATCTAGCAGAAGAGCTTTAAAGAGCATAAAAAAAAAATATCAGTGGATTACATGAAGTCTGGTGAAAATCAGCAGAATTGCCCATTCTAATTATCTGTTGATGCTTCAACTACTTTTGGTTCTTTTTTTATTTTCCAGAACAGGAGGACGTAAACTACATGAAACCAAGCCGAGGACGGCTAAGTATCAGGATGGCCGAATGTAACGAAATTACTTAATTAGAGATTAGGTATATATATTATTATTATTATTGGCATTATTTTTTTTGTTATTCAAGCTGTTGTTGTTTAGAACAACGCAAGATCCTGTATATTTTATTCTACTCCAGTAAATTAGTCATTTTAGGGTTGAGTCAGACACACGTTCTGTTTCTTTGTGTCTGGGTTATTATGTAAACCTGAGTAATCGAACGACTCACTGGAAAATATATTTGAAGTCAGAATAAAGCATACTTTTGAACAGTGAACATCGTTTACTTTATTTTCCGCTGTTACACTACTCATGCCCAATTCCATAAAAACCGCCTTACACTTTTGAGGAATTTGTGAAAAGTAAGACGAATATTGAGGACCAAAGTCAATTTTATAACTATGCGTTTTTTTGAGTTCCCTTATAGTTAAAGTAGCAAACACGTTACCACAAAATCAGTAAGACGCCCCACAAAGCAAAGGTACTCAAGAACATAGCTGACCCTTGCCCGCACAAGGGTATGCAATTTTAGAGTATTCGTAGGAGTATTTGGTCGTTAAAGTGTCATCAAATAAAAGATAATTTTTTCAACTTGAAATTCCAAATTAATTTCCTGTAATCCAAGTTTACAAAACTATTTTGGAAAATTTTTCGGAGTCAGAGTCTAAACGTGAAGACTCTTTAAAAAGTAATGAAGATACAAAAGACTTCTTTCAATTTTTCATGTCTGTAGCCGTATGCTCTTAACGTATTCGGGGGACCTATTAAGTTACACAATTCGTGAATATATTTCGTGGCGAGCACTAATAACCGAACTCATTTTTTTTCAGATCTACCGCGAGGCAAACTCGAAAAACAAAGACATGACGGATGGTTCAATAACTTGGCGCATCCGGATTGGGGATCTGCTGGTGAGATTTCGTATTTTTTTATACTTATATGATTATTTGTCACAGGCCGAGATCAAATGAGAGCAGGAATAGCTATAGTACTAGTGTGTTATGTTGGAAATACCTAAGTCACGCGAGAAAGATTCAGGTTGAGTGGTATAAATTCCAAGTGACTTAGGAAACATAACACAAGAGTGGCATTAGTTGATAGTTTACTTGTCTAAAATGACACTAATAATGACAGTCATAACTGTCATGTGTTGGATAAAGTAATTTAATTTATTATTTATAGTATATTTATGACAAGTCGCATTGAAATTACTGTTGCGAATTGGTTGAGAAAGACGAAATAAAACCAAATATACCGGGGGACTCGGAACCAATTTACCAGTATCTTCGGTGTTATTCTGTATGGATATTTGAACATGCAACATGAACTCTGCTTTATGCCGGTTGGGGGGGGGGGGGGGGGGAAACCCCCCCTTTCTTTTCCTTCCGGGTCTTTTTTCCAAACCCCCACCAACCTCACAAAAAAAAAAAAAGAAAAAAAAAAAAAAAAAAAAAAAAAAAAAAAATCCTGAACCAGAAAAAAAAAAAAAAAAAAAAAAAAACCAAACCCAAAAAAAAAAAAAACAAAAGAAAAGAAAAAAAAGGAAAATCGAAAAAAAAAAAGGGTGAAAAGAAAGGTCAAAAAAGAAAAAGAAAAAAACGGAAGGGGGGGCGGTTAAAAATTCC
This sequence comes from Zygogramma bicolorata, assembly GCA_032362365.1. Taxonomy (NCBI): domain Eukaryota; kingdom Metazoa; phylum Arthropoda; class Insecta; order Coleoptera; family Chrysomelidae; genus Zygogramma; species Zygogramma bicolorata. Next base: position 234,470 of record JAVJAQ010001889.1, on the reverse strand, counting down.
AGGAAAATGAAACCCTTTCTTTTCAAAACCCAACGAACGATGAGTCAAGGGGGCAGAGCTATTCAAGAGGAGTGTCGCCAAGTTTACCCCAAACATGCCCAGGTATAACTCGGTACACCATCCTTCTAGACATCTTATGCCGGTTGATTCACGATGACAGCCGGGTTAAACAAAGTTAGAAGTGACAGCAATATATTATCGTTGACAGGAAACAATTATTTGGAATTGTGGAATCCTACCTTGCTCCTCAATATAAATAAGGTTCATTTCTTCCTTGTAATAACTTTTCTTCAAAATTACGCAGTTTGTACTTATCTCGCACTTTTAATAACTTCGTGAGAATATTCTTGCTTGACGCTTCATTTTTAGCGTCTAACGCCTAACAGTTCTTGACAACTCCCCGCTTCCTTGATTTTTGGCTCTGGCATTAATGAGATCGAAATAGACAAAGAACTTTATATATAGGCATAGTATAGGATCTGTACAAAATGCTGTCTACTCTCTCTATTTGATCCAAGTTTTGTGTGCTTGGTATGAGTATTCATTTTCATTCTATGAATGATATATAATATATATGTATATTTTTTTAGAGAAAGTTTGGTATTCATTTCTCTTTCAGATTTATATATAGTTTCCTGAATATTAAAACCTCTGATTTGACATAATATGCACGCAAATTATATCAGATCATTCTTTGAAGATTGGATAGTTTGCCAATGCCTGTGAGACAAGGATTCAGAGCGTTTCTGTTACACCATCTTCAATATAATGCCGATTTTTACGTTCACTCGACATTTTTTTTCTCTAACGGGTACAAAAGGTGCAGAGTTCTGTGTGTCAGTTTGACTGACATATCGAAAGAAAGCTAATTAAGCTTCAAAATAGAGCCACAGAATAATTGAACTACTATACAGAAGCGAATCTAATGAGAAACTCGGTAAAAGCCAAGCCAAAGTGCACCAATAAGAGCGTACTAAAATATTCTATTGCTTTTGCTCCAGTGAGTCAGATGAAGACAGCTGATTAATTTGACGCATGTCACTTGAAATTCCTCAGTGTATTTTCCTATTGTTGGTATATATTGTCAGATTTCTGTATCGATGAAGGTGCCAAAGTTCGATCGATGTCAAATATTTTTTGACAATCGTGTTAGGTTACCGTTTCACTTCTGTATGATAGTAATCGACAAAATGACAATAAGAGTTTATAAGGCAAGAAATAACAATCTAGTGGGACACTTTTTTTAGTAACAAATTAGATTGTTGCTAACCTATCAACTGTTTTTCAACCAAATTGAAACTGTGGTTTCTACTAGTTGAATGCTTCCCAAACTCACAGTTGCAACCCCCAAATGCATTTCAACATTTTCTAATAGAATAATGGAAAAAACGCATTTTTCTGAATTCCGAGCGCAATAGTTGAAAAACAAATTAGAATATCGACATCGGGCTAACGCTAATCGATAGATTTTTCAATTTTCTACAACTTTCAATTCGACTGTTTTTCAATCCGACCAACAGTTTTCATTATATATGCAAAAAACAAAAAAGTAATGATTTCCGACATTCAACCGCTAATTGTTGATAAACGCACGGACAGAATCTGGCGCAAACTATAGGGGATAATAAGGACACCTGTGTCTGTCGGAATCTACAGCTACTTTTCGGGTAGGCGAAAATCGTCAATTTGGGTTCTTGAACAGTTTATTTCACGTGATCGAATCGACGGCCGCCTGGCGCTGTATCTTTCCCTCCTGCTTCTCCCTCCACGCGGCACGTCGAACGGTTCCGGAAGAACCTCCAATGCTCCCATCAATAAATACGATAAATAATTGTGGAAAACAAATTCTGCTGGTTTCTATGGATAATATGACTCTTTCTCTGTGCAGTCGTCAAGGTCTCGTTGCTTCATATAAATAAACAAAAGGAGGGGGAATTAAATAAAAAAAGTTTTATCTCGGCTCGTGATTATCTTGAAAAAAAGTCAGGTTGGCAGATTTCGTTGAAAAATCGTAGCTTTCCAATGCATTTTGTGGCATTTTGATACGCCCATTTTTCCTCATTGTTTTTCAGTTTGAATAACGTGATTTTTTTGCTCCATTTTTGAAGGTATCATATTGCAAAAATCGATTTTCCAAAAATGATAATTTGTAGTTCAACTCTTTGACTATCCAAAACCGTTCCGTTCATTGCTCTACGATTATCCGTAGGGCAAGAAATAACGATCTAGTGGGACAATTTTTTTGTAAAAAATTAGATTGTTGCTAACCTATCAACTGTTTTTCAACCAAATTGAAACTGTGGTTTCTACTAGTTGAATGCTTCCCAAACTCACAGTTGCAACCCCCAAATGCATTTCAACATTTTCTAATAGAATAATGGAAAAAACGCATTTTTTTGAATTCCGAGCGCAATAGTTAAAAAACAAATTAAAATATCGACATCGGGCTAACGCTAATCGATAGATTTTTCAATTTTCTACAACTTTCAATTCGACTGTTTTTCAATCCGACCAACAGTTTTCATTATATATGCAAAAAACAAAAAAGTAATGATTTCCGACATTCAACCGCTAATTGTTGATAAACGCACATACAGAATCTGGCGCAAACTATAGGGGATAATAAGGACACCTGTGTCTGTCGGAATCTACAGCTACTTTTCGGGTAGGCGAAAATCGTCAATTTGGGTTCTTGAACAGTTTATTTCACGCGATCGAATCGACGGCCGCCTGGCGCTGTATCTTTCCCTTCTGCTTCTCCCTCCAGGCGGCACGTCGAATGGTTCCGGAAGAACCTCCAATGCTCCCATCAATAAATACGATAAATAATTTTGGAAAACAAATTCTGCTGGTTTCTATGGATAATATGACTCTTTCTCTGTGCAGAGTTATCTCGGCTCGTAATCATCTTGGAACAAAAGTCAGGTTGGCAGATTTCGTAGAAAAATCGTAGCTTTCCAATGCATTTTGTGGCATTTTGATACGACCATTTTTTCCTCATTGTTTTTTAGTTTGAATAACGTGATTTTTTGCGCCATTTTTGAAGGTATCACGTTGCAAAAATCGATTTTCCGAAAATGATAGTTTGTAGTTCAACTCTTTCTACTAGTTGAAAGCTTCCCAAACTCACAGTTGCAACCCCCAAATGCCTTTCAACTTTTTTTAACAGAATATTGGAAAAAAAGAATGTTTTTAGATTCTGAGCGCAATAGTTAGGTAACAAATTAGAATATCGATATCGGGTAAATGCTAATCGATAGATTTTTTAATTATCTACAACTTTCAAATCGACTGTTTTTCAATCCGACCAATAGTTTCCATTATATAACCAAAAACAAAAAAAAAAGATTTCCGGCATTCAACCGCTAATTGTTGCTAAACGCACGGACAGAATCTGGCGCAAACCTTAAGGGATAATAAAGACACCTGTGTCTGCCGGAATCTACAGCTACTTTTCGGGTAGGCGAAAATCGTCAATTTGGGTTCTTGAACAGTTTATTTCACGCGATCGAATCGACGGCCGCCTGGCGCTGTATCTTTCCCTTCTGCTTCTCCCTCCAGGCGGCACGTCGAATGGTTCCGGAAGAACCTCCAATGCTCCCATCAATAAATACGATAAATAATTTTGGAAAACAAATTCTGCTGGTTTCTATGGATAATATGACTCTTTCTCTGTGCAGAGTTATCTCGGCTCGTAATCATCTTGGAACAAAAGTCAGGTTGGCAGATTTCGTAGAAAAATCGTAGCTTTCCAATGCATTTTGTGGCATTTTGATACGACCATTTTTTCCTCATTGTTTTTTAGTTTGAATAACGTGATTTTTTGCGCCATTTTTGAAGGTATCACGTTGCAAAAATCGATTTTCCGAAAATGATAGTTTGTAGTTCAACTCTTTCTACTAGTTGAAAGCTTCCCAAACTCACAGTTGCAACCCCCAAATGCCTTTCAACTTTTTTTAACAGAATATTGGAAAAAAAGAATGTTTTTAGATTCTGAGCGCAATAGTTAGGTAACAAATTAGAATATCGATATCGGGTAAATGCTAATCGATAGATTTTTTAATTATCTACAACTTTCAAATCGACTGTTTTTCAATCCGACCAATAGTTTCCATTATATAACCAAAAACAAAAAAAAAAGATTTCCGGCATTCAACCGCTAATTGTTGCTAAACGCACGGACAGAATCTGGCGCAAACCTTAAGGGATAATAAAGACACCTGTGTCTGCCGGAATCTACAGCTACTTTTCGGGTAGGCGAAAATCGTCAATTTGGGTTCTTGAACAGTTTATTTCACGCGATCGAATCGACGGCCGCCTGGCGCTGTATCTTTCCCTTCTGCTTCTCCCTCCAGGCGGCACGTCGAATGGTTCCGGAAGAACCTCCAATGCTCCCATCAATAAATACGATAAATAATTTTGGAAAACAAATTCTGCTGGTTTCTATGGATAATATGACTCTTTCTCTGTGCAGAGTTATCTCGGCTCGTAATCATCTTGGAACAAAAGTCAGGTTGGCAGATTTCGTAGAAAAATCGTAGCTTTCCAATGCATTTTGTGGCATTTTGATACGACCATTTTTTCCTCATTGTTTTTTAGTTTGAATAACGTGATTTTTTGCGCCATTTTTGAAGGTATCACGTTGCAAAAATCGATTTTCCGAAAATGATAGTTTGTAGTTCAACTCTTTCTACTAGTTGAAAGCTTCCCAAACTCACAGTTGCAACCCCCAAATGCCTTTCAACTTTTTTTAACAGAATATTGGAAAAAAAGAATGTTTTTAGATTCTGAGCGCAATAGTTAGGTAACAAATTAGAATATCGATATCGGGTAAATGCTAATCGATAGATTTTTTAATTATCTACAACTTTCAAATCGACTGTTTTTCAATCCGACCAATAGTTTCCATTATATAACCAAAAACAAAAAAAAAAGATTTCCGGCATTCAACCGCTAATTGTTGCTAAACGCACGGACAGAATCTGGCGCAAACCTTAGGGGATAATAAAGACACCTGTGTCTGCCGGAATCCACAGCTACTTTTCGGGTAGGCGAAAATTTTACGAAAAAAGTTTATTTGAATGGACTAATAGTCCTAATCGCCACTTGACGTTTTTAAAATCCTGCGACACGCTTCTAGTGGTTTTAGTCTAACTGAATTTCTTGATACTTCATGGCTACTCCACTTAAAATGCTTCGCGATTATAATTTGTATTTGTGTTAATGATTTGGAGCAGCGCGAACTTTTTCCATCGTTCCGTGCTCCACATTTCATTCAAGAATCTACGAACCTTTTCGATTCCGACACTTGCCAAGGCTGCTCTCGATAGAGGTCTGAATTTGCATCACGGATACAAAAATGTAGAGAAACCCCGTGCGTGACCTCCTTATTTGGAGACTGGATAATATCTGCATTGCACATGGATTTGTTGAAATAATTTATAGCGGTTGTGCGATTTACATTCATTACATCATCTAGTTACGATTATTTGATAATAAAAGTGAATGCATCCAGGTGAGTTACCAGGTGGCCTGCAAGGATGGTAAACGAGCGGATGTTAATTTTTAGAAAGTGTGGAAAGATCGTGCGGCGTTTGAATTGCTTTACTCGATTTTGCTTATTCGAGTCGCGGATTTTTTTAAGTGGATTCGTGAACGAAGTGAATTTCCATGTACTTGAATTGTTCAGTTATTTCGAAATTCTCGATGTAGAATCTGGCTTGATTTACTTTTAAATGAGCTTTTTTCGTGCATGTGCGACAGGTCATGCAGGCACGGAAATAGTATTGTACAACATAGTGTAGAAAAGTGATAACTTTTGAAAAAGTTGCGGCACGAGCGTGAGCGAGTTCTGCAATTCAAACGAGTGGGAGATTGCATTTCTGCTCGTGTTAGACACTATACTTTTTCAACAACACAATTTTGATAAAAATAATGATAACACTTCGGTCGATATGAAAACTTTTTTCTGATTTTTTTTTGGAACTTACGTAATTCGGTCTCCTCTACAAATAAAAATGAAATATTCGGCGGTCTCGTATATTTTAGTTCTGTTGTTAACACGCAAAACTCGTCCTTCTTCTGATCAATTATAACTTCGTTTTCAACATTTTGAAGCAGAAAAAAAACATCATTTTTTCAAAAAATCCAACTTTCTCCAAAAGTCAACATCAATACATTCAGGGCCAGTTGCACCGCTTTTCCTAAGTTGTGCTTCATCTGAGCCAGGCTTTGTTGCTATGGATTTGCCAATCAGCTTCCTTGTTCTTTAACGATTGAGCCAAGCTTAGTTGAATCTTAATAATATAATCTCAAGAATGATGAGAGCGACCACACTGCAAGTACATCACTTTCGACTATCATTGCACTATGACATCACGACAAATTGGTTATAGTTTGAAAATAAATGCATTTTTTGAAAAACTAAGGGTGTTTCTGCTTAAAAATGTTGAAAATGAGTGAATAAGAGGGTGAGTGATGTCTGATCAGAAGAAGGACGAATTTTGTGTGTTCAAACAACAGAAATTTGATGTGAAAACTTGTGAGGTTTTATAACAAAATGGACCTGTATCTCCGAACATTTCCCTCATATATAAAATGTCCCATAAGAGCAATGCAATTATCGAAAACTTACAGCGGTAATTGCATTGTATCAAGTCACCATAACAACACATTTGAAACCGTATCGCTAGACGCTAAACGTCAGTAAACAACACAAATGTCAGATAGACTTCAAAAATAGAAAAACATTTCGCGTTTTGGTGAGTGCTCCATACAATCTATAGAGGAAAGTATAAATGAACAAAAAATAACATTTCCTTGAGAATTTCTTTATTCGTGACATATTCCAATTAATTACATTCGTGCATAAAAATGACCAGAAAATTTTGCATTCAAGCGTGATATCTTATATTGCATTCGGTTATTTTCATATTTTGTAAAAGAGCCCTCGTCCTTGCACTTTTTAGATATCACGCTTTCTTGCAAAATTATCGGTAATTTTTATGCACTCGTGCAATTATATCCGAAAATATACGAGACCGCCGAATATTTCATTTGGATTTTTTGTAGAGGATACTGAATTACGTAAGTTCCACAAAAAAAATTCAAAAAAAGGTGCTCATAGCGACCGAAGTATTTCCAAAATAAAACTATTCTATAAAACGGAATTAAATGTCAGTGACTCATTCTTAGCTAGTCGATTTTGGCATTGATAATAATGACCATGCAGTAGAGGCTTTTTTGATTTGGATAGTTCTTCAAAATATGCCAAAATTATATTTTCAGAAACACTTTTAGTTTTGTATTTTTTCTTCCAATCCCTTAACTCTTTGTATGTAGTTTCATTTTTTTTTTCTTGACGTTGAAGGTAGTGAACTCGATGATGAACTGTTGCTCGGGGTGTGTAATGTCATTTTGTGGCGGTAAATTTGAATATAGGGGATAACAAATATCAAATTAGTATGTTATTTCACATCATAAAATTAATATTTCGTCTAGAATATTGTTTGAAAATGTGATTAATCTGAAATTCTCAAGTATAAAAAAGATGCGACACTATCATTAGAAGAGGGTTTCTCTTTCCCAGAGTCACTTCTAAAACCACCCTTAAAAAACATTCCCAGCAATAACCGTCTTTCAACCGTGCTGACTCGCGCATAAGTCTCCAACCACATTTGTTTATCCCAAAGCAAAAATTGCTGACATCATCATCGTTCGCGAAACAAAACTCCAAACTGAAATTCTTATACGTCTCGCCATGAGACTCGCATACAGGATGTGAAACTCATATAAATTCCCTTCCCAATACCCAGCATTACAACCAAGTTCAACTATCTCAAGTTTCCTGGAATTATCGAGAATTTTCCTTTCCACCTAGACAGCCACCTAATCCGAAGAGCCCCTTCCGCGTACTCGGACGGCGTGTACATGCTGTCGGGCCAGAACCGGCCCAGCCCCCGCAAGCTGAGCAGGCTGTTCATGAAGGGCATCGACGGGCTGGGCTCCACCACGAACCGGACGGCGCTGCTGGCGTTCTTCGGGCAGCTCGTCACGTCGGAGATCGTGATGGCCAGCGAGAGCGGCTGCCCCATCGAGATGCACCGCATCGAGATCGAGAAGTGCGACGAGATGTACGACAAGGAGTGCGAGGGAGACAAGTACATTCCCTTCCACAGGGCCAGCTACGACAGAAAGACGGGACAGAGCCCGAACAGCCCCAGGGAACAGGTGAGGTCATTCTTCTGGATAAAGTTCGATACTTAATAATATTATGCAACGATCATGTAGTACCGTTACGTGAGTTGCATACGCTATTTTTTACAATATTATATTTATATTCGTTTTGAACTCAATAATATCAGTAATTCAAGGGCGCCCATACAAACATTTTAGGGAGGGGCTGGACCGGAAGCATCTATAGGTACGACTATGTTCCTTTTAATTTTTCAAGTTAACATATTTTGTAGAGGAACTCAAATAATAGCATAAGTATTATACTTAACCTAACTTAAATTCTAATAACTTATATCAGTGTAACGTAATGTTATAAGGACTGTTTTTTTTTCAAATATTGATATATATTTTTTGTAGCTATATTTGTAAGCATACTGACATTTCAGCAAAATTTTCACAAGGCCTGGAACTATTTTTAATCACTATTTCTTGAAATAACTGTTACATTGGATATCAAACGTGTTCATGAATTACCAAATTTTGCCTTTAAACTTCAGTTACTACAAAAAAACGTAAAATTATATACAAAAGTTACTCATTCAAAAAGCTGGAAGTTTCATCTGGTAGATGTGTAAATTTTACCAATTGAACCAACAAATTTTCCAAATGAAATAACATAATGATGTAAAAACTTTTCCTAGAGATCAATTTATAACCGCTCACAAAATTTTACTATTTGGGATTTTGAAACAACGTCAAAGTCATAACCTTGAATAGCAAGAGTTGTCAGATTGGTGCTCAGGCATTCCAGATCACGTGATGTCTGGGTGGCTAACACAAGTTTTAACCAATCACACACTCGTTTGCAGAAAACAAACGATAGTTTCTGGGGGGCAGATGGCGCCGTATTGGTTCATTTCGATTCATTTGACATTTTTGAAAAGTATCTGGAATGCCTAATTAGTTGGAGTTTTTTTGAATGTGCCGCTGCGATCTTGATTTGAAATCCCAATTTTCATAACAAAACGCTACAGTTGATTCACTAACTTTTTTTAAAAGCTACGCTGGAAAATCAATCCATCCTCTGATTACCTCTATTTGTTCCAAAATAATTATTCGGATGTCCCCACCGTATTTTTTCCGAAATGATCCAGGACGTATATGGATTTGCATCTGTGTCAATAGGGGTTGACACCAGTAGGTGCAGTTTCCGATCAGAGAAAAAAAATCAATTTTCATTTTGCGTTTTTAGGTCAATCAAGTTTCGAGTTGGATAGACGGCAGTTTTATATATAGCACCAGCGAGCCATGGATAAATGCAATGCGATCTTTTGAAAACGGTTCCCTTCTCACGGATTCAACTGGAAAAATGCCCATTCGCAATCACATGAGAATTCCTTTGTTCAACAATCCGGTTCCACATATGATGAAGATGTTGAGCACTGAACGACTGTTTCGTAAGTTCTTTATGCATTATATGTACGCGTCTATAATTTCACACACCTCGGAATAACTGAACACAAATGATAGTGTTTTTGCGGTAATGCTGAATGAATAATTTCGTTGGAAAAAGTTATATTTCCCTCTAATGCAAAGGCCATTTGCGATATTATCTCTGTACCAGACTCATTACTGATGCTAACAATCAGCTTATTGCTAGAAAATGAACCGTGCATCTAATATTTGGTAACTTCCTCCATATTTAAATCCCCATACTCAACTCCTGTAGATGTTGAAATACCTCTACTTTATGTACGACATTACAGGTCTGCCGTGTCCGCCGATGTTCTTCCTTCTTTTTCGTCCTAGGTTTTCCTCCAAATATTCTTGGAAGAGATGTTTTCTAACAAATCTTCATTCAGTAAAGACTGCCGAGAATCTGACTCTTTCAAACTAGGAGATAAATAAAAAGCATCTGAATAATCTAATGCAAAATGTTGACACTGATCCACTATCAGTTCTCATTTTTACCCTAATTCGAATTACAATCGAATTTTCCTTTTATGCGAAATCAAGGCTGAAAAATATCCAATGAACGGAAGTGGAAACTATAATAGTGAAAAAATTCCCTGAATGTTTTTTCAGTGCTTGGGGATCCCCGAACGAACCAAAACCCGGCGCTACTAACCATCAGCATCCTCTTTTTCCGATGGCACAACGTGGTCGCCAGCAGAATAAAGAACCACAACCCGAACTGGACTGATGAAGAAGTGTTCCAGAAAGCACGAAGGATCGTCATCGCAACCCTGCAAGTACATTATCGGATTTTTTCAATAATATTTTATACCGTGAGATGAGTGACATTTGGCTCACAAGAAAAGACTTGACGCTCCGCCCTAGTTCGTCTCCTGGAGATGTTAAATCCGTTGGCAAAATGCGCGTCCTCAGTATGAATTCACAATTCTCCGTCTGTTAATGATATAGATATCACCAGAGATTGTTTGATAATATTTTTCAGTTTACTTCTCTTATGTAGGGCATTTCAATACCCACGAGAGATATTTCCAGAACTACCTAAACAATATATTCAAATTCCGCAAAAGCTTTTGAAACGGGAAAAAACTTCGACTTAAATTCAATAATATTAAAGCAATTCAAATGAACTATATAAATGGGCCCCACATTGGGCGCCAAACTATATCTTTGAATCGCCAATATCTCGATCGATCGTATCATGTAAAAAACTTGGAAAAGCAGAGGTGTCTGAAATTCAAGTTTCCATCACTTATGCCATATTCGGAAGTTGCTGCAATCCAAACATTTTTTAATCCATTGGCCTATGCAGAAGAAGAGTGTTTAGTTCCGGAGAATCTTTCCGGAACTGGCGAGCATATGGTGAGAGTTTCAAGTGAAACGCGTTGTGATAGTTTAAGTGAAAAAATACTCAAAATATAGTAATTCCTGCAGAAATAATCACTCTTCTGAACGTTAGAGCTATAGATGTTCGTATACTCGAAAATCGGCGATAAAATGATATGATACTTTTATGAAGCCTGGTTTGATTTATTTGAATTTCATTCATTTGTATAATGATAATCTTGGAAGCTCCTTCAAAACATTCTTCTCAACTTCCTCTCCTTTCAGAACATCATAGCTTACGAGTATATCCCGGCTTTTTTGGGAGAAGACCTGCCGAGTTACAAAGGGTATCGTCCTGACGTTCATCCAGGGATAACTCACGTTTTCCAGACCGCAGCTTTTCGTTTCGGGCATTCTTTGATTCCTCCGGGACTATACAGAAGGGATTCCAAGTGCAATTTCAAAACGACCCCGATGGGATACCTAGCGATAAGACTATGTTCGACTTGGTGGGATTCTAATGTGAGTACTCCAATTGTTTTCACTATCTACTGAATTGCAGACGAAACGTTGAGTTAGATCCTGGTAGTATGTACTTGGTGAAAAATTTAACATTCACCTTAATAGTACAGTTCATCATTTCAATTGGAAGTTGCAACAAAAAGCAGGGTTGACGATCTTTCGGCGGGTTATTTTTGAAGAAGTTCGTTCCACGAGTTCAGACCTTGGACGTAAATATCGTATAAATTCTCAGTTATCACCAGAAGATATTTGCGTATACTAGCGTTAGAAACGTGTTTAGTGAAATCACCAAAAATTTTATTTGAAATTTTTTTGTTCCAAAATTACATTTCTTGTTTCTTATATTCATTTAATTGTTACTCTCTCGTTTTCCACCTTGTTCTGGATTTTAGGAGAATAAAAATAATCAAGCAATTTCAATTACCTCTCAGTATTTTTTACTCAGTTTCATATATTTTTCATCATGATATTTTTCTTTGTCGCATCATTTTCTCCACAATTTCAACTTATTGTCTCTTGTGAAACCTCAATTGTTTTATTTCCACCATGAAATTTTTCTTAAAAGTCTCGTATCTTCAGAATTCAAGATCATTTTAGTGCTTGTGTCGTTAGAGTAACCCTCTTTTTCATTTCAACCTCACATGTGAAGGAAATTCACAATGTTTAGAGAACATCGCGATAATCAAGGTAGGAGCTTCCCGATATTTTTTTTTCAGTTTGTAATTTGCAGAAATTTCGTCAACAGAACTTTCTATTTATTTTCTTATTTGCGATTTCAGGATGTTCTGACCAACAACTCCATCGAAGAGCTCTTGATGGGTATGACGTCCCAGCTATCGGAACGCGAAGACTCCGTCCTATGCTCTGACGTCAGGGAGAAACTGTTCGGCCCCATGGAATTTTCTAGAAGGGACCTCGGAGCCATAAACATCATGCGCGGCAGAGACAACGGCCTACCGGATTACAACACGGTCAGGACGCACTATAACCTGCCGAAAATCAAGAACTGGACGGACATCAACAAGAAGTTGTTCGAGGTCAATCAGGAACTTCTGAGGCTGCTGGTGTCTGCGTATTCAGATAACATCGACAACGTCGATGTGTACGTGGGGGGCATGTTAGAAAGTTACGGGAGACCTGGGGAGTTGTTCACGGAAGTGATCAAGGAGCAGTTTGTCCGTATTAGAGATGCTGATAGATTCTGGTTCGAAAATAGAGCGAATGGGTAAGAAATATATTGTTGACTTAGCATTAGATATTTTGCTAATAACTTATCGAATTTAAAAAAGTCAATGAAATTCAAGTATAAATCAACTCTCAAACTCTATAATCAGTACTGCTGATGCCATGAAACCAATGAAAGGTTCACGTTCAAAGGGTTTGAGACTATATCCACTTAGAGAGGAGAATAGCAAATAGCTCATGCTTGGCATTACCTTTGTAACAGCGCCTCGATAAGTTTCAACCGATGATGCTCAGTCTTTGTCTTTTCCTTGTTGTGGTTCTTGTTATGTTACTTCAAGATTTAGTTTCTTACATACAGCAAGCAAACGAAGAAACAATTCAATTACAGAATATTCTCCCAGCAAGAAATTGATGAAATCCGGAAAATAACTCTATGGGACGTAATAGTCAACAGCACCAGCATACCACCGGAAGCAATACAGAAGAACGTATTCTTCTGGGTGAAAGGTGATCCATGTCCTCAGCCGGAACAGCTCAATATTTCTCTGATGGAACCCTGCAAAATGTTGAGTGGATATGACTACTTCGAGGTAATTATATAAAAAATCCTAAACCTTTATACGATACATTTTTCGAAAACATCACTCCTTCACCTCCAAATTCTAGTAAAAACTCCTCAACTGACACGTGCAGAGATAGAAAACTCAATATCATTGTATTCTCATAATTGTTGGCGAATCGTCTTTTCAGGGAAACGAGCTTGTGTACATCTACGCCTGCGTGTTTCTCGGTTTTGTCCCGATATTATGCGCAGGCGCTGGTTACGGCGTGGTGAAACTACAAAACAGACGAAGGCGGCGACTGAAGATGAAACAAGAAGAGTTACGAAACGGCGACGTCAAACTACCGGTAGATACGATGGTCGTCCAAGAGTGGCTCCATGCAAATCACAAGAGAGCCGTGAAAATAGTGTTCGGTCCGGATGTGGCCATCCACGTCATCGGACGAAAAGGAGAAAAGTTGAGAACGGTCAATTTGAAAAACGCCGATAGCGTGGTGGTCGAAGAATCACTGGACGTAACGACGAAGAAGAAACCCATGCTACTGATACACGTGCACAGAGACCACGATTTGGTGATAGAAGTCGATTCGATTGGTTCTAAAAAGAAATTTCTCAACAAGTTGGAGCTGTTTTTGCATTCGAACAAGAAAAGTCTCATTTGCACCGAGGTAAATAATACATTTTCTCAGAATCACAGTGCAGGCCAAGTTTTCAAAGTCACAGAAATCAACGTAAAAAGTTTACTTTCAAGCATTCGTCAATAGAAGGATATTTTTGTAATGTCACTTGTCAACGAGGTTCCTTGTGATAACTAGTTGAAATGGTTCGTTCAATTCTCTTTTATAAAATGCGTTCCTTTCGGAAATTGATTTAATCGTTTGCTAAGCAGATTTATTTTGTATTCAAGGCTATTCAAACAGAGAATAAAACTATTATGGTAACTCAGGGATCGCTTATTCGATTTTCTAAAAAAACTGCCAGAACTGAAAAATATTTTCCAAACAAGCTGTCACGGGACCCCCTCTTCCATTTGACACCAGAAAATTGATACCGACCTCTTGGCGATGAGTAGCATCACATGAACTCTATCTTGAATATCTTGTCTTGTTCGAAAGTTGAAGGGAAATGAATTTTTAAGATTACGAAGTACTCTTTAAAATGTTACGTGTTTTGCCAGAAGACTTGTGCCCTTACTAACTGAGCAAAATTTTCCAAATTGTTGATGATCTGTTTGATGACAATTATTTTTCAGATAGTGCGTGAGATCATGCTAGCCAAAGCCGAAACTAGGCAACGGCGTGAAAAGAAACTGGAACACTTTTTCCGCGAAGCGTATGCACTTACTTTCGGTCTGAGACCAGGAGAGCGGAGAAGATGGTCCGATACTACAGAAGACGGAGAAGTAGTTACCGTTATGCGAACTTCCCTCACCAAAAGTGAGTTTGCTAGCGCTCTGGGAATGAAATCGGACGCGGTTTTCATTCAAAAGATGTTTAACATCGTCGATAAAGATGGCGATGGTAGGATATCTTTTCAAGTAAGCGAAACTAATGAAATATACATTGAGCATTTCACGACGAAACTGTTATTTCAGGAGTTTTTAGATACCGTCGTACTCTTTTCCCGGGGAAAAACCGAAGATAAACTGCGCATCATCTTTGATATGTGCGACGATGACAGAAACGGGGTGATAGATAAAGAGGAACTATCCGAAATGTTACGATCTTTGGTGGAAATAGCAAGAACAACGAGTCTGTCTGATGATCACGTTACAGAATTGATAGACGGGATGTTTCAGGTGAATAATAATACAATCGTCTTTAAGATTCCATTGAGAACAAAGTAGCATACTGACAGTTTGAAATAATGAAGAGAAAACGCATCACTTTTCATTGTTACTTTCGGGCAAATTTTATAATTTAGTATTGAATGATTGAACCCTTAACGCTGGTTTTGATATCCAATTATTTGTTTGCCGGACGTCATAGCTGAAATAGGTAGCAGAAATATTAAAAAATTGTAAAAGTTGATTTATGAGACGGCCTACGTTCACTTCGCTCAAGATATCGTTTAGGATTATGCAAAAATGTTTTATTCCGAATGATTTGAAAGCTTACGATAGTCTCAAATTTCATTGAAAGTGGGTAACAGCCTCCTTTTCAATAATGACAATTTATTTTATATATCGTTCATAACCACAAAAACAAATATGAAGAAAATAACATTTCAGGATGCTGGCTTGGAACACAAAGATTTCCTAACTTACGTCGACTTCAAGCTAATGATGAAAGAATATAAAGGAGACTTTGTGGCCATCGGGTTGGATTGTAAGGGAGCGAAACAAAATTTCCTGGATACTTCTACGAACGTAGCACGAATGACGAGCTTCCATATTGAACCGAATGTCGACGTGGAAAGAAACTTTTTCAGGCTGAAATGGGATACACTCACAACGTTTTTGGAGGAGAATAGACAGAATATATTTTATTTGTTTCTGTTCTACGTCATCACTATTCTTCTGTTCGTTGAAAGATTCATACGTGAGTACTTCCATATATTTTTTCACACTAATAATTTTTTACCGGTGCGACGGCAAATGAATTCGTAAAACTACCATTTGGTCTCAGCAAAACACCCTCTACTTTCGGATGATCAACAATATTCGAATACTAAATTGGTTAGGTAATTCATTCAGTTGTTCTATTTCGAAATGATTTCAATGAATAATATTGCAGAATTATTAATCTTTGGGAAACACAGAGTGCGAGTGATGAAAAGTTCCGTTGAAATTTCATTTCAAGTTACTAATATATAACGCGTTTTTATATTTCAACAATTTTCATCCAATAAAAAATTAGATGGTTTAAAATCCCTTCGTTTCCTACACACTTTCCTAACGTCAACTTTTTTTTCAAAATTGTGACCATTGTATTGATAGCTTCATTTCGTCTTCGATAAATTGTTTATTTGAAATTCAGTTGTCAGGTCTAGACAATACCTCTAACTTTTCAACAATAGTTTTTCGATTCTTATGTTTGTTTTCGAATTTCAGATTATTCTTTCATGGCTGAACATACGGATCTGAGACATATAATGGGAGTAGGCATAGCGATAACTAGAGGATCAGCAGCATCGCTCTCATTCTGTTACAGTATTTTATTGTTGACGATGTCCAGGAATTTGATAACCAAACTGAAAGAGTTTTCGATTCAGCAATACATTCCACTAGATACCCACATACAGTTTCACAAAATTGCAGCTTGTACAGCATTGTTTTTTTCCTTACTCCATACAGTCGGCCACATAATCAATTTCTACCACGTTTCCACACAACCCGTCGAAAACTTGAGATGTCTGACCAACGAAGTGAGATTTCCATCTGATTACAAGCCTGGAATTACTTTCTGGTTGTTCCAGACCATAACAGGTACTTGCTAGAGCTCCAGTATCAGCTTCATTACTGTTATAAATTTTTTAGGTGTAACTGGTGTTCTACTCTTCGTTATCATGTGCATAATAATAGTATTCGCTCACCCTACCATACGTAAAAAAGCCTACAAGTTCTTCTGGTTCACGCACAGTTTATACATAGTTTTCTACGGATTGTGTTTGATCCATGGTTTGGCAAGGCTCACAGGAGCACCAAGGTTCTGGCTGTTTTTCATAGGTCCTGGTATCGTTTTTGCACTGGACAAGGTAAATTTTTCTGATGGAATTTTCTTTGTTTCAATTGGGTTTTATTTTTCAGGTAGTCAGTTTGAGGACGAGATATATTCCTTTAGATGTTATCGAAACAGAACTGTTGCCATCAGATGTGATAAAAATTAAGTTCTACCGCCCACCAAACTTGAAATATCTCTCAGGACAGTGGGTGAGACTAGCTTGTACCAAATTCAAATGTCACGAATTCCATTCGTTTACTTTGACATCGGCTCCACACGAAAACTTCTTGTCCTGTCACATAAAAGCTCAAGGTAATAATACCCATCGACAAATGCTGCGTCTACGAGCTTCAATCGGTGAAAGCTGTTGAACAAAGTTTGACATTTCACCATTTTGTGCAGCGGCTTCAAGAGCTGTGAACTCGAAGACGCAGTGAATGAGTTATAGAACATTGCTACAGCCTATTTTTCGATTTAAAATGAAAAAAGTGATTAGACCAAAACTAGTATTATTTCAAAAAAGACTTCGAACAAAAATTTGATTTTTCGAATTGTCAATGTGATCAATTCAGGATAATATACACGGTACTTCATAATTCACCATAATCATTTCAAAATGTTCCTAAATGTACCCCCTTCGAGCTACAGTCATCGTGAATTGCGCTCTTTTGAACTAGTCAAGTGACTGAAATATGACAATTTCTTTACACGAACCTCCAGAAGGTACACGAATAAAATGAAATGTTTTTTTCGTTTGATATTTTTAAATTCGATATTCACAAAATGAAAGTGTCAACTTGAGAACTGATTTTTTTGTCTAGGCCCCTGGACATGGAAGTTGCGCAACTATTTCGATCCATGCAACTACAACAGCGAAGACCAGCCAAAAATTTTACTCGAGGGCCCTTTCGGTGGCGGCAATCAGGATTGGTATAAATTCGAAGTAGCAGTCATGGTGGGAGGCGGCATTGGAGTTACCCCTTACGCTTCCATTTTGAATGATCTGGTTTTCGGTACATCGACGAATAGATATTCGGGAGTAGCGTGTAAAAAAGTAAGATTTCCTACAAGTGAATTGTCTCCTTCCTTTCAACTTCTGAAGGGGACTAGATGTCAAGGTCGGACAAGGATTACGTGAAAATATTCATTAGTTAGTACTTTTGGATGTAAAAATCACCGAGAGGGCGTTATCAATTTTTTTTTTCAAATTGAAAGGGGGAAACTTAAGATATCCTTGAGAAATAGCAAAAGGGAATTCGCTTTACTACATTAAATGATCTGCCTCTGGCTTGCATTAGGATAATAATAGAACACCTTGTTTACTACAGAATTTTTGATACATCCAGCTGTCACATCATACTCTTAGATTGGGAAATAGTGTCATGAAAAATCAAATATAAGGTAAACGAAAAATTCATACCAGAAAAATGCTCCAATGGTGTAGTAAATCAACAGTCTGCCAGTTCAGACTGGAGAAATGAAGCTGTGGGGGGAGCTCAAGCCATTGTCTGAAGAAGTCAACCTCATGGGCTTATTATTGATAGATGGCGCCAGTAAAATGGTGCCCAAAAAAGAGACGATATTGATTATTCATACATAATGCCAAAAGATGGCAATCAATTCATAAAGAGACGTCAATTATCTATCGTAGTTCATTCATATTTTGAAGATTATTTCAATGCCCAAAATTTCATTTCCTGCATGAACTTCTTTTGTCATCACTTCTGTTTCTGAATTCGTTGCCATCTTTTGGCATTATGTATAAGTAATCAAAAAAATGTGTAACGCATGCTACAATGTCCGTGAGACGAATGAAAGAAAAGTCATAACTTGGAAACGAAATAACTAGTGCTATCTACCCGTAGTATCTATCCCTTCAAATGGTTTTCCATATGGTTGACCAACTATCCTATACATATATCTAACATATCTATAAGCCATCCATATAAAACTCAAAGTCACTGGTGGGCCAATTCCCACTCAATTCTTTCCAGATATGAATTCTGAACTTGATATTGGGCACGGCCCAACTCTTCAGGGTGACTGACAGTCATTCATATCTGAAGCTAAGCAGCGCCGAGCGCGGTTAGTATTTGGATAGGTGACCTCATGCAGGGAAAGACCGCGTCGAAAGCGTATTTAACTGCAGTAAAATAGCATATTATAGCTCGCAGGCAATATACCAATGAGCACAAGATATATTGAGGATATGCCGTCCTTCGGAGGAGACGTAAAGCCGACGGTTTCGAGTCCATGGAAGGTGGCCTCGTAAAAGATCTCTACATCTAGTTGGAATACCAGAGGGTTCGCCAAAATTTCCGGTTGGGGGAAGTGTGCCCACCGGCGTCGGTGATTGGCCTTGGTAGCGGAAACAGACCGACGTCAAATAAAGAATTAAAAAAAGAACTTGATATTTCATGTAGCTGCTTTGATCTATTTGGGGCTTTCCTTCATCAATATAACTTGTCAAAAAATGAATTCCTTCAAAAGACTTACTTACATGTTTATAGACAAAGAACCTCATATGGTTTTAGTTTAAATATCAAATTTTGATTTTCAGGTCTATTTCTTATGGATCTGCCCATCCCACAAACACTTTGAATGGTTTATAGACGTACTAAGGGATGTAGAAAAGAAAGATGTGACAAATGTTTTAGAAATTCATATATTTATAACACAGTTCTTCCACAAATTCGATCTGAGGACGACTATGCTATATATCTGTGAGAACCATTTTCAAAGGTTGTCAAAAACATCGATTTTCACTGGACTGAAGGCAGTAAACCACTTTGGTCGGCCTGATATGACTTCGTTCCTCAAATTTGTCCAGAAAAGGCATAGTTATGTATGTTGAAAACATGATAATAAATGTTAGTGATTTTAATTGTGAATATTTTTAGGTGAGCAAAATCGGAGTTTTCAGTTGTGGACCTCGACCACTGACTAAAAGTGTCATGTCAGCCTGTGATGAAGTCAATAAGGGAAGAAAACTACCTTACTTCATTCATCATTTTGAAAACTTCGGATGAGGAACTATAGTTCTTATATCAGTTTGATGTATATATCTGCACATAGAATGTATTATGAGTATTTAATTGCTTTTTATAACTACAATTAAGAAATAAATTATTGTTTCTATTCTTTCATGTGCATTTTTTTCTCTAACAACTCCCAAACTTTGTGAGTCAATTGAAAAATCAACTAAGGCTTAGCTTACGTGATCTTGGTGCTTTCAAAAACAAAACTCTAATGGAAATCTTCAGCTCGGACGACAATCCATGTCTCCTTGATTTTTGGGTTGTATGGACTGAACTTCTTCATACACATATTTTTCAAAATGGATCAATTCCTTGGGTTTCTTGTATGTGATTACCAGAGTATTGAATTTATGGGAAAATGACACATTTGACTGTTCTGGCACTAAATTCAGTCTGTTCAATTCTGGAATCATCAGCTTTTTATAGTATTTCTTGTTAGTTGTTCTGACTATAATACATCCCTCTTCAGGGTTGACTGTGACAGAATAAGTATCGATTGCATAGGGTAAGTTCCTTATTCGCCATTCCAAGTTTGTCCTAGTATTTCGGCGAGACACAATTGGTTGGTTTGGACTTTCAGATATAATCTGGCGATCGTCGGTGAGATATGCCGGTTCGGGGTCTCCTATTTCCACATCCCATTGATCCTTGCCCCTCAGACCTTGCTTACATTTCCAGGCTCTTCTGGTGAGGACACCAGTGTCCATGTTGTATTCTTCCACCATTTCTTTGCCATTTTCGAAATCATAGTGGATCTTCTTCAGGTTCTTATCCACCAAGCAGGACTTTTTTGCGTGTTTGATTTCTGATGCCCAATCAGTCATTTTCAGAAATATCTTTTCAAATGTTTTGCCAAACTTTCAAACACCATGAACGTCAACAATCAACAATGTCAACAATCATAATGAATCAGTAGAGCCAACATCAATGTCATCAATATTTAAGTCCAATGAGTTTTATTATATTCATACAATATATAAGGCTACTTAATAGTCTACATATAGTGAGTTGATTCATTGAATCAAGAAAGAATATATAAAAATAATAAAATATTGAAAATTGACCTAAAAAAACAATGTATAAAATAACAATAACTACAAAATATGAACAAACAGTTCATATTATATGCCTTCCTGTTCATAAAATAAAATATACGCTTCGCCACTCACAAGTGATTTGGAGGAGATTTTAAATAAATTTTATTTTAATCAAACCCTACACATACTATTTAATGCAAAATTTAATTTTCCTGATGGAGGACATTTTCACGAATATTTCAGGTTGGTAACTTGGAGCAAAGTCCTCTACTGTTCTATGTTCTTTTTCAATGTCGGCAAATTGGCAACATTGTAAAATGATGAAGTGAAAATAGACCAAATTGTTGGAAAGAAATAGTTTTCCAAATCTTCATCTATGTTGTTTTTTTGATCTTATGAATATTTTCGCGTAGTCCTAATGAAATGGCATCTGCTCTGGAACAGTTTGTAAATACAGTCAGGACTTTGTCTTCACATGGTTAATAATAAGTCACTGGAATCGACGAAGATTGTTAATTCGAGGTTATAATTTCAGGCAATTTCAGAGAACTAGGCGAATATTTAAATAAAACTAGTGAAGTGCTGCTTAAGAATACTCAGCATTTGGACAACGTATTAGAGACATTAGATATACAGCAACATTCTCTAGGTATTTTAGCAGTTTTATGTGCTAAATTCAGTGTGCAACCAACAGTAAACACATCAGACAATCGTTTTACCTTAGCACAGGATTTCATTCAAAACTGCAACGGAGAACAAATTAGATTTGCCCCAGATACATGTTAGTATACTTTTCAAGTAATTTCGAGTGGTACATTTTTATCAGATGGATGTGCAGCTTGTTTATACATGGCATTAAATACCAGATATATTTACCAATTAAGTGCTGAAAGAGTAGACACTGGATTCAGAAATACTTTCACGTGTGCTTCCTCTAGGCATTCTTAGAGCATCAAGAAAAAAGCTCATTTCCTTCTATCTTTTTTTTTCAGTTGCTGAATTATGCCACTCTCTTACGAACTATTTAGTTGAACAAAGACAACCACTGAAAGGAGTCATACTATTGGAAAAAGCAATTTCCAAGTTGCGCTTATTTGATTCTCAACTTACATCAATACATGCAGATCTCTGCCAGCTGTGTTTGTTAGCAAAGTGCTTCAAACCAGCTTTAGAATTATTGAACATTGATATAACTGGAATATGTCAAGAGGTATGTTCATAGTTTGTTGTGAATTAGTTAAGGCCAATGTAGATAGCAGTGATATTTCTTTCCCCTCAAAACCAAGTGCAATTTGGAGTATTTCATGATACTTTCTAGATATTTCTATCTGGCTGTTCCAGTTTAATGGCCTTTAAGTATCATTGAAATAGTTCTTGTATCAATAGAAATACTGAAACAAAGTTGTAAAAATTGGCCTTATCAGATTTCAGTAAACTGTATAATCACTACATGTTTTAACGTGTTTTTTTTCAGATTAACAATCCAAATGGACCTCATTTCGATTCTAAGTATTTTTTATTGTATTATTATTATGGTGGAATGATATATTTAGCAGTTCGTAATTTAGATAGAGCTTTATATTTCTTCGAAGTAGCAATAACAACACCATCACATGCAGTTTCTCATATTATGCTGGAAGCTTTCAAAAAATATATACTGGTCTCGTTATTATTACACGGAAAGGTAAATAAATTCATTGAAATTCCCATCACATCATTATTTTGGACCTCACTTGAAAATTATATAAAAAGCAGTACTCCTAGCATGTCTTTTTTGAAAGGGATCGGTCTAATTATGATTTTTGCAGGTTCAGCTGATACCCAAATATGCCTCTCAAGTGGTATCTAGATTCATTAAACCATTATCCCAGCCTTATTATGAGCTAGCAAATGCTTTCACTTCAAATAATACCGCAGAGTTGAACACAGTACTTAATAAACACACTGAGGTAAGAATTCTTCTCCCCAGCTTGATAGCTAAATAACTTCAATACGGAGTGTGGAGATTTATATGTTAATGAATCTGTAGTCCACTGAAATGTATGGCAAAAGTGACAAATCCAAAGGGAACTGTGAATGAATGGAAATAATTTTTCAGTCCTTACCAAATGAATGAATTTTCATATGTACATCATTGTATATCCTTTGAAATTTGATCACTTTAGAGTTAAAAACTATGAATCAATACATCATTATTTCTTTTCCAAGATGAATTGGATAAGCTGTAGATATCCAAAACTCATTGTTAACAACTTCAGAAACAATAGAAAAGTCTATATATCAATATTTATGCCAGGGTTGGGCTGATTAAAATCATGATTTGAATCGCTTGATTTTTTAAATTAAAAATCATGATTTAAATCAATTTTTGTTTTTTTATTCAGAACCAGAAAACAACATAATATAAAAGTTTTCTTGAAGATCAAAATGAGTGTCTGCTTTTAGCAAAAACAACAAAAAAGAAGTACATAATTCCAAATTCTCAAACTAAACGTAGCACTTAAATTTTATTACTGTATATTTTCAGTCTATTAATTTTCGTTATACAATTTAAACAAAAACACGAGTTTTCCTCCTTTTTCTATGCCTAATCTGTTTCTAATATCCGAGTGTACAACTAGCGAAATGCGTGAAATTGTTGGGCAACGTCAATTTATAGGTTGAGAAGGAAAACAAGCCTTGACAGGAATATTCTTGCAAAAAGCACAAAAAACGCGTTCGTGTTCGTGCCTCACTCGGCGAGTGTATAGGACATAATTTTCTTGCAAGAAGCGCGAAAAATGCGTTGTCACGAGTTTTTGAGCCGCAAATTGTATTAAAATTTTTAGACTCATACATTAAAATAATCAAAAATAATTTCAAAGAATCAAAATGTTCAAATTTTATATTCAAATTTAAAAAATCAAATAAATCGTGATTTAAAAAAAAATCAATGATTTTTGATTTTTTAATAAAAATCAGGTTCTGCCCCACCCTGATTTATGCCAAAGTTTGCATATATCTGATAGAGAGTGGAAGCAATAATTTATGTTTCACTCTGAACATGTTGAAGGACATACATTACTTGGATATGTCAACTTTTCTGAACCTATTATTATTATTTTTCATTTATTTTCAGTTTATAATGGTGAAAAGTAGAGAGAACTTGATAATAATTATATAAAATGCTCCCAGTTAGAACTATCATATTATTTCAGGTATTCACCAGAGATCATAACATGGGCCTCGTGAAACAGGTATCTTCAGTGCTCTTCAAAAAGAACATACAAAGGCTGACAAAAACTTTTCTGACTCTTAGTCTCTCAGACGTGGCGAACAGAGTAGGCCTCGCCAGTCCTTCAGAAGCTGAACGTCATATTTTACAGATGGTGAGGAGTTGAATCGAGATTCTAGTAGTTGACTAAAAACCCATTATACTTCAGATCTCCTAGAGAACTATGTGATCTTAGTATGCTGACTAATAAATCGAATCCGGCGGGCTAGCATATCAACATCAATTTGATTTTTTATAGTTAGATAAAACCGGGTAACTTGTTATATTATTTGAGATGATTTCAAATACTTTTTTATGGATGATTTCTCGGCGAAGAAAATAAATCATTATTATCATTATTCTGCACTCACACTGATCCAGTCATGTTCATTGAGTTCCAAATAGCAATTACACGCCCAGACTAATTAACAAAAATTTGAAATGTGTTTGTCAATAAACAATATTTTGAAAAATCAAATTTCATCAAGAAAGAAATGCTCTTTCACATGCAGGACAACAGGTAGTCTTGAGTCAGGTTTTTGAAGAATTGAGCTTCGTTTTGAGTTTCATTTTGGCGGAATAATGGGTATATCGTTTTTCATTGATGCCTAGCCTACAGCCATTTTTGTGTATTTAATTGTAGTTCTTATGTTTTCGGAAAAGTTTTAAATGCTCATTTGCAATTCATACCATGTTTCTTTCGTGAATTTACTAATTGTCAAACTTTCTCAAAAGTCTCTATTGGTTTCCTATAGGGTATTTTGAAAGAGTTCTGCGCCCAGAAATTTGGTCTTGAGGAGCGGATGGATGAGCTCAGAAAAATGAAAATTTTGAAGAATGTTCACTGTGGAATTCAGCGACCTTTATCTTTCACTTTTTTCCCAAACGTAATGGCAATGACGTGCAATTTTACTTCCGTCAGGCGGCGCTAATGAGATTCTCTGAGTTCTATCAGTTCTGTGGGACAAACAAACAATTTAATCAATCTGTGTATATTATTCAGTTACTCTCTATTTTGTTGGATCTGGAAGAGAATTAATGGAAAAATGGCTGAACCGTCAAATCATTTGCTATCAAATAAAAACAATTACCCAAACGACCTCCATCCTATCTAGCGCCATCTGTTTAGATCTTTCCAAGATATATGCCCTTAAATTTCTATTGGGATTTCAAGAAAAGCGATACGCCATCTGGTGAAAAGTTTCAAAACATGTCAAAGTATTGTCAAAATTGAGCTTATCAGTTGAAGTCTTGATCGAAGTGGAGCTCCGATATTATTTTGAAATGTTATTGTTGTTTATTCAATAGTAGGTAGATGAACACCGCGTTCTCTAAAAAATGCGAAAAGTCATCGTTTTATCCAAGTCATCAATTTAACCCGGTGATTATCTATACTTGGATCAAGTGAGTCAAACCGACAAACTATAAAAATCTCTTCAGAATCAATTTTTCAACCCATACTTTGTGTTCAAAATACTGTTTGAATTCACGCTGCCACTATAGGAAGAAGACCTATATAATGCTCTCACTTTTCTTGAAATGTTTTTTTTGTTTGTGGGTTGTTTGTTGTGGGGGTTGTTTTGGTTGTTGGTTGTGTGAGTGTGGTTAAGGATGTTGTATCTTGTTAGAAAAAGCTTCACGTCATTTGGGCTATTCCAAAGAAAACTGATTCTCGCACAGGAGATGTCTTGTAATTTGGTGGTGAGATAAATTTTTATTATTGGTTGGTTCGTATTTGAAGTAAGGAAAATCCGTCATCAGCTTGCCGATAATACAGTATTCTAAATTTTTGTATTTCCCTCGATTTTTTCTCTAATCTATCCAATTTTGTTGAATAGTTGAGGTCAACAATTGCCACAGGAATGTGACGCGATACATTTTGATTTTTACAAGCATGCTGTTGCCTGAAAACTTGTTCTGTAATCAGTGGACCTACTGGTCCTTGGAGCCATTGTTTATAGAAATATAGTTAGTCAACCATATGGTAATATCATTTGAAGGATGGATACTAAGTATAGATGGCACTAGAGATTTTGCTTCCAAGTAATTTTTTTCTTTTGTTTTTCTTACAGACGTCGTAGCCTGAATCACACATTTCTTGATACTTGATACCAAAAGATGGCGATGAATTCAAAAACAGAAGTGGAGTTTTCATTCATATTCTGAATATTATTTCAATGCCTACACTGTCATCTCCTTCATGAACTTCTATTGTCAACTGTATTTTGAAGCTTCATCATCTTTCAATATCTCAGTCAAACTGAAAGTCGGCCCCCAGATTCTATTTCACGAATTCGATTGTCGAGTAGCTCAGACTGTGATTGTAGCATGCGCTTTACCGAAAATATACGCATATTCTAAACAATTCGATAATCGAATTCGTGAAATAGAATCTGGGTTCAGAACTCTGCACTCTGCACCTAGTTTTTCCTTCAGAGTAGGAAACTCTGCATTGTCAAGTAAACGAAAATATCGACATTATACTGTAGATGGCGTAGCAAAAACGCTTCAAATTCTTTCTACACAGACATTGACTATATCTCTATAAACAATCTTGGAGGCAAACATAGACATTACAACTAATGGACTGGCCCTAACAGAGAGAGCAAGATAGAATACTTCAAGTATAACCTCTAAGCTTATTATGTGTCATAAAGGCCAGTCCATTAGTTGTAATATCTATGGAGCTAAATCAGCACTTGAAGCGGTAGATCTGCTCAGGAGTTGTGTGATACCCAACATTCCGTTTCTTTCACGTATGTGTGTTGTTCTATTTTATATTTTAGGTGGTACAACAGCACCTTGCTTGCTTAATGTTGAAGCAACGCACTATTCCTTCACCTCCCTTCATTAGGCTTTTTAAAGTATGATGGGTTTTTTAGTCATTAGCTTTCTTTCTTTAGACCTTGGTCAGAGTAACGCTTCTCTTTCAGATCGAAAGCCAACAGATTTTCGCCACGATCAATCAAAAAGACGGCATGGTGGTGTTCCGCGACGAACCGGACAAATACAGTGGTCCGGAAGTACTGAAAAGTCTAGAGGAACAGCTGGCTCTCTGCATGGAACTAGACAAACAAATTTTAGCTATGGATGAGGAGATCCAGGTGAACCCGCAGTACGTGAAGAAGTCGGCGGGGTTGCAGGAGGAGGAGCAGCCCAGTAAAAGTACCTACGCTATGTAATTACTCGTCTAGGTCGCCATACTGCAATTAAGTTATTGTTAAGAGAAGAATCCGAAATAGTGTATGTACAGTTGATTGCACTCTTGATATTTTTAATTAAATTGAATACCTATTAATTATATTATTTGATTTGCAAACTGTTTTTCGATTTTCCTTTGACTGATGTCCTCTCGAGCTTACCCCTATTGCATCCCTGCAGCACTGCTGAATAAGTATTTTTTAATTTCTGATCTACAGCTTCTCCAATCTAATTTGGCACGGTAATTGGTTCCACATCCGCGGTTGCGCACTAAACGTACAATATAAATGGCTGCTCGTCCGCACTGCTCAATATGTCATCATTTCCGTGCCAAGATGAAGTGGACAAGCTGTACATGTAACGAAAATTATCTTGGGTCAAAATATTCCAAACATCAACAAAAATCATACTGAATCTGACTTGAAGCATTCAAGCAGAAAACTTTGTTATGACGAGTTGTACCGTCTGTTTTATGTAGCCTGAAACACATTGGGAAATGGAAAAAATATAAAATAAAGTTATTCAATAATCGGTAGGATGGAGAGTAACTTCAACCCTCAGACGTCTAAATTTGTGCGAGCAATGGATTAACGGAGGCCTTACCGTTTAACGTGTGAATCCCAGCATGGTGGTTCCGTGGCGGGAAATCGAATCCCGGTTTCCCGCATGACAGATGGACGTAGGTACTACCAAGAACTACCAGCACGCTGCGATTCGACTTCCAACTTTCGTTGTAGAAATTCTTCTGAATATTTTATCGGATCATTGTCGTTTGATAGGTGTAAACACACCAAAGTGCCGCCCCCTGAAAAAAAATCCTAGAAAAGTGCCCCCTCGAAATAAATCTTATACCCGCCCCTGGGAATAACTGTATTGGTTTCTGGAAGACCAACATTACTCACTAGCGTATTATACTTACATTGTTTCTGTCACAGTATTTCTGTCACAGTATTTCTGTCGTGGATCATGGCGACGATAAAGCCAGTGGTGTTTGAACGTCATTATCCTGTGGTGGGTGGTGGATCAATATTTGTTTAGTAGTTTCTGGGTTTGTACCTACCACAATCTGAAAAAATAAGAATTGATATTGGAATCTATACAAGTGTAGAAGAGTAGATTTTTAATCTACCCCAAAGAAAGCTAGTGGCTTAGCTTAAGCGAACTATTCTAAGACTAAGTCTCGTATAATTTTGAAGATTTTTCTATAATACCTCGGAAAGAAAGAGTTAGCCAGTACCCAAAAATGAATCAATTAAATCGTGCACCAACCATAAAAGCTCGACGAATTGTATTGCGTGGAAAAACAAACAATATTGTTAGGAACTTGGGATTTTTGTGGAGAGAATGAACTTTGATAAATTTTTTTTTGGATTTTTTCTTTTCTGAATCAAAAAATAAAAATTACAACCATGAAATAAGTGAAAAATAGAAAAAAAAAATTATTCATTTTAAAATGCTTGGTATACAAATTGAGCAAGAAAAACTTACTTATATGACTTTTTCTTCCTTTTTGGGAATAAATCAAACTTTGAATGGTATACACTTACCTATCAACAGACATTTTTTTTCATTCCTAGAAAAAAAAATCCAAAAATAATTCATCAAAACAACATTTTATTTTGGTTGGGAGATACTAAAATATTCATCAATTTATCAATAAAAGCATTAATATAATTTCCGAAATACTCGGGCATAATGAATGAATGGTTAAAGTCACCAGAATGGGTTTAGCTTTCGTTTAAAACCTGACGATAGATAAAATGAAAACATGCATAACGTATCGTATAACGTTCGTTGACGGAAAGAAGAAAAGAAAGGAAAAAAAAAAAAAAAAAACAAAAAAAAAAAAAAAAAAAAAACGCACCGGTCGCGTTCCGAAAAAAAAAGGGGGGAAAAAAAAATTTATTACGGGCTAATTTCCATGGGGGGGTAAGGGAAAAGAATCGGGTATCCCAATCGGGCTAAATGAGTTGGAGACGGTCTAATAGACACGACGTGCAAAAATAACGATTGAATGTTTTTGAGATTGTGAACTAGTGAACTGTCAATGGAAGTTTGTTTTATTTTAGTTCTGAGTGTTCCTCGAAGTAGTTGCACAGTTGTAAGCTGAAAACATTTAGGCGAGCTCTCCACCAATACACAACTGTGTGACTACGTAGAACTGTTCTAGGACCGTCCCCGCGAAACTACAAACATGAGTTTTGTGTGTGTGCATTGTGCATGTACAGATTGTTTTATTATGACGTATGTTCCATTTATCTCAATTTTTAAATCAACGGGCAAAACCCGTTTTTATAATAATACATGTACGTAGTTTAAAGAACTTTACGCTTTTCCAAACGTGTTACCCCAGTCAGTTCGATCTCGAAAGTTTCGCCGTCATGTCGCAAAGTAGTGCTGGAAACCTCATTGTGATTGGTATCTGCGGGGTAACATGTGGTGGGAAAACGACTGTAGCAACAAAATTGTGTAATATACTGCCGAATTGTAAGCTAGTTTCGCAAGATAATTATTTTCTGGATGAAGATGACCCAAGGCACATTTGGATCCCGGAGTTGAATCATGTTAATTATGACATAATTACCAGCTTGGATATGGACCAAATGTATGAAGATTTGATACTAATTATGAATAACCACAAGTTGAATGGGAAATTCGAAGCCTCAGAGAAGACACCATTGAACCTAGAGTCGAGAGAATACTACATTCCGTACACCAGATTTAGAGATGCTAATGTTTCCTTCCTGATCGTTGAGGGATTTTCAATCTTCAACTTCAAGCCTATTGTGTCTTTATTTGATTTGAAATACTATTTTGTCATGGACAAGGAAAGCTGCTTCAAAAGACGGATAGATAGAGTTTATGAACCACCAGACTGTCCTGGGTATTTTGAAAAATGTGCTTGGCCTGAACATCTTGCTCAATTGAAAGAAGTCCAAAATACTGTCAGTGATGTATATTATCATGATGCAAATAGTGAATTAGATATAATTACTAAAATTTTGGCAGATATTAATGTACATCTGGATATTAATACTCAAAAGCTAGTCATATGATCAGTCTATGTGATGAATTATCTTTCCTATTAATAAGTTAAAATTGATAATGGTATGTAATACTATTTTGCATAGTCGAATGCTAATATTGCAGTCAAGTGAGTTTACATAGTGTCTGGATATTTGAATTGAGTCCTTCCTATTTCATCATTCCCCTCCTATTGGAGTACTTAATTTTTTTGTTGATTACATTTTTGTTACCAAGTCTTTGTTTCCTTTTTATATACCTTGGTGCTCATCTTCAGAGAGCAATATTATTATAATAGAAGATAGCTATCATAATCACTTTGATTATGCCAAGAAGCCAAATGTCAGGGAGACCTGTATTATTAGTCACGTTAAAGAATCTTGGAGTGAATCATTGGAGATTGGAGCACTAGCACTGCTCTCTGACTAGACTGATATTGTGGAATAAAGCTATTGGCTGCGTCTAACAGGTTGAAGCCGCTTCACAAAATTTGTCATTTCACCTTGAAAAACTGTCAAATTTGGTGCAGCGGCTTGAGGTGTTGTAAGCTGTTAGACGCAGCTAATCACTTATATTTGACAGCTCAGGTTGGTAGAAATCACAGAAATAAAATTTCTGTAGTAGAAATCGGCTAAACTATTTACTTTACTATTACAAACTTTAATTTCAGTTTTAAAGAGAATGAATGTAAGAACTAGTTGATCTAGGCAATTGAGGCGCTTTTTATTCGCTGAGATTATGTAAGCGAAAATCAGCGACATGGGGTTGGTTTTCCGGTATTCACCTATAATATGTGTTGTTAGTCTCATTCTGCCGTTGTCTCATATACAATTTCATTAACCATTTGGAATCACCATCTTTTATCGAATTGCTTCAGAGTATGGTAGATGCAGCTATTTTCCTCTGGCCAGTCAAATGTCATTTCATTGTCATAATCATAATGTCATTTTAATTGTCAATCAAATCAGTGAAAGTGTATGTCAGAATAAAAAATGTTTATTGTTTGCAACTATTTCATTATTAAATAATCATCAAGCAGAAATTCGGGCCAAATAATGTTAAATAATTTGAAGCAATGAGTGTCTTCGGTGATTTTCAGCAAGTGTGGCTTCAAAGGTTCCCCGAGAGTCCTCTACCAGGGGCCTGGGAGGAGGATGTTCGCGCAAACCTGGCGAAACATAAACAGAAGGTGTCATTACTGAAGGAAGAACTTGAGAAAGAAGAATTTTACGTGGAGTACCTTGAGAGACTACTGAGTGATGTAGAACAGCACAAAATCAAGTTGGCAAAAGAAAAAAGTATTGAAAGTGATGAGGCAAGTGATGTCACAGCAGATACCATATCTAAAGTAAATAATGTTTGTACTTCTTTTTATTCATGCGGTTAATTAAACTTTCGTATCTTACTTACGAAAAAGGAATTCTCTTTATTTACTAATTGATACCAAGAAGGTGTGGTTAATGTAGGATATGACAATTTTGATTGATCATTTCTCAGAAGGGCATCTTTTGTTGTGTCTGAAATTTGAAACTTGTAAATTCTTATCATTGCTTTTCTCTTACTAACTGTTGCATAAGAAGTTTGTGTTGCCAAATAGCTATCACTTATTTATAGTCCTTTAGAAAAATACTTGTATTAGGTACAGCAAATCATTCACCACTGGGTTTGAATAGCTATTATTATTAGAAATCAACTTTGTTTGATAAGGAACATATCTAAAATAAGAAGTAATTTTATAATATCTCAATACTTCTATTGTAATAATACCTTTGCTACAGAAGTTTTCTGCAATGGTGTATCCGATCTCTCTTGGTGCTGAACTCTTTTCTTTCAATTTCAGAAGGACCCTAGTAAACCTTCCACAATTTCTTTAAATGTTGAAGAGACTGAGACTTTGTCAGCCAATATGTGTGTCAATGAAATATCCAAACAGATGATCCCCAAAGATTCTCTTGAAAGATATGAATCCATTGCTGCTCCTGACCAAGATCCTGGCACTTTTGTGACTGTCATAGAAGTTAATGGTGTGAAACAAGGCAATGTTTCTCCAGTTAAAACACCACCAAAGTGAGTTTATCCCTTGTCTGTATAGGAAAGTAGAAAGTTTTATAAATTGATCTACCTATATTATTCAAAGCTTGGAGATACTTCCTATATTTTCCCAGCTATGACCTAGAGAATCATTGTATTGAAAAAATGTCATGATTTAGTGTATGTTGAATTGCATCTTGTAGGGATAATTTCTACTTGTGATTGGATAACTTGAAAGAATGCTCATCATGCAAATGAGGATGTAAATTTTGTGAGTTCCTATTATTTTTGCAGTCCAGCCAAGTTTGAAGTTCAAATGAATATATACCATTATGGAAATGAATGGTAATAGGTAATTGAAATGGAGCTTGATAAGATTTGAGACATTATTTGCATTGTTATGTTAACCAGTTTTCAGCAATATTAGTACTATCAGCTGTTCGAGCTATTTATTATTCAAACCTATGATGACCTTTAATTTAAAGTCTCCTTTCAAGTAATTTCAACATTTTCTTTGTTTTTTAATGTCACTATTATCTTCATTCAATAGAGTCATACACTCCGCTCCAGTGTGGTGAAATGCTTTACCACACGATTTCAAAATATTGAGAAAAAATTAAGTCAACTAAACAAACAGACAAGAGTTTATGATATAGAAGAATGAAAAAGAAATATGTAGTGAGAAAATGAAAAAAGTAAATATTGAAAAATATAGAATGAGTTTTATAGAAATTGAAAAGATAAAAATTAAAAAAAAAAAAAAAAAAATTATGAAAAAT
The DNA here is from genome assembly GCA_032362365.1 of Zygogramma bicolorata. Lineage (NCBI taxonomy): Eukaryota > Metazoa > Arthropoda > Insecta > Coleoptera > Chrysomelidae > Zygogramma > Zygogramma bicolorata. The sequence goes on along the minus strand of JAVJAQ010001889.1, from coordinate 201,202 downwards.
AAAGAAAAAACTATGAAGAATTGAAGAAATTGAAAATGAAAAATTAATAGAAATTAACTGGTAATTCAATATGAATCAAAAAAATAAAGATGAGAAATAGAAACAATCACAATGAAATTGAAATTGAAAATAAAATAAAAAACTGAAAGTACTGCCACATATGTTTTCTGTTCAAGTTTAAAAAAAGGCTTTCAATTATGGTATTCTAAAGTAATTCATTACCTACTTTAGAACAATAACATAAAACACATATTTAGCATTTTTGTAGGAAAAGATTTTTGATTCAAGGTTAATTTTCAAAACATACTCCTTCCTGCCAATACTTTAGAGAAAATTTCAGTTAAAAAATGAAATTACAAAAAAAATGTGTTAATTGATCTAAACACAGAACACAGTAATGAATTGAAAAATGTAACAGCCTCCTTTCCGCTTAAAAACACCGAGCGCTGAGGACAGTTATTTTATTCCAGCTGGGTTTGAAGATACTGAATGGATGGTGTCAATTGACTTTGACGTCTATCTGACATGTAATGCGTTTTTGAAATTTTGCATACTCTGAGGCATAACTTTATTTATATTTGTTGAATTTATTTCAAAGAAATAGTTTTCTGCGAGTTATGAGCTGTTTTTTATTCAATGGTAGATGAAGACCATCATTTATTCCAAGAATAATACTTGGATTGAGAGAATCAAACCAACAAACTATAAAAATATCTTCGGAATCAATTTTTCAACCCATTTTTTCCGTTCAAAGTACAGTTTTCTCGTAATTCACGCTGCCACTACTGAAAGAAGACTTACATAATGCTCTCATTCCTCTTAAAATTACAGGTGAGTTTTGGAAAATAATATATTTTTTTTGCGTCATATAATGTAAGTCGTCTAGGGTATGTGACGCCATGTATTCTGAAGAAAACTGTTTCTCACACAGGAGATGTGTTGTAATTGGTGGCGAGATAGATATTTATTATTGGTTGGTTTGTATCGAACGATTCAAGTATGGAAAATCGGTCATCAGCTCGTCGATAATACAGTGGTCTGCATTTATAGTTTCTACAGCTTTCTATATTCAGTCTAATCCACTCAATTTTGTTGAATAGTTGGGGTCAACAACTACCACAGGAATTTGGCGCAATGCTTTCTGGTTTTTACTAGTATTCTGTTGACCATTTTGTAATCTGTGGATATAATATACAATTTAAAAATTCGAAATTTTCGTCAAGAACTTAACAGAAACAGGTTTTTGTTTCGAGATGATTTTAGGGCAACTGGATATTGTATAAAGAACAGCTTTTTGACAAATGTCTATTCGAAGAGGATTTTTAATGGACTATACTTTCAATTTCACTTAGAGATACCGACGACTTCGGAATATTTCAAATCTCACAAATGCAATTGACAATGAGCGGTTCAGATAGATAGATATTTTTCAGGACTTATTACTTCAATAGACATTGAATAATAACATGAATTTATGAAGATAACTCATGACTTTAAACAGTCCACCAACTCCCTTCTCACATTTACAGTGAGTAAAAAAAAAATTCAAATAACGAAATAAATGGAATAATATTGTGGCAAGAAAATTGAGGTATCGAATGTGAAATACTAGTCAAAAAATGAAGGTTGAAACCAAGTTTCAAGTTGAGTGTACTCACGACGTTTCGATTGCTGGTATCCGCAATCGTTTTGGGGTGATGACTGACAATATTTCGAGGTGTGGTCGGTTATAAAGCCTCGATTTCCCTATGGTGGGGGAAGGGGTGGTACTAACAAAGAGGCGAGCGGGTGCTGATCGATCTTCAGCGGGAAATGGATGTATTGGCGCGAGATTCTCCCTCATCCAGCCGAAGTCTGTCCATGCCGTGGATGAAAGGTCTCCACACATTCCGGATCTCTACGCTGGGATTACTGAATGCGTCGTTGTTGACGATGTAGGCGGCTTCCTTGAATTTCCTCTTGAATCAGTGCTCCTCCTTGTGTATGACCTCGGCTTCAGACCATTCAATGCTGTGATGGTACCATTCAGCAAGGAACATTGTCAACTACTTCCAAGCAAACAAGTTCATGTTTATAAAAAATTTTCGTTTTTTACACTTTCTAAAACTAAACAAATATGACGTTTTCATTTCACAGTTTCCTAATAATACAAGTCATTGTGAAAGGTTGATTGGTAAAAAAGCCCATATGCATTAGAGTTTTGATAAAATGGTGTTAACGTCGTATATATTTTTTACTTTTTTTGCGCCTGGTAGCACGAAAATATATTTTTTATACTCTTACCCGTGAATATGCTCATAGTTTACTAAACGGATAAGAAGGCGATTCCAGTCAACTGAATCGTTATGATTCCATATCCACAAGGTAGGATACGAATTCCACCAATCACAGAGAACAAAATACTTGGTTACCAGGGACAACCTTGTATAAACGTTACAATTCTGATCTGTCTCCCTACAAATAAGAAACTCATGTTGTTTCAGTCAAACATAAACAAATGCATTGATATCTGGAATATTTTCGGTTATAATTGCACGAGTTCATGAAAATTATCGATAATTTTGCAAGAAAGCGTGATATCTAAAAATTGCAAGAGTTTATTTTAATATTTTGGCGAAAGTTCCCGAGTCCAAAGGACGAGGGCTCTTTTACAAAATATGAAAATAACCGAATGCAATTTGTATAAGATATCACGATTGAATGTAAAATTATCTGGTCATTTTTATGCACATATGTAATTCATTGGAATATTCCACGAATAAAGAAATTCTTAAGGAAATGTTATTTTTTGTTTATTTATACTTTCCTCTATAGATTGTATGGAGCACTCACCAAATCGCGAAATGTTTTTCTATTTTTGAAGTCTATCTGACATTTATTTGTGTTGTTTACGGACGTCTAGCGATACGGTTTCAAATGTGTTGTTATGGTGACTTGATACAATGCAATTACCGCTGTAAGTTTTCGATAATTGCATTGCTCTTATGGGACATTTTATATATGAGGGAAATATTCTAGTATATTGCGTCAAGTTTGAATAGTCACAATTGATATTTTTTTTTGTGGAATTGAAGGACTTGAATTTACTCTTCACACCGATAATTATTACCTAAAATTGAACAGTCCAAATAGCCTAGTTCTGTGGTTCCCGTTCCCAAAGTTGTCTGGACTATGATCCATCTAAAACAAGTTACCAAACTCGAGACCCACCTCTAGGAAATCTAACCGTAGCCAATATGAACAAAGAGATTTTTTCAATAGAAAAGTTTTAATAGAACCTTTAACACCTAATCGAATAACTCCCTCAAAAAGTTATTTCAACGAGAAGGATGAAATTGTTGCTTTTAAGTTTTAAGTTACTTTTAATATCAGTGCATTTGACATGTCCACCATTGTCTTTTTCCCCCAGGGTACCCTCTCGGCCGGACTCGTTGAAACCGAAACCGCGACGTAGCAACAGCGACTCGATGTCTTCCTCTTCGGAGTTCCTCGCGGCCGTCGACGAGCCCTACTACGACAGGGTGGCGCCCCCAGAGGACGACTACAGCCTCGTCGAGAGCAACCATTCCAGCACCGAGAACGTGTTCAGCTCCACCAGCACGCTGCCGTTGTTGGAGTCGAAGAGGGATTCCGGGGCGCAAAACGTTGCCGAGCCGCAATCGCCGGGCACTTCCAATTACGTCAACATCGAATATTTTATTAGGTGAGTGGATTGGTTTCAGTAGTGGTAATGAATTTTTGTTTTGTCTTATTTACTGGTTGCTAGGCCAAAGGCGTTGGTAAGTTCTTCACTCACCTTCCTGTTGTCTTCATGATATAAATCATTATTTATAGATATGTCTGTGTAAAAAAATTTGAAGCGTTTGTGTTAAGCCATTTACAATATAATGTCAAACTTTTTTGTTTCCTTGACATTCTAAGACGAATTTTTGTTCCTCTCACGGGTTAAATAAGTGTAGATTTCTGTGTGTCAGTTTTACCATTGTGTATAGAGATATAGTTAGTCAATGTCTGTGTTAAAACGATTTCAGGCGTTTTTGTTACGCCATCTACAGTAAAATGTCGATATTTCTGTTCACTTGGCAAAGAACGACAAAGTTTCCTACTCTGAGAGATAATGAAACTTCAAAGTAGAGTCGACGGTAGAAGTTTAGGATGGAAATGATAGTTTAGGCATTGAAATAGTTTTCAAAACATGAATGATCTTCGACATTGACAAAAAAATCCAATTCTGTTTTTGAATTGATTACCATATTTTGGCATTATGTATAAATAATCAAGAAATGTGAAATTTGGAAACTGAATCACTAGTGCCATCTACTCGTAGTATCCACCCCTTCAAATGTTATTTCCATATGGTTGGCTAACTATGTATCTCTATAAACATTGGCGGCGTCTAACACCTTACAGCGCCTTAAACCGCTACACAGAATTTTACAGTTTTTCATGGTGAAATGACCAATTTTGAGAAGCGGCTCCAAGCGCTGTAAGCTGTTAGACGCAGTTAACTCTTAAGCGTAAAGGGTAAAACTTAATGATGTCATGGTAACGTCTCCGAGAGTGACCTTGACTTTTAATAATAACGCCTTGCAATTTGGACAGCGAAAATGGTAGCACGAATATATGAATGCAACTTTTGACTTTTCATTTATTAGGTGAAACTTCATTTATTTCAGTCAAAGGAAAGGATATGAGTCCAAAAGAATATGAGCCTGAGCCTCACCTTGAGTGACAGATTGACAACGGTATAAGCCGTTAAGCTCCAACTAGAACTGAGATCAGCTTACATTTGCCTGAACTTCACCCCTGCGAATGCCCTTGAATGTGACAAATTGAATTAAATGAAAATAAAATCATTAAAGAACCTACTGCTTCATAGCTTTGGCATTCTAACAGCAACAACAGGTTTTGTTGTAATAAACAAAAGTTCGTTAGTATTGTATAATTTGACACCAATAAGTTGTCTACCGGTAGATGTGGGTTTGTACTGATCTTTTGACTTTTCATTTATTAGGTGAAACTTCATTTATTTCAGTCAAAGGAAAGGATATAAGTCCAAAAGAATATGAGCCTGAGCCTCACCTTGAGTGACGGATTGACAACGGTATAAGCCGTTAAGCTCCAACTAGAACTGAGATCAGCTTACATTTGCCTGAACTTCATTCACCCCTGCGAATGCCCTTGAATGTGACAAATTGAATTAAATGAAAATAAAATCATTAAAGAACCTACTGCTTCATAGCTTTGGCATTCTAACAGCAACAACATGTTTTGTTGTAATAAACAAAAGTTCGTTAGTATTGTATAATTTGACACCAATAAGTTGTCTGCCGGTAGATGTGGGTTTGTACTGATCGGGAGATTATGAAATTTTTTCAGTTCTAACAAAAAGAATGGCAACAGCCACAGCAGTAGTGAGGATGAACAAGATGAGATAACAGAACTGAGGAGGCATAATGATAACAGTTCCTACGCAAGTTCCAGTTCTCTGGAGTCGAATACACCAGCTTCTAGGAGAAAGTTCAGTCAAGTAAGTAAAGGAATGAAGTCTGTTTATAAAACTCCTCTCATTGAGATAATTTTAAATCAGCTTTATTTCTTTTCACATGGCAATTTACATAACTGAGGTTATCAATCAAGGCGAGATTCAGCAGAAGCTATTTTTACATCTAATCTGAGATGTTTTTCAGAATGATAGCAATCTGTATGCTGTTTATTATTTTGATCCCCCAATTGTCTAAATAGTGATACTGTAGACTAATTGTTAGTTGAAAATATCAAAGCAGTGAAATAATGACTTTGAAAGTGACATGTGTTCTTGCTCTTGAGCCGATGGTTCCGAGATGTCTTTAATATTAATAATAATAAACCAATATCAATCACATCTACATAAAGTGATTTGTCACTGCAAAGTTCGAGATTGCTTTACATTTTTTCAGTCATTTTATTAAACCATTGACCATTGTACTCTATTGAGTGACTGTCTTTTAAGTGGATATTTTAGTGCTTACTTTTATCTTGTATGTTTTGACCTGTTGGAGTAGTTAGTATTTTCCAATTTTGTTTGGTATCACTTGACATAATTGTAAAAGAAAACTGATTCAATAAAATTCTGATTGATTGATTGATTGATTAGAAGTAGTAGTAGTAGTAGTAGTTTATTTGAAATAGATAAATCTAATTTACAAAAAAAAAACATTCACATAAGCATTAAACATACAGATTATCTTAGGAAACTAAACGAAATTTTAATAATATAATAATAAAATATTAAAATATCAACCTGCAATAAGATCAAAGATCACCTAGAAAATCCAATAGACTTTTTTCAAAACCAGCAACATTGTTGGACTCTTTCAGATGTATTTGTGGTTGATCAATTATTTTATTTGAAATAGATACATCAACTGTACAAAAAAAAACAGCCACATAAACACTAACAATACAGAAAACCTTATAAAATCACACTGAATTCCAATAATATAGAATATTAAACAGAAATACCATCACAGTCCATCTAGAAGAGGTAGTAAACTTTTTCATAAACCAACAACAGTATTTAACTCCTTCAAATGTGTGGGTAGTTTATTGAATTAATTCAAACCTCTGAAAAATAAGTTATTCATATATCCTGTCGTGTTTGCTCTATTTATGTGAAAATTGTCATTTTGCCTTGTGTTGTAATGATTTAGATCCCTGTTTAATATCACAAAATCATTGAAGTAAGCGCGTTGAAAACCTTTTACAATCTTAAAAATAAAAACCATCGTTGAAAAAAGAGCATCTTCTTTTTTACTGACAACAACTGCAGTAAATTTAGCATATAAGAAATTAAAGTGTAGCGACTGCATTTTAGAATCGTACGCATTCCGCCATTTTGAAGTTTTTGTAACTGAGACACTTCATTATGATTGAGTAGAAACATTAACGAGACACAGTGGTTGAAATGAGGTTGGATAATGCTATTGTACGTTGTTATTTTAGCGTATGTGCTCAAGCAATTTGAAACTCTAGAAAAGAAAAATAGCTTTTTCGATAATTGATTATTGATTCGTCCATTTCTTCCCTATACTGCTTATGAACAAAAAGTAAAGAGAAGACATTACATAAGTATCAAGTGATGTATTCAGAGATGAACGTTTCAGAAGCATATTTACCTTGTTTAATTATTTTTCTAGGATAGTGATAAAGGAGACACGGATAGGGATAGGATGTACAAGAGCATATTCTACAATATCACGGACAGTGAAAGCAATTATGTTGATTGGCTTAGCGTTTTATTGAAGGTAATTATCATAATCTCAGTTTTTCATTCGGCACCCTGAACGATTTTTCATTTCAGTATATGAAGGCGATACAGGCTACCATTGGGACTTCTCAACCGATCGTCAGCGAGACAGAACTGAACATAATCTTCTATAAGATTCCAGACCTATACGATTTGCACGCAAACTTCCTAGAAGCGCTCAAAAGACACATTCAGAAGTGGGATTCGAAAATCGGGGAACATTTCAAAATAATGGTACAGTCCCCGATAACAATCTCGCCCAAGATAATTCACGGTGCTTTGTGTTTCAGGCATCTAATTTATCGTTGTACGGAGCCTTTCTGAGCAACTACGGACAGGCCCTCGACACGGTACAGAAATGCAGCGCAGCTAACTCTCAATTCAATGAGATATCGAAAAACATAACCTGGAAGCAACTTTCCGGGCAGCCGATAAGCTTAGAGGATCTCTTGCACAAACCGGTAGCGAGGGTACAGAAGAACGCTTTAGTTTTGCACGATCTCCTCAAGTACGTACCTCCGACACACGCCGACCATCACAGTTTGACGGAGGCGTTGAATTTGACGCAGAATTTCTTGGACCAGTTCAACATGATACAGACCAAGTCGATGTTTCCGGTAAGTCGTTTGTAGCGTTCTATTGAGAGGAATAGAAATTGTTTCTATTTTTGTAAAGCTGTTTTCAAGAGCCAATGTTTTTTTATGTGTAAACGCCAAATGGGGGCCCAAAATTGATCCTTGAGGAAGTCCTAATTTCCCTCTTGATCCGAAGGAATTATTTGAATGAAAATTTCCAGGTCGCAGACCGTGCCCAACGTAGGCTGGTGAAGAATTCGTTCATAGTTGAGTTCGTGGATGGTCACCGAAAATTGAGGCATCTGTTCTTGTTCAATGACGTCATAGCTTGCGCGAAATACAAGGTTAGTAATAATAGAGGGTATTGTTACCGGAAACTTCCTAACATATTTTACTTCTCTTTATATAAGTTACTCCTCCACAAAAAAATCAACGTCACCAGTGTAATGATGAGAGACTATCATATTATGTTTATGGCAGCTGTCACCAGACGTGGATTTTTTACGTCAAATTAAGATTGGCTTTCCGAAAAGGCAAATAAGTCCGGCTTTCCGCGCGAAGGAAAAGTCTTAAGAGATAAACTTAGGATCTTCTTCCTTCTAATACTCTGAAATAGGGCGGCTCTTTGGAAATAAAACTCACTGATTATTCTGAGCACTATGTTAGCTATTGATTCTTTAAACGGACAACAAAAATATTAATTGAATAGAAAAGTAGTTGAAAAAATGTATGTGAAACATTATCCAATAATGCAACTTATAATTCTGGAGTCGACCAATAATTAGATCACAATGAAAAAATTACGAAAGATGAAAAAGCGAATCGTATGAAAAACCAAACGAATATCAAAAATATATGATTCAGAAAACTAGAGTCCATTTTAACTGTATATATTATGCGTAAACATTGCCCTACCGCCCAAATGTAAGTCATTGGGAGTATGGTTTTTGTGGGGTGAGTGGTTTGGGGGTTGGAAACTTGTATTGGGTATTTAATGTGGGTATAAGGTGCATATTACCCTTCATGAGTATTAACAAGTTGAAGTTCTCGTCTGAAAGCGAGGCTCGTTTTGGTGTTAAAATGTCTTTACCCGTGGAAAAAAGACGTTCAACTGCAGCGCTTGAGGGTATAGCAGTATTGTATTCAATAAATATATAGGTTTATGAATATCTGTTCCTCGAAACACAGCAAGCCTAACTGCTGTTTTCATATGTCAAAAGTATTTTTCATACTTTTGAACATGAATGCCTCTGTTATGGTAGTTCCTTACAGCATAGGTAGTTCTCTGTCTCTGTCTGTTTTGAACTTGAAACTGGGCACTGATTACAAGTTTTCCAGAAAACTACTGTCAAAAAATCGGTTAGTAGCGGTGAGTAGTGGTTACTATCGGACTATCGGACCATACCCTAACCAAATGAAAGAAATCTCCTTGCAGATTTCTTTCTCACTGGCACGCCTCGGCAAAATATATCTAGTTTTGTTTTTGTTTCACTCACTGCCACGTGTTAACCGTCACTTGACGATGCCGTGCGGAAACTATTCGGCATTGGATTAACGATTAACGGACTTCTGCATATTAACGAAAGTTAGCGTGTCCGTTAACCTTTTTAAAAGTTAACTTAAAAGTTAATCCGTTAATCAAAATGTTAATTTCGTTAATTGACGATCAACGGATTAACGAGTTAACGCCCAGCTATGGTCATTGGTCACCTTAGCAATATCTTAATAAGCTTTTGGTACGTGGAAAAGAGTCATTGGATCCCTCAATATGTGATTGATACTATTATATTCAAGAAAGATAAAATAGTTATTTACGATATCATACATCAAAATTGATATACCAAAGTTGTCCCTCTGTCTACCTTGCAATAAAAATCTCAGTATTCAAGTACGAGTATATCCAAAAATCAAGCAACATTTATGCACACGAAATTGTTGTTTACTCATGTTTTCCGATTTCCGACCGAAGAATAAACTTTACCCTACCATGAGAGTTGCGACGCGTACTCCATCATTAGAAGAGAGATTAGCCACTAGGCTATACCTCTAAGAGCTAGCCAATTAACGACCTTTCCCGTTTCGCAGATATTTGTGAGAAAAACTTTAACTGAAATTCTCATACGTCTGGGAATAAAACTCACATATGGGGTGTGATATTTACATGAATCCCATTTTCAATACCCTGTATTACAGTAATATCAATTAAATGAAGAGTGAAATATATTGATTGGAGAAATGTAAATAGAGGGGATGAAAAAGGGATTGGAAAGGACTGTGATAGAGAGAGAGGCATAAATACATAGCAGGAGTGAATTGAGAGAAGACGAGGAATATATTATGATAGATCTGTTGTAACCCCTCTCCTAATAATAATATAAAATTTCAGACAGCCGGACGTAACGAAAAATACACGTTCGAGTTGAAATGGTTCATACCCGTCGAGGATATAATCATGCTGGAAGAGACGACTGCCAACCTGCACGAAATAGCTGCCTCTAACATAGTAGCACTGAAATCACAGGCATCTAACGTCCGAGATCAGTTGCGGCAAGAAGATAAAGCAAACGAAGTGAGTACTTTGATGTTATTGTAAGTGAATGGAGAGAGGGTTGATGATAGGTTTGTTCGCGTTCTCATGGAAAGCAGTTGGACATTTTCACGCGATTTCATTATCAGTAGTTAGATGGCCGACTACTTTTGAATGGTTTGAAACTGTCCTTCATTGAGAATGCGAACAAGCCTCGTTAGGATTTATTCCTTTATCTGGTTGCCTATAAATAATAAGGAAATTCATGGGTTTTGGACGGCGACTTTGATGTTATTGTTTACAAAAAAATGCTTCTTTCTCAAAATGATTTTTGGATTTTTGATACTTTCAGAAGTGTAACTGACTGTCAATGAAATTAATAATAAATTCCACAAAATATGAGACAGAATATTTGAATGACAAGAATTGATGAATAAAGAATATTGACAAAAATTCTGTGAATGGAATAATTTGAATAAAGTGTCTAATGACTTTACTTTGAATGGTGTTAGTTGTTCTCTACTCACTATTTTCTATTCATATTTCTGTATTAACTGCAAAAATTGCAAAATGAACGTACAAGAGTGCCTCTAACAAATATATGTCAATCATGACAAATACGTTCTTGATTATTTTGCCAATCCCTGATCATTTTTAAACGTGTGGTGATTTCGTACCTACTGCATTCAATTTGTTTTATAGAGGAAGAGGAAATTAGAAGACAGTTAATTATTCCACTAAAGTGCCCTTGGAGTAAAATCATTTCTAATAAATCCATTATTAAACTAATGACAAAATTTAAAAAAATAAGATGGTTTCATGAAATGAATTGTTTGAAACCCATCAAACACTTATAATATATTTGATATTGATTTTCTTTATATTACACAAAAAATTTTAATTTCGAATTTATATTTTTAGATGTGAACAATTCTTTTTTTTCCTTTTAATGTGACAACATATTTTGGTCTAAAATAAATATTACATGCTTGTGTTAACAATAATTATTAACAAAATGGTTGAGGCTTTCGCGGCCGAGGTTATTAGTATAACTACTGCTCTTCGGGCTTGAAGGCCGTCGTTCTTTGGAATTTCTTCCTGACGTTTCGCTAGCGCGAGTGGCCAGCTTCTTCAGAGGCTTATTCATCTCCGATGACTAAACAGTTCGATTTCTCAAGGCATAAATACGCCTTGAGAAATCGAACTGTTTAGTCATCGGAGATGAATAAGCCTCTGAAGAAGCTGGCCACTCGCGCTAGCGAAACGTCAGGAAGAAATTCCAAAGAACGACGGCCTTCAAGCCCGAAGAGCAGTAGTTATACTAATAATTATTAATCTCCTAGTTTCTCAAAAATGTTAAACAGGAAAATATTTTTAAAATGCATTGAAAGAAATACTTTTCGAACTAGTTGCGTTATATGAATTTTTCCTTCTACTCTTTCAAGATTCATTCCACATACCTAATGTAGAAAAAAAAAATAGAAATGTAACAGCCGCCTTCCCGCTTGAAATTTGGAAGTTAAGGGTCAAAAACCACCAAGGGCGCTGATGACGGTGTCAATTGACATGTTTAAAATTGATTTCTATGAAATAGTTTTATGTAGGTTAAGAGCTGTATCTTATCGAATAATGGATAAGGAACGTAGTTTCTCCGAATATTTCGTGAAAGAATCATCGTTTTTTCCCAAGAATAATCTAGAATGTTTTTTTATACTTGGAATGAATCAAATATATAAAATTCTCTTGAGACCAAATTTCCAACCAATATATTGTACATTTTTCTTCGGCTTTCACGGTGCCATATACTGATAGAGGACTTTCATAACACACTCTTTTTTGAACTGCATATAATGTAAGTCGTCTCAAGATACGTGACGCCATATATTCTAGAAAAACTGTTTTCCCTACAGAAAGATGTGTTGTATTTTTGGCAGCGAGATAGATTTTTATTATTTGTGGGTTTGTATCAAACGATTAAATTGTGGAAGATCCGTCATCAGCTCGTCGATAATACAGTTTTCTGCATTAACAGTTCACCCAATTTTGATGCAGAGTTGGGGCCACCAATCGCTACAGGAATCTGGCGCAATAGTTTCTCAGAGAAAAAAAACAAAAAGAAAAACAAAAAAAAAAAAAAAAAAAAAAAAAAAAAAAAACGCAAGAAAAATGGTCATTGAGAAAAAAAATCCAGTGGGGAATCCAAATGAAAAACCTGAAAAAAAAATTGGAAAACCCCCTGGAGTTTTTTTTAAAAAAAACCGCCCTTTTTTTTTTTTTTTACCCTAAATTCCTATCCAAAAAAAAAAAAAAAAAAAATTTTAAAAAAAATGATTTGAGGGAGTGGTTTAAATCCTTTTTCTTCCAAAAAAGGGAAAGAAAAAGTATTCTTTCCGGAAAATCTCAGGGGTTTCAAAAGGGATCGACGAGGACCCCAAGCTGATAAATTAATTCGAAAAAAGGGAAAAAAAATTTATTCAAAGGGACAAGCTTCTTTCTTGTACAAAATCCAGTGACTGGGGATTTTTTTTCGGATCAGATCAATATGAAACCCACGAAAATCATCAAATCAGACCTAAAAATTTTATACATGACCTGTTAATTTTTTGTTGTCCTAGCAATGGAAATTCGATTATGATGAAATTGTTTTTTTTCGAAATTAAAGTGATTTTATGAATACTGAGCCAAATAATATTTGTTTCAAATAATTTTCCATTTGACATTGAATCACTTGAAATCTGGTATATACAAGTATGATGTTTCCTATCTAGACATGTTTTTTGTAATTTAATAATTTATCATTGTATTTCAGTTATAGATTTGTTGAATTACCGTTGTGAATTCGACTATTTATATGTGTACCTGTCCCCATCACACACCGTAGTAGTTTCTTGGGATGAATGTATGGATGAAAAAATGAGTAGATTCGATACTTCATCTTCGTTTCCAGAATCGCTCCAAGCAGTCGCGCGGCTCGGACAAATTCCGCAAAAGACTGATCGAACTCGAGAGCCAGCTGGTGCTGGTGTCGCCGAACTTAGTGTACAGGATAAAGAACAAGACGACCGGTAGGACGTACATGTTCTTCCTGTCGTCAGATTTCGAACGCACGCAGTGGATCGAGGCCATCCAGACGCTGCAGAAGACGGAGCGGACTGGTAAGACGACAGCGCCGCCTATCGGCGAGCTGCAGGCGTGGATAACGGCGTGCCGGCAGTACCTGAAAACGAACATGGGGTCGTACCTGTTGCGGAGCGGCAACGACGAGAGTCTGTTGGTGGGGGATCTGCACGTTTTCGTGTACGATTTGTGCGGCTTGGAGTATTCTTGTGGTGAGTTGGTACGGGGGCTGTATTCTTGGGATGAATCCGTATTGGGACCGTGCGCAACGACAGCGCCACTTTTGGAACTTTAGTGGGACTCATGCATTGTGGAGATTCTAGAACCCTCGAAAAAACTTTCATTCTTTCAATAATTATGGTAATTGCATTCTAATGTTGGGCTAAAATGTTGTAAACACCCTCAAATTGCTATGAAAATATGAAAAATTGTATTTATTGCATTAGACAAAGTTTGATTAACTCAGTTGACAACTGATAACCGAGGTTGAGAAAGTTCGAAATGAGAAGGATTTTTATACATTATTGCTACGTGTCATCAAAGGTCAATACCTACATGTAGCCTTAACACAAAATACAATTTTTAGGGATTGAAAGAAACTTGATATGCAATTGGTGACATTGAACCTTGGTTACTAATCATGCACGATTCTATATTTTCAGACTACCGTTGAAGCAATTTTAGTTGAGTGTTCCTAATTACTTTTTCATTATCTTCAGAATCAAAACATATTTGTACTGTTTGGAGTAGATGAACGTTTTCTTCGTAGTTTTTGGTGTGTGGCCTTCCCAGTGTCATAAATTTCATTTGAAACCTTTTTTTGCATCTTTTTGCATTATAGATATATTTATAGCTTTGACATCAACAATATCAAGAATTTTGGAAAAAGTTCTGCTCATCAGAATTTTCGATTATTTGAAAAAATCGACATTATATAAAAAAATCAAAGTGTCTATTAAAAGAAAGATCTACAGTATGAAGTATATTCATAGCACTGAATGATAAACTCGAAGCATTCAATGAAAACGAAAAAGTACTAGGAATAGTCATGGATTTATCAAAGGCCTTTGATAGTGTGGTTCATGAAATTTAATTGACGAAATTGGAAATAATGGGCTGTAGAGGCAATATTTACAATAGCTTTAAGTAGTATTTACTAGAAGGACAGTAGTGTGTTGCAGCCATTGAAGGAGGACAAGACTATATGTGGTGTACCACAAGGATCTATGATGGGACCAATTTTGTTCCTGCCGTTCGACATAAACCAATTTTATGTTTTTATGATGATTGATACTTATATATCAATTTTCTTCTCCTGAAGATGCTAACCTTGTTAGCGAAACGCGCGTCGAGGGCAAAAATATCAGTTTAGGGTAATTGATCTCTAGAAAAAGTTTCAACTTTTACACCAAAGGTTCCAAAACTCATTGTAGACGTTAACGTTTTGAAATATAACGTTTACGGGTTTTCATGAAATTGAGTTGAAGTCGCTACCATACATGACGTTACTGCTAGCCGTTACCCAGTGATGCCGTTTTGTGAGTTATTACCACAAATTATTCCATTTGCGATCATTTTCATCGCTGCGAAATAACCGGGGATTAATAGTACGTTTGTGAGGATTTTGCGCTGATTCCGAGATTTTGAGCTTATTGACTCCTGAACAAAAATTTTATTTGAAACAAAAAGTCTGAGATTAGTACCTTTATTAGCATCAGGAAGTTTTTATTCTTTATTGAACAAAATATTGTTTTGTTTTGAATGAAATTAATTTTATATAATTTTATTTTAATGAAAGCACTTGAGTTTGGAAGGTAATAACTTCCAAGCTTCAAGGTACTATACAAACATCGCTATGGATTGAATAGCGATTTAGAGTAGTGAAGAAGTAGAACTCTGAAATAAACAATTCAGGTAATCCAATTCTACTTGAATTATGTGTATTTTCCATATCATTATATTCAGGTCTATTCTGGTGAATCTTGAATAACTTTCAATACTGAATATTGCAATGGTTATTGAAAATAATCGAAAACTGTTATAGAAGGATATGAATATACACCATTAAGGTAGTACCTTCATTTGGTCGGAATTTATAGAAAAGGCTGAAATACATATAACTGTTAGATTTAGTGATAACACGCATTTTTGCTAAATTTGAGCGAGATTGACCTTTTCGTTACCGAGATAATGAATTCAACATTTGCATGGGCTCTTATGGGAAATCGGAAAATTTGACGCAAAATTGCGTTTTTAGTAAAGAACGAATTTATAGACGTGCGCAAAAAACCGATTGTATTAAACTATAGCAAGATTGAAAATTTCGTGCGAAGTTTGAATGCATTTCACCTTCTAGTTATTGAATTATGAGACAGAGAAGTTTACATTATCGCACTCGCCGCAGTACCGAGCCGGACTATGTAGCAACGTCGCACGAGTTGCTCTGTCGAAATGGTTGTCAAGTACTCGGCGCAACAAACTAAAGTCCCGTCGACTTCTTACAAATACAAAGATTTTTGGTACTCAATACAAATATTTTTGGTACTAAATATACATATTTTTAGTACTTATATTTAGGTACATATGGCTTCTTATCACAAGCAAGTTTTGAAAGACTCTTGTCAAAGCGTTCTTATTGTCTATTCTTTGGAGTGTAAGAATCATTCGACGTCACATAGTTTTGATGTACTTGTACATATTAAGTCGTTAACCTTATTTGTATTACTGTAATTTTTGAAACGATTGCAATCTGGTGCCATAACAAATAAAATTATTAGCAAGGACTTCACGAAATTATTTGGGCAATTATTTCTTGAAATGAAAATTTTCAGCGAAAAAACCAAATCAGGAATAAAGAAAAGAATTATTAAGTGCTCATTTCTTGAAATGATTAACAACATTGTCAAGAATTTTTTTCACTTTGATTATTCGCATTTGTCTATTCTCACCCCACAGCATTTCTCTAATGCCATTTTCTCCACTTTCTTGCTAAACATTTTCGAGTTTTTCGTAAGTTATACCCGCTTCAGCAATTCTCTCAATCATTTTTTTCGAAATTTGACCACTCAAAGGCACACGCGTATTCACACAACTCAAGAGTCCCATCCATTTCTCGCACAGCAGAGTATGCAGCGTTGCCGGATCTACGGCTCCATGTAAAAGCATACGGAGCGCGGTACACTCGGGCGGAAAAGTATACACGCTGCCGCAGTGCAATAGCAGCGCTTCTTCACTCTCGAGAGGGCGAGAATTTTTGCGCCTGACGTTAGCGCTGGTACTACCTTAAGATTTTTGAAATATCTTCGAGAAATATTGTCTATTGAAAAATTTTGATTTGCACCATAATTGCATTATTGCTCTCATTCTTGAATTTTTTTCAATAATCTAATGATATTCAAGAATCAATAAGCCACCGCAGAATAGATCTGATTGGGAATCTACAATCGGCTCTCAGCCAAACAATGTAATTGGGTATTTGTATATTTTCTGGAAATCATAATCAAATACCAATATTTTACCATTCATATTGAATTTCTTTTTCAAGATAATAAAAGTTGATTCCTACTGATGGAAACAGTAATTATTCAGCCTAAGCTGAATGTTTCTTCACCAAATTTCAAATAATCTCTTTGAGAGTTCTGATGCTGACACTTTTTCCTGTAATTTGGATCATGTTGATCTGAAGTAGAGTTCATCTCTTCGGATCTTGATAGGGTTAATGGCCATATAGCTCCCTCGCCAAATGAAGTTTCATAATTCGGTCATTCGCAACTCATCGGTGCGATTTGTGTATTCTTCGGATTACGTACGTTGATCTTTGACGTATCCGTGAGCGCCCGCAAGATAACGTAGGCCCCGTAAACACGACGTAAAGGTCAACAAGGCAAAACTACGCATGCGTAGCTGTCAATTTGTACGTTTACGTTAACGTTCATGGCAGCACTCCAACTTTCTAATGGTGTCAACGGATGCGAACGTTAGAGGTTTATGAAGGGTGGAATTTTATGTTTACGAACGGCAAACGGCCAACGTTAATAGTTACGGTAAATGGCAAACGGAACGTCAAGTTTATGAATCGGCCTTTATGATTAATTTTTCCTTTCATTCTTCAATTTGTACACTGTTCCACACTGTGAAGTATTATGGAATAAAGCTGTTATTAGCTGTTACTATCGAGCAAATACGAATATGTCCAAGGTCTATTTAATAAAATGAATGGTTATTCAAAACTTTCTTCTCTCACCGAGCAACAACATTCCTCTCCAGATATGTACGTTTGCATCGAGGTCGACTTCTACGGCCATTTTTTCCAAAAGGCGAAAACGAAACTGGCGTGCAACACGACGAACCCCCAGTGGAACGAGAACTTCGTCATCGACCTGGAGGGATGCGAGAACCTGCGCGTGCTCGTGTACTGCGACAGCAGTCCGAACCCGACGCTGTTCGGCAAACACACGCAGAAGCTGAGCAGGAAGTGGCTCGGCAGGCAGGTCACCGAAAAGGACGTCACCGTCAACGGGTGCACGCTGCGGATGGGGCTGAAATACGTGCCGTGCGAAGTGAGCCTGAGGAGGGTGCCGACGGGGAAGGTCGGCGCGCTCTTCGGCGAAAAGATACAGGCCGTTTGCAAGTGAGTACCGTCGTTGATTTTTCGAGTTTATCGAGTTAGCAATCCCGAGAACTTGAAGCTCATACAGGGATATATAATTATTCATTTATTTATTTACGGATTCGCCATCAGAAACAATATAATTACAATTGAAGACATCAGTGGATGAAGGTGTCACGTTACATTTTGGAACTTTCGAGTGAAATGACAAAACGCACTTTCACCTGTAACTTTTTTAAAAAATGATTGGATTTTTATTCCGTGAAACCTCATCATTACGACGAACCGATAATTTTTCCGGTGAATATTCTGGAGATGAATTCATTGAACATTTTTCAATAAACTTTGAATTCGGGGACATGGCACCTCCATCCAATGAATTCAGTCCTACAATTGTTATATTTTTTATGATTGGAAAAGTCATATGATTTTATAATGAATTGGGATAATTGACAAAATGAGAAGATAATGATATAAACTTGTGTTTTGGGAAAAAAAATATTTGTGAAATCATCTGTGATCTTCATCAACAAACTTAAGGTGTTGTTGTAGATTGGAGTTTTTCCAGTATAGACCGTCACATTTAGGTAGGGCAGTTGAAGTAACTTGCTCAGTTGTGACGCCTTTTACCCCTGTTTTATGTAAATCAATCTGCAGAATCACATGCAAGGATACAAATTTGTTTTGTAATTATAGAATCCAAATTTATCTACCCGAATCCACTTGATCTCGTGAATTTTCTTTACCGTTAACCACATTTTTAAGTTTTTCACATAGACGAAATATGCTCAGGATCTCTTCCGAAATATAATTTTTTTCCAAATTATAATAGAAACAATTTTATGTATGGCAGAAGTGATATATTATCCAACTCAGCAGGAATCGAAATTGTCTGGTGCTTTTGTAGTTCCTTCTCAATTCTTTCAAAGTCACATTGTCACCAAATTGTGACACCTTTATCCACTAGAACATAATGATTACATATGTGAGTTTACACCTTTATCAATCCATAAAATCTTTATTATGAATGATAAGTTGATTATTGATTCATTTCCTGTTAGATCGATATCAGGGATGGCCAAAAAGTAAATAAAATCCCGTATTCAGAAAATTTGATTTGACACCTTCATCCAGTTATGTCTTAAATTATAACAGTGAAGTACTATACTAAGAAGTTACATTTATACATATTATAAGACAACAATAATATTTGTCTAACCTTGTCACTAAGAGATTTTTTCAATTCACCTAATGAGTTTACATCAGTGTGTTGTAACCATAGTGGAGGATTTCTGGTATCTTAGGATTCTATATTGATATTGAAAATTTCTAGAAGATAAGGACAGTTGACTTCTCCTGACAGTAGTTTGTAAAAGAATTTCTTATCATGTTGAAAGCGCTGGGTGGTAAGTTCGGTTAAATTAAGATTATTTGAAGTATTTTGACGATTAAAGTTGGATTATTCCTCATTAAGAAGGATATGTACTTTAGAAATCAGTTTTTCCAATGTCATAACTGTAATATGGTAACCATGCAACTGGGGCATATTTCAGTGCTGATCTAACTGAAGAACAATATAAAGTTTTGAGGGTAATACATGACAATTCTTTACCATTTCGTATTCTTTTTACCCTATCGAGTATTTTTCCATAAATATTATAGTCATAAATAAAGATATTTTTTGCTTTTTAAAAAGTGATGAAGTGACATTTCATTATGCTCAGGTACAAGTTATTTGTTGAGGACCAATCATATATAATATCTATAATATAATATCGTTCTGAAGAATCTGACTGTCTAAGAGTAAGACATCACTTAATGATAAAATAATGAAAACTTTGCATACTGTAAACAATTTCCAATGTCATTTACAAATAGATTGAACAATAAAGGTCCACAATGTAATCCTTGTGGTACACCGGAGGCTACAGGAATTGTTTCTGAAAAAGTAACTAATAACTGTAACACACTCAAAACGTTGTGTTGGAAAATTTCAACCAATTAACTATACCAGTACCAGAACCTAGAGCTTTCAGTTTTTCCAACAGTAACAAATGATTAACCCTATCAAATGCCTTCGAGAAATCGGTATAAACAGAATCTATTTGATTATCCTTCTTCAAGGCACGTAACATATGATGTTCATATGTTATAATATTTGTCATAGTAGATTGTCCTGAACAGAAAATATGTTGTTGTGGAATTATTATATCCTTGCGGGCCCAAGTCAACTGACAAGTTATTACTTTATCCATAAACTTAGGTATTACAGACTGAAAGCAAATACCTCTATAATTTGTAACATTTTCCCCATTTCCTGGAAAGTATTTACAAAATAAAAATTACATTCCCTCGAAAATGGTCGATTTTCCACGTACTTTGCACGGTTCTTATTCTATCCTTTCAACTTCTCAGTGGGCACATGGATGACTTATGAAGATTTCTCACCAAATACACCAGACTGAATTTAACTGTATAAATCAATCTTTACAGGCGACAGAAAAGAAATATCCCCTTCATCATAACGGCGTGTATACGAGAGGTAGAAAGGCGAGGGATGTCGGAAGTAGGGATATACAGAGTGTCGGGCTCCGCACTAGACATTTCCAAATTAAAGAAGTCGTTCGAGACGAGTAAGTTTACCTTATTTTAGCTCAGAAAATAGATAATTTTTTCATTCCGTTCATTCATATCTATTTTTTCCAGACTCCTACGAGGCGGAACAGCTTCTGAAGGAGGTCGACATACATTCCGTTACGGGCATTTTGAGGCTGTATCTGAGAGAACTTCCCGAGGCTTTGTTCACAGACCAGCGATACCCGGAGCTGCTGGAAGCCTTCAATCAGAGCAACGGCAACTTGAAGCGGAGGATGGAATTGCTCAACGAGTCATTCTCGAAGCTTCCGGAGCCGAACAAGCAAACGATAACGTTCATTTTGGACCATTTGATGAGGTGAGTTCGGTGTGCCACCAAGTTCGCATCTGCAGAAGACGAACTGGTAATCATCGAGTCTTCTGAAACTTGGTTGGCAAAACACGCGTCCAGCGTCGTTTCGGGATGGTGGTAATTGAGATCTGTTAAAAAAGGTTTCACTACTTTTGCACCAAAGGTAACCGTCATTTGGTAACAATTCTACGAGATAGTCCGAAGTGCTTTTTCACTTTAGTCTACGGAAAGTACGAGTTCAGAGTTAACTCAAGCTCGATATTCGTGTACCCAATAATAAAATATAACTGATGATCATACCTAGGGCCGTTGTCGGAGGGGAGGAATCCCTGAAGGAATCATGAACCTCGCACATACGAGATGAAGGCTATAATCAAGTTACATCCAAGTATTGAGGTTTAGTGAATTTATTCAGGGCACACGATTAGCGGGGCCAATGATCACTCGACGATAACTGAACTGAATTAATAATAGAACTTATAATGGTAATAGATAGTTACTCATTTATTCAACGCCAAGAAATAGGATGCATGATGAAGTGAAAAATAACTAGAAAATAAGAATAGAATGACTTATCAGACTAGTTGAAATAATTGATAAAGTTGATATGAGTTACATGTGATCCTCACAAATGATATTAATGGTTACATATGTTTACAATGTCCAGGAGTAGAATTTCTCTAAGCTATAATGTACTCTATTACATAAGAAGCACTAAACTATTTCTGCTTATTAATAATCTACTGCCACTTGTTTCTATCAAATGTTGTCGTTTTGAAGCATTTGATTATTATATTTTATGATGAATTTTGGTTTAAACGAACATAATAATAATAATAATAAAGTTTATTCAAAATTCATAAAAGAGAGCGTATACATCAATTTGTAAAAAGGTGAATAAACAGTTCAATTATGCCCGCGAAGTTAAAAACTTGTTGCGAGAGATACGAATTACATTTATGTATAATATATTCGATAAATTTGTAGAATTTAACTAAATAATATTGAAAAATTAACTAATTTTCTAAACTGAAGTGAGAGATTTCATGAAATAAATTTCGACGTGATTCTGAATCCATTTTTTAATCTGTAGTTTGATAGATACTGATGACTTGATCATTTTTATGTGATTTGGAATCAAATCATAGTAGAATGGCAATAAATATTTAAAAATTTTCTGAGACATTGTTGTTTTAACTCTATTTTTCAATGTGATATTATTTTTATTCCTTGTTCACCGAGAATGTTGGTCTTTATTAGTTCTCCAAAAAAATCCTTGGTACTACTATATAACTAGCTTTTATATTTGAATCACTACAAAGGTTTTTTGTTAATCTATACAAATGAAGTAGCTTGTTCTGAATAACTGACTGACAGATCAACGGACAGCCTAAACCGCTGATCGTTAGAATGTGAAACTTGGAGGGTGTTTCCTTTATATGACGTAGGCATCCGATAAGAAAGGGTGTTTATATAATAATAATCTTTATTAATCCCAAGAAACTATAGTTTATAACAGGGATAAAAATTATTAGTAATCAACTAAAATATTTGGTTACAAAATAAGACAGTGTACGACACAAATTAATAATAACATTATGTGAGAATACAAAGTGAAAGTTGTGATTAAATTAAATAAATTTATGGAGAAATTGCACTCTAGGGGGGAGGGTGAAAATCGGGGGCAAACTTTGTGTAGGACAACATGATTCCTAGGTCCAATCTAGTTCAAATTTTGCAATAACATTCTTCAACAGAATAGATGGAAGACGTTTTCGTATTTTATTGAAACCCAAAAAAAGGGTTCATAACATTCTCGACTCCCATCAAACACTCTTTCGAGTGCGCCCGGTAGGCAGAGCCTTATGATGAACCTGATAAAACTTAGTACTGAGACTACACAAAATTAATTACCTCCCAACGAAGTGGGCACGGGCCGGCTAGTTTAAAAAAAATCCTAGCAGAGCGCATTCGACTAGAACAGTCATCATCAGTGCTTACCTGAAATTAAGTAAAGATTGGAAAAAAAATTGAGTAGTCAATTATGGAGGATTATTTGCAATAAATAGATTATTAGAATAGATTTATTTTGAAATAAATGTACTGGTATGAGACTGATCATGAACTTTATATTGATTACATATTTCATTGAATAATTTTTTTTTCAGAATTACAAAGAAAAACAAACAGAAAAATAAAACAGAATATAGAAACAAAGAAAGAATCCATCGAATTTTATTTTCTCATTTGGAGATAATATTTTTTTATTTTGTTTTTAAATTCATTGATATTTCTACAATTTTTTATATCTTCGGGTATTTCATTGAATTTTGAAAGTGCTTCATGAGTGAACCTTTTCCGTCCAATTACAGAGTTTGCGGAATCAAAGTGAAACAAGTTATGTTTTCTCGTAAGGTGATTATGAATTTCTGATTAATATAAAATTAGATTTCATCATATTATTAATAATAAGATATGATACTTTCAGAGTATCCATTTCATAATGCTCATCCAAAGAAAATGTGTTTGTAATTGAGTAAAGTTCATGTGTTGGAGTGTCAAATGGTAGACGATACAGTACTTTCAGAGCTTTCCTGTATAGAGCGGAAATTTTATTAAAATTATTTTTAGAACAAGATCTCCATATATTGATTAAATATTTGATGCTACTGAGAATATGTAAATATAAAAATGTATTTGCTATTTTGGGATTCAATTTGGGACATCTTCTTAGGGCACCAATGATGGAAAATATTTTTTTTATAAGATTTTCAATTTGTATATCCCACTTCAATTTATCATCAATCCAAATGCCAAGATATTTCTTCAAAGATGTTTGTTTCAATTGCTCATCTTTTATTTTTATATTCAAGTTGATATTTTGTTTATTTTTTTGTTGAAAAATCATATATTCAGTTTTCTTGGAATTAACAGAGAGGAGATTGGAATAAAGCCATTTTTCAAATTTTAGTAAGTCCTCGTTCATCGTTTTTTCTAAAATCAAAGGGTTTTTATTTGCAAATAAAAGCACTGTATCATCCGCGTATATGGTATAATGACAAGATAAATTGATTTGGGACAGATTTTGTATATATAATAAGTATAAAATGGGACCTAAAACCGACCCCTGGGGAACTCCTTTGTTAATTTTAGATCTATCAGTTTCCACGTTATTAGTGTAGGTCCTTATAGTTCTTTTCTCAAAATATGATTTCAAAAGGTCATTCACAATACCTCTAATACCAATAGATTCTAAGTTCTTGATAAGTATTGAGTGGTCAACCGTATCGAAGGCTTTTTTGAGGTCCAAGAAAACAGCTACCACATAATTACCGTTATCAAGTTTTTCATGAATAAAGTCGATAACTTCTAAAACTGCTGCTTGTGTTCCACTCTTTTCCTGAAAACCAAATTGATTCATATCGAATTGATATGTTTTATTGATGAAATCAACTAGTCTATTTTTCAAAAATTTTTGAGAATATACCCAGTAAAGCTATTGGTCTGTAATTTTCAGGTTCTTGAGGGTCCCCGTTTTTATAGATAAGTCTTACTAATGCATGTTTCAGTTCGTCTGGAAAAATACCTTTAACGAAATAATTATTAATTAATTTAGTGAGAGGTCCTACCAAAATGTCTTTCAATTCAAAATTATCTCTAGAGACAAAACTATCAGGATCAGGGCATGTTTTTTTAAGAGTTCTTACATAGGTATTCAAAAAACTTTCAAGAACATTCAGAGGTTTATTCTTGAACAGTATTATCCTGGGTGTAAAATGATAAGATCTGCATTCAAGAAGTATATTGAGCTTAAAATGTCGTAAAAAATTTAATTCGTCGATTGTAATTATTTGTTTGTGTTGTTGCTCCTACTCGATTGACTCTCTCTGTAGGATCTCCTGGTTATTTCTAGGATACACAAGCACGAGAGCGAGAACAAGATGTCCCTCCACAATCTGGCGACCGTTTTCGGCCCGACCCTCCTCCGTCCCGGAACCAAACCGGAAAACTTGAAGCAAAAAGACACCCTCGCGGCGGGCACCGTCGACGTGATGGCACAAGCCGGCATCCTCTACTGCTACCTCCAGGACCACTTGAACAGCTCCCAGAGGATATGCAGATGAACTGAAGCGGGACCCGACAAGAGAGAGAAAGAAAGTTGTAAGCCAAATTTATTCTATGTAGCGCGCCCTGTATGCATTTTCGACGCACGACTCGTGGGATTCCCCTGAACGAGGAGGCTGGCACTGGACGCGCTGTACATATATATTGTATACAATATCCCCATGTGACTGTAATTATCATTTTTATTATCGCTATTTTGTGTAAAGTATGACCAGAACAAAGTTCAAACTAGCGCGAATTTTTTATTGCAATATACAAGTGTTTTTTTTCCAATGGATTAGTTGTCGAGCCAGAGTGTTTATCGCGTGATTCGTCTTTGTGTTCTGACCAGGTGGCATCTCGTTTATTTCCCTTGTTTGTCTGTGATGTCTTTTAAACTCGAATGCATGTGGTTAATTGGCGTCGTTCTCACTTTATTTTGATACTGAATTAATGTTGACCAGGCATCAGCAACAGATTTTTTGAACCAAACAAATCTTCTACAAAAAAAGAAAAACGAAACGAATGCTTGGTACGCCATGTTAAACCCAGAATGTTATTTCCTCAAGTTCAACAATTATTTGAAAGGAAGCCATTTTACAGGAAGCCTTGCTTTTGTTACACATAAAAACATCTTCCAAAGTACTAGAATCACGAAGGTATTGTAAGAATCTCAGGATATATTCAAAAAATAATAATAATGATTCACCAACACGTTAAATAATCCTAACAGCTGAACTGTCAATAGTGTCAATGCGAGTTACTTTCAGTATTTTGTCAATTACTCTGGGTAAATGTAGGTTGATGAAATCCTTACACCAAAATGAGAATAGAAACTTTTCATTTCAATTATAAGTGAATATCCAACTATTGATAATGGTACGGTACCGATTTCAGGTCAGAATCTTTCACATTTAGATAAAGACAATTATTGAAAATATAAATGAAGTCTCTCTACTGGACCCAAATTGCTTATTTACGGAAGTTGCCTTCGTCCGGCACTGATGTGAAGAATTCTGATTTGTTTTGCAATTTCCTCCTACCTTGTCAGAATTACAACCATATTTCCTACCACTGAAGAATGTGGAAGAACAAAACCAATTCAGGATCATATAATGAGCATATTCAATGAGAACAACTCCTTTTGCGTTATAAATGGCTCCAAGTTAGCATAAAAATTCAGGATCATATTTCTCTACTGGCAGCTTTCCAATATTAACATCGAATGATTATTTCAAATTTCCTATGATGGTATTGTTGAACAAAGGGTCTACTTTTATTCAAAAGTTGAGTTTGTTGGTATTCATTCAATTAATTATACTCTTTCAGTATTCATTAACGATTTTTCAAAAGTATGTCTACCTATTTATTATTTCCCCCCAACTGTTTCCTAACAACCTGTTTTTGTTTTCCCATAAATCGACCAACTGGTCGTTGCAGTATACTGCTTAAAATGATTAAGGGTGATTTACAATTCGCCCGAATATATTACGAAAAATTGTAACAATAACCACTTGTTCTCAGAATGACCATTACAAATTGAACTAGTTTCATCGTGAGATTGACGAACATTCATGGGGCATATTCTTTTGAAAGTTTACAGTGTATTACAACGAAAAGAAATTCTAGGTTTGACATGAGGTAACAGTCAAGTATGCCCTTCAGAGGCAGATTATAAAAATTTGGTCCAAACAATCTGTCACTGCCGCTTGATCTGATAGCAAAAACTATGTGAAAAAAACTCGATTTTATTCCTCTCATTTGTGCTGTGATTCATCCTACATGGTTATACATACTAGAGACTAACTTTGAAGGTATTGATAATACGAGAATAAAAAAACGGAAAAACTCATCTTTCATAAGTACTTTTTAGTTAGTGATGTATGACGTCCTTTTGGGAGATATACAGGGTGTTTCAGAATTCAGTATCAAGATTTCAGGAGCGCCTTTTTCTAAATAAGACTTTTGTTTTCCATAAACATGTGTCCGCAAACGCTTCGTTGCCCAACTACAGAGCGTTGAAGTTTAAAGATTTTTTTAGTTTTTTCTTCATAGCTCTTTGAGTTTTTGAGATATTGAGGTCAAATTTGAAATAAAGGTTACGTTTTAGAGGTTACATCATCCAGTATGCCAAGTGATTGTAACATGTTTTCAGGAGCGAGCCCATTTTCGCCCCATAAACTTTTTTGTACTGCGCCGCTGGTGGATTCCGAAATATGAAATGAATTCTTTGTTTTGTTTATGAATTTTTCTGTCTCTTGTAATTTTTACGCATCTGCGACCGTTATTGAGAAAAAAATCGAAGTAATTTTTTCGTAATTCGCTAAAATTTATTAAATTTGCCAACGAAACGATGAAAAAGTGAATAGTGGGCTTAGACTGCAATTTTCAATTTGACGTTTAGATTTGTTTTGAAGCATTTGACATTATTTGAAAGTTGAAAGTCTCATCGAAAAATCTGAAAAAATCTTGAAACTTCAACACTCTGTAGTTCGGTAACGAAGCGTTTGCGGGCACATATTTATGGACAAAAACGTCTTATTTTGACCTGAAACATACGCCCCTGGAATCTTGATGCTGAATTTTGAAACACCCTGTATAGCGGCACCAATAGACATTATTTTACTCTCAGGAAACACCTATTCACTGCCAAAATATAACAACGCCATGTAATTTGTTGGGAATCTGGATTTTTTTTTTCGGTATATATAAACTGAAACTAGGTGGTAGGATATAGTCGAAATTCTTATTTTTATGGCTCGAAAGTAACCGGTTCTGTTACGGTACGCTTTTTCGTATGAAACCACCAAGTTCCCAATGTTTCAGGCAACTATAGACGAAACTTCCGGTTATTAATTGGTTATTTTCAGACTTTGCAAATGCTGACTGCCTGTCCCGTCATCTTTACACCTTAATTTTTTCGATCAATATTTTCATTTCATATGAAAAAACTTATTAGAAATTCATTGATGTTTTAACGGAAATTGAAACTCAATAGTCAACCGACCAATCGACTTTTTGATTCGAATAGTCGACAAAATAAGCAAAAACTTCATTTTCTTTTATATTTCTCCCTGCCAAACGGTCGGTTGATTATCTTCGGTAAAGAATAATTAATAACAAAATCAAATGAAAGAAACAAACATGGGGGAATTTGACAGGCATTCTAATTATTATAGGCTGCCGCCGATCGGTCTGCGTCCAAAAATTACTTAGTTTGGTTGTTTTACCAGAGATGCTATAAATCTTGCTAGTAGCCAATTGTACCCCAAACCTGTATAGGAATAAGTTCCAACGTTCCAACACCACTTTTTTCAGTCATATCAAATACGACGTACAAATGAAGTTACAACACATATTAGACCAGGGCAGGCGTTTCTGTGTATTTATCTCATCATCAGAAATACCTGTCAAATGAGCAGATACCACATAACAATTTTTATAACCAACCGGTTAACAAAAAAAAAAAAATTACGTACTACATGCATTTGAGTTTTCATAATTGTTTCCATCGTATTACTGAAACGTTTTGTACTTATCTGGAAAACCAGGAAAGGTGAAAATGTACTTTGTATTGAAAAATTTATAGAATATAGCTCAAAGCTCTATCAATCTAGTCACAATCTACGAAGTATTTGACTTGTGAACGGGCCCAGCCTTTTAGCAATCGACATTCCTATGTATTTTCCTTGAGTACTTAAGCTCATTTTATCAACTTTACTATTCCTTCTAGTTATCGATAAACACTTTGCGTCCGATCACAAAATACATTCAGACATTTTGAATAGACCGCGATCTGTACAGTATTATTGTTTGTTTCCTAATGTCCATAGAAATTCTGACAATGATTCGATCAGCGAAAGAAACAATCATGCAATCATCATAAAAGTCCGCGAGCGCCAGACCTTCGCTATTTTAATAAAAGCTGAAACTTTTCCTAGAGATCAATTACCCTAAGCCCTAACACCAAACTGATATTTTCGCACTCGACGCGCATTTCGCTAACAAGGTTAGCATCTTCAGGAGAAGAAAATTGATACTAAATCTAGAGCTGGGCTTAGTTGTTTATATACCCAAAGTTTTCCGGTCCGATATGGACTTCGTTTGTCACTGTTAATTATTCTAATAAATTTCTCGGTAATGAATTGACTACCTGCAAGTTCCGTCATCTGTTAGTATTGATTTCTGATTACTTTCTCAACAATAAATTGAAAAGCGGGCTGAAAGGGATAGGTCCCTTGTCACCATTCATGCTGTTTTTACATTCTGCTATTTCTAAACTGTTACATGGATCGAGTAGTCTTGTGTCATGCACATGCTTGATCAGTTTCAGATTGCTTTCACCAATTTTGTGGTCATTGTGTAGAGCGTGTTGGGCGACACTGGATTTTTATACCCTTCCGTATTTTATATGTGCAAAATGCTCTTTGAAACGGGTTTTAATAGCACGTCGGCTGTGGCCGATGTACTTGTTGTTGCAATCTTGACACCCGATCTCGTAAATTCCCGACTTCTCTGAGTTTTCTAGTTTATCATTTGGGTTACCAAGAAGCTGCTGTAATTTGTAGGAAGTTTTATATGCAACTTTCATATTTACTTTGTCAAATATCTGTTGGAGTTCTCTCTGTATTGAGGTTCATATGGGATTACTATAAACTTTTCGTTTCTCTCATCTTTTTCAAAAGTCGAAGATTTACGAAGTGTTTCCCTAAATTTACATTTTCTAATTATCTTATCAACTATCTCTGGGTTAAAACCGTTCACTTCAGCTACGTACCTAATCACTCTCCTTTCATTGTCGTACTTATTTTTTTTTCAAAGGAAAAGTTATTAACCTATGGACAAGAAATTGCAGTGCCGCCATTTTATGCTGTGGACAATGATTTGAGTCATTTGGAATGTATCTGAAGGTGTTCGTGTCTTTCCTGTAAATGTCAAATATAAAACTTCTTACAAATTACAGCAGCTTCTTGGTAACCCAAAAAATAAACTAGAAAACTCAGAGAAGTCGGGAATTTACGAGATCACTTGCCAAGATTGCAACAACAAGTACATCGGCCAGAGCCGACGAGCTATTGAAACCCGTTTCAAAGAGCATTTTGCACATATAAAAAACGGAAGGGTAGAAAAATCCAGTGTCGCCCAACACGCTCTACATAATGACCACAAAATTGGTGGAAGCAATCTGAAACTGATCAAGCATGTGCATGACACAAGACTACTCGATGCATGTGAGAGTCTCGAAATAGCAAAATGTAAAAACAGCATGAATGGTGATAGGGGACCTATCCCTTTCAGCCCGCTTTTCAATTTATTGTTGAGAAAGTAATCAGAAATCAATACTAACATATTACGGAACTTGCAGGTAGTCAGTTCATTACCGAGAAATTAGTTAGAATAATTAACAGTAACAAACGAAGTCCATATCGGACCGGAAAACTTTAGGTATATAAACAACTAACCCCAGCTCTAGATTTAGTATCAATTTTCTCTTCCTGAAGATGCTAACCTTGTTAGCGAAACGCGCGTCGAGTGCGAAAATATCAGTTTGGTGTTAGGGTAATTGATCTCTAGGAAAAGTTTCAACTTTCACACCAAAGGTTCGAATCTCATCCTTTATTAATAAAAGCTGAAACTTTCTCTGCGCATGCCCCCAACAAAGGTTAAAACAATCAGCGACTATGGAGTTTTGATCTTGGTTACTTGGGCAGGAAACAGGCAGCCAAGATTCCTCTCCAAGTTATGTGTTTTCTTATATATCTTACATGGATGTCGTAGCTTCAAGCGGACATTTTCTGGATTACTTATACATAATGCCAAAAGATGGCAATCAATTCAGAAACAGACGTAGAATATTCCATTAATATGTTAGATCATTCATGTTTTCATTCTTTTATTTTCTGTATAAACTTCTATTGTCAACACTGCCTTGAAGCTTCATCAGCTTTCTGTCAAAATTTTAGTCAAAGCATTGTGCCAAACTGACAAATCTGCACCCACTTTACCCTTCAGAGAAGATAGCTTCGTCTTACATTGTCAAATAAATGGAAATATCGACATTAAGCATAGCATAAAAACATAAGTATAATCTGTGGATGATGTGATTTCTAATATCATTCCGAAGAAAATATGAAAAAACTGAGCTTTATACTTTGACGAAAGTGGAGTACTATATGCACCTTTGCTACCTGTTATCTGACTAAGTAACCATCATCCAAACTTCATAGTCACTGATCGTTCTCGCCTGTGTTGGGAAGATGCACAGAGAAACTTCCAGCTTTTTTGAAATAACGAAGGTCTGGCGGTCCCGAGTTGCTCTATGTTGATACATCGTAATTGTCTCAATTGAACCACATAATAACAAACAATCAGAATTCTTATACTTAAAGGTTGAGGAATTAAGATCGTTTTTACTGCGCTGCTATGACGTCATGTTCTCTGAATTTCTCACAGATTAGGACTTATAGAAAAAAGGACGCTTTTTTGAATACTCTGATCACAAAAATAAATTACTATTCTGTATTCTTTATGTGCGCAGTAGTTTCGATTTTAATATTTGTTGCCGAAATACCTATTAACTTCTAAAATAGACAGCAGTAGATGATGTACGGGTCAAGAAGCTGACTTTAGCAGTATTTCAGAATAATTATCTCAAATGACTCCTGTGATCTAATACTACTAGAAATTATTGAAAATAGTAATCATTTGACATTAGACATATGAACAAAAGAGAAATAACCATGTTCTTCCATGAACCCAAGCGACATCTGTAAAAAACAATCACTCTCTGGTTGATAACATACAAGTTGATGCTTGAACCAGGCGAGAGTATTCGTTTTCTGATGGATATCTGGCCATAATATCAAACTTGGTTGGATCAACCCGATAGGATATTTGCGGCTTGTAATCAATCTAAAGATGAACAAAAATCATGTTCTGAGCAGTGTGTGGTGGTTTTGATAGAATTCTTCTTTTCAGAATTGGTAGTAGTTTTATATTTTTGTCCTTGACAAAATTCTGATTGCCGTGAATTGATTTCTGTATCGATTTACATCACATCTTATTCCTTTCATAAAGCGTCATTAAGCTCTGCTTCGAAAAACTTGTGGTTCTACTTTCCCCAACATTTTTTAACGTTTTCATCTCGCGATAATGGTATGAATGATATATTTGAAAATGTAATCATAACTGCAGACTGCAACTTCGAATATTTTTGATATCAACTATATATAGGATATTTACGGTCTTAATGATTTAATATTCCAGACGTAATTGTGGCCCTCTCAGAAATCACAATTGTTTATGACATCCTGTACAATGAAATATTATAAATTGTTTTAATAATTTGTTACGATATTCAGCGAATTCTACAGCATTCAGCATCCCTATGTTGTCTTGCTTTAAGTTAAGATTATTATACCTTTTTTGATCAAACTATGTCAAGTAGCAACGTGGAAACAAGCTTTTGTTTAGAAATACATGACCCGTCTTGATGCGACATTAGGACGATGAGATCGTGAACACCCTGTATCTTATTAACTTCATTGAAATAATACCCAAACCAGGACAGTTTGTTGATGAAATGTGTCTGTCGATTTGCAATATCCAAGGAGCAGTTTCTTTTTTGTCTTGAATAAATTCAGTATTTATTTGTATAGGATCGAAAATGTTTTATTCCTTTATGTAGGTTTGTAAGTATTCTGTAAATGTGTGAATGTATTTAGTATCTATTTATTACATATTGATGTCTTATTACTTGGTAAGAACATGCATATATCTACCTATGTTAAAATTATATTTTATATACATTTGTAATTGATTGCAATATACATATTCAAGTACAATGTGAACAGTTTTCTTCAGACCTTTATTTTTTTTCATTAATCTCCCATAATAGTCAGAGATCCTAACTTTTAATGTACGATTCCTAGCAGCAGATATGGATAAATATTTACTTTTTATGCAGTAGGGTTTGGAAGTGGGTTTTTGATTGGTGATTCTGAAAAACAAACAAACATGGAAAATGTTACAATTTTATTTGACTACAAGGCTAAACCTTAGATATTCAATTGATAATAATGAAAATATGGCACTTCTTTAGAAGAAGTTCTTTGCAACAAATACAAAATTAACATAAAATAACATCTAATATGTCAATCATACTAAAAATATAGGTAACGAATAAACTTAAAATTAGGATAGTTCACAATTAGCACCTTATCATGTAATCACTTTGAAAAAAATGTCTTTGGTTGATTTCGTTTCACACTTACTCTTTATGTGTCTGAACTAGAGACCAATGTTCGTGAAATAAATTTCTGGAAACTGCCTGTTAGTATAAAGGAGAACCCAAAAATGAAGCGTTCGAGAGAACTTGCCTGAAATGAAGCAGCCAAAATCTAGTTCACTCGCCGATTAAAAGTGATGATAATATTACATTACAAATGCTCAAGACAAATGCTCTGAAACAACCATTTTTCTACAATTGGTCTCCTCTTAGAATCTGGCGAGAAATGAGTTTTTGCAAGAATACATACTTACAACTGATCTCCATGGATAAGGTGAGAGTAGGTCAAATGAACCACAAAAATAAGACCCCCAGAACATGACTGTCATATGAATAATCAGAGAGTAGGCCAAACGAACCACAAAGTGAAATTATCAGTTTCATGGAAGAAACATATAATATAGTTATACACTGACCATGGCTTCTGCATGTATCCCTGAGAGTATATTCCAAAAAGCTTTAGAAACTTTTTTCAATATTGAAGAAACTGACTTTCGAGATTCCATTCCAACCTTTTTTGATATAACCCATTCAATGAAAATATTTTGTCGTGCATGGCCTTTCCATTGAAATGAAAGCTGGCATCAGATTGTATACTATAATATGTATACATTCAGATGAATCATATTTGATATAAAATATGTCTTGAATTCTCAACTACAAAAATATTTTCAATCCAAAACCGATGGTACTAAAAAAAATTCACGTTTTGTAGAATCGTCATAAAAAGTCAGGAACTCCCCCAAGAAAAGGTGATAGATAAAATGAGCTGCCAAAACCTGCTTTCAGCCACGTTCATTATAGGTTCACCCAGCGTCAGTATACTGTCTCTAACATTCAAATAATCAAGTGTTGGCAGTGTCAAAAAAATCGATATTGAGTGAAAATAATACAGGGATCTATATTAGTAATTTCAACAAA
This sequence comes from Zygogramma bicolorata, assembly GCA_032362365.1. NCBI lineage: Eukaryota > Metazoa > Arthropoda > Insecta > Coleoptera > Chrysomelidae > Zygogramma > Zygogramma bicolorata. Next base: position 166,827 of record JAVJAQ010001889.1, on the reverse strand, counting down.
AAAATCACCAAGTTTCAGTTCAAATTTGTTCTTGTTTCAAATTCTAAACATTCAAAAGGATTTGAAACAAAGTTACAAAGTAAATTGTCATTAATTTCTTTCTTCAAAATGATCCTGAGAACCATCTCATGAAAAAACAACTCATTAACCATAGTAGAAAAAAAGGATTGGGCCTGGATTTGCTCCCAGGCGGATTAAAATATTTTCCAAGGCAAAAAAATCAGATATTCATTCAGTTACTTCTCATATATATATCCATTTATTATTTTGTTGCAAAAACTCCATACTCTTCCAAAAACAAATCAATCATTAACATCCTTATATAAACGTCCTGCGAATAAAACAAACTTAGCCTTATTCCAGATTATCACAAAACCACAATCACAAGATGATATACCGTTCCAAAGCCCATGAAATTATTCCATTCTAAAAGTATCGCCACCTGTTTCAACCAATAAAAAATTTGAACAAGGCAGGTTTTTCTCGAAATGATATCTTGAAAAAAATCGAGCGTTTGAAAGATAAGTCAACTACAATATACCAAACAGCGTCCGTAGCTCTATTATTGATTATCAAGAATCACGTATGATTACTAGTACATCGACTTTCCACAGAACGCATGTAAACCTAGCACTTGCAAGTCGTCAATTTCCAACAAAACGTTGCACCAAAAAGTATCGCCCCTCCAAAGGCTAGGTTTACACGAGTTCTATCAGAAGAACAACCAAACACGTAGCCATACAATAGTATCAAAAATATATCTTTTTCCAAATGAATATTCAAAAACATGTGAAAAACGCAAAGAACTACTACGACTAGACACAAATTTTTAATCGAATTATTGGTGATTCACAATGATCTTTGACTGTGTCTTACTCATTTCGTTCGGAAATTGAATCAGTTTCTTGTAGCAGTAGTGAAAGATAGTTCAAGACTGGCCAAATGTTGATGAAACCTAGTAACACCCAAAAGCATCAAGAAGTCTGTTTTGTGGAGTTTGTGGAGTAGTTGAAGTTTTTCATCAGTATTGTTGGTTATACTGCAACTTCAACTTCCGGTTTATTCAAAACTCGTTGCAAGAAATAGTAAGCATTAAGAGCAACCTTCATGATCAATTTTTGTTCATAAACAAGTTTCAGCTAAATCTTCAGTATGAAAGTTTCAAACAGCCTCTAATCTACAAGTTTCCAACAACTCAAAAGGTGAGACAGAAAAACTTGAGATTCATAAAAGAGCAGTGAACAAAATTAAGTGTATAAATACTCCAGACTGAAAGAAAATTGTTACCAGCATGAAGAATAGCGATAGCTATAAAATATATTTTTGGTGATGAATAATATTTTTAAGGAAGTATAATTCTATGTCTAAGGAATTCAGATTTTAAAAAAATGTGTGGGAAAAAGTCTTAGCTGGAACTCGCGTATAAATGGTGTGTAAAAAGAATTTGAAACAATTTGTCCTGCACTAACGTGAAAAAAATTATGAAAAATAACATTGCAGTTCACAACACGTCATAAAAATCTATAAAAACAAGGCGATAAAAAAAGTTAATTTTTGGTTAATTACTTGTCAGTTGAGTTTGATGCCAAGCCAGCTTGATGCATTCACTTTTTAAAAATTCACTTTCAAATGAAAAAGCTTTCAACAATTAGCCATTCTTTCTACTGTCGATCATAAGTTTCCCTACACAGACTTTGCCGACAGCTAAATATAAAAATAATTCGATAATGGTGTAATTGTCATTATTTAGGCCTAAAACAAGAAAAGTGAAGTTGTTCTGAGGAATAGCCGTTTTACAAAGTAGACGATGTCTACAGTGTTGCAGAGTAACAGAAATCAATAATGTCATCACAGTTTTTTTTATCAGATGAATATTATTATCCTACCCTAAGAACTCCAAGAACCCAATTGAAACCATCACGTCTACAATAAATTTAGCAGAAATCTGTTAAAAACAATTCTTAGTTCTTGTGCTTAGGTTTAGGCTTGGGAAAAAGTCGTAATATTCAATTAAGTACAAGGCTGATGCGATCACTGATATTTTCAACATTCACTATTGATAACAATAAAGTAAACAATGATGTTCAAAATACCAGATCAGTAGAAATAATATTTATAGCACAAATCTGAAAACAGCATGTGATGTTGACAACTGTTCTAATGCCGACCATTCTTAAGATGACCAACTAAAAATAATTTATTAAAAGTACCTGCACCAACAACAACCAATATACTTCTAGTTTCATCCCTTTGTATTTCGCTTTCATCATGTTAGCGAGACCCTTTCCTATGGAAAACTAACGATTCCACAATTTGGTGCTCATTGCTAATCAGTTGCGAAATTATTTGTTTTATTTAAATGACGTCTCGCTGACTGGACGTCAAGTTAGCGATACATTTTTTTATTATCGACTTTTTCAGACTTATAACTAGATCACTAGATTCCTCTGATTGTTCTCTCATTAGTTGCGGAGGAAAATATGTTTTCGCTGTCAAGACGAGATATTATGCATTCAAAGAATCAAAAAACTGTTAACAACAAAAAGAAGCACCAAATTACGGAATTAGTTTTACGGTTTTGAAAAAGTGTCTCGCAAACTCGATATACATTTCCATTTCTTGTTTTAGACTGCAGCCTGATCGACCAAAAAGACGTCTCACTAATCAAAATCAGATGTAACCCTTGTCCGGCAACTCAAATGAGCACCTCCTCTTTAAGATCCTACAACGTACACATTTTTTTTGTCGATTGTTTGAATGAATTCACTTAAAGAATATATTTACATATTTACACATGCTCTTGCCAGAAATATCGCTAATCGCCCGGATGCTCGGGGCAGGATCTGTTTATGTCGAACCACTGGTCTATACACCTGAAAAGGAAGAGTAAAATTATTACTTGTATAACAGATATTCTATATTTCTTTCATACAAATAGTCAAAATGCGCTTTCATCTAAGGCATCCAACACTCTTTACTATACTCTTCAATAAACTCGGCAATCTCGATGAAATGCTTTCTTTATATACAACATCCAAACAGAGGAGATTCGTCCATTCTATAATAAAAAGCCTGGAATATTCGGACGCTTCGGGAAGCGTCTAGGCAGGAAATCTCTTGTCGAAGTGGCCTGCTCCGTTGTCATGTAGATGAGCGGCGTTCGATTTGCGAGCGACACTCAGTGGCGGCGCTAAAGGATTTCGTAACAGTAAGAATGTCGCATGTACACTATACGGTAAATGTTTAGAGAAAAAGTGCCCATAGAAAGTTGCAGGAAATATAATTTCACATGAAAATTGTTCAGTAGTCGCGTTATGCCGATAACTTAAGAGGGTCTATCTCGGTGCACTCAAGTCGTAAAAACAAGGTATCAAACTTGTAAAATCACGTCACTACTAGTATATTTGTTCGGAAAATTTATAATCAACCCTCCAAGACGAAAGTTAATTCCGTGTCTTTATAAAACCAAATTTTGAAATTTCAGTTTCATTTCAGTAAAAATGCCGTGTAATTTTTGAAATGGAAATAGTTATTTATTTTTTTGTTGAACTTGACTTTCCAATTATGATTCTATAGAAGCCCGCATTCGACTTTTGTCTCTGTGGTCGAATTTAACCAAAAAATATACTAGTAGTGACCTTATAAGACAAATTCGATACCTTGTTTTTCAAATTCAGTGAGCAGAAATAACTTTCATTATTCAATAGAGAATATGCATAATATTTACACTCGTCTCTAATATTTTTGTATTCATTTTTTATTCAAACCCATAAACTATCATATTAAATCGAAGAATTGGGAAGATAAATTCAAACTTACAAAACGTGTCACCGTTTTCACGGTCGAAACGAAATGTGACATCAGACAACACAACAGTGGATTTATCGCCATCGATATTCATATTGTGGTTGTGGTAAAATATTTCGAACCTGTATTTTAGTGGCGATTTCTAGGAAATCTAGATTTTCATCTGAAACGATGACTGAAAGTGGTGTTATTCAAGCACACTCGGACAATTCACCAAACAAAGGTACATTTATGATGCCACATCATACTATGCATCAAATCTCGATTTTCCAAACGCAGAGATCAAATGAGCAAAAGCTGCGAGGTAAACATTATGTGATATGTTGTATTTGAATCCATAACAAGAATTTTAATAATAATAATAATAACGATTTATTTTCCAAGAAACATATACATGCTTATTGTAGGGAAAATTAAACTGATGCCATACAATAAAAGTAGAATAGAATACAAAAAATGAGTAATTGAATCAGATCTTTATATGGCAATAAAAAGAAAAAAAAATGATATCAAATGTTTTTTTTAATTATTTTTGAAACGAAATTTTCCATATTTCTTTAATGAATTCGGTAGACCATGTATAGTTTTATTCCGTTGTGGTAAACAGATTGCTGTCCTATATTTGTTTTGATTTTCAGCAATGCCAAATTTTCTGAAAACCTTGTTGAGTGATTGTGTTGATCACTATTCATTTTGAACATCAAATTTGAATGCTTGAATTTATTTTTGACCAGTTGAATAAATGTGCAAATTTTAAACGTGTATAATGAAGGAATGTCTAAAAGTTTTCTTTGTTTGTATAATTAGCTGTAGGTTCTTTTCGATCAAGTTTGTATATCCACTTTATAATTTTATTCTGTAATGTTTTCAATGGTTTCATTACGGTTTTTGGAGCTGCCCCCCAAATCGAAATCAAGTATTGAATTTTGAAATATACTAAAGAATAATAAATTGATTTCAGGCATAATAAAGGTAACATATTTCGAATTTTAAAAATTATACCAATAATTGGAGAAATTTGTTTTCCTAATAACTCAATATGTTTGTTCCAAACTAAATGTTCATCAATTAAAATTCCCAAAAATTTCACTACAGGAGATTACATTATATTTTCATTATGGAATCTGATGGGATCATTCGAATGGATGGTGGTGGATTTTCTTGAGATAAACATATACGAGGATTTTTCAATATTCAATGTTAGCTTATGATTCATCAGCCATGATGATATTTCATGGAGGTCGTAAATGCCCACAGCAGAGATGTATATAATTAATCTATATTCCGATATAGGTATTGTTAGATTAGTTGAACACCGAATTTTTCACTGTTGAATATCTATTGCAAAATTTACCTCACCTCGAGCTGTTAATAAATATAGCACACTTACGTTAACATGATCTTCACACAATATAAACACGATTTTGGAGATCGAATCGCAAGGTACATTTATGATGCCATGGCCTATTTTGCATCAAATCTCGATTTTTCGAACGCAGAGATCAAATGAGTGGAAGCTGCGAGGTAAATATTATGTTATAAGAATTGGCATTCATAAATGCCCACAGCAGAGATGTAAATAATGAATTTATATTCCGATATAGGTAGTTTTAGATTAGTTGAAAACCGAATTTTTCACTGCTGAATATCTAATATAAAACTTACTTCTGACTAATTGTTCTAAAATTGTTCGTAATTTTGCTTTTAGTGAAAAGTTGTTTTAGCTTCTACCATGATCTGTAGATTACAATTACAGTAAACAATCACGGAAAACGCCAGTTGACATCATCTAAAATGCGCTAAATGATCGCGTTTGAAAGGCTCAAATTTGTATCTGTAGAGTAGGGAGGGTGAGTATAGACCCACAGCACTTAGGCCACAATATGGCCCATTGTACATCCTCCCAAGGAGTCTCCCTCCTAGGACATTGTCCATCCTGCCTTATCCAGGAAGGAGGACAGGTCACCAGGGGACATCTCCTTAATATCGGCAGGTGTAGGCCAAGCCTCACCGAACACACACTCTCTTATCGACGATAGCTCCAGACATTCACATAAGACATGCCTGACAGTTTCATCTTCCTGTTCACACATCCTGCATAGAGGTGTGTCCACTAGCCCCATAATATGGAGGTGTTTCCTCAGTTGACAGTGTCCAGTCAGAAATCCCAATGTTAAACGAAGGTTCTTCCTGGTCATCGCCAAATATTTATTCGGATCCAGCTTCCCAGGGTCGCCCAGGGTGATCCTGGCAAAACTGCATCCTGTGGTTTCATCCCATCTCTTAAGGGATTGAGTATGGGTATAAAAGGCTCAAATTTATTCAATATTCTGAATTTCACTTTGAAAAATAGTTTTAATATCTTCAAGCATATTTATATAGTTTTTCGCGTTATGAAGATGAAGGTTTTTCATGTGAAGTTACATTTTTTATGAAATTATGATTGAGATCATTCAGAATCGCATCTAAAGAGTTTTTAGAATTTGAAATTCCGCGAAAAAAAAAAATGCAAATACCTTGCATCATTTTAAATGGAAAAACTTGAACAGGTTTTGTTTTTGGAAACATCTTGAAAATTATTGCAAATAACCGAAATATAAAAAATATCCTAGAGAGTGGGAAATTTTCTACGAAAAACGTCTCCAACTCTCGGAACACTGAAAATAATCATAAACAATTGTAGAGCCGCTCCGAAAGTCTAAGAAAAATAGTTCTACTGCACCAGAAAAAAAATTATAATATTCATGAAGTTTCTGTGATAGTAGTCTTTCAACAGTGAAATCGAGAAGTGAAAAAAAAATTCGAGTCTAACTTATAAAATATCATGGTTTATTATGTCAATTTGCAAAATTGTGAAAATCCCTCACTCAACAAAAACAACTCGGAAACAAATTGTGGTAAAAATATTGTGACTGATTATATTGTTCTTTTAAATAGTTGAATGATGCCAGAAATTTTTTATTCCTTAGTATTTTTAATTTATGAGATGATCATTTTTTTAAAAGGGAGAAACGTAATTCGTTCTCACCTTCAAATCAAACTTATAAATATTGGTGGTAATTTTTTGCGGATTATTTCCCTCAATGCGAATAAACGATGAAACAGTTGAAGGCTAGACTGCTTTTACAGAGTTTTACAGCGATTAAATGCACTAGACCTTTTAACCGATTGAAATGTTCGAAATAAACCGGGCGTTTGGATCACTTTTCAGGTACTATCTCGGGTACTATATTGTTCCTGTGTTCGATTTTGATGTTTCCTGAGTTTACATGTTTTCTGGAAATAATCTAAACATATATCCCTCCTTCACCAAGTTCAATCGACCAAAATGCGTGCATTTCCATGACTTTCAAAATTTTGCTTTCAAGCAAATGCTTTCGTGTATAATAATTTAAAATAAAATCCCTCGACCTGCGGTCTCGGGATTTTATCAAATTATCATACACTCAAGTCATTTGCTAAGCAAAATTTCGAGAATCATGGAAGTGCAGCACACATTTTAACCGAATAAACTTGGTGCACTTGGGATATAACCCCCGACAATATCCTCCTCTTCGACAGATCATTTTTAATATTTCAGATAATCGCAATATTTTCGAGATGTTTGCATAAAACGAAACCCGTTTTAATTTCTTTACTGATTCGTTTATAACTTCCGGTGTTTTTTCGGTTACTTCAAAATTTTCAAAAAGTTTCTATATGCTTTGAACCGAATGTGGTGGGAAAATTTTAGAACAGTATCTATTTTATTGTTTAGACTACATCAATGATATAGCGTTTCGAGAACCTTTATCTCCATCAACAACGTTCTTACCGATATGCCATAACATATCAACGATACGATTATTGCAGCCAGTCACCAATCAATTTCGAATTAGCTACAATCTAACCAGCACGCTCTTATCTCTAATGTTTCAAATTAATGTCTGTATCGATTTTCAAATTACGCGACTATGTCAACACAAAGTTTATGTATTCTTAGACCATGAACATTATTTTCATGTTCATTACCATCGTACAGCAATCAGAAGCAATTAGCATTGTTTGAAACGGAAAATGGGAGAGTCAATCGATTGTTATTGTATTGTGTACATAGTTACATTTGTAGAACAAACAAAAACTGACGGTGACACTGATGTCTTTTTTGAGTATCAGAGGAACTGACGTCTGTTATAGCCCTGAGACCGAATAACCTTGAAACCACATTTTCCTCAAATCGATTGAAACATTGCCAAAAAATTCAATTGAATTAAATTGAATTACGATACCTACGGACAGTCGGTGGTTAGTGAGATGTTTTCTAGGTTGCCTCCAAACAAAACACTGAATGAAATCCAAAAAGTGCCACAGTTATTTTCCTGTAAGATGTCTAGGAAACCCTGGTGTATCTAGTGATTCGATATTGTTTAGAATTTCTTGGCGAAAAACAATCGACGATTACAAAAGCTTACTAATTTTTGTATAGGGGGCGTTATATGAGCATTTTCGAAAATCTGTCAAATGTCGGTTTTGTCAGATTGACGTAACTTTGAGGTTTATTGTTGTCAATGAAAACTCTGACATTTTTCCTTCGCATTCAACAGTGTTTGAAAGTCTTTATGAGTAAAACAAGTTTTGAAGTTATTACAAGTACTTTTTCACGATGTGTAGAAGCATTGTGGTCTCGGTAGTGTAGTGGTTAGCATATCTGCCTATCAAGCGGAAGGCCGGGGTTCGAATCCTCGCCGGGGTTCGAATCCTCGCCGGGCCACCGTGCTGGGTAATCGCACGTTAAAAGGTAAGGCCTCGTTGATCCATTGCTCGCACAAGTTTCGACTTTTGAGGGTTGACGTTCGTCAGCTGGTTAACGAAAACGAACAATTTTAGAACAATTTAGAACAATTGTATAACGATTTATACAATGGTAGAAGATTTCGTATTTTGTGTGGTCAGTCAAAATCTGGGGATCCAAATATTCTTCTTCATTCAGTACCTAAGGTAAGTACAAACAAATCGCCCCAAAATAATAACATGAATGTAGCGTTGTAGCTAATTTTATTCGTTTCATCTTGAGCGAAAGTCTTATATCGAGGAGGAAACATCTGTAGCTCTTTTTAATGAGATATTGAAAACAAAGTTTTGTTTAAATAAAGGAAATATCGATGTGATACGTATTTTGAACCGTTGCATAACTGATGTGTGTATCCCCAATTTCAAGACAGTCTATCACTTTCAATACACTAGCATGAACTTTGTCGTACATTCTCAGGTGAATGGGCAAAGTAAATTTTCTCGGAATCAAAGTCTAGTCTTCAAACTGATATAAACACTAGAAACTTGTAGAGGTAGCAGGTGACAGTGACAGTATTGACAGGTTGTTAACGGTAGGTTTCCACGTTACATGCACGTTTTCTGAAACGCATTTGATTGGCTGTCAGGGCTGTCAAAATCTCAGTAGGCAAATAATAAACAGTGGTAGAATATTCGGTTGCACATTTCTTTCTACTGAAAATCAAGCTTCATATGGTATATGACTGATCGCCATCTACAATAGCGATCTGAAGCTTTTGCGATCTCAGAAATCAAGCAATCGGTTTTCGCCAAGTTTATCCCAAAATTATTCAGGTATAAGTAGATACACCAGGGTTTCCTAGGTATCTTAGTTTCCTGTTACAATTTTAACCTAAATCGAGTGTGCAGTAGTGGAAATTTTTAACATAAACTGGAAGTTTTTTCGAATTTTCTAAAAAAAATGCTCAATCAATTCAAGCTTGCGGTAAGAAAATTTCATGCCAGAACCACTTACAACTGAAATCCATAACGTTATGAATATATAATTTGAATCAAAATCATCGATATCTCGATTGAATGAATTGAAATAATTATTCCATGAGAGGAATGCTAAAAAATGCGACCAGAAGTAGATTTGTTCCTGGTACTACTGATTTGATGGCAAGAAGCATACCTATCCACTGGGTCACCTGGATAACAATAGGTTGTGCCAAATTCTAACCAAACCTTCGTTCTTTTAGAAAAGCCGAGTTTCTATGCGCATGCCCTCAACACAGGTAAGAACAATCAGCGACTATGGACTTTAGATCTTGGCAGGAAACAGGCATCAAAGATTCGTTTCCAAGTCATATCTTTTCTTACATTTTTTCTTATGGATGCCACAACTTCAATCACACATTTTCATGATTACTTATATATAATGCCAGAATATGGCAATCTAAAGTGGAATATTTTATCGACATCGTAGATGAGTGTTTTGACACTTGAACTTTCAATTCCTGTATATGCTTCTATTGTCGACACTGCTTTGAAGCTTCATTAGCTTTCTGTCAGAATTTCATTCAAACTGACATATATATATATATATAAATATATATATATATATATATATATATACATATATAGAATAGAATTTATTCGCAAGATATGTAAAACATACAACAATAAACAAAAGTGAATCACATGTGTATATAAATAAATTAAATAAAATATTACAAAATTTTCAACAATTATCAGTGTTTATCTATATTATATATAAATAATGAATCTCGGGCACTCAGTAATATATTACGCAAATAAATTGATTTTTCCACAAAGTCGTAGACTCTGTGGATAAACGTCTTCCTCTACGTATAAGTTGGATAAGTGCGATATAAACACAAATAATACTATGCAACACAATAAGTAAAATAAATAAAATAAAATAAAACAGCCAACTAACAACTTAGGGTGGTTGTTGTATTTATGGATTCTCAATTTCAGTTTCGAAATAGATGATGCAATTCATGCCTATCTGAATTGAGTAAGTAGTACCTCAATTTCTTCTTCTTAAAAGTATGATAGTTACTAGTAGTTCTTATTTCAGGCGGTAAAAAGTTGAAGAAACGTGGAGCTAAATAAGAATAGGTGCGTGTTCCAATTGATCTTATTGCAAGAGGCGCCCTGTAAAAGTTAAGGTTCTTTCTAGTTTGGTAAGTATGTTCATATCTCGCAATATATATATATATATATTGTTCTAAAATTGTTCGTTTCCGTTGACCAGCTGACGAACGTCAACCCTCAGAAGTCGAAACTTGTGCGAGCAATGGATCAACGTGGCCTTACCTTTTAACGTGCGATTACCCAGCACGGTGGCCCGGCGAGGATTCGAACCCCGGCCTTCCGCTTGATAGGCAGATATGCTAACCACTACACTACCGAGACCACAATATATATATATATATATATATATATATATATATATATATATATATATATATATATATATATATATATATATATATATATATATATATATATATATATTTTTTGTGTGTGTGTGTGTGTGTGTGTGTGTGTGTGTGTGAAGACTATTCAGTGTGTGAATGTGTTAGAGAAGTGTTTTTTCGAAGGATTTTTTTAGGAGGATTATTAAAATGAGAAATACGTATGGAAGGAAAGGTTAGGATTTCCTTTTCTACTAAAACATCCATCCACACAACAGCTCACATTAATTAATTTGTTAAAAATAAATATCAATTTCATCAAAACCACCAAAATGCACCACTATTTAAGATCACAATCGACAGTGACAGAAGTTTGTTATTGTTTTACTTGATGAAATAGTTCAAATATTTGCCGATAGAGGCGTATCTGGATGATGAACTTCCCAATTAAGGACGTCGTAGTCTGAATCACACATTTACTTGATTACTTATACATTATACCAAAAGATGAGAAAAAGAAATGAAAGTTTTTGGTAAATGTCGTAGATCATTCGTGTTCTGAAGATTATTTCAATACCGAAACTTTCATTTTCTCCATAAACTTCAATCGTCAACTCTATTTTGAAAGTTCATTATCTCTCTCTCATCATTTCTGTCAATCTGACATAACTGACATAACTCTGCACCTATTTTTCTCTTCAGAGTAGGAAACTTCATCGTGAATTGTCAAACAGAAATATCGACATTATACTGTAGATGGCATAAAAAAAACGCTGCTGCACCTACCTTACCCTTCAGAGAAGATAACTTCATTTAACAATATCAAGTAAAGGGAAATATCGACGTTAAAAGGGTAGATGGCGTAACGAAAACGCTTCAAATAGGGTCACTGAATCCAGTAAGCTTCGCTTACTCGGGTACGGACATTGGGTGGAGCTAATCGGAACGATTACCCAAAAATTGACCAATGGCATTGTACTGTAATTTGTTTAAAAAAATTAGAAAAGAAGAAGACAAACTGTCATTTTTCAAATTGACGTGACATTGACATTTTGATGCTCGATGCAAAATGTAAACAATCACAAGGGTTTTCGACTAAAATTTTGAAACTTCAAGAATGTTCGTTTTATAAAGATATACAGATGAGAGTCTAATTCAACACAGGTAAAAAATGTGAATGAACTAGGATGTCCTCTCTTTTAGGGCCACTTACGCTGACAACTGATTCAATAATTTGTATGTTTGATACTTTGGAAATGAAGACTATTTCAATCAAGTTACTGGGATTAACAGCAGATTTATACAACAGTTTCAAGTAAGATGAAATGGTCATCTTTCTGAATAATAATCGTTCGTATGGAATAGTAATGTTGAACTTCTTATAGTGAATGTTCATTTCGTAAATTTGTGTATTTGGTGATTCTTTCTCAGAATTTCCCATTTGAAGAAATAACTTCTACCGAAGTTCCAAGTAAACATCGAGAAAGGTCCATTTAATTCAAGGTGAAGTTTGTTTTCATTTTCTATACAAAACTATATTCGGTGATCATCTAGTAAAAAACAGTAAATAACTCACCACTAGGAATGGAAAATAGTTTGTGACTTTTGTCATTGTTTTTAAAGTTTTCAACTGAACAAATTTTCATTTCAAAACTTTGAATTTCAAATCAGAATGAAGAATATTGTGTGAGTTGAACTCTGTTGAACTTCAAACTCAACAAGCATACACGAACACGAAAGGCGAGTTCTGAAATTCAACAGTAACTTCCTTCAGTTCTTTCACCGATGCCTCTCTCTCTGTTTGTCGTTCGTCACAAACAGAGAGAGAGAGGCATCAGTGACAGAAGTGATGGAATTTACTGTTGAATTTCAGAACTCGCCTGAACTCAAACACTTCTTCTTCTCATATTCTCCGAATTCGTATAAACAAATTTTCCTACATTGCGATTGGCCGATTTTTGGGTATCTTCTTGGATTGGCCAATTTACAACAATTTTCGCCAGGGCCTCGCCCATTGTCCGTACCCGAGTAAGCGAAGCTTACTAGATCCAGTGACCCTAGCTTCAAATACTGACAAACGTAAATATAATTATAATCTTATAAAGTTTAGGGGTGTCTGGCAGGGGGTTGTATTATTTCCGAAGAAAATATCAAAAACTTGAGCTTTATACTTTGAAGAATTAAGAAGAAGTAACCATCATCCAAACTCCATAGTCCTTGATCGTTCTCACCTATGTTGGGGACATGCGCAGAGAAAAGTTCAGCTATTATAAAATATCGAAGGCCTGGTCGTCGCTGGCTATTATGCAACGACAAAAATTAATTCATCCTCTATTGTAGGATTTCAAAAATTTGGCGTCTCTCGAAGCGGACAAATAATTCGGTCATTATAAAATTTCAATAAAGTTGGAAGATCACTGCGTTCAAGTTTCGAGTCAGAGCGATTTTCACTTAATAGTCTTACAGGTGGGTAGATTATTTCTAGATGAATTGGATTGTTGCCATAGCAATAGGTCTAAATGCAAGCATCTCGGATATTGGAATTTCCATTGCGAATCAATTGAGTGCACAATTATTCACAGACAAAGATCCAACTTTCAAACAATGGGTGTACTACCTAAATAATTGAAAATTCCAGCTGTTGTATCACAACAAACACATGCTAAAATTACGGTGAAAAATCCTGCTGCATAGTTGTTTTCTGACGAACTTTTACTCATCAATCTACTCTGTAGCTAGAGGGAGAGACTGGTATTTGAACGTATCGTTCAAATACCAGTCTTTTGCTTCTTATCTCTTGATGCTGTTTTTCTTCGATCGCAGAACATGTAAAATGGTGTGCAGTTTGTTTTTTTCCAATTTATCTCGAATAAAAACCCAGTCAGTACGATACTCTTGTGAGGGTCCCCGGTTGACATATAAGGTGTTATTCAAGTATGTGACCAAACTCAAACGGGTCATTCTTTATGTAATTCTAAGACAAAAAGTCTATATAAACATAGGTTCGGTAATGCTTCGTTTTCAAGATACCTACAGGGTGTCAAAATTAAAAAAATATCGAATATCTCAATAATTCTTCAGCCGATTTTCTTAAAATTTGGCGGTGGTATTTAGGGTATTCAGGGGCTGAAGAAATGTGCGCCACAATTTTTTTTGCATTGAGCTACTGGAACAACTACTTTTTCATCCCGATCTTTTTTTTTGTATCTTGCTCTGCTTTTGAGAAAAAAAATAAATCACTTTATTGCATGTCCCTGGTACAACAAAATAAACAAAGTAAACTGTTTTTCACAGGACGTTGAAAATCCTGAAGAACAAGATTAAAAATGATTTAACAGTTTTCAATGAATATACGTGCATTTGTTTGGCTAAAAAATGTATGATTTTAACTTTGTGTTCCATCGAAAAACGGTTAATCGAAAACTTCTAAAGATGAATTTCGTGTTATGTTATTTGTTCAATCATAATCAAAAAGGTAGTTACTGCATGTCTATGTGAGTACACCGTGGTTGGTGATGGTTTGTTAGTTTTATTTTGTTGAACCAAGGACATGCAATAAAGCGATTCTAATATTTTTTTCTCGGAAACAAAACAAGATACAAATGAAAAGATAGGGAGAAAAAAGTTGAAGTTTCAATAGCTCAGTGCGAAAAAAAATACAAATATTCCAAAAAATCAGTGGCGCCCATTTTTTTGGTCAAAAATATTGGTTGAGGAACCTTCCGGGACGCCACTGGACATAATGATTTTAATCTATTCATGGCAAAATCTGCCCCTCAATCTCCTCAATACCACCGTCAAATTAAAAAAAATTGGCTGGAGGATTATTGAAATATTTATGAAAAACTTTTTCTTGACACCCTGTATCTTGAAAACAATGCTTCACCGGACTTATGTTAATGTGAACTTTTTTGTCTTAGAATTACTCGAAGAATCACCCCTTTGACTTTGGCCACGTATCTGAATAACACCCTGTATTATTTGTAAGAATGATTGAGGTTCGAATTGAATGAGAATATTTCCACGCTTTGAAAAAAAATACAATTTTTTCCGGCACAACTCCCAACCAAAATAAATAGTATATATATTGTAGTATAGTAAACAACAAACTTACGTCTTATGATATATACAGAGGCAAGGCAGGCGCGCAATTACATCTCCTTTATTTAATTCTTCTAAACATATAACACATTCTCCTTTATCGTCAGTCAGTACGTCTTCTGCAAGAAAAAAGAATTAGTGAAAAAACCCATTTGGACACAACATTCTGCTTAGGTCGAGGGTCGGGTCAAAATATAAATATACTATTTATTTATCCGAAAAATCTCAAGTTGATTGACTCAGCATGAGTCATCTTCAAATTTTTCTAAATCTTTTTATATATACATGAATTTCGAATTGTTTCAGAATTGCATTCAATTTCAACAACAGAATATAAACCAGTCACGAAACTTCTAGGATTACATATTGATGAAAAATGATAATGGGATAGATATTGAAAATTTGAGGCGCAAACTCTCTCTGATAATTCGTATATTATTCAAAATAAGGCCTATAAAAAAATATAAAAAAATAAAATATTCCTCACGAATATCTAATGAATATTTATCAATGCTTCCGCTATTGGTAAATTTTCAAACTTGATTTGAGGGCCAACTAGAAATTTATGTGAGCCTAACGAATCACTTCATTTAAAGACCACTTATAAATTCGATGTATGCATATTCATTGCATTTTTGGACACAGTATGCAACCATTTAATTTCAATTTTCGTGAAGTCATTGATGCTCACGAGTATAATAACCCGTCAAAACACACACTTGAGATCGCTCAATACTGAAAACAGTTTTGGACAGAATTTCCTTCACAATGGTATAAAACTTGCAAAAATATGAAAGAAAGTCTTATTCAAACAACATTTGAAGAATATTTCATAAAATTTATTTGGATTCTATCCCAATAAAAATTATCATTTCAAATTACATTATTTCAGAAAATCATTACGCGAGCTGTTTTTAATTTAATAATTACCCTAACACCAATTCTTCTGCAATTGTATCACAAACATACGTTTTTTTTTAAAGAAAATGACTGCAGCACTTGTAAAAGTTCTTTTTTTGTATAATTTTCCTCAAAAAATATATGTCATTTGCAGCCATGAAGTTTTGAATCTCCAATTTCGTATTCTTTGTGCCAGGAATATTCTGCAATTGTCGACTATGATAGCTTGCGTTGTCCATTACTATAACGCTGTTTGGCGGAATGTTGGGTAACAGACAATTTTTAAACCAATCTTCAAAAAGCTCTGCTGTCGTGTCTTCGTGATAATTAACACAAGAGTCCTTAATATTTTTGACAGAAAGCCACATAGCGTTTGGGATCCAACCATTTTCTGATCCTGCGTGTAATATTGTGATTCTCTTCCCTTTATTTGATGGTGTTTTTGTTTTACACTTATCAGAGGAATCAGACCATCCTTTGGAAGGGGTGTCATGCGTGTCAAACCACGTCTCGTCGAGGTAGAGTATTGGCCGATTTTCAGACCGGTATTTTCTTATTGACGTTATATATTCAGAACGCCAGTTTATTAAACGTGTGGATTCCAATATTACTTGTCTCTTGTCAATTTTGCGATATTTGAAGCCCATTGCAGACAGAGCTCGCCAAAGAGTAGTGAGGCCACAGTTGATGTGAGTTTCGTCATCGATGAGCCGCTGTTTCAAACTTTTGATTGTAGGGATACGCTGCTCATCGTACATACTGTAGATTTTTCGCCTTATCAAATCTTTTTCCCAGTCGTCTAGACTTTTTGTGACACCGGAATCTTTACGCTTTTTTCTTGATTCCATGGAATTTTCAACAATTCGTCTAACTGAAGTAAGAGGCACCTTCGTCAAATTACTGGTTACTTTTGCTACAGCACCCGCGTTATATCCTTGCTGAAGTAAGGAACTATACACATTTTTTATAATGATTTTCGCGTCACAAGATAAGTGATTCTTCTTTAACGAACCACTGGAAGAAGCACTATTACTTTTTATTCACGGACGCCACATACTGCCTATTCTGTACGTTGGGGTATGAAATCTTTGCTATTAATGTCTGTAATAACAAATAAATGTTATAAAATTATTGCACGCCGTAACACAAGTGAACATTTCCAATGAAATACAAAGACTAAAATGAAGAAGAAGTGTAAGCTGTAATCCTCTACAACCCCTCTCTGAGAAACAAAATTACCTGAATCCGGTCCTTTTACATTTATGATGTGCATCTCGGATTTCACAACTTAAGGGTCTAATTGGTTTTATTATAATTGTTCAGTCAATACCATTTATTGTGAAAACTACTATACTGAATCTACTTACATCCACGAATCGACAAATGATGATGACAAAAAAAAATTATGCTATACCACCAGAAATTACCTCAAAGGCAGGGTGGGAGTAGAAAATGTACAGTACGCAACTCGAGGATAAGGTCAACTACTTGCACTCGCGAATTACCGCACTCGGCTAACGCCTCGAGCTCACAATTTGTCGCTCGTGCGTAATTGGTTACTTATCCCCCTCGCTACGCAATATCCTATTTTATTAGTCTTGAAATTGTTGTTGAATTGTTTTAACTTACTAGTGTGAATAACGGTTAGATGAAAATATGGAAAGCTTTGTTATTTTGATTTTGTACAGTGGCGCAGTAGTTGTATTTTATAAACTTTTTACATACCAAACGCCATATAGTAGAATTTTTCAAAAAGAAACTATCACTTCAAGTTTTTTTATTTGTGTATGAATTTAGCTTTTTCAAATTTTTGGGAACGGTAAAAGGACTTGTGGATAAGATTGGAACCTTTAGCTTTGGTGTGAAAGTTGAAACTGATTGTAGAGATCAATAAGTACCCTAACACCAAACTGATATTATTGATTACTGATTATAAAGTATCAACTTTTCCCCCCTGAAGATGATAATCTTTTTAGCGAAACGCGCGTCGAGTGCAAATAAGATCAGTTTGGTGTTAGGCTAATTGATCTCTACCAAAAAGTTTCAGATTTATATTGGATATCCACTTTCTATCAGTTCTATATGATGTGTCATATTCTATTTCAAACTTGTAGAGTAGTGGTGGTATAGAAATTACCTCAAAGGCAGGGTGGGAGTAGAAAATGTACAGTACGCAACTCGAGGATAAGGTCAACTACTTGCACTCGCGAATTACCGCACTCGGCTAACGCCTCGAGCTCACAATTTGTCGCTCGTGCGTAATTGGTTACTTATCCCCCTCGCTACGCAATATCCTATTTTATTAGTCTTGAAATTGTTGTTGAATTGTTTTAACTTACTAGTGTGAATAACGGTTAGATGAAAATATGGAAAGCTTTGTTATTTTGATTTTGTACAGTGGCGCAGTAGTTGTATTTTACAAACTTTTTACATACCAAACGCCATATAGTAGAATTTTCTAAAAAGAAACTATTACTTCAAGTTTTTTCCTTGATTTGTGTATGAATTGAGCTTTTTCAAATTTTCGGGAACGGTAAAAGAACTTGTGGATGACATTGGAACCTTTAGCTTTGGTGTAAAAGTTGAAACTGTTTGTAGAGATCAATAATTACCCTAACACCAAACTGATACTATTGATTACTGATTATCAAGTATCAACTTTTCCCCCCTGAAGATGGTAATCTTGTTAGCGAAACGCGCGTCGAGTGCAAATAATATCAAGGCTAATTGATCTCTACAAAAAGTTCCAGATTTATATTGGATATCCACTTTCTATCAGTTCTATATGATGTGTCATATTCTCTTTCAAACTTGTAGAGTATTGGTGGTATTTTACAAACTTTTTACATACCAAACGCCATATAGTAGAATTTTCTAAAAAGAAACTATCACTCCAAGTTTTTTCCTTGATTTGTGTATGGGTTTAGATTTTTCAAATTTTCGGGAACGGTTAAAGTAATTGTGGGTGACATTGGAACATTTAGCTTTGGTGTGAAAGTTGAAAATGTTTGTAGAGATCAATAATTACCCTAACACCAAACTGATATTATTGATTACTGATTATCAAGTATCAACCTTTCCCCCCTGAAGATGATAACTTTGTTATAACGAAACATGCGTCTAGTGCAAATAAAATCAGATTCGTGTTAGGGTAATTGATCTGTACAAAAAGTTTCAGATTCATATATTGTGTATCCTTTTTCTATAGTTCTTTCCCTTTCAAACTTGTAATTTTCCCTTAGTGAGATATCGCAATACCATTGCAAAAGAATGGGACTTTCCGAGTAACTAATCAAAATACGGAAATTCATCAATCTTTTTAACTAAGGTATAAATCACATATGACGTGATTTCTTCTATCGGATATACCTATAGATTTTCAACATGTTTCAATTTTTGCGAGACAAATAACAAGAAAGTATATGCCGATTAACTTTGCTTATGTATCTGCCACACGAAAACCTGTATCCAGTGCAGTGCAGACAGAGGACAAGTACTTATTTTCTGATTAATAATATACAATGTGGTTGTATTCCAAAGGAAAAACGAAATTTTGGACCAAATAAATTTTTTTCACTTTTTCCAATTTAGACTGGAAACAGAGTAGGTACACGAATCGGTATTTTTTTGGAACAACATGATTCACAGTATCGTCATCAAATCGGTCAGATTAAGATAGCAAACATGGATATAGATAAGAAACGCTGAATGACAGGCGAAATTATTTTCTATTATTCCGTTCAAAGTACCAGCAATCTGGAGCAATTCCATTAAAAAATACCTGAAATGAGTGTTATTCGCGATAAGTTCGAAGGAATTAGAATAGAATGAAGTGGAATGTTTATTCATACTTTTTGAGTTCATTTAAATGAAACGCGACAGGTTAATGCAAGGGTAAAGTATGTCAAATAGGTTTGCAGAATATGAAGTCATTAAACAAATAATAGTGACTGTTGACTTTTTGAATTTCACGATATTTATGATAATTTACGAAAGATTATAAGAATTGTCCGTTTATCAATGCTCTAGATCTAAATATTCCTTTGGTTGAGTAATCTCCAATGAAGAAAATGATTTAAATGTTTCTCAGGAGGGAACATTACAAGAAATTTTTTTAATCAATTCCCTTGAAAAAAATGGAACTTTTGATTGAATAAAAAATGATCTTATTACTTATTACGAATCTTAATTAGAAAAGTTACTTTTCCGGCCTCCCCACTTCTAGTCGGTAGCGTAGATTCGAATTTCACACGTTAATTAACAAACTTCAACAGAATGTAACTCATTGAAAGAAAGTCTGGAAGTTTCAAGCACAATCGATAGCAAAAATAGCCAAATTTCACGACAAAACTCTACACCTCTACACTTTTACACTCTACAACTTAATAATAATGCCGGTATTCTCGGTATCCCTCTTCGGATTGTATATGATGGTCAGGTTGCCATAATTATCACCGGATTTTCCGGTGTCAAATAATTTAAATAACAGTATATTACGTAACGAGGAGGATAAGTAGCCTATTACGCACGAGAGATAATTGTGGGCACGAGAATTTAGACGACTGAGGCAATTCGCGAGTGCACGTTAAATAGCCTTATCCTCGAGTTGCGTACTGTACTTTTTCTAACCCCACCATGCTTGTACTGGTATAGTACAAATTTGTTCATTATTCCTCATTTTCAATGATCAACGAGACACTGGATGACAGCACGTAGGTGAAACAATTGCTTACTCCATGGATACAATACCAATCCGCGAACTGTTAAACAATAAATTCCCTAAAATATCATTTTTAATTGAATTCTACGAAGAATTCGATAGGAAAATTTGTTGGATTTGGTTTCTGGGCAATTGAATGTAGTCATGAGATCAAATTTATCAAGTCAAATGTTACATATCCCATCGGATCAGGAAGTGGCAGTCATACACGTGTATTATTAAAAGTTTGATTTAATTCATAATTGAAGTACCTAAATCAAATCACAAACTCAATTAATTCATGCCAACCCTGGTTGTATGTCTGGAGGAATTTTGCGCAAGTCTACTACTTTTTCTTCACGGTACAGAAAAATAAACTTACCGTTGTAAGATAGCCGCGGTTTCGTTAGGCACATCACCAAATGACATTCTATATCATCAGGAATCACAAATTTGCTGCAAACTGGGCACTTGATACCTGAAACAAAAAAAATGGTTAGTGTTATATAGACAGGTAATCAGTTGTATCAGATGAGATTTCCCCTAAACTCCGTTTGAGAAATTTCTTATGATTTAATTACTACAAAGAAACTATGATAGTATATTGTACCAATGTGTGAAATATATTGATTTTTCTCCAAAATGCAATTTTTTGGAATATTCGAACTCAGGGCTACTTTTACTGCTTAGACAAAAAATTCAAATAGAAAAACGTTAATATGGAAATATCAGTTATGAAACGGCTCAAATTTTTGACGTTTGAAGGAATTAGTAGTATGACCAGTAAAGTGCATAATATATTAGTTTTTTTTTCAATAGCTTGATTTGAAATTTGATCTTTGCATTCATTTCTGCTTCGATCGAGGTGAAAAATACCAAAAAAAGTATCATAATTCGCATTTCTTGAATAAAAAAAATAAGAAGAATCTCAAAAGTTGGTCTATTCTTCAAAACATTGAAAAACGTTTTGAGTAAATGATTTTCAAATGCATTTTTTAGTCCACATGCAACATTTGAGCTCCATAAAATAATTCAATATTTTTTAATTGAAAAGATGACTTTTTCAATCAAAACCCTTTTTTGATATTGAAGTGTTTCATTTTCAAATCCAAATAACAAATCCAAATAGTTATGATACTGTCTCAGTTGAACAATTTAACGCAAAGTATCAACGACTTGCGTGAAATAGTCATTAAGCAGAATGGAAAAATTGACGGTTGCGTTGAAAGGGTTGAAAATATGCAAAAGGAAAATCAATTGATATGCTCGAAAATTGGTGCACTCGAAGAGAAAGTAGATGCTGTGGACTCTGCTGAACTTTACAATGAGTTCAAAATGAGACTACAGCGCGAAAACAATCTTATTATTCATGGGATTGATGAAACCCTAGATACAGCTGAAGTCGTTACAAAAATTATGACAGAAGTCTCGAATGCGACTATTATTCCAAAGAAAATTATAAGAGTAACAATCATACTCGAGTAACAATCATACTCGTCCTATCAATATTGAGTTTCGCAATAAGGAGGAGGCAATTTCTGTCTTACGTAATAGCTCGAAATTACCTAGACATCTGTACCCAAATTTGAAAGTGAAACGCGATTTAACAACCAAACAAAGACAGGAACATGCGTCTGTATTCAAGGAGTTTAATGAGCGCAAATCGGTTGGTGAAAATCTGAAGCTCAAATACATAAACGGTCAACCAAGAATTATTGTTAATACTCAGTACGAAAGAACTCGTGAAGAAGATAATTCCCCAAGACAGAATCATTCAAAAATTAATAAAATGGATGTGAGTAAAATGCCAAAAAACTGAAAATAGTATTCTGGAACTGTCATGGCTACAAGAACCTGGAACATTTCGTGAGTGAATCAGTTCAGTTTGATGTACTACGTCTGAGTGAGACCTGGCTTACATATAAGGCTATTACTCCAACACCGTTGAGTGACTTCAATGTCGTTGAGCCCTTTGCATTGAAAAAAAATTTTATAGAAAATATTTTGATTGTGTGGTTTTGAATAATCACCCTGGTGGATTATTTGTAAATTCTCTTATATGACAACCGAACTGATTATATGCAATATTTATCTGAATCCCTCTTTAGAAATTGTTCACATTCTTGATAAATTTCAGCCAGTAGTAACGGAATGTTCAGAAATGTTTCATGGAACACTCTGAAACTTAGAGCCTTTGTTTATAATGAGTAAAAACTCAATTCAAATGCTAGTAAGTAGAAACTATTCATTTAAGGATATATTGAAAAAGAAGGAAAATATATTTTTTTCTGTATTTTTTCTTAGACATAAGCACCATTGTTGATACGAGTATTATAAACCAAACCCTTGCTGTAAAACATATGTTTTTCAAAGCAATAAACATTATTATTATTATTATTATTAAATCCAAATAACATTCTCTCTCATAAATATATATCTTATGAAATTACTTTTCGGATGGTCAAAAAACTTGGCTTAAGAGATGAAAGGGTTTTGATAGCCCTGCCTGGATTTCAAAAAACATTCAATACCAAAATCATTTTATGCAGCTGAAATATCGCACATAAACTGAAAAAAAAATCAAATTCTGCAGATAACACGGCTCACGTGATCATAATTATTTAGTGCCGAAGCAGAAATCGCTGTCGATGTCAATTTTTATATGAACAGAGTAATAAAAAAAACTTCGATGAGGACTTTACTGATCATACTGTATACGGTGTTATCAGAAGAATAAGAGACGTTTTGTTTTGATTTACGATTACCCGCCAAACATGCCAGCATGGTATTGAAAAATATATCCTTCATTTATCAACTAGGCGCATTAAATAACCCCCATTTCGCAGAAATAAGAAATATTTCCAGTCATATTTGCTCAAACATCAACAGAGTAATCTATCAAAACAAATACAGATTTTTCATTATTCTCAAGGTTCATGCCTATGTAGCTAATTCATCGCGTATTACCACAATTTGATATCGGGTTATTTTCCCCACAAAAATATCTAATATTCTCTTCGGAGAATAATTATAGCCAAATGTTTTGAATAATAGCCAGACCCATACAATCAGTGAATTCAGAAAAAAAATTACAGCATGCCAAGGTGAAAGAAATTTTACAGAAGGATCTCTTTATAAGCGTATTAAAATACTGTCACCAAGAAAATATACCGGAACATAGAGTAATTGTAAATGTTAGTTATAAGAACATGTTTGTAGATGGCTAGGAGCTTCTTATTACTCTCCTTTAATTCAGAAATGTGTTCAATCATGATGCTTTTGAAAAACATTCGATGGGCATACTTGCATCTTTCAAAAAATTCGTTCAGGCCAGTCTCAAACTACCTACACAGTAGGTTTTGGATATAATGCAATGCCCTTCGTGGTATTAGCAAGGGGAGAAGTTGTATTCTGACAGGTGGCAGCCAAAATCTACTGTGTAGGTAGATTTTAGACTGACCTGAACGAATTGTTCGAAAGATGATTTGATTTGACGCCAGTCTTCAAGTATGCCCACTGACTATGTCGAACGTTTTTGCATTTTCTTCGCAGGAGGAATGGGCGAATTCGGTTTGTTATTGGAAAACCTCGTCCATGGGTAGATGGCGCAATGACTTCGTGTTGTTCGCGTCAGCTATGGTCGAGGCTAGATACTACTGTTACGATATTTCCTCTGGGTTCGTTGATTAAAACTCCAAACAACACTTCACTATTTTTATTACAACTTTATATTATCACAACACAATACAATACAATCGCTTAAATTGCTCCGCTAACTTTCCAATGCTCCTTACTAAAACTCTCTGTACTAAAAATTCTGATAAACTATCTCTAATACAAACTCTGCTTCGCGAATAAACTCTGTTCCACTTAGCTCTCAATAACTCTCGCCACTTAGCTCTCAATAAAACTGTCTCCGCCTCGATGTCCCCTCTGCTTATATACCTGCGTACGCCTATGATGAATCTTTGCGAAGGGCCTCGATGATGTCTATCGAATTCTCCACGACAATCGACAGTTCCTGGAAAAATGACGTTCGCTACGACGCGACTCCTCATCTGCGTTTACGATCTCGTCAGGGCCGGCGCTAAGGCATTCGTAACACTATGAAAGGTGTTTGATTTTCAATTATGGAAAGTCATCGACTTCAAGTTGATGATGGCACTACCTTGTACCGATGAGTGGCCAAATAGCCCAAAACCGGTCTGCAAGTGTGCCCGTCCCAATAATTGAAAAACAATTCCTTCAGTGAGAAGGAAGATTTTCCCTTTTCCTCGTAGAATCAGAGGAGTAATCTGGGAAAAACAGTATACAAGGTTATTCGACAATATGTCAATTGTAACTGATGACAGACTTGTCACGAACTGATTATTTTTGAATTGTATGAAGATTTTAGTGGGAGTTCTCAGTAATTTACCCTCTTTTCCACTGAAGAGGATAGTTTTCTCCGAGCGAAACGAGATCGTGTATGTGTTGGAATGAAATATTTTTCTGCTGAGTGAAATTTTTTCTACAAATAGCTCTCCATTTCGCATAGTGTGCCACCTAATTGATTCAGTTTTCATGTGCTTGGTATACAAATTGAGCAAGAAAAAGTGATTCCTATGTAACCCAGTGTCCGTCGACATGAAGGCAGGGGAGTAGCTGTTCTAGATGGACTTTTCCTTCCGTTTTGTGAATGAAGACGGGTTTCCACTAGGCGGATAATTAGAAGCGGATTTTCAGTGTTACAATTACATTGGATAATTTCAAACTGAAAAATTTTACAGCCAATTTGATTGCGGATATGCAAATAAGTTGAGGATGCTTCAACTTTTTGCGGATTCCACTAGATATATAACCTCGAAATATGATTCCATTGTTATGGACCATAGCAATGATTATTATAATTTATAATTACATACTTCAATATTATGATCATCGAAAAAGATCGATCATTTTATGTATATTAAATATGAGAAAGAGAAAAAGACCGCACAGATTTTGGGTAAGGGATATTTTTATTTTTTTATTTTATTTTTTATGTCAACCGTTTGTGAACCAAATCCCAATCGAGAACGAGTAAAATCAACCTTTTTCTTTTCTTGGATCTGTTTCAACTACCAAATTTTTTTTCGAATTTATTGTATTATCAAAAGTCCCAAGAAATTTTTGATGATTATTTTTTTCACTTGTCAAAATGTGACGTTTTTGGCATTTCAACCAATAGTAGCGGGTTATTCTATGTCTGGCCAATCATTCGATATTATACTGATAAAACTGCCTGGTCCTTTCGATTGTTTTGATAAAACGTTGTTTACCTTTGAACTGTCAAAACTATAAGGTTTACCGCGTCGATTCTATTGAACTGGCTCATATTTATATAAATTATCATGAATGAAGAGTTACCTTATTATTAATAGTCATTCACTTTTCACTTTTTCAGCATAATAATAACATAACACATTTCAATGAACACTCAAACACGTGAATAGCTCATAACCCCAACTTTATGACAGATATAGCGAACGACCGATTCAAATATTTAAGGTTTCCTCAACTCAAATGAAAATGGCGTACAATTAGTCTTTATTAAATACAATTCATTTTTTGTAGCATGAGAAGAAACCATTGTATGAAGATTTTGATACAACGACATAACGAATGATTTTATGTTCCTTCTGGCGCGATTTTCATTTCATAAGAAATTTTCAATTAACAAACTTGTACAATGAGAGGTGTGACGCCATCTCTTGGTATCGTCAGCAAGCATTATCATATTCACTGCGTAAGCATCATATCTCTTCTGGATCATAGAGGGCATACATCGTTGTTTGACATTTCAAATTTGTAAAATTTTCACCTATTCTCCTTTCCTTTTTATGTTAATGAAATACTGAGCAATTAAATTGTTCTTCCTTCTATTTTTTCAAAAAATAATCTCTCCAAATACAACTCGTTATTCAAATTCAATAAGATGAATTTTCATTTTCGAAACACTCAAACTTTTTTATTTTGAGGCAAAAGCATTCAAACAAACCGAATTAGATGAAATCACTCGTTCCACGGACTCGTGATTTTATCAATCGGTTTGCTTTCATACTTTTGCCAAATAAAAAAGTTTTTGTGGAAAATGAAAATTTATCGTTTAAATTTGAAGGACTCGTGGTATTACCTTTGACTATGAACGGGCAATGGAAACCTTAGAATATCTTTTTAGCCGGGTTTCAAATGCGCTTCTGATTTTCCGCCTAGTGGAAACCCGTCTTGAATCAAAAGTATTTTGAATGATAAACACGTACCTGGCAACAAAAAGTGTTTGTGAATTTGTTTTGACTTCACTTCTTTCAGAGAAGTTGTAATTTCTATCTTCAACAAATGCCCAATTTAATTATTACCGTAAACCACTTGATGGAATCTCGTATCGACTTCATCATCGGGCAGGCACGAACCGATAGCAATTCCCATCATTGGCGCACTGTCGAGGTATCACAAGATTCGCAGCATCCTAACAGATCATTCCACAGCTCCGTACCGCTCTAGCGTATCAGTGGCCTGTCGCAACCGGATAGAACTTCCGGACTCCCGGAAAGCGAATCGCTAGCAATAAACTCCGGCCGACATCCGTCCGGAAGACGATAACAGTCCGGGTTTCTCGTTACTTTCGACTAGATGGAAACAACATGCGCGAACGAATTGACTATTTTTTTCAGGATTGCCGATGGCAACAAAGTGATGCCTGCCGTTGGGCGATTAATAATTCCATTGGCGACGGTGTGTACTATAGTTACGCTGCCGTTCGAACATCGGGAATCGATTGTTTCGGCGACAAGGATGTTTCGGTGGAGAACTTGTACAGAGTGACGCCCTTGAAAAATCATTTGTTGCGACAGGTTGGCCGTAGATGATCTTTCCCTCGCAGAAAGCGAATCTTTGAATACGATTTCAGCACATTCATGAAAATTAACCGACTCTACAGCCGATTGCACCGATTTTTTGTTATGAGACCATTAACAAAGCGACTCTATAAATGGGTGTTTAATAATGTTACGATCTTTCCTTGGGTTCGTTGATTAAAACTCCAAACCACACTAACTACTTTTAGTACAACTCTTTATCATAACACAATACAATAACTTGAACTATTCAACGCTCTGTACTAAACACTCTGATAAACTCTCTGTAATAGAAATTCTCTCCTTCGACGTCCGCACTTAGCAATAACAAAGCTCTCTCTACTTAGCTCTGAATAACTCTGCTAAACTCTCTCTCTGAATAACTGTTGAATAACTGTCTCCTACGCGATGAAGCGTCTGCTTATATACCAGCGTACGCCTATGGAGAATCTTCGAGAGAGGCCTCGAAGATGTGTATCGAATTCTCCACGCGAATTACGAGTTCCTGGAAAAGTGACGTTCGCTCTCCCACCCATCATATTATTCAGCGTTTATTAGCGACAGAGCGGGCGCTAGGACATTTCGTAACAATAATCTTTCAAACTTTGGTGCAATCGTTGCAGTGCGTTAACTGATCTTCAATGGCCCATTAGCTCAATGTTCCTATAAGAAAAAGTCGGTGCAAGCGGCTGTTAGAAAATTTTCGGCCGATTTTCTTTCCCATGCTCGGTACTAATACTCTCATTACTAAAAATTCTGCCGTCGCAGTGAGCGGCTCCCACTTATATAGGCGCTAATACAGTGGAGAATCATCAAGACAAATCTTGACAGCCGAATATTCTGGGTGAGCCGCGATCACGCAGGTATAATCTTTCCTGGAACTGTCGCACCAATTCGCATCCATAGTCGGCAGGGCCGACGCCAGCACATTTCGTTACAATATGATTTTTCAACTATAGATCTGTGTTTCAAGCATCCTCAACTCACACTAGTCGATAAATAATCAGTCCATCAAATTGAGTTGCAGGAGCATCACAAGAAATATCCACAAAATGAGATGATTTCAAGGTTTTTTTGAATCCACAAACGTGTGCTCGACTTTTCATAAGATAATGAGCCGTTTGTTACTGTTCCCAATAAGATATTAACAGCATCCCTAGTGGGTATAATCTGGCTATCTTTTGTAGTCTTGAAAATCTGCGATCAGTTATAATAAGGTATATGAATTAGGTAAACATAGACGAAGACCCCCTCCTTTTCCATGTTACTGGTCTTTGTTTCCTCCAAGGCGCTTTTGTCCAAAAGACAAAGACCTTTATGTCGGAAATAAAAAAAAGGCATTAACCGGGATGTATTGTTCACAAATAACTTCGCACGTTAAACCAACGTTTTTTATCATCAGACAAAAACGCACTCCGTAACATTCCTAACATTTGCACCCCAAAACAAAGAATAATTTGACGAAACGTCGACAAATTGAAACACTGACATTATGACCACTTACGTACCTCTTTCTTTGTTCACCGTCGACGCCGACAAATTAGAATTGCAAGATAAACTTTGACCCATGGCGAACCCTCTCAATCGCTCTCGAAAAAACCTCGAACGGACTCAGATCCGGCCAAATAGGAGGCCCAACCGTGTTTCGCGCGACACTAAAACTCGACCCCAAGAAGTCGGTGACGACGATTCAACAAGCGCTAACGTAAATGTTAATTAATAAACCAGTTCTCACGCGGAATAGCAAGGTCTCGCCGTACGCTAGCGATATTTTCACCGATAACGAAACGTTACGGGAAAGGTGAACGGTGGGATGTCACTGACTGTGGGATATCACAAATCGACAACTTCGCCGGATCGTTCTAAAGATAGTACCGCCGTTGGACTAGGACCAACACGGCGATGCTATTCCGTATAAATAACTCGACAAAAAGAACAGAGGAAATCGTAAACAGTCATGAGTGTATATACGATTGCGGAAAGTTCATTGCATTGTTATTGTTTCGAAAACGGCAAAGTGGTGTACAGGGCGGTACGCGAAACTGTGCCGCCGTATTATTTCTTTTGAACCTGGTAAAGTTGAAGAGATGAATTATTTATCCTACGTCATCAATACTTGAAGGAATAAAAGGCGTACTTTCAATATAGCGTCTTATTCATGGCAAAACGGTTAACTTCTATACTCAATACAATATACGAACGTCAGACGAAGTTTATTTCTTAGATTTGACTGTAGAATCAACAGAATTGAAATATCGCTTGTACTAGAATCCATTTTTCGGGTTTTTTTCTCCCCTATATTTGCTAAGATACGTAACTAATATAAATATACCAATTCGCCCGAAAAACAGATATTATAAGAACTTAAAGCTTTTTTCTTTTCATATCCAGAACATTTTTACCTCCTTAAAAAACATTCAAAAGTTATTTGTTTTAGTATGCATCAAAATAGTAGATTGACTGCCACTGCTGATAGTTCATAGCCGAGCGTTGCGAAGCTAGAAATTCAGCCAAGGCAGTCAATCTTATTTGCTGCTGAGTTGAACATATAAGGTTTGTTCTAGCAACACATT
The DNA here is from genome assembly GCA_032362365.1 of Zygogramma bicolorata. Classification (NCBI taxonomy): domain Eukaryota; kingdom Metazoa; phylum Arthropoda; class Insecta; order Coleoptera; family Chrysomelidae; genus Zygogramma; species Zygogramma bicolorata. Next base: position 136,676 of record JAVJAQ010001889.1, on the reverse strand, counting down.
TGACCGTTTGAAAATTGGTCTGAAGCAGTCAGAGACATGCGCAAAATGAATTTCGCTCTCCAATATTCATCTTGCGCATGCCTCTGACTGCTTCAGACCAATTTCCAAACGGTAAAATGTGTTGCTAGAACAAACCTATAATTTTTCCTCTGGTTGTTTATTATCATATATGTAGGATATTATATTTGCAAATTTTTACAATTCTCACAATCTTCTTATTTTTCCTGTAGTGATAAATTAAAACAAAATTTGATAAAAATCGCAAGTGTTGGAATGGTTGGTTGCTATGGAAATGTATGTCATGGTGATTATAGTTTGACAACTTAAGAGGTTGAAAACTTTTCCCAGAGATCAATTACCCTAACACCAAACTGATATTTTTGCACTCGACGCGCGTTTCGCTAACAAGGTTAGCATCTTCAGGAGAAGAAAATTGATACTAAATCTAGAGCTGAGGTTAGTTATTTATATACCTAAAATTTCCCGGTCCGATATGGACTTCGTTTGTTACTGTTAATTATTCTAATTAATTTCTCGGTAATGAACTGACTACCTGCAAGTTCCGTCATCTGTTAGTATTGATTTCTGATTACTTCCTCAACAATAAATTGAAAAGCAGGCTAAAAGGGATAGGTTCCTTGTCACCATTCATGCTGTTTTTACATTTTGCTATTTCTAGACTCTCACATGCATCGAGTAGTCTTGTGTCATGCAATGTAAAAACAGCATGAATGGTGACAAGGGACCTATCCCTTTTAGCCCGCTTTTCAATTTATTGTTGAGGAAGTAATCAGAAATCAATACTAACAGATGACGGAACTTGCAGGTAGTCAGTTCATTACCGAGAAATTAATTAGAATAATTAACAGTAACAAACGAAGTCCATATCGGACCGGAAAACTTCAGGTATATAAATAACTAACCTCAGCTCTAGATTTAGTATCAATTTTCTTCCTCTGAAGATGCTAACCTTGTTAGCGAAACGCGCGTCGAGTGCAAAAATATCAGTTTGGTGTTAGGGTAATTGATCTCTAGGAAGAGTTTTCAACTTTTACACCAAAGGTTCCAAAACTCATCGTTTATTTAACTTAAGAGGTTTCTGACAGTTTTATACGAAAATATCGATATATTTATATTATGGACAGTGATAGCGACTCAGAAGTACTTACTCCTCCAGAAATAAGAGAGGTGTAAAAAAAATAATGAATTAGATTTGTTGCCGAAGTCTCGATTCACATTGAAAATAGTCATTTTTCTGCCTAGGCAGGAAAGTCCTTACTTTGCTGTCTAGACAGGAAAAGTGATACTTTGCTAATTGATAAGTGTCAGCAAATTTAATATCTGCTGTCAATCAGAGGAAAACAATATTTATTACTCTTACTAGTTCGTTGGACACCATTTGAAAATTTCCATTTTTTACCTCACTGTTCTCCACAAAAAATTTATGTTTAAGACAAATTATAACAGAATCAGGTCTTCTGCAGCATCATAGTGTCCAACAGTTGCTTCTTTTCCACTGAATACTCCAATACGTTTGTAACGAATAATTTATGCAAAGTGCTTTCTGCATTTTTTTTAATACTCTATAATGGAATAGTACATTGTTGACCAGATAGAAAAAGCCTAACATACCTCGACGACTGTGAATTTGCCAAGTCGAGGCGCGAGCCGAGGTTTAGCAACACAGATTCCAGGAAGATGGATTTTCCTAGGAGGTTGTTGGAATAGGACATGATTAACGGTGTATCTTTGAATAAGAGAACTGACTATTCATAACAATTTCACTATCGTCTACAATGTTGGAATTTCTACCTTGTTTTATGGCATAGGACTTTTGGGTACAATAATCTATACTTCTCAAAAATATTAAATTATGTCATCTACAAGGGTAACAATGTCTCAACCAGATATTACTTTCGAAATAAGATATACTTAAAGTAATTAAATATTATACCTAAAAGAGAGGGATTTTTTGGAGACGAACTTTATATTTCAACAGAGGTAAACATACTTTTTTCTGCAAATCGTTTAAAATTGAACAGATATTGATAAGTTTCAAGAAAATCTCGAATAATTTCATTTGTACTTTGAAATTCGTAATGAAATTACTTGGGTTACTGTGGAAACGTATTCAATCAATTGTCAAACTTGACATTTATAAATTCAATAGAAGAGTTCCTCACAAGTTGCCAACTTATAAAATTCGTCGAAAAGGTCTGCCTCTCCAATTTTGATTATTTTAAGATAGTTGTGTAGAGGATCAAAAATTATATACGCTGGTTCGTTTACTTTGAGTCAGAAAGCCTTTATAAAGTTTTTATATCACTTATTTCAATCATAGATTTTTTGTCTAAAAATAGGAGCTGTTGGTAACGCAATTCCATGACAAAAACATTGATGGTGCTTCTTGTAACATATCCTGATATTTTTGTGTTTATATTTTTTGCAATATTAAGTAATTTGTGCTTGAATGTTTATGAATTTTCCCTGATTATCCACATTCGTCATGCATATTGTTTATATGATGCTCTTGTTGAATGAGAATGTAGGTAGGTAGATTGAATTATTGTTTTCTTTACAATACCTAATGTGTTTTTAGGTATGAGACGAGGTTGTTTTAAGATATGAGTATTTTAACATTCAGACACGACAAGGCATTCCTTTCACCAATAAAGAACATATCAACATTGCTAAATCTTTGGAATTAATACACTGCATTGTTTGTTGTACCTACTTGTGCAAGAGCTAGAGAAAGTTTGATGGATGCTGTTCATGTAATAACCACTTGAAAAAAATCCTTTTGTATAATGAACGTGATTCCTGTGGGACGAGAAGAAAAACTATGAAACTGTTCGAAAGGAATCCGGGTTTATACAATGCTACAGAAAAGATGATTGAACAGGCTCTACATTTTATTCTTGGAGCGATCAAAAATGTATGATTAATGGTTGTGGAAAAGGTGAAATGAGAGAATGAGATATGCTTGTCTTTTTGAAAAGGGAAAATGAAGCAGAGATTTTCACCATTAATGTATCACTATTCAGTGTTCAGCATGGAAGTCGACTGGGACTGCAGACAGTAAACATATCCCTACCTAATACCAATTTTTAATGGCCTTAAATTAAGGTAATACTCTTAGAAAGGCAGAAAAAAAAATTCACCTCAAGATATAGGCGAAAGAAGATTATGAAGTTACTATGCCAACTATTTAATTAAGACAAAGTGTATTCACATTCATCTTAATAATTAAGATGTGTGAGATTTGTATTATAACACAGTATTATAACAGACTACAGTACACAGAAATAACCATGACCACTGGGAGATCTGCGTACTGCACACCAAGGGTCTGCGTTAGAGAGAAAAAGCAGGGTTCTAAATATAATATATAAAAAAACATGTTTTTATACTAGCAGGTTCATTGGCAAAAATTAATAGAAAATTATTATTTAATTTATATTCATTTATATATGATTGTTTTCTGTCAAAGGACATGAATTAGCAAGAATAAATATCTGAATACAGAAATAAAAAATTCATGTACAGGACACTTTTGGATTTAATATGAGTGATTTTTTTTCTTCTCCAAGATGATGTCTTAAGTATACTAAACATAAAATAATTAGCAAACTTCTGGGCAGATATCAATCAAAAAGCAATAGTAAGCATGATAATTTGAAAAAAAAGGTAACATTCTTCATTCAGAATACAAAAAAAGCTCAGCCAAATGAGGTACCTATTCTGTTCAATGTACTAATAGCATACAATCCAAAATGATAATGTAGTGACTATTAATAATCGTCAATATTTATAAACTGCAGTTATCAAATTTTCTTGCTATCGTAAGGGTTATTGAAGACAAACAGAAGTATACTTGAGGCTTGGCTAACCCTGGGTTTGTAGAGCTTTATCGAGTATATTACATATGTTATGAATTTTTATATATCTGGCAACTTTTCATTTTGAAGATTTTTCACCTCCTTCATTTCAAAAGTCTTGTTAAGGGTATTTTTTGTCTACACGTTACAAGATAATAATTGTTTTTTGATAAATTCATTTCAAATTAGGTAAAAGTGCTGATGATGTAAATGGCTCATCTTCTGATATCTGATTTTTTATTGTCTGTTTCCAAAACCTTTGTCAAATTTTTTGTCACTGAGTATAGGTAGGTATATAGTATATATAATTTTCTGTGTGGTCCAGGCATTTGAAGATATCCGATAACATAATTGGAAAAATTTGTAATTCAGTAGATCACTCTTATTCAGCATCCTAAAGATCAATAGCCATAGCTTATATTTTCAACAATGTCTTCCCAGAAGAACTTTGTTGAGACACAAACATGAAAAATAGCTTATTTCCAATCTCTATTTTCATCGATACATATCTAACACTCTTGAGGTCTGAACCCCCATTTTATAGTTCATAATTCCTGAAATAAGAGGACTCATTATTATGATTGATCTTTAAGCCTCCATCTACTTAGGTTTTATTGTGGTTTCATTCGGTTTTTACACCAAGATGATTGTGATTGACATTATTGACTAGTATTGATCGTCAGTATGAATTTCACGTGGAAAAAATTCGGGGAAAAAGTTTCTATCCCCATAACAATAATAAATAACCTCACTTTCTAGTTCAATCGTTCAATCTCGAATTTATTTTGAATCAATCGCCAGTTACGGAAAATGAAAATGTTTTGTCATGGAATTGCGTTACCAACAGTTCCTATTTTTAGACAAAAAATCTATGATTGACATAAGTGATATAAAAACTTAATAAAGGCTTTCTGACTCAAAGTAAACAATCCACCGTATATAATTTTTGATTCTCTACACAACTATCTTAAAATAATGAAAATTGGAGAGGCAGACCTTTTCGACGAATTTTGTAAGTTGGCAACTTGTGAGGAACTCGTCTATTGCTGGTGTGCTCGAAAGTAAAATGATAGGTGATGATGATATTTCCATTCCTGGGACTCCTCCAGAGTTGTAGCAGTAAAAACTGCTTCATTAGAATTATTGCCGATGACATCAAGAGAAAGGTACGTGTTATGGATTATCGCAAATAAACAATATGTTTTCAATCATTTATGTAGAACAGTAACAACTGAAAGGAGATAATTTTTCCTTACAGTAATGAAATCTTTACTTTTCCTTTAAAAATTTTGTCTGGATTGTCAAAATTTCCTAGCGATTTGCGGAAAAAAATATTTTAGTGCCGTCACTCGTCGTTGAGAGGGGGGTGATCAACTTTTTCTTCAATGGAAAAAGAGGCTTGTGAAATCTCGTTTGAATGCTTGATCAATTGTACTACATCTAACTGTAGATTATTTTTTGGAAACGAACTAGCCGTTGTTAAGTAGAAAACAGACCGACGCTGTAGGCAACAAGCTTGAACAAGTTGTTATACAATTTTTGAGCATTTATCAATGTTCGAGGGTTATTTGGATGGAAAAATTTTTGATACAAATTAAGAGAAAAACCAATTCATCCTGCTAAGTTCCACACGGTTTTGAACGTAAACTCTCTACCATCTTTTGTTCTCATGTTCACAGCGCAATCCTTTAAAATTGACGCCAATTCTTCTGTCTCCATACAAATTCTTGACTGTAAACTGTAAATTTTTGGTATATTTGAATCTATAATTCCATTGATATTCCAGATAGTATTACAACAAAGATATTTTGAAATATCAAATATTTCAAACGTCAAAATCGAAATAAATCAATTTGTATGTATCCATGGCAATAACACAATAAAGTGAAAAAAGCCCATGGGATCTTTTCGGTTATAATTGCACGAGTGCATAAAAATTACCGATAATTTTGCAAGAAAGCGTGATATCTGAAAAGTTTATTATTATTTTCATATTTTGGCGAAAGTGCCCGAGTCCGAAGGACGAGGGCTCTTTTACAAAATATGAAAATAACCGAATGCAATTTGTATAAGATATCACACTTGAATGCAAAATTATCTGGTCATTTGCATTTTATGCAAGAATGTAATTCATTGGAATATTTCACGAATAAAGAAATTCTCAAGGAAATGTTATTTTTTGTTCATTTATACTTTCCTCTATAGATTGTATGGAGCACTCACCAAAATGCGAAATGTTTTTCTATTTTTGAAGTCTATCTGACATTTACTGACGTCTAGCGATACGGTTTCAAATGGTTGTTATGGTGACTTGATACAGTGCAATTACCGCTGTAAGTTTTCGATAATTGCATTGCTCTTATGGGACATTTTATAAATGAGGGAAATATTCGGTATAATTTTTTTCTGATTGGTCCTATATATATATATATATATATATATATATATGAAATTTTCATTCAAAACTCACTCCAATTCATAAATAATAAAGTCTGTTTACAAATTCATTTCTTACACCGAGGAATGTTTCTGGTGTATCAAATGAAAATCTTTTTTTTTATATGCAGATTCACACGAAAGGGAAGCCCTGTGATGTTCATAATTCCCAGCATCGAGATACTTGATTTTGTAGGAATAGTTACTCCTGACATCTGAATATTTGATGATGAAAGATCGGCTTTTCTTGAGAAGAGACATGCCTGGGTTTTCGGAGCAATGAATTCCACCAAGTTCATGTTACCCCATTCTATTATTTTTGCCAATTCGTCGTCAATTTTATTGACGTGAATGTTTCTTTGAATTTTTGTTTCTCGAGCTGGTATGGGGACTCTGGAAGAGAAACTAGTATGAAGAGTACTGTCGTCCGCAAAACTATGTATTGAACGAGATGTTTTCTCGAGCAAATCATTGATATGAAGCAGAAACAAAGTGGGCGCCAGAACTGAACCCTGTGGAACACCTGCATTTATTGGGAGAATATCAGGTGATATACTCCATCAACAACCACATACAGAGACCTATCAAACAAGAAACTCTTCAAAAACAACAACAATCAGAAGATATCGGGAAATACTCAAATTCAAAAAAAATGCAGTAACTAATGAATAATCATAGTGAAGTACCCTGCAACGCACTGAAAAAAACCTGTTACGTGCAAGATGAAAAGAACTTTGACAAGATTCAAGCATCGTTCGTAAACAATCTAGAGTACACATGAACTTTGTTGCTTGATTTTTTTTTATTCGCAATCATTTATCTATCTAATATCAAATCACAAGGCACCGAATGGTACTAACACCCGTATCATTCCAAACAAGAATGCCTTCGAACGTCGGATAACTGAAACACCCAGAGAAACACAAAGCAATACATACCTCGATCTTTGTTAGCCGTCGAAGCCGACAAACTAGAATTGTAGGATAAACTCTGCCCCATGATGATTTCCCGAAACACCTCTAAAAACACCAATTTCTCTGCCGATGAGGCGCAAAAAAGTATTTCTAAAGAGACGAAGCTAGACCCGAGTAGACTCTGACGAAGATTCGACGGCCTCTAACGTAAATATTGATGAATTAACCAGTTCTCAAGCGGAATTGAATCTACTTCACAAGGTTTTGACGTAAAATCGCGGGATTTTCGCAGAGCAAAACACGAACGTAACAAGGTGAACGGTTGGATCTCACCGACTGAGTGATGGCAGCTCGAAGCGAGATAACATCACCTTATCGTTCTAAAGATAGTTGGTACCGCCGTCGACGACTTGGACTAGGACCAACACGGCGATGTTGTTCAAATAAATAACTCGATTAAAAGATCAGATAAAATGGTAAACAGTCGGGAGATTGTGTATACCGAGTTCGAATATACGCAATTGCGGAAAAGTTTATCGCATTGTTATGGGTTGGAGAAGTGGTATACTGGGTGGTACCGGGATAATACTTCCATTACTATAATAACGCTGTTAGGCGGAATGTTGGGTAACAGACAATTTTCAAACCAGTCTTCAAGAAGCTCTGCTGTCGTATCTTCGTGATAATCAACACAAGAGTCCTTAATATTTTTGGCAGAAAGCCACATAGCGTTTGGGATCCAACCATTTTCTGATCCTGCGTGTAATATTGTGATTCTCTTCCCTTTATTCGATGGTGCTTTTGTTTTACAATCATCAGAGGAATCAGACCATCCTTTGGAAGGGATGTCATGCGTGTCAAACCACGTCTCTTCGAGGTAGAGTATTGGCCGATTTTCAGACCGGTATTTTCTTATTGACGTTATATATTCAGAACGCCAGTTTATTAAACGTGTGGATTCCATTATTACTTGTCTCTTGTCAAATTTGCGATATTTAAAGCCCATCGCAGACAGAACTCGCCAAAGAGTAGTGAGGCCACAGTTGATGTGAGTTTCGTCATTGATGAGCCGCTGTTTCAGACTTTTGATTGTAGGGACACGCTGCTCATCGTACATAGTGTAGATTTTTCGCCTTATCAAATCTTTTTCCCAGTCGTCTAGACTTTTTGTGACACCGGAATCTTTACGCTTCTTTCTTGATTCCATGGAATTTTCAACAATTCGTCTAACTGAAGAGGCACCTTCGTCAAATCACTGGTTACTTTTGCTGCAGCACCCGCGTTATATCCTTGCTGAAGTAAGGAACTATACACATTTTTTATAATGATTTTCGCGTCACAAGATAAGTGATTTTTCTTTAACGAGCCACTGGAAGAAGCACTATTACTTTTTATCCACGGACGCTACATACTTCCTATTCTGTACGTTGGGGTATAACATCTTTGCTATTAATGTCTGTAATAACAAATAAATGTTATAAAATTATTGCACGCCGTAACACAAGTGAACACTTCCAATGAAATACAAAGACCAAAATGAACAAGAAGTGTAAGCTGTAATCCTCTACAATACCTCTCTGAGAAACAAAATTACCTGAATCCGGTCCTTTTACATTTATGATGTGCATCTCGGATTTTACAACTTAAGGGTCTAATTGGTTTTATTATAATCCTCCAGTCCTCTACAAAAAATGCAAATGAAATTTTCGGCGGTCTCGTATATTTTCGGAGATAAAGGTCCATTTTGTTGTGAAGTTTCACAATTTTTCACACCGAATTTCTGTTGTTTGAACATACAGAATTCGTCCTTCTTCTGATCAAACAACACTCACTCTCTTATTTACTCGTTGCCAACATTTTTAAGCAGAAAAAACCATGATTTTTTCAAAAAGTGCATTTATTTTTAAACCATAAAAAAATTTTTGTGATGGCATAGTGCAATGACAGTCGAAAGTGATGTTTTTGCAGTGTTGCCGCTCTCAATGTTATTGTTAAGAACTGATTGTATTAATGTCGACTTATGGAAAAAGTTGTTTTTTTGGAAAAAATCATGTTTTTTTCTGTTTGAAAATGTTGAAAACGAGAGAATAAGAGAATGAGTGGTGTTTGATCATATTCATAAGGAGGACGAATTTTGTGTATTCAAACCAGGTAGGAAAAGCTGAACATTCCTGGGCGACTGTGAAGGTTGACAAATTGAGGCACAAGCCGAGACTTAGCAACACAGAGAATGTGGCTTTTGAACATACTATTTTTCCGCAAATCGTTCAAAATTTGACCGAATTAATTAGTTTTGAAAAAATCGTGACTAATTTAATTCACAAATGAATGGTGCTTTGAAACTCGTAATGAAATTACTTGGGTTACTGTGGAAACGTATTAAGGTTCAATTGTCAAACTTGACGTTTATAAATTCAATTGCTGGTGTTCTCAAAAGTAAAATGATGTGATGATGAAATTTCCATTCCTGGGACTCCTCCTTACAGTAAGGATATCTTGACTTTTCTTCAAGAAATTTTGACAAGAAATAGTTATATTATATTATATAATAATTATTACGGATAATATAACGTCAAAAAACATCTGGTTCCGAATTTTCTTTGATCTACCCTTACTTATGTGTATACATGTTTTTTCGTCACAGATAAATAGTTATTTATTATACAACGGAAAGAAGTACTAGATTTTAGCCTAGAGCTAAAATCTAATACACAATTTTTTTCTGTGACGGGAAAAACAACGATTTAATATTGAAAAAAACACAAATTCAACACAAGAAAATTCGACTGTTGTACAGAATATAGTTCAAGGAACATATCATTCATGCAATGCACATTTAATAATAATTATACTTTTGATATAAAGGACATGTAACTTTTGTATAAGAAAATATTCTATAAAAAATTAAATTTCTACCTTTACTTATGTGTAAATATCCGGTAAAAAAGTACCTCCTTTTTCCCCGGGAAAAAAGGTAATTTCATAAAAAGTGACAATTTGTTACCTATCATCAGAGATAAAATGTCAAACTTTTTTCCCGTCACCGAAAAAAAATATTTTTAGTCTCCTGAATATTCACTTCAATTTCCACAGCGTTCAAATTCTTGAAATTTTTCAACACATACCTACGATTGATTCACTTTGAAAACAAAACACCCTATTTTCAGAGGGCACCCAAGTACTCTCTTCAAAAAAATAATTCAAGGAAAAAATATCAGAAAAATTACCAAAACATGAATAACCTACCGTTTCCTTTGTGTGACCACGGAAAGAACCCATTTGAATTGTTGGACAAACTCTGGCCCATGGCAACTCCTCAAGCGTATCGTCAAAAAGTAAAAAAAAACACCTATTAGGTGTCTGTATAGCACAATGAAGATCGAAAGTGTCTCACGCAAGAAAAAATTGGACTTCCAAGAATGCACTCGCGACAAAGTGATGTTATAAGTACACAATTCTTTTCACATGGAATAACGTCTGGTTGATCTTGTCTATACTAACTGTTAAATCGTACGAAACCAAATACTTTCTCCGGGACCTTCACAGACAGTAACAACAATCAATTTAGATTTGGACTAGTACTAACGGAGCTGCTTCTTCAAATAAATAAGTCGATAAAAAATGTCAGATAAAATCGGTGACAGGGTGGCACAACAAAAGTGGCCACCATTGAGACAGTTTGACACGTTTTTCATGAGTTGTTGAAAATGCGTGTGACCAGCTTCATTTCGAATCGCCTTTTCTGACAAGATTTCTGAAAGGAAAAGTTCATTTATATGAATCTATAGTGCATTCGCGTTAAAGATAGAGTGCTCTTGTACAAATAAGTACACGTGATCGGTCGAGTAGATCAGGGCAGGACTTGGAACTACTGAAAAAAAGTTATTTGGCGTAATTTCAGATCGACTCCTTTGCTTTTTCGGTTGGAGAAAGTCACGGACAAATCAAGTAATATACACTGGCTTTACATACGCCTGTCTCGACGGATGTATGAGTGGCTACTTTCGTAAGAATATGATCAACCAAACTTTGGGGATTTTCATGCTATTCATCTTTGAATACTTTAAGATCATATTCTTCTAGATACTACTCAAAGGCCCAATCTTTTTTTTTGAGGAAAATTAGCATTTGATCCGACATTGTTATCAAATTTATCCATATCTCGGTAATACTTCGGTCGCTATGAGCACCTCTTTTGATTTTTTTTTGTGGAACTTACGTAATTCGATCTCCTTTACAAAATATCCCCATAAACTTTTCAGCGGTCTCGTATATTTTCGGAGATAAAAGTCCATTTTGTTGTAAAACTTCACAATTTTCCACATCAAATTTCTGTTTTTAGAACACACAAAATTTGTCCTCCTGATAAAACACCACACACTCTCTTATTTACTCGTTCTCAACATTTTCAAGCAGAAAAAACATTTATTTTTTAAAAAATTGCCACAACCAATTTCTTGTGATGTCATAGTGCAATGACAGTCGAAGATGATGTATTTGCAGTGTTGCCGCTCATTGTTATTGTTGAGAACTGAATGCATTAATGTTAACTTTTGGAGAAAGTTGGATTTTATAAAAAAAATAATGTTTTTCTCTGCTTAAAAATATTGAACACGAGTGAATAAGGGAGTGTGAGGTGTTTTATCAAAAGAAGGACGAATTTCGTGTGTTCAAAAAACAGAAATTTGAAGTGGAAAATTGTGAAGTTCTACAACAAGATGGACCTTTATCTCCGAAAATATACGAGACCGCCGAAAATTTTGTTAGTATATTTTGTAGTGGAGATCGAATTATGTAGGCATATTCCACAAGAAAATTGGGTGCGACCGGCTTTCACTGGACATATTGAATAAAGTAACATATGCACTGCTAACGATAAGAATCAATACTACTCATTACTAGACTGTAACAGCCTGATACAAAACGATGCGTTCTTCGAAATCGAATCATTCAATCGAAACGTGAGGGCTAACTGTCCACGTGCTGATCACGCTAGATGCATTGTTTATGCGTACTATATCTTTAACGTGAATACCTAGTATAGGTTTTTAGGCAACGAGATATAACTGTCAGGAAGAGTTCATTTCTCTATTGTGAAGAGTAGTTATTTGTTCGACTAGTACAGAAAATGCATGTTTCGCGTCGCCCAGCAATCTTACTTGTTCAGAAAACGCGTTTTTGTACCACATTTTTTTTTTATCAACTGCTCAATTTTGAAAATTTTCGGCGGTCACGTCTATCTTGAAAAACACGAAATGTGTACTTATTATCACCACACACGCCCTTATTTCCTCCTTTTAAAAATTTTTGGCGGTCACGTCTATTTTCGGAGATACAGGTCCATATCGTTGTAAAACTTCACCCTTTTTCACATCGAATTTCTGTCTTGAAACACGAAATTTGTCCTTGTTATCAAAACATCACACACGCTTTTATTTCCTCGTTTTCAACATTTTTGAGCAGAAAAAAACATTATCGTTTCCAAATATTCACCTTTATTAAGGCCGTCTGACTCAATTTAAGGGATGCCATGCGTTCACTCACAGTTTTGATTCTCTACACAACTATCTTAAAATAATGAAAATTGGAGAGGCAGACCTTTTCGACGAATTTTGTAAGTTGGCAACTTGTGAGGAACTCGTCAATACTGATTTGTTTGCAATGTTGCCGCTCTCGCGCTCTCATTGTTATTGTTGAGAACTGAACATATTTAGGTATGTTGACTTTTGAAGGTTGAATTTTTTTGAAAAATATTTTTTTCTGCCTGAAAATGTTACAAACAAGTATATGTGGGCGTGTGTAGTGTTATGATCAAAAGAACGGCAAATTTTGAGTGTTACAAACAACAGAAATTTGATGTAAAAACTGGAGTTCTAAAACAAAATGGACTTATATCTGTTTTTTTAATTCAGTTGCTCACTGCTAACGAAGTTTCACCGATATACTTAACTTTTAGAAAAGAGTCATTACAGATACCAAAGATTGTCGGTAAGCAGATATTTTTCTCCAATGGTTGAATGTCCTTTCATTTTTTGTACTTGATTGTTTACCCAACTGGGTAGACAATGTACCATTTCAATTTTTTTTTTCGGTGGCGTAGGTGCTTATTCCATTGTATCAGAACTCAGTCTAGTAGAAATTTTCATATTCAGGAATACCAAGAGGAATACAAACTAAATTTCGATATCACTCGCCCTACAAAAAAAAGTGTTTCTTAAATCAGTTAAATTCAATACAGGGTGGGCCAATGAAGAAACAACTGCCGATTTCTCATATTTGGCATCAGACAATAAAATCACTCGAACCCTTCGATTTTCAGTTTGATGGAAAGAGTTTTTGAAAATATTTTCAAAATATTTTATCTTATCACTTACACTTCATTAGCGTGATGACATCCAACCCTTGAATCTTAAGTGGGATTAGGGGGTCATGCGATACCTCGTTTGAAAGGTCATCAATGTCTCTTCATTGCTTTGTACATTTTTTGATTTGATACAGAAGATACTGATAAAAAACGTAATGAATAAATTCTTCGAAATACGAATGATATACGCTTTTTCCGCTTTTATTCTGCATTTTGTAGCTGGCACGATGTTTATCACGTACCTAACTGCCCAACTTTTGAAAAACCAACATCTTTGACTTTAGGGCTGACTATAAATAACATTTATTTATAATTAAATGAAATTATACACCTGTAAAAAAAACAACTACTCCCCTGGCCAGTACCACGAAGGGTCAATAAGCCGGAAACCGGCCTGTAAGTGATTGTCAGTCCCAAGAATTGAAAATCAATTTCGGCATTTGTACCACCAAAAGCATAGGTGGATTTTTTTCTGTAAGGAATCCTGTACTGGCACCTGCCGGATATAATGCAATGCCCTTCATGGTGTTAGATAAAGAGTAGTTGTGTTCGGACTGGTGTCAGCCCATTAACCTTCTGTGTAGGTAGTAATAATTTTTTTACGCATGGTTATTTCCACTGAATGTTTTGATCTGAAATTACAAAGGAAGGTGAACGTCAACTTACGTCCGAAGTTTCAAATTTACATTGTTGTTTGTCGTAAGATGCAGCAGAAATGTCGGCAATATTGAATCAAGATATACAGACTTAATGAATGTGATAATTAGTGATAATTATGCACAAACAGTAGGAACGCAAATATAACTGGACATTAGCATTCAAACGAAGATAATAACTCCAAAATAATTTGAATAGGCATATTCCTGGTAGATTCAAAGTAAACATAGGCTATTCAAACAAATAACGAATACTTATGATATAGCGCGAGCACTACAATATCTACAGGGTGTTTCAAAATGTATATGGATCAGTTAATTTCACATACGACTTATGGAGGAACTCTCACGGAATTGACAGAGAGATTAAGTATAATGAATTTCCCATTTCAAAATGATCCTTTCTCAGCACACGCCCTAGGAGTGGGTGAACACTGGGCCCACGAATCGTGTGCTCTGAGTAATTACAGCAAAACGATTATAATAACCTACTACTTCACATTAAAAAGCATGATAAAAATTGAATTATCATCAGCGAACATAAGGATGAATACTATTAGTGAGATTGCTACCTATAGTTTGAAAGTGAGAACTTTTAATGAAGATCAATAACTCTAACACCTTATCTGATATCACTCACACATGACGCGCGTTTCATTAACAATGGTAGCATCTCCAGGTGAAGAGAATTGATTGATCAGTATCAAAAGTATGTAAAGGTTGTCATGTAGCCAACTTAACTTATTTTAGCAATTCATCTAAGCAAAAAAGGCCATGCAATCGAATGGAAGCATTCATGCATTCAAAAATTTGTCAGCTGTACAAAATCAATCGCGCATATTTTCGCTATTCAAGAGTAGGAGCTGTAGCATGAATGCCTTTCTAAGATGACTTGCTGAGATAAGTTGTTTTAAATACAAGTTGAGTTGTCTTGCATGCATCCACCTTGGGAATTTCATATGAGAAAGAATTTCATGAGACTTTGTTTAGTTTTTTTAAATATTTATATAATCACTAAAACATGTAGGTATAGTATTTTCTTAATTGAAACATATTGATTTTGCATTGATTTATCAAAAGCCCTTGCAAGCTGATTAGTTTTCAATATTTGTTTTCCCATAAACCGATGATATTATGGCTTCGTTGACTACAGCCTTCAAAGATTACCACTTCTTGTTTTCCAATATTTTGGTCAAAATATTTATCTATCCGCAGCACATATAATACTAGATAAGATATGATAACAACAGCAAACATCACATTAAGACTGGCAAACTGAAATTGACAGTGCAATGGCTGACTATTGGTTTAGCTGCCTAGCAAAACAGACATCTCTTCTACAGCAACTCTATCCGAGCAAAAAGTAAACAGGTACTCACCATTAAGAGACCAAATATGCGATGGCAGAGAATGAGCAGCGTAGACCCTTCCCAATGCTATATTGGCAGCTGTCGAGCCCAGCCCCAGCACGCTGGCAGCCTCTTCGGCAGAACTGCTGTCCGTCTCTGGGCTGGCCCCGGTGGACACGTCGAAACTGGCCCCAGTGGGGGGCATGGAGAGCGCCTCGTGACTGGCGTGGAGATCAGGGACGCTCGACAGAGAGCGAGCCCTCTGCCTGTCGCTGGACATGTCCATGCCGAGGGAGCGCATGAAGCGGAACCCGGGGGCAGTGACCACCTCGGAGCTGCTGCTCGTCGAAAAGGCCCGCGTACGGGGGCTCTGGGTGCCGCTGGCCGTGCTCGGTTTAGCGCCCATGACTTGCACTATCGGTATCACAAGCTCGTTCTTTCGACGTGACGGATTTCATTTAATTACATATTAATGTTTCGGAGTCGTACACTTGTCATAAATTACATGGGTTTTCGGTTGGTTTGACAATAGACATGGCTTACGGATTTCGTTAAATGTCGACCGGGTGTGCGGTGTTCGGCTACGGGTACACGGGAATTTGTAACTTTAGCGTCTCTGGAAAACTAAAATTTATATGAAAACACCGAAAAACAATATTCGCACATTACAAAGGCCGAAAGAAATATCTTCCAGATGACTTCATGACGTACGACATGACGCATGACGTTCTAAGCTTGACATTTGACAGATGACCGGGACATAGGTCGTTGGCCCGTTGGCCGTATGACGTTTACCCGTTTTCTCAACTAGTCATATTTTAACAAGAAAATCGTTGAGAATCGAAGAGATCCGCAATTACTGCGTTCATTGATTGCCAATCCTACCATATCATTGATGAAAAATATTAGATTGGTACAGATTTTCAACCTGGAAAATTGTAATTACGCCAATCATACCATCGTTTCATTGGAGTTCAGATCTATGGGAATCCACCTTAACATGATCAATAACTCACGCCAGCGACATCTTTTAGTGGATAACGAAAGTATATGTTTTTTCCCGAGTCTTTTTGACTAGACGTCTATACCAGAAACATCAGAGAGCGTTAACAAATGTCAAATGACATGAAAACAGAAATCATCATAAATCAAAAATGAATAATAAAAGTTTCTTGTCTTACTGGCATCTACCATGAAATTAAATAACTGATTCGACCGAGAGTTTCTAGAAATCTACTTACCAGAATTCAACTATTTGACAGAAAACTGTCCTGAAAAAAGTAAACATACGTCTATAGATGACAGCACGCTTTCATAGTTTTGCCAGGGTTGTCACTGATATTACTTTTCTCAGATTTTCACAGAAACAATTTTCTTTAATTTTTTTCACTATCAATGCCTTCTGGAATGGAACATAATTTGCCAATGTCATTCTTTATCTGAAGAAGTTCATCTCTCGACTCTTATTCGTGACTGTATTAGACCCAGTGGAAAATAGGAAAGATACTATATATTATAGCCTCAATTTTCACTATTGCCAAATTAATTTTTCTATAGGTAAACCACACTGATCAAAACATAATATTGATGAAATACATTATACTAGCCTCAGCCTCAACTCTGACTATTGCCAAATTCATTTTTCTGTAAGCTACGAAAATCAAAAGATAATATTATTAATAAAAATAATTTTGTTTTAGATTTTTTTCAACAAACAGCGAAAAAATCAAGACTCCAACTTACCTTGTGAAGTTCTGGTGGAAAAAAAAACAATCAAGGATTTTTTAGGGCACTGAAAATGCTTCTCAAGAAAATAGATTCACCTCTTTTCAATAAATGAATTCGAGTAGTGATAAGTAATGAATGGCAACGTGGCACCATACAACACGTGTTGTTTGTTTATATTTATATACCACGTGTGGAACTTTATACTTTATATTATACAACAAACTATTTTTATTTATAAAAATTTATTACCTATGAATGTCGAAATGGATTATATGGACAGTAGCACTTTGTGCGACTCTGTTGTAAGTGTACAATTTCTCATTCTTTCAGCATAACCTCATTGTCGATCCGGAATAAAATGTAATTTATCCCTTTTTCCAGTCTGCCTTAATAGAAGGGTGCAGACTCCCAGTTCATATGAAAGGCACTGATGATTGGCGTAAGTTGGGATTCGAAGGTTGAGAAAATTCACCATTAAAATTTCATTTCAGCTCTGGCTGAAATAATCGGTATCAAAGATAGTCAGGGACACAAATGTTATTATGTACATTATGTAGATTGTAAGTATGGCAATGATCCAATCCGGACACTTATTGATTAATTTTTGTACAGAAAATTGGACCACTTAACTTTTTCTAGTTAATAAACGTTTAGATGAATGGGTAACTGAAGAGTCCCTAGACACCAGAAAAGTACAGTACCCTAAGAAAGATGTAGGCGGGGCTAACAGTGGGCTATCTACACCCAAAAAAGTACCAGTGGGCACAGGAAGTGTTTCAAGACCTTCAAGTCCAGTGAACAATATAGAACTAGTCAATGGTAATGCACTTTCAGCAGCTGCCTTGCAAAAACGAATAAATAGGAAACGGAAAGGTCCTACGGCAGATAATGAAGATTCTCAGGTATAAATTCACCAAAAAACAAATCATACTGCTGAACCTTTTTTCTTGTACATTTAGCATTTTTCATTCTGAACAGTTGACCCCAGTAGATATATACTTAAACAAAAAAAAGTAGGCGCCAATATTACCTTTGAAGTTTCTACTGATCTATTTCAATTTTCACGAAGAGTGTAATGTTCAGTAGTAAAGTTTCTTGTGGTAGATCGATATTATTATTTCATCATCTAAGTTTACCTACTTCATGATCACAGTATAATAATTCTTTTAGTGTCTAATATTCAGTAGGTATCGTTTTTTCAGGAAGGTGCCTGTACGATGGTACCTCCAACAGGACCAAGGCAGTCAGGAAGTATGGTTTCACATCATGATGATTTAGTAACTAGAATGAAAAACGTTGAATTGATTGAGTTGGGAAAGCATAGAATTAAACCTTGGTATTTTTCACCTTATCCACAGGTAACACAAGCTGAACGGATCTCTCAATGACAATTGCATTTCAATTTTGGATTTGCTGTCTATTGTTTGATTGGCTCTCTTATTGATTTGATTTTTAGGAAATGGTCAACTTGGAATGCATATACATTTGTGAATTCTGCCTAAAATACAGAAAGAGCAGAAAATGTTTAGAACGCCACTCAACAAAATGTAATTTTAAGCATCCTCCTGGCAATGAAATATATAGAAAAGGGAATATATCTTTTTTCGAAATAGATGGTAGGAAAAACAAAGAATATGCTCAAAATCTGTGTCTCTTAGCCAAATTATTTTTGGATCACAAAACTCTGTATTTCGATACTGAACCATTTTTATTCTACATCATGACAGTTTTTGATAGTCGAGGATTTCACATAGTGGGCTATTTTTCCAAGGAGAAAGTATCAGCGTTTGACTATAATGTGGCTTGTATACTTACTATGCCCCCTTACCAAAGGAAAGGTTATGGAAAACTACTCATAGAATTCAGTAAGTGTTCATCTCCAAAAAGCAGTTTCCTGTTTCACCTGAATGATAAAAATTAATGAATTCAGAAATTTATTTATTTAGAATCCGACAGTTCCTTCCAAAAAAATATCTGAGGTGTATTTATTTCTATTTGATATATTCAAATCTCCAGTATTTGATTTCAATTTTGGGAACAGCCAATACATCGATATTGAATCCTCTCGAAAGACTACAAAATGAAATTATAAAGTGTATATTCAAATTACCCTATCTTGAACCAACCTCAAATTTATATAAACCGCATGGTCTTTTGAATATTCAATCTGCTTTTCAATTAAAAATTTGTTGTTTTATACATTCAGTTAGAGAAAAAATCAAACATTCAACTTTGAACTTTAGTGAAATTAATACAATTCATGATCATAATACGAGACAAACCAAACAATTAATTGTTGAACCTTATCGTTCTAAATTTGGAGAGAAATCAATATATTATTTTGGTGTTAAAATCTACAATAATCTTCCAGAAAGACTGAAAATGATTACGAAAATAACAGAATTCAAATCTGAATTGAAAAAATGTTTGTTCTCTAGTTGAAATTCTGATCTCCATACATAATTAAAAATTTTTGATTGCGGCTTTTATTTATTCTCTTTATATATACAACTTTTCATTGTTGTTCTAACATTATGTCATCACTAATTTGTGTTGTACACTATTTTACTTAGTAACCAAATAATTTAGTTGATTACGATTAATTTTTGTCCCTTTTATGAACTTTGTAGTTTCTTGGGATTAATAAAGATTATTATTATTATTATTAAATTGGAGTGCAGCAGACAATATTTTGAATGAGTTTTCATTTGGAATCTCATTTATGAGCAAGTTTTGTTGTGCATCAAGATACATGTATTAATATTTCCACTTTCGACTAAAAATAAATCAATTTTGCATTAGTTCCTGTCGTAGTACTCAATCAATGAACATTTGAACAGAGTCACCTAAATTACAGTGTCATTTATGTTTCATAAGAGAACTTCTTTATGGTTTAAACATTCGATATTTTATTTTACAGGTTATGAGTTATCAAAATTCGAAGGAAAATCAGGATCTCCTGAGATACCTTTATCAGATCTAGGACTGCTATCCTATCGAAGCTATTGGGCACAAACGATATTGGAAATTTTGTTATCTATGAATCCAGTAGGTGAAAATGAAAAACCTCAGATTACCATCAAGTAGGTTTTTGAACAAATTTGGTATGCTATTCGAGCCTAGTAGGAAAATGGATGATAACTTAAACATCCAAACAATCAGAATTCTCACTCTAATTCAGCATGTTTAAATAAAGAAAGGAATTTTATGAACCTATGCTTTCTCGAGTGGTTGAACTCTTTCTATGAAAGAGATAACCAATATAGTTACTCTCAAAAACACCAGTGTTTATATAGATATAATTTCATTAAAAAATGGATTAGTATGTAACACAAAACAAAGAATTCACTCTTCTGAGAATTCTTCAATAACTCAAAAAGCCATATTATTTTCAATATTTCCCTCAGATTCGGAGGGGTTGTGGCACCAGGCGGGGCCGAAGGCCCTCCCAAAAGAACGTTAAAACTAATTGTCAAATTTCCCATTTTTACGCCATTTCAAGCTTCATTAACAAAAGTTAGGACGACACTAAATAATAAATATATAAATAATAACAAAATAATTTTCCTTGTTAATTTGGTGTCTAGGAAAATAAATAGATTGACAATGCAAATAGACTCAACACTGTTACGTCTGTAGACAATAACAGTTACATTACGAAACAAAATCCATTTTTCTGTTCTTTTTTCTTGCGAATTCATCGATCACTTTGTTGAAATTTTATAGCTTCTATGAAACGACATGAGAGCCAGTCCGCTTAGTCTGTCTTATCCACACAGATTTCTCAAGTACGTATTCAATCGCTTGAGAGAGGAGAAGGTCCTCTCAGCAGTTGCAGTGGTCACTGGCAAAGAAGCAAATATTTTCAGGAGGGTGAATATGTTAGGAAAAAGTTCCCTATTACATTGGCTTAATGCCTCAACATATAAAAACGAAATTTTTTCCGAAAGTAGTCAGAGAAAGAGACTTGCGAATGGCGGTCTTTTTTTCGTGCTGCTACCTATCATGATAGCGCCTAACTATATGCTTTACGGTAACTTACGTAATGAAACGCTTCGGTCTACGCTTTTAGCGGCGGATCACGTCCATCCACGAATTCCACGTAGGTGAATGGGTTAGTAAAATCATAATAATTTTGACAAATTATTTACGTACATTTTTAACTAGAAATTGGTTTGAACTCTTCCTTATTTACCTATGAAGAAGAAAAAGAACAATCATAACTTGAGTAATGCGTTTGAAAAATCTTTTTTCTTCAATTTCGGGGGGTTTCAACCCCTCTGACCCCCCCCCTCTGGGTACGGCCTTTTTCGAGGGTAAAATTGGCAAGTCACGACCTCAAGGACTTTCCAAATATTACTCCTGACAACGCTAAATATGTTTTTTGTTTTAAGTAAGTACCTACACATAAACTACATGAAACAAAACTGAAAATTTTACTCTAGTTCAGGTAGGTACATATTTTTCAATGCGCTCATAGTCGTGCATATTCATCCAATATGTCAAAGATAGCAATTCAATTAACAATAGTGAAACATTGTCAAATGATGTGAATACTTTTTATTTAATGATAATAATAATAGATTTTATTGTCACAACTACCATTATAACACTACAATTCTTATGTTTATAAAAAGATTGTGAACAAAAGGCAGAGTTCGGTCTGAATGATAAATTTAATTATCATGCAGACGCGCTCTGCTTTCACTTAGGAAGTTATTTCAAAGTTTAGACTACCATATCTGGTATAAACGTATTTGCTTGAGTATTTTGCAATTTCATTCACTGCCAACATTACTTTGCTCCTCGAAAAGAAGCAATCAACAGCTGTGGTTTGTCAAGCATACAAGAATGTAGACAATCAGAACTATCCTATTGAATTGAATGCGCGAGTGGCGCCACCAGCGGCAATGTTGTGCAGCTCAGCGACCAATTATTTCTATTTAGCTAGAAGGAGTTCAAAGTAAAAGAGTAGAATTCTGATTGAATAATTTTTGATTTTGGGACTATGCAACGTCACAAATTTTGCCCTTCCTGATTATTTTTTTTTAAGTTTTCATGCTCATGGTATATTTTCAGTGAAATTTGCGAATTAACTAGTATAAGAAAGGACGATGTAATTTCAACTTTACAAAATCTAAATCTAATAAATTACTACAAAGGGCAGTACATAATAACCCTCAGCAAAGAAATCATGCGAAATCACTACATGGCAATGAAGAGCAGAAAAATCAGGATAGATCCCAAGTGTCTGCATTGGACGCCAAAAGATTGGGCGAAAATTTCTAAGTGGTAACAATTTTACTTTATTTCAATAAATTGTCATGATGCAACGTGTTTGTTTTTTCCAATTCTTGCCCTTGTCCAAAATTCCCGAATTAAATAGCATTGACAATATAAGCACATCCCTCGGCTGTCTAGAACATTTTGAAAAATAATTGTACGTCTCTATATAAGGATTTTGTACGTAATATAACTGTGCAAAGATATTCTGTTTCTAGAAAAGTGACGTGTGGATATGTCCTGGAGGAAAATTTCCGTCATATGAGTACCTTTCACTGAAATTTTTATAACCTTCTCATTATAAAAAAAAATGGTATGAATATTCCTTCATCACTTTCAAAACAAACAAAAAAAAAAGAGAAAAACTACCGAACAAGAAATCAATATTCTAATCTTGCACAAATTACGATAATGGCTTATATGTTTTTGCATTTTTCCCTTTACAAAAAATTATATATTATTTATTTTTATGTGTTATCCTCGGTTTAAGATTCCTACATACTTCTTTCAAATCGTATTATTTCCCTTAATGCGGATGATAACCGATATGACAAAGTTGAACAGATTAAACTGATCAAAATAAACCTGGATATTAGCTCAATGTTCAGGTGTACCTGGGTTCGATTTTGAAGTTTTCTGAATTTAATTTTTTCTGGAAATAATCATATATCCCCCTCCCACATCATACTCGTTTGCTAACCAAAATTTCGATAATCAAAGATGTGCACACATTTATTTGACCAATTAAACTTGGTGCACTCAACGGGAAATAACTCCCGAAGGGAGTTCGCTAGAATACAAATAGAGCCCAAATTCCAATATCAAGATCAGAATTCAATTATCTTCCACCTAAAAACCCATTTTTCAGTAACCGAAATTTTTTAGATGATATTTCCTGGGTTGCATCTGAAACAACCTCAAGTCATAAAAAATTCACAGTGATTTTAAAATGATAACCTCAGATAACACCTTATCACTGAAATCCTCTTTGACGTAGGTATACCAGTACCAATTAACATTGTCGCTCAAAAGATCAGTTCTCAACAGATGTCTAAAAATCAAGAAATCTTGTTCACAATGAACAAATAAAATATTTTTTAGACTATTTCTCTTAGCAAGTTTTGTTGTTCTACGCCTTGTATAACGATCACTTCTATGACTTAAAGACTAAGCCAACGAGAACAAAATTTGAATTCAAAATATTGAATTGAAATGTTTCTAAACAAAATTGATTGAAGAAAATAATCCTACATCTTATTGTCACCTGTCTATTTTCAACAACAGGTCCACGATTAACTTCCTCCCCTAAACAGTTATAGATATCCATTTTGTGTTCATCTTAATTATGCCTACCTTTGAATGTCATAAGGATATGTATTTCATTTACTTATATGGATGTACGTACGAATTATGAACATGAAATATTGTTGCTCACAGGATATATCCTGTGCTATGTGGGAGCTCAATGTTGAAATATTCATTTTGCGGTCATTATTCAGTGATCTTTGATTCTCCGTGTAACTCTTGATTGATCTCTCAATGAACAGACCAATTTCATTTATCCCCCAAATAGATGTTTTCACACGAGAAGAAACATTGGATGAGGACGAGACACCAATATGTTACAAATGTAAACATAAACTGATGTTTTCGAAAAGAAATCAATAACCGCACAGTTAATTTCCCATCAAGAGGTCTACTCCAGTAAAGGAAGTAAATTTTTTAGTAAAATGAAGGACTAATTCGAGACCACTCAGATCAACTTAATTTTTTTTGGAATTTGTCAAAAAAGGTGTCAAGTATCCGAGTAAACAAGTTTGGTTACTGGGCAAAGCTCCAAAATGTACATAAAACTTATAGAGGGTCCCAATGGATTAACTATAAAAATTTTATGTGATTGATGGAAAAAAAAGGTTTTTTGGGCATAACTTTTTTTTTGGCTAATGATAACGAGATGTACCAGGAACCATTTTAAAGCTGATGTTATCGCCGAAATTTCATGTCATATGCAACATGCTGGGTAATCGCACGTTAAAAGGTAAGGCCTCGTTGATCCATTGCTCGCACAAGTTTCGACTTCTGAGGGTTGACGTTCGTCAGCTGGTTAACGAAAACGAACAATTTTAGAACAAAAATTTTTTAGAACAATTTGAATTGGATGAGCCAATTTTTTTTTTATTTCGCCCGACAAAAAAGAGCATTTACCGTTATCAACATAAAATAGGCAATTTAAAACGGACAAATTTGCTTATATACAGATGAAAAATGATAACAAAAAATTGAAATACAACTATCCTGGAATAAATGCTGAAAAATTTGGCTGTTTGAAATTAATAATGTTCGCGCTGCTGGCCAAAAACTGAAAATGTTTCAAGAAATACACGATTTCACCCAACTTCAGCAGGCCAAAACATAAACAATTATTACCCGATAGGGCCAAAAATGGCTGGACATATTTAGGACGAAGTGTTCTGACTTTTCACCAAAGGATTTTTTTTCCAGCACCTTAGCCCATATGGCGCTAAAAAATTGTCATTAAAAATTTTTGAAAAAAATTATTTTGCCCATAACTTTTTTCTTCTCATTTTAAACGGTTCTGGTTGGTCTCAAAATTTTCAAGATTTTGTCATCTTGCAAAATGATAGGAATAATTTTTTTTGTAACAGTTATATTTTTCGAGATATTTACGCCAGAACGATCCGGTTTCTTCATTTTTCGTTTAGCAACCATTTTTGCCATGTCATATCTCCTTAAATATTGATCGTACAAAAATAAAAAAAAAACACTTTATTTGTCAACTAAAATACTTCATATAAGTAATATATAATTTTTTTTGTAATACCTACTAACAGAGTTTCAGTGGATTCAAAAAACTTTAAAAACTTTGAAATTTTTCTGGCTAAAATCACACTTTTCCTTGCGCTATTACTCGAAAGGGGTGCATTTTTATGAAAAATTGCAAACAATGTTTTTTTGTTAAAAAATGATAATTTAATAATAATAATAACATTTATTCATCCCAAGAAACATTTACAGTTTATAAATAGGGATATTGAACATTTAAAAAGTGAAATAGAACAAAATATGATTATGTAGCAGAAATATATGGAAAAAAGACTGTTGAATTGATCAATGATGAATACAATTGAATTCTAAAATATATCATTTTGATGATAAAATATATTTTTTGAGATTGTGTTTGAACTTTTTGATATTTTTAATAGTTTTAATTGAATTCGGTATTTTGTTGTAGAGGTTTGTTCCCTCATGAAAAATTGATTTTCTCCGAATCTGGTATGTATTGAATGTACCACAAGTTGTTTAGCCTGTCTAGTGCCGTGAGAATGTGTATTATTGATTTCATTGAAAAGTATTGCAGAGTGTTTCATCTTATGTTTCACACAGTGATTGGATTAATTTTTTTAACTCCCCCCCAATGAGTTCCACCCCCCGCGCTTTTTTCCAGTAACGGAAGTTGTTTATTGCTCGGATACTGGGCACCTTTCTTAACAAAATTCAAGTTACTCCAAGTATCTGCAATTAGTCTTGAATTAGTCCAGCCACTTTTTACTTCCTTTACTGGAGTAGTCCAGATATAAGTGGATATACGGCAGCAACTATAGCTAATTCTCGCTATAAACTCTACGCTTTTTGCAACTAGAGTGGAACTACATTTGGAGGTCAGTTCACAGCCGATTGCCGGCATCGAAACATAGGAACTTGGCACGAGGACAGCAGTTCACACGTGTCACCAATTTCCTTCCGATCTCTTGTACAAGAAACCATTGGTTCGTTTTTTGATATATTTCAGTTATAATTTTATATTATACATTAAATTATTACAATCATTTTGAATATCGATACTTCACCTGCTCCCTCTTACCATCCACCGTATCAACGAACACAAAAATAAAAATAGTGGTTCGATTTCGATAACTACCCCAAACCGCATACCCAGCGCTCAGATCAATACCTCCCCAGCATGCGCAAAAGTGAAACGTGAACCTCCATTTCCTGTCGAATGAGTCTGAACCGTAATCAAAAACCCAAAATTAACGCAGAGCCCCACAAACCACGTCATTGTGAAAAAGTGCTAGTGACAATCTGTAAAATGAACAGCAACAGAAACTAGAGTCATGGAGGAAGACAAAAACGACGTGCACGGATATGCCAAATTGGGCAAACCGAAGAGGGAGACTGACTACGAGACGAGGGGTGCGTTTACGAATTTGTCACCCCCTTTGGACGCGTATAATGCCGTTTATTTGGCGTTCGTCTTGGGTGGAGCAGGATTCCTCCTACCCTACAACAGGTATGGTTCGAGGGCTTTTTTTGCAACGTAAGGGAAGTAGTCCCCTGTTTGTTACATGGTAGATACCCTCGCGATAAGGGTTCAACAGGTGTCTGAGCTGGGGGTGGAATTTTTCATTCATGATTTGCACGTCTGTCATAATATTATTGTTTGTGTTTGTTTCTGTACAGTGAAGTCAGTAGGAAACTCCAGCCATTCTAAATGTAATGAAGTAAAAACTTCTGTATCATGTTTTATACATGAAATATCGAAAAGTTCACCCAATTTTTTAGCTGCTCTTGTTCATATTTTATCATACAGGGTGGATGACGGGGGCGAAAATATGTCACTCAAAATAAAAATGAACAAATCTCAAGTAGAAACAGTTCCATACATTTTTTTTGAAATATCTATATTTTTGAGATATTCGCAGTTGAGAGCTTTCAGTTTTCTCGTCAAAATGCATTCTTTTCGGGCCGGAACGTTTCAGATGAAAAACTATCAAACAAATTGTGATCAAACATGAAGATCATCAAAAAAATGAAATAAAGAGACTGGGTTGTCTCAAGAATGCACTAAGTTCAAATTGAAGGAAGTTATAGCTGTCGAAAATTCGTTTTCACAACAACTCGACTAAAAGTATCACTACTTTTATTCGGGTTTGAAGGCCGTCGTTTTTTGGAATTTGTTCCTGACGTTTTGCTGCCTGGAGTGGCTAGCTTCTTCAGAGGCTCATTCATTTCGAAATTCACTCCGATGATTATGAAAAAAAAATGGTAAACTTCATAGTAGTGTAGAAGTTAGGACTTTTTCAAGAGATCAGCTTCTCCAACCAACCTGATATTACTCGTTAGCGAAACGCGCGCCGATAAACTTTATTTATGGTGAATGGATTACGAGGTTTTTATATTTTAAGTGCATATTTGAGTCCACCCTCAATAGTTTCAGAGAATATCATTGCCGAATTCGAAAAATATATTCTCAATATTTATTGAGACTCATTTCAATTTTCAATGTTGATCGATTATTGAGAAGGAGAATTATACAGTCATCTTTATCACACAGTGCGGTCTTAAAAATATGAGTACCCCTGTTTTGAACGATACTAGTTTTCGAGAGAGATATTTTCATTATGGTAGCTAATTAGTGAATAATAACACGATATACTATTAGACTACAGAGGCCCACTGAAAAAATGGATGGGTCATATGAACCACCAGGTGACGTATATAGGACGATATAAAAGCATAAAATAATAAGATTCAGCACTATGCCGTCACTTGTAAGTTGTCCAACTGAGTGCTGGTGAGAATTCAAAAGTGCAGGTAGAGTGAGTACATTTTGATCATATATTTTTGTACGGCATTTTTACCCTCTCTAGATCCATAAAAAATAATAAGAAAGCGCGTAGTGCCGTAAAAAAATGGTGCACCACAAAGTCGATAATTTTTTTAGATATTTTGACAATTTCAAGGGTAATTTGGTCATTTTATTATGTACGGCATCAGTTTCATACTGTTTTAATACAGCTTCTAATCCATTATTCCGCAACGCCGTGCAAAAATCATGCGACAAGGGGAAAAAATCGAGGGTTGCAACCCCCTCTCCTTCTGTGGTCCGGGGGGTGATTTGAAAAAGTACGGCTTCGGTTCCAAAACATTATGTAGCACTCAAAAGTACTATTGAAAATAATGCCGTCAAAAAATGTTTGTTCATTTGAATATATATTAATAATTATCTTCATCTCATGGTATACGTGATTTATAAAGCTGTAATATCATTTGACTCTGTACGGCAACTTTTTTTTTAACATGATATTGTAAAATACAATCGTTATATAGTATTGCCGTTCACAAAAAACTGTTCTAAAAAAAATTATAGACAAATACAAAATATGAAATTTTTTAGTTTTTGCTAAAGTTCAAATATTTATAGATTAATAAAGTATTTAAATTTTCTATACGTTTTGCTTGTTTCAGATAGTATTAAAATGAATAAACTAGGAAAAAATGATGCCGTACATTTTAATGCAGACCATATCTTTTAGGCTGATGAAAATGACGCTACCATGTTTCATTGTAATGATGTGAATAAATACAACAACTATTTTTTAGAAAAATTCTATATATTTAAAGATAATAATACAAAATGAGGTCTTTATTTAAATTATTCAGTATCGGAATCAGCCGCTGAGTTGTTATCGGAATCAATGTCTTCATCGACGTCCGAATTATCATCTCTATCATTTTCTGAAACATGAACAACTGCTGTTTTGAATCCCCGCATCGACTCCGAAACGTTACGCACTGCTATAATTTCACAAACAAACAGCTTCCATTTTATGTGTGTGAATTTATTGAGTTATTTGGTGTTGATTTAGGAAATCTCATCTGAAGTTGTAATTTTTTTTGATTAATAATAACAAACAATCATGGATGCAGACCGCTAATGTGAGCCGTATAAAGTGTTTGGTGCCGCAACTCTAGGAACCGAAATCCAAAGTTGTCTTTTCACACGTTTCCAAAGAGAAATACATCTTTGGTGAGAAACATTACGGAAAGTGGATTGAAAGAGGAAATAAACAGGTACAAGGCTTGGAAAATTAAACTGAAACTGCATAAATCACCACCTAGAGCGGCTTCAGTGTGTTACTT
This sequence comes from Zygogramma bicolorata, assembly GCA_032362365.1. Lineage (NCBI taxonomy): Eukaryota > Metazoa > Arthropoda > Insecta > Coleoptera > Chrysomelidae > Zygogramma > Zygogramma bicolorata. The sequence continues at coordinate 107,123 of JAVJAQ010001889.1, read as the reverse complement.
GCAATTACAAGAGAGATGATTTCTTGTTACCTGGTGAGTCTGTTTGTCAATTTTTAGGCGAAGTTATGGCGCATTTCATCATCCATGTAATAAAAGCCTCTTTGGTTCGCTAACACTACACTAAAACTAAAAAATGTCCTGGAACAAATATCATCAGATTTTGAAACACGATAATGCATCTATGTTCACCTCCAATGAATGGTATTGTGCGGATATTCAAAGCATCATGAACACAATTATATTAACCTTCACGAGAAAAATTTCGTATAATGAAAATATAGCAAAAAAAAACACCGAAATCTTGTCTAGCGGGGGCAACTGATGACTGGATTTCAGTTTGGCGCGTTATTTCACAAATGTAAACAAGGTAACTATTTCTAAATGGTGGATATAGTTTAACCACCACCAGCGCCCTCACCGGGCGATATTCTTCCCTATAGAAAGAACAGGACACACATACTAATCGAACTATGTGTGAGGGAGAGGAAACGAACACCTTACTCGGTCCAAGCCGAGTACATCCGAATAAATACGTTATGACCCACGACTACTTAGCACACAGTATAGTATAGGCAGGTGTAGATATATGCCTACAAATGCTAAACGTCGTAACAGAACGTCGCTCCGTAAGCAATATATATGTAAATTATATTTATTTAATATTTTTATTACTTTTTTATCATTATGAACTTTCAGATTTGTACGGCGTTAACTTTTTATAAATTATTGCATCAAGTACAAATAAACTATCTAAATGCCGTATAAAAAAATATCGTCATGAATTTCACCTTACATTTCGTTATATGGATTTTTCTTACTTTTCGTTCTATGGATTTTTTTTTTCATTCTTTTTCACCTACAAACCTTTGGACCAACGATAATGTACGGCATGTAAATAAATATTATCTATGCATAAAATACTTTCAAAATAAATTAATTTCATGTTGTTTCAAATCACCCCCCGGACCACGGAAAGAGAGGGGGTTGCAACCCTCGATTTTTCCCCTTGTCGCATGATTTTTGCACGGCGTTGCGGAATAATGGATTAGAAGCTGTATTGAAACAGTATGAAACTGATGCCGTACATAATAAAATGACCAAATTACCCTTAAAATTGTCAAAAAATCCAAAAAATTTACCGACTTTGTGGCGCACCATTGTTTTACGGCACTACGCGCTTTCTTATTATTTTTTATGGATCTAGAGAGGGTAAAAATGCCGTACAAAAATATATGATCAAAATGTACTCACTCTACCTGCACTTTTGAATTCTCACCAGCACTCAGTTGGACAACTTACAAGTGACGGCATAGTGCTGAATCTTATTATTTTATGCTTTTATATCGTCCTATATACGTCACCTGGAGGTTCATATGACCCATCCATTTTTTCGATGGGCCTGTAGTCTATATTGTACTGTGGCATAAGCGAAGCACGCAGTTTTGTTTACCTGTTACAAACGCAAATTGCACAGGAAACTATAATTACTTCATTCACATTAGTTGAATCAGTATGTAATCAGAAGAATAAGTATCCTCTTAGGCACGAATGAAATTTATGAGCACGAGGCTTCTAAGCCAAGTGCGGCAACTCACGAGTGCACCTAACTAGCCTTTTCCTCGAGTTGCGTACTGTACTTTTTCTACTTCAACCTTGCTTGTGTGGTAATTTCTGCTGGTGTACAAATTTATTCAACGAGACACTGGATGACAGAAAGTAGGTGAAACATTTGCTTGCTTCATGGATATATCTAGATACAGTACCAATCAACAAACTGTTAGATTCAAATTTCCTAAAAATATTATTTCCAATTCAATTTTACAAAGAATTTGAAACGAAAATCTGCTGCAATTTGGGCAATTTCTTGTCGTCATGAGATCGGATTTATCAGGTCAAATGTTACATATTCCATCATTTAAAAAAACAATTCTGGAGGCGGCATTAATTTAGAATACACGTGTATTTTAACAGCTGTCAAATACGTAATATACGATTAAAATAGTGGGAATGGAAGATGTATTTATGTCCACAATAAGTTGATTAACATTAGGATTATCGCCCATTTTTTCAGCTTCATCATGGCAATGGACTACTTCAAAGTACGATATCCTGGGACTCCAGTAGTATTCGATATGTCATTGGTGTACATAGCAGTGGCCCTGTTTACTGTCCTCGGAAATAATCTGCTTGTCGAAACTTTCACGCTGAACTCCAGAATAAATTTTGGTAAGCTCCGTATTTCAAAATGAAGTAAGTAGAAGTGATGCAATAATTTCAAAAGATGATAGACCCAGCAGACTACTACATACTGGAATTACTGCAACACGACTTAGAAGAGCAGTTACTTGGTAGGAACGACTTGGAAATAATGAGTCCAATGAAAATATCGACGTCTGCGATACAAAAAACTCATGCATATTCATTCAAGCTGATTTTCTGATACCTTTAGGTCTCTCAAACTAGAATCTTCATTTCTTTCACTATAGTGCTATTACTATCAACAAGTTTTGACACGAGTTGAAAAAGATTTAAAAAATGGTGGGGTCGCAAGGGAGAGAAGTTTTAACTTGGTTTTATTACACTGATATTAATGAGTTTTTGTTAAAATTAATGGAGCAAAGTCGATGACTTGAATTTTCAGGATATTATTTTCAATGAAAATGACGGCCATAGGTTTTTTCAATGCAAACTCTAATATGCCCGAAACGAGCGAAAATGTTTGAAACCACTCTCCAGATGACCGGAACCCAGTGAATATCTTTACTCCTGGAGGATAATAAGGGTTCCTCTACCCCTTCTAGCCCTAATCTAACTCCAAATTTTTCTGGTCCTTTGATTATCTGAAACTTCGAACAAAAGATGTACAGCTCATCCAATCCATCTTGGCACAAACTCAGATACTTTTCCAGTTGCACACTGGTAGTGTAGACCATGGTAAAAAAAAACACCTTCTAGGAATGAATATCAACAGAGTGAACACATATAATAGGTGTTTTTTATCTTAGTATACTTCACAGAGATTACTGGGCATATACGTTATTAGTTCTGTGCCAAGATGGATTGGATAAGCTGTACCATTTGAAATATTCTCATAAGATTTCAAATCGTTTCTCTCACCCAAATGGATATTGCGGCAGTAATTTTCATTTCAAATGCAATATCAAAAATTGAACTATTCAAGTTTTATAATTATTTACCCTTTCTGGAAAAGCCTTATTATTGAAATCGGTGCCACTAGTAAGTTATAGGAGATATCGCGCATCCCCCAATTTTTCAACTGGTTCAAACCGCGCCAAAATTGTTCTCGAAAATCGAATGTATACAGGGTGTAACATAAGTACGTTAAAATACTCGAGTGACGTATTCCTGAGACAATTTTGAGAGAAAAGTCTATGAACTTGTGTCTGAAAATGCTTCGTTTCGGAGATACAGGGTGTGAAATTATTTTTTTTCTGTTCGCTTTTTGAAAATAACTCTTGCATAAAATAAGTTATTATTGTACGAAATTTGGTACCCGGGGTTTTTTGACGTGGGAAATCATAACTTCATTTTAATTTTCATGTAACATCTAGGGGGCGCTGCGTACGCTGTCATTATTTATTTCAAATTTCCCTAACTTTTTTGACAGTAAACTTTTGGTACTTTTCATGAAAGAACCCAATTTGCACACCTTTTCCAAGTAAAAAAGGTACACTTCCTCAACAACGCTGGAGGTAATCGTTTTCCAGATATTCACAATTTTCTATATCGATGCATATTAGTTAGCTCCTAGGGCGCTAAGTGAAGTTGTTGAGAACATTACAAAAACTAAGTATGTGGTGGATCTCGTCAAAATAAACAACTTTTTCCTATAAAATGTACAATGAAAAATGATTCGTTTACGAAATAAAGATTGTTGAAACATGGGGGATACCTACCATGTTTTGAAAAATTTCAACAATATAATTTCGAAAACGAATCATTTTTCGTTAAACATTTTATAGGAAAAAGTTGTTTATCTTGTCGAGATCCACCACATATTTAGTTTCTGTAATGTTCTCAGCAACTTCACTTAGCGCCCTAGGATCTAAGTATAATGCATCGATATAGAAAATTGTAAATATCTCGAAAACGATCACCTCCAGCGTTGTTGAGTGAGTGTACCTTTTTCTACTTGGAAAAGGTGTGCAAATTGGGTTCTTTCATGAAAAGTACCAAAAGTTTACTGTCAAAAAAGTTAGGGAAATTTGAAATGAATAATGACAGCGTACGCAGCGCCCTCTAGATGTTACATGAAAATTAATATGAAGTTATGATTTCCCACGTCAAAAAACCCCGGGTACCAAAAATCGTGCAAATAACTTATTTTATGCAAGAGTTATTTTCAAAAAGCGAACAAAAAAAATCAATTTCAACATCCTGTATCTCCGAAACGAAGCATTTTCAGACAAGTTCATAGACTTTTTTCTCAAAATTGTCTCAGGAATACGTCACTTGAGTATTTTAACGTATTCATGATACACCCTGTATTATATCGATCCCTGGATCAGCATCAAGTGCTATGCACGAGTTTGAGCCTGGCATCAATGCATAAAACATATGAACATTAATATGAAGTTTTACTTTTTACTCAATCAACAATAATTATTATCACGTGCAAAAATAATCAGACCACTTTCAATCATCCATCAAATAGAATTTGACTCCACTATATAGGAGGATTTTAAATTGTGATATAATCCTGTTCATATGAGGATTTTATAATAACTACGCTTTTCAACTGTTTTTTTTGGACTTGATTGTTGAACGAACACAATTATTTTTTCATCGTTTAATGCTCGAAATTGTTCGATTTGCGTATTTACTCCATCTTGTATGTACTTTTTGCAAGAGGTAACTTTTCCTGTATATTGCGTGTTTATCGAATGACATTAAATCACTATCATTGTTTTTTTTTGCGGTTTGAACTTTCTTTCAAATAGCGCTTGTTTCGATTACGAAGCTCGAAATTTTCATGCTACACATCAATCTGTAATGTTAAGGATAAACTCGCCTGGCCTATGAGGTTAAAATAAAAACAAAAATGAAGAAGAAGAGAATTAGAAATAGATTTGCACGAAAAACAAAATCATGTATGTCCAGGGAATTTCTTGAAATTCATCTTCTATGGATATAATCAAATGTTAAAACTCATTCCAGGTTACATTATGTCCTTCGTCACATTGGTTTTCGTCGTGGTGTGCGAAGTGTGGTGGGAAGCTTTCGGATCTGCTACTTCTTACACTGTTAATTTGGCAGCAGTTGCAGTTGTCTCAATCGGATGTACAGGTTGGTATATTGCGTCACTTTCGAAAAATGGTTCATAAAAAAAATGTTTCAACTTTCCCAAAAATTCCGACATTTTCCACCTACTTCTTTCAACTTGAGCAACTTGTATCAAACTGATATCGTCTCAAAAGAAAGGCATCAGGGAAGTGATTACTTTCCAGATGGTTGCCTAAAAAATGTATTTGTTCCATAATGCTAATGTAAGGAACCCTCTTTTCTCTTCGTAGTTTCTTGAGTGGATACCCTAACACAATCTGAAATATAAATAGTTTACCGAAACTGCTGCATTTATTTAAGACAGTTCCTTTTCTATGAGAAATACGTCCTATTAGACAGAAACTTCTTGTATAACTGATAATTGTCTATAAAAAAAGTGATATTTGTTAAAAGTACTCATCTTTGTCGTCGTTTCGGAAACAAAATCTGCTTTTGTACAAATATTACAATATTTGAGAGAACACTATTTATTCACTTACAACAATCATTCACAAATGAAGTCTTTCTTTGATCTTCTATAACTAGTTCGGATCGTACGGCACTGCACATAATCTCCCTCTTGATCAAGCCGAGGTGTTCAATAAGGAAAACCATTTGCTTCACCCGAAAATTCAACACAACTGTAATGAATGCCCCCGTTTGTACCGGCGCATTCGCCATATTTTAAATTATTCCCCCAATACGAACCAAATTTGTTTGACATAAGCAACCCACAAATTCAAAATACTCTAAATCGGATACACAGAATTATATTTATTAACATTCCAATTGCTCAGATGACATATTATTATGCTTATACGTACTAAACCTAATCAAATCTGTGAATTTCTACTTTTTTCCTTCTGTTTGTGAGAATGTGTTGAATATACATTATTTTCCTTAATAATGCAACCTCTCTCAAATATAAAATAGAACGTAAACTTTTCCTACGAATTCTTTCAGACTAAGTTCGAAAGCAACAGGCAACCTTACCCAGGCTAACTGGCTCTCAAAAGAAAAAAAGCTACATGTAATATATAGTACTAAAGTAGTGCTCGATCATGTTGCAAGTTGATGAATTATTGACATCAATTCACAATTATTGTAACGTCAAATTGAATGACCTGAACGGCAAGACTAAATGCAATTATCTCCAAATATTTTGCAATATTGCATGAAGTCGAATACTGTTGGTACAAGTAATGGAAACTGTTTGGTCTGATGAACTGTATTTTTTCCAGTACAACAATCGAGTTTCTACGGATACACCAGTATGTTGCCACCCAAATATACACAAGCTGTAATGGTCGGCGAAAGTAAGTACTATTCAAAAATTACTTTTTGTACGGCTTCAAAACAAAACTGCTTATCTTAAATGTTCTTGATAGAACAATGAGCAACATAGTATGTCTTCAATTCCATTTCCTTACCTGATAAAACAATGATTTCATTGTGATACAGTTGCAGTAATTATCACACAATAAATCAGGTTCAGGTCAAATTTCGCTATTATTTTTTGTTATAGCTGTAGAACAAATATAGTGTATAGCTACGGCTCTTGCTGCAACGATCATGTATATAACAACCATTACATAAGAGTTGCATCCGCTATTTTCTCTACACCCGATAAATGAATGGGAACTATAAATATTGTATTTATATTTGCAATGTGGATTCCACTGATCTGGAAGTAGAAGGAATATTAACATTTATTTTGCTATCGCTAGTCTCAGTGAAGTTCAATATTGTATTGAAAATGCTGATTTTACTTTGAATCAACTTCTCAATGTAGCCTTCCGCCATTAATGAGCTCATTATGATACAGAGTTTTCATTAAGATACAGATTCTCAATATGGCATTGTGAAACAGATTATGGGCATAGAAATTTATTATTGAAGTACGATTGTAGAAAAAAATAAGAATGATCTAATATACTAATAAAAAAATCCACTTTTGTTTCTGAATCGATTGCCATCTTTTGACGTGTGTAAGTGATCAAAAAAATGTGATAAAATGTGACTTGAAAACGAAATCAATAATCCCATCTATCCAAAGTATCATCCATCCCTTCAAATGATATTTCCGAATTGTTGGTTGACTATCCTCTCTATAAACAATTATCACGGTTTTTAACGAATAGTAACGAGTTTGTCGAGTACCACCCAATCTAGCCCCTCATCGATGAAGCGTATTTTTTAATGTGGTTGAAGAATAAAATGAAAAATAATTTCATTGAACTTTTCATTCTTTAGACATCGACTTTTTCAGTCAAGTTACATGCTGAAATGAATAATTAATGGTTCAGCTGCAAGAATGGTGCGTCTATAGTTTATTAATTGGAAGTGGAAGAATGTTGGCATTCGTTTTTTATCTCGTTTTTCAATAAGATTACCTCCGGGGAACTACAGTCAGATGGCTTGCCTACCCAGTTATGTGCTTTGGCGAATGTTAGTGTTCTGCTGGTATCTATTCTGGGACTTATATCATTTCAACTTCACACCGAAGAAGTTGACAGTGACTTTTTATACAGCGCATAGTTTCGCAATCTCAAGATCAGAAAGAAAAGATGTATTGATTAGCGACTTCACGAGGATTTTGAAATAGAGTCTCATGAATCGGTGAGATTTTATGCCACCAAAGTCCAAAAATGCCTCTTCCCCCTATACTCGAAGAAATCGGATCTACCACTATAATTCAATGCTTGGAACTACGATCAACAATGATGACAATTTCATTTTTCTCCAATTGACAGCAAATATTGATTTTGCAGACACGTATCACTCAGCAAAGGATTACTTTTCCTGCCTAGGCAGCAAAAGTAATACTTTGCTGATTGAAATGTGTCTGGAGGAGTAAGTACTTCAAGGCCAGTTTTTCAATACAAGGATGAATGAGTTATGTGTCAGATAGATGAAAGATATGACAGAGTGCACGTGAGGAATGTTTGACAGTGATAAAGATGAAAACTGTTGGTCAGTTCTATCTGATAGATATCTTGGATTGAAAAACCGGTCCTAGGTCGCTGTCACTCGCCCATATTGTTGTCAAACTATAATTATTATTATGAACATATACATTTCCATAACAACCAATCATTCCAATATTTTCGATTTCTATCAAATTGTGTTTTAATTTATCACTACAGGAAAAATAAAAAGATTGTGAGAATTGTACTAATTTGCGAATACAATATCCTACATATATCATTATATGTTTTTGACCTCAATAAAATAAGATCACTATAAAAACTACAAAATCGTGCAATGAGAATCACATTGAGATGTAACAGATATACACCAATATCATTGATGTTGGAAACATTGCAATGGCTGTCAATAGAAAATAGACTTATTTATTCAACTATAACTTATATTTTCAAAATGGTACATAACCTTCTTCCATCATATTTTCATAAATTTATAACTTTCAATACGCAAATCCACCAACATGATACGAGAAGTAAACATAACTTACATGTGACTAGAAAATCAAAGGCTTACAATACTAAAACCTTAGTGTTCAAGGGATTCATTGCTTATAACAGTTTGCCAGATGATGTGAAGAGATCAGAAATCCTCTAACAGTTCAAATTGAAAATGATAAACCACTTAGTGCAAAAGTAAAATGGTCGTATTAGTTATCTGTCATGATGAGTCATTTTAAGGGTTGTTATATGTTCTTACGGGATTTGTATTGGGAAAGCATACTTGTTGGTTTCATGTATCTTTTTATTTATAATTATAATGGTATTTGGCTGTACTTGAATAGTTATTTTCTCTGAACAGTACAAAGTAAATAATGAGTACATTGAAATGTATAGCTTATATAATAATACTATCGAAGGAGCTGCTACATACTACATATGATTGCTTCATGTATAATCGTTATTATTTTTTATAAATGTAGATTAGGATTGCTTATTTCAAATAAATAAAGTTATTATTGTTATTTTTTTGTTTGAACAAATCTAGTCGGGTCCGTACTCCCCACTGCTCCGACCCAGTTATTATTATTATTAATAAACAATCGGAGAAAAATTATATGTGTTCAACTCGGCAGCTGAGTAGATTAACTGCCTTAGCTTATTATGAACTATAAAAAAAATACCGGGGGTATATTTCCTCACAGAAGAAGGGAAAATATCAAAAGAGATCTAGAATCTTGGTGAGTTATTTTTTTTTTGGATTTATTATTTGTTGCATATATGCTACATAGCACAAACACACACACCACATTCAACACGAAGAGATATACAGTTATTGTTCAATGAATGCATTCATTTTCATGAAAGTGGTTGAAACAGTTTTTATCTTCGTTAAAAAGTTTTTTATCCATTGACCTTCAAAATAAAAAAACGACCTATACAAGTGATATTTTGCGTATTTGCGTCAATACAAAATTCCAACAAAGTGCAGTGTAGCATATGTGCATAATGTTTTTTAAATTGTATCTAAGTAATATTGAAGATTTTACGAAAAACTAGCATTCCTTGAGTTGGTTATTACTTTATTCCATTCATATAATTCTTTTCAGTTCATAATTGTTCAGTGGACACACTCAATTCACTTGTGAAAATGAAGCTTTTCAATTTATATGTCACGGAACAACTACCACATGGAAGATCCAATTCCCCAGGTTTTGTGCTGCCATCTTCATTTCGAAAGCCGTATTTGTGTGGGTAGATTTCTGACAATGTCTGAAGGTTCAATTGAAATGAAAGCACTCATTGTATCTCGAAAAATGAATTGTTAAACGAGAGCATTTGAGGGTTGAATTCATCCCAGATATTTATGTTCACCTTCACCTCACCGATATTTGAAATTTCGCCATATTTCAGGTACTTCTGGCGTATTCACATCGACCGTGCGAGTACTGACAAGATTTCTGGTGAAGGAACTTCGCGGCAGTACCATATATTTTTTCACGGTATCGGTATCTTCGGTGGCAACTTGTTTCGGTATATACCATCTCATTAGAAGGACGGACTTCATCCAGTTTTACATAGCCCTGTGCGAGAGAGCCAAGACTAGGATTACTCTGGAACCTACGGAAGATGCCGGATTGGTGAGTAGCTTCCAGAAAAGTATAGAAGGTGAGATCGGGTGAGTGTTAACGCGTTTTTCATGAGTGAAACATGTGAGCACATTTTTTTAGTCAATTCTAGCTGTTTCGAAAATTTCAAAATGAAGTAATCGTCACATACTAATGCCTGCTCAGGAAGTTACATATTATTATTGTGATGTGACAAGTAGAATTCAAACAAATCAAATAAAATGAAATTAATTCAAAAATAAAAATCAACAGAAATGTATTGAAAATTACAATTTGTCTTCTGTCAGTTCTGTTGGTTCAGAAAGAACTTTAACAATGTCATGGTCCACCAAAATATCTGAGTCTTCGATTTCTGGCAGTAAGAATTAATTTTTTCCATATTTCAAAATTATTTTGCACCTTTTTTTTTTATTAATTAATTTTGTCGAGATCCGTTTGGGAATAATTTGAGATTCTTAGGGATTTTCGGCGATAATTTCGAACCATTCTGCATCTTGTAACCAGAAAATATTTTGAGTGTGAATGTATACGCGATAACGAGTTCACACTTACCCCAACCTATGCGGTCACACAAACCCGGAATGCATTTTTATTGGGGTAAGTATGATCCATGCCATAATAGTTATTTATGTATCAAGGGCTCAAAATAGGCTTTTATGCTTTTATACAACAATTCATGCACGACCGGTATATTTTATGTCATGTAGTTAAATACCTATTTACATCTAGAATACGATAGAAATACATCAAGGCTGCCGTGAGGCGGCTGTATATTAATTTCATATCGGAAACAGAATAAATCAAGAATTGATGGAATGACTGTTACCATGGCAACTCAGTCAATTTTCAGAATAAGATAGGCTAGTAGCCATATTTGCTGTCAATTTCTGTGATCACAGATAATTCACTAATGGTTTTGAAATGGATTCAAGCGACAATGCTCTTTCTTGTGTATGTGAATGACTTGATAAATGTCGGCATATATCTGGTAAAATCACTCTTTTTGCGGACGATACCACAATTTTGTGGTATAGTAAATCGGCATGTAAAACCTGCATGAGATGATATCTAGAGATATAAAAATCATTGAATCTTGGTGTGATTCAAAAATTCTAACATTTAATATAAAAAAAACGAATATAATTCCATTCAAATACTTACTAGACGATTTGCCTATGCAAAATGAAACTATTGTTAGTAAAGATTGTAATGCGTTTTTAGGACTGCATATCGACAAAGATCTGAACTTTGAAAATCACATCAAAGTTCTGAAAGGCAAGGTATCTACGGGTTGCTATGCATTGAGAATCATTTCCAGAGAACTTGGAAATTCCATAAAAATTCTTTTACAGAATAGATGAAAGATGTGTTTCGTATTTTATTCAAATTAATCGCCTAACGGGCTTGAAAAGGGGTAGAAAGTTATTTTGGGGGTGAATCAACGCACACCCTCAACCGTTGCCCCGTAAAATTCTGAAACTTAGAGGGTGTGTTCATTGTATGACGCAGACATCAGGTAAGGAAGGGTTTTCGTAAGTCCACCCCTAGGGGGGGAAAAATGGACACAAAGTTTGTATGAGACAAAGTGAAGCCTTTGGTCCAATCTACTTCAAATTTTGCATGAACATTCTTTTACAGAATTGATGAAAGACATGTTTCGTATTTTATTCAACGGGCTTGAAAAGGGGTAGAAAGTTATTTTGGGGGTGAATCAACGCACACCCTCAACCGTTGCCCCGTAAAGTTCTGAAACTTTGAGGGTGTGTTCATTGTATGACGCAGACATCAGGTGAGGAAGGGTTTTCGTAAGTCCACCCCTAGGGGGGGAAAAATGGACACAAAGTTTGTATGAGACAAAGTGAAGCCTTTGGTCCAATCTACTTCAAATTTTGCATGAACATTCTTTTACAGAATTGATGAAAGACATGTTTCGTATTTTATTCAACGGGCTTGAAAAGGGGTAGAAAGTTATTTTGGGGGTGAATCAACGCACACCCTCAACCGTTGCCCCGTAAAGTTCTGAAACTTTGAGGGTGTGTTCATTGTATGACGCAGACATCAGGTGAGGAAGGGTTTTCGTAAGTCCACCCCTAGGGGGGGAAAAATGGACACAAAGTTTGTATGAGACAAAGTGAAGCCTTTGGTCCAATCTACTTCAAATTCTGCATGAACATTCTTTTACAGAATTGATGAAAGACATGTTTCGTATTTTATTCAACGGGCTTGAAAAGGGGTAGAAAGTTATTTTGGGGGTGAATCAACGCACACCCTCAACCGTTGCCCCGTAAAGTTCTGAAACTTTGAGGGTGTGTTCATTGTATGACGCAGACATCAGGTGAGGAAGGGTTTTCGTAAGTCCACCCCTAGGGGGGGAAAAATGGACACAAAGTTTGTATGAGACAAAGTGAAGCCTTTGGTCCAATCTACTTCAAATTTTGCATGAACATTCTTTTACAGAATTGATGAAAGACATGTTTCGTATTTTATTCAACGGGCTTGAAAAGGGGTAGAAAGTTATTTTGGGGGTGAATCAACGCACACCCTCAACCGTTGCCCCGTAAAGTTCTGAAACTTTGAGGGTGTGTTCATTGTATGACGCAGACATCAGGTGAGGAAGGGTTTTCGTAAGTCCACCCCTAGGGGGGGAAAAATGGACACAAAGTTTGTATGAGACAAAGTGAAGCCTTTGGTCCAATCTACTTCAAATTTTGCATGAACATTCTTTTACAGAATTGATGAAAGACATGTTTCGTATTTTATTCAACGGGCTTGAAAAGGGGTAGAAAGTTATTTTGGGGGTGAATCAACGCACACCCTCAACCGTTGCCCCGTAAAGTTCTGAAACTTTGAGGGTGTGTTCATTGTATGACGCAGACATCAGGTGAGGAAGGGTTTTCGTAAGTCCACCCCTAGGGGGGGAAAAATGGACACAAAGTTTGTATGAGACAAAGTGAAGCCTTTGGTCCAATCTACTTCAAATTTTGCATGAACATTCTTTTACAGAATTGATGAAAGACATGTTTCGTATTTTATTCAACGGGCTTGAAAAGGGGTAGAAAGTTATTTTGGGGGTGAATCAACGCACACCCTCAACCGTTGCCCCGTAAAATTCTGAAACTTAGAGGGTGTGTTCATTGTATGACGCAGACATCAGGTAAGGAAGGGTTTTCGTAAGTCCACCCCTAGGGGGGGAAAATGGACACAAAGTTTGTATGAGACAAAGTGAAGCCTTTGGTCCAATCTACTTCAAATTTTGCATGAACATTCTTTTACAGAATTGATGAAAGACATGTTTCGTATTTTATTCAACGGGCTTGAAAAGGGGTAGAAAGTTATTTTGGGGGTGAATCAACGCACACCCTCAACCGTTGCCCCGTAAAGTTCTGAAACTTTGAGGGTGTGTTCATTGTATGACGCAGACATCAGGTGAGGAAGGGTTTTCGTAAGTCCACCCCTAGGGGGGGAAAAATGGACACAAAGTTTGTATGAGACAAAGTGAAGCCTTTGGTCCAATCTACTTCAAATTTTGCATGAACATTCTTTTACAGAATTGATGAAAGACATGTTTCGTATTTTATTCAACGGGCTTGAAAAGGGGTAGAAAGTTATTTTGGGGGTGAATCAACGCACACCCTCAACCGTTGCCCCGTAAAATTCTGAAACTTAGAGGGTGTGTTCATTGTATGACGCAGACATCAGGTAAGGAAGGGTTTTCGTAAGTCCACCCCTAGGGGGGGAAAAATGGACACAAAGTTTGTATGAGACAAAGTGAAGCCTTTGGTCCAATCTACTTCAAATTTTGCATGAACATTCTTTTACAGAATTGATGAAAGACATGTTTCGTATTTTATTCAACGGGCTTGAAAAGGGGTAGAAAGTTATTTTGGGGGTGAATCAACGCACACCCTCAACCGTTGCCCCGTAAAGTTCTGAAACTTTGAGGGTGTGTTCATTGTATGACGCAGACATCAGGTGAGGAAGGGTTTTCGTAAGTCCACCCCTAGGGGGGGAAAAATGGACACAAAGTTTGTATGAGACAAAGTGAAGCCTTTGGTCCAATCTACTTCAAATTTTGCATGAACATTCTTTTACAGAATTGATGAAAGACATGTTTCGTATTTTATTCAACGGGCTTGAAAAGGGGTAGAAAGTTATTTTGGGGGTGAATCAACGCACACCCTCAACCGTTGCCCCGTAAAGTTCTGAAACTTTGAGGGTGTGTTCATTGTATGACGCAGACATCAGGTGAGGAAGGGTTTTCGTAAGTCCACCCCTAGGGGGGGAAAAATGGACACAAAGTTTGTATGAGACAAAGTGAAGCCTTTGGTCCAATCTACTTCAAATTTTGCATGAACATTCTTTTACAGAATTGATGAAAGACATGTTTCGTATTTTATTCAACGGGCTTGAAAAGGGGTAGAAAGTTATTTTGGGGGTGAATCAACGCACACCCTCAACCGTTGCCCCGTAAAATTCTGAAACTTAGAGGGTGTGTTCATTGTATGACGCAGACATCAGGTAAGGAAGGGTTTTCGTAAGTCCACCCCTAGGGGGGGAAAATGGACACAAAGTTTGTATGAGACAAAGTGAAGCCTTTGGTCCAATCTACTTCAAATTTTGCATGAACATTCTTTTACAGAATTGATGAAAGACATGTTTCGTATTTTATTCAACGGGCTTGAAAAGGGGTAGAAAGTTATTTTGGGGGTGAATCAACGCACACCCTCAACCGTTGCCCCGTAAAGTTCTGAAACTTTGAGGGTGTGTTCATTGTATGACGCAGACATCAGGTGAGGAAGGGTTTTCGTAAGTCCACCCCTAGGGGGGGAAAAATGGACACAAAGTTTGTATGAGACAAAGTGAAGCCTTTGGTCCAATCTACTTCAAATTTTGCATGAACATTCTTTTACAGAATTGATGAAAGACATGTTTCGTATTTTATTCAACGGGCTTGAAAAGGGGTAGAAAGTTATTTTGGGGGTGAATCAACGCACACCCTCAACCGTTGCCCCGTAAAATTCTGAAACTTAGAGGGTGTGTTCATTGTATGACGCAGACATCAGGTAAGGAAGGGTTTTCGTAAGTCCACCCCTAGGGGGGGAAAAATGGACACAAAGTTTGTATGAGACAAAGTGAAGCCTTTGGTCCAATCTACTTCAAATTTTGCATGAACATTCTTTTACAGAATTGATGAAAGACATGTTTCGTATTTTATTCAAATTAATCGCCTAACGGGGTTGAAAAGCGATAGAAAGTTATATTAGGGGTCAATCAACGCACAACCTAAACCACTGATCGTAGATAAATGAAACTGTGTGTATAACATGAGTTTGTATGAGACAACGTACTTCAAACTACTTCAATTTTTGCAGAAATATTCTTCAACAGAATTCATGGAATTCATTGAAATTAATTGTCTAACAGGGTGAAAAAGAAGGTTTATCAAGTTTGTGACCTCTTTCAAACTTTATTTCGCGTGCGCTCAGAAGGCAGAGTTGTGATGAACCTGTTAAAACTTAGTACCAAAAACTACACAATATAATTGCATCTCAAAAATAATTAACACCCAACGAAGTCGTTCCAAAAAACTTTGCAGGTAGTTTTTGCACTAACTTAGGTCATAAGGTATGTAAATATCTAATACACCGCGGGCATGTGACGTCACCAGACAACTGTCAATCAGCCTGCTGGTCAAACAAACCCTACTTCCATAAGCAACAATGGTAATTTAATGAGATTATTATCGTAATTATGAAGAAATTACGGGTTTACCCTAATATTGGGTATACCCTTATAGTCCAATCAAATAAACTTTTTTCGTAAAATTTCTGCCTACCCGAAAAGTAGCTGTGGATTCCGGCAGACACATGTGTCCTTATTATCCCCTAAAGTTTGCGCCAGATTCTGTCCGTGCGTTTAGCAACAATTAGCAGTTGAATGCCGGAAATAATAATTTTTTTTTGTTTTTTGCTTATATAATGAAAACTATTGATCGGATCGAAAAAAAGTTGCATTGAAAGTTGTAGATAATTGAAAAATCTATTGATTGGCGTTGGCCCGATTTCGATATTCCGATTTGTTGCTCAACTATTGAGCTCGGAAGTTTAAAAAAGGCGTTTTTTCCATTACTCTATTAAAAGATATTGAAATGCATTTGGGGGTTGCAACTGTGAATTTGGGAAGCTTTCAACTAGTAGAAACCACAGTTTCAATTTGGTCGAAAACCAATTGATAGGTTAGCAACAATCTAATTTGTTACTAAAAAAAGTGTCCCACTAGATTGTTATTTCTTGCCCTACAGATAATCGTAGAGCAATGAACGAAACAGTTTTGGATAGTCAAAGAGTTGAACTACAAATTATCGTTTTTGGAAAATCGATTTTTTCAATGTGATACCTTTAAAAATGGCGTCAAAAAAACAACGTTTTTCAAACTAAAAAACAACTAGGAAAAAATGGTCGTATCAAAATGAGAGGAAATGCATGGGAAAGCTGCTATTTTTCTACGAATTTTGATAACCTTACTTTTGTTCCACGATTATTAGGAGCCAAGATAACACTTTTTATCATTTAGTTTCCCCTCCATTCGTTTGTTTATATGAAGCAACGAGACCTCGACGACTGCACAGAGCAAGAGTCATATTATCCATAGGAACCAGCAGAATTTGTATTCCACAATCATTTATCATATTCATTGATAGGAGCAGTGGAGGTTCTTCCGGGACCGTTCGACGTGCCGTGTGGAGGGGGAAGCCGGAGAGAGCGATCCAGCGCATAAAGCCATCGATTCGATATAAGAGTGAAATAAACTGTTCAAGAACCCAAAATGACGATTTTCGCCAACCCGAAAAGTAGCTGTGGATTCCGGCAGAAACAGGTGTCCTTAGTATCCCTTAAAGTTTGCGCCACATTCTGTTCGTGCGTTTAGCAACAATTAGCAGTTGAATTCCGGAAAACATTAGTTTCTTTTTGTTTTTTGCTTATGTAATGAAAACTATGGGTCGGATCGAAAAAAAGTTGGATTAAAAGTTGTAGATAATCGAAAAATCTATCGATTAGCGTTGGCCCGATTTCGATATTCCGATTTGTTGCTTAACTATTGAGCTCGGAAGTTGAAAAAAGGCATTTTTTCCATTACTCTATTAAAAAATGTTGAAATGCATTTGGGGGTTGCAACTGTGAATTTGGGAAGCTTTCAACTAGTAGAAACCACAGTTTCAATTTGGTTGAAAACCAATTGATAGGTTAGCAACAATCTAATTTGTTACTAAAAAAAGTGTCCCACTAGATTGTTATTTCTTGCCATACCGATAATCGTAGAGCAATGAACGAAACAGTTTTGGATAGTCAAAGAGTTGAACTACAAATTATCGTTTTTGGAAAATCGATTTTTTCAATGCGATATCTTTAAAAATGGCGTCAAAGAAACAACGTTTTTCAAACTAAAAAACAATTAGGAAAAAATGGTTGTATCAAAATGAGAGAAAATGCATGGGAAAGCTGCTATTTTTCTACGAATTTTGACAACCTTACTTTTGTTCCACGATAATTAGGAGCCAAGATAACACTTTTTATCATTTAGTTTCCCCTCCATTTGTTTGTTTATATGAAATAATGAGACCTCGACGACTGCACAGAGCAAGAGTCATATTATCGATAGAAACCAGCAGGATTTGTTTTTTACAATTGTTCATAGTATTTATTGATAGGATCAGTGGAGGTTCTTACGGGGCCGTTCGACGTGCCGTGTGGAGGGGAAAGCCGAAGGGAGACGGCCGTCGTATGCATCGCGTGAAATAAACTGATCAGAGCCCAAAATGACCTCGCTGTCTGTATCTCGGGAACTACTTTAATAACATGATGCAACAATGCAATCTCCTAATCATCAGGAATGACCTGGATCTCTTAATGACCAGTCAAAATGATATTAGAGCTTGTATATTTCAACTGAATCTTATAATTGTCTTGTACATGTATTTTCTTTTCTTTTTCTCCTTTTAATGCGTTGAATACCTAGAACGCTCTTAACACTATTCCTCTGGAAATATCGTTATGACTTCCTTCTATAGTAGTATTGTCTATCTCTGGTTAGCAAAAAGTAGTTTTTAAGTACCTATCCTCACATGTTAGTACTGTAAAGTGTTTTTGTAAGTGAATCCAAAATAAAATGAAACAACCAAATTATACTACTACCGAAACATTTTTGACCTATAGATGTAATTGAAATTATGTTTAGGTAATGAATAACCTTACCTTTTTAGGAAATCGAAAAAATTGAATACTCTCACGTGAACTATCACAGAAGTCAGCTTAACAATAATACATGTTCAAATCACTACCAAAATAAAAGTTCAAATGGAATGTTTATTTCGCGCACTCAGTATAACCAGCCGGAACGATACAAACTGTTCAATCGGGGACACTCTGTACAATAGTATTAACATGGAAATCACACTCTGCTGAAAGAAACAAACGAAAATTTATAGGACCTGACTAACCTAACGGAGACAAAATAAACATGTGAATAGATGAATGTTAATGGATATTTTCAGTTACAAGCTGTAAATATCAAAGAATAATGTTGCACATAAATGGGCCAAAAATCTTAATATTGAATAACATTCATATATACACATTTGTAAAAATATCAATTGGAAAGGAGATGAGCCGTGCTTTATTCATTTTCGAATGTCAGAGAAAACTTGCTTTCTCCGTCTAACTAAGGTAACATTTGACACCGTATTATCAGAGTTGAATTTGAAATGAACGAATAATTCACTACATTTGCAGCGTAAAAATTGAATTATTTGCGATTTTAGGGATTTCCGAAAACAAACCGGGTAAGCCATAGTGATATTCGATCATATCTTGATGCACTATTGAAAATAAAAAAAAAACAAAACTTGTCCAGTATTTCCCGAGATACAGACAGCGTGGTCATTTTGGGCTTTGATCAGTTTATTTCACGCGGTGAACTCGACGGCCGCTAGCGGTAGATCGCTCTCTCCGGCTTCCCCCTCTACACGGCACGTCGAACGGTCCCGGAAGAACCTCCACTTATCCTATCAATAATTATGATAAATAATTGTGGAAAACAAATTCTGCTGGTTCCTATGGATAATATGACTCTTGCTCTGTGCAGTCGTCGAGGTCTCGTTGCTTCATATAAACAAACAAATGAAGGGGAAACTGAACGAAAAAAAGTGTTATCTTGGCTCCTAATTATCGTGGAACAAAAGTAAGGTTGTCAAAATTCGTAGAAAAATAGCAGCTTTCCCATGCATTTTCTCTCATTTTGATACGACCATTTTTTCCTAATTGTTTTTTAGTTTGAAAAACGTTGTTTTTTTGACGCCATTTTTAAAGGTATCACATTGAAAAAATCGATTTTCCAGAAACGATAATTTGTAGTTCAACTCTTTGACTATCCAAAACTGTTTCGTTCATTGCTCTACGATTATCCGTAGGGCAAGAAATAACAATCTAGTGGGACACTTTTTTTAGTAACAAATTAGATTGTTGCTAACCTATCAATTGGTTTTCGACCAAATTGAAACTGTGGTTTCTACTAGTTGAAAGCTTCCCAAATTCACAGTTGCAACCCCCAAATGTATTTCAACATTTTTTAATAGAGTAATGGAAAAAACGCCTTTTTTCAAATTCCGAGCGCAATAGTTAAGCAACAAATCGGAATATCGAAATCGGGCCAACGCTAATCGATAGATTTTTCGATTATCTACAACTTTTAATTCAACTTTTTTTCGATCCGATCAATAGTTTTTATTATATGAGCAAAAAACAAAAAAAAATAATGATTTCCGGCATTCAACTGCTAATTGTTGCTAAACGCACGGACAGAATCTGGCGCAAACTTTAGGGGATAATAAGGACACATGTGTCTGCCGGAATCCACAGCTACTTTTCGGGTAGGCGAAAATCGTCATTTTGGGCTCTTGAACAGTTAATTTGATTGGATTATTAGTGTACCTGACATATATAAATGTTTAAATTTTGCAATCTATATTCATTATTCTTGCTGCTTGCAAGGAAATTGTATTTGAAATGGCTGATAAAAGTGATTATTTCAACACCTTTTCTATGGATATCCAGAGGAGATATTTAGAAAAACTGAAGGAAAGTAAGGGATGTGATCCTTATTTATTGAAATTTGGAGATTGTAGTAATGCTGTGAAATACTTTCCTGAAGTGACATGTTGTACGACATTATAAACTATTTTGCATATGAGAGTGCATGCACAGAAGACTTCAAGTCTATAAAAGTTTGGATTCATACAATATGTTTATATCTAAATGGATTAGAAGGATTGGAATGGAGCTTGTGAAAAAAAAATACTGAAAATGTACTTACAAAATTATTATTTATTAATTTTGAAAGAACAGATTTAGGATATGTTATATAAGGCTCTACAAAATTATAAACCACAACCATCCTTTCATATGGTAATCCTGTACAAAAAAGGCATTTAGATGAGTTATGCTTTAAACTTCCCAATGGAAATGATTAAGTCTGCAAAGTTTCCCGGAGATGATGGATTTCACGATAACAATTCTGCAATTCGAAATCAATATCGGGACATAGGTGTTCACCAGAGTTTTGTGCATGTTCCACTTCTTCAACTGGTTAATTTATATCATTCAGAGTTTGATTTTGCTCATCAATAATATTCAAGTTTTGAACAGCTGGATCATCCACACAAAGAATCATCATCAATTTTATCCATATCAACTGGAATATTTGCGATGTCATTTTTATCACGCTGCTCCCTACGATACAATCTCTGAATGCTTTGAACTGCATTGATATTTGTTTTGTAGCCAAGTAATTGATTCGGTACCCAGTCTATATTGTCAACATCTTTGAGTGCACTTGGCTTGTCTGAAATGAAAAAATAAAATAAAATTATGTTTCCTAGATTCTTTGAAAATATCTCTTACAAAATGTTTTGAACACACCGTTGCCCATTTCAACTTATAAGAAGTTAAATCTGCTCTTCTAGTTGCCTGAATCCACAATTCACATCTCTTTTTAGCAAGAGGATTGATCTTTTTTCTATTGTCGAAAATAGAAGGGAATCGATGGAATGAAACATTATGTCTGCCGCTATTACTTCCACATTTCACAATCGCACAAAATTGAGCCTTTATTGAGAAAAAAGATTTTGAAATATGACATAAACACACACTCAGCATAGGTAACTCAGATTTGTATGTCCAGCAGGCTGGATTGACAACTGTCATTTACTGTCGTCTGTCAGATATGCCCGCGGTGTATACTAGATCTTTGATTTAATATCAGTTTTCATCAGTTTCTTCATCTGAAGATGCTAACCTTGTTAGCGAAACGCGTGTCGAATACAAATAATATCAGCTTGGTGTTGGAATAATTGATCTCTACATAATGAATGGATGTCTAGAGTCTAATTCATATAATTCATTTGTTGATTCTCGGAATCGTAATTTGTAAATAAGCCTTGTTCTGTTAACCCTCCGTTAGGCGCGCCGTATAACGTAACGCGGTTAGGCGCGCTAGGTCCGGCGGACCTGAAGCCTAATATTACATTGTTTGTCGATGTATTCCATTGAACTACGACGTAAAATGTCTATATTATACTATTTGAAAAAGCATCCAAATTTTTAGTTAAGGTCACCATTATCTCTAATAAATATGAGATCATGTCATACAATCAATAAACCAGAGAGAAAAACGAAAATTTTGGTACAAAGATATTTATTCAAAGCACAACGTACAGTCAATATTCTATTCTGTGTCTACTTCTTCTTTTGAAGTTTTTTCAATACATTCCTGGCACATTTTTTTGATATGCAGGCGCAAACATAAACATTTATTGCACTTCTCACATATGTATTAACTTTTACATTGTTTTTTGGTTTCAGTGTAACAAGGTCCGCAATATTTTCTTTCGTTTCAAAATTTATTCAAATACTCGCTGGTGATAATAAATAAACTCTCACACAAATATTCACAGGAAAAAACTCAGTAATAGTGTCAGAATTATCAGAAATATAATAACGCAAGTGGGCGCTATAGGTCCGACGGACCTACAACTGTACTTCCCTCCATTTAGATGTTATTAACCGGGGAATTTCGATACCTATCGGGGTGCGGCTTTGGCAAACAAATTTAATTAAACTATTTAACAATGTCATAAAGGCCCAATACGATATCTTGATTCGATAATTAAATAAAGGAAAAACACAATCGCATAGGTCCGCTGGACCTATGCGCGACTAACGGAGGGTTAAGATTACAATGATTCCATTGTTGATTTCGATGTAATTGAGAATTGCTCGCGTGTACTTTACTTGATTTTTTATTTAGCCATCTGTTACAATATTTTCGGAATATTCCTCTTTCGGTTTCAGATAGAAACGACCGATACCCAGTACGGGGTGCTGAAGATCCAAACTAGTCCACCTCCAACTGGAAATACTTTGAGTTTCGCTAATCCTGCGTACGAACCTTCCTCAGCGGTTCCCACTTACAAAGTTGAAGATATCGTTATCAGGGGAAGGCCAAGTGTCAGCACCAGTGGCGTAGGGTTCATATCTCTGAAGAGTAAGTGTGTGAAAGGGATAGAAAGATTGACAGAGAGCAAATATTTGGTCAAGGGCACCTTTTTGTGAAAGCGCTGAAGGATCACAGATTATTTTTTGTATATTAAAGAGTCCAACTTGTCGACTGCCATAAACGATATTTTGAAGTGCTGATCTCATCGAATATTTCCCTCATATGTAAAATGTCCCATAAGAGCAATGCAATGGGGAAGATGACCCAAAGCTTTTAGTAGGTGGCAGCACGACTGCGTGTGCCTATAGAGTGATTTTGCAGGTTATGTTTTATTTTTTATTTTGATATTTTCAAAAGATACTAAAGAATCATAAGGATGTTGTCTTCAACCGATAGATATGGATGTTTGTCTGTACCAGAACCGAAAAGTTTGTTGAGGAGACGTGGTGAATCCCTTAAAGAAAAAAAAAAGATCTGAGTGAAAGGTGAAAAATTAAAACTGATTACAGAGGTGTTTCGTTAAAAATCATCATAATAAGCATCTACTAGCCCTGCTACGTTCTTTTGTAAATGACTGGAGCATAATCTAGAATGTTCAGAAGCCTGCAAGCTCTTTCTTTTCAGGGCTACTTCCCACTGCTTTTTCAGTTTTGTTCCTTTTGGAAATAAATGCGTACCTACATTTGTACATCCGAATGCACTACATAAGACCATTTTATGTCGATTTCAAATCTTTAGATTCTCAATTATTGCAAAAAAGGGACGTTAAATGTTTTGAATTGTTGTCATTTGACTTGAGAGGCTGGCAAAGGTACATGCAGTGGTGGCGCTCCTAGTGGTAGAGTTTTGCAGCCGTCATCCCCATTATCGAAAACTTACCGCGGCAATTGCATTGTATGAAGTCACCATAACAACACATTTGAAACCGTATCTCTATAAGTCAGTAAACAACACAAATAAATGTCAGGTAGACCTCAAAAATAGAAAAACATTTCGCGTTTTGGTGAGTGCTCCATACAATCTATAGAGGAAAGTATAAATGAACAAAAAATAACATTTCCTTGGAAATTTCTTCATTCCTGAAATATTCCAATGAATTACATTCGTGCATAAAAACGACCAGATAATTTTGCATTCAAGCGTGATATCTTATACAAATTGCATTCGGTTATTTTCATATTTTGTAAAAGAGCCCTCGTCATTCGGACTCGGGCACTTTCGCCAAAATATGAAAATAAATTCTTGCAATTTTTGGATATCACGCTTTCTTGCAAAATTATCGGTAATTTTCATGCACTCGTGCAATTATAACCGATAATCGACAGTTCCCAACGTCATTCAATTGGAATTTCAAATTAAGATCGCAGCGCCATACCCAAGAAAACTCCAACTAATAATCACCACTTTGACTATTGCTATTTAGAGTTAGGACTTTGGCATTGTTTGAAAATCCTAAACCGTGAAATTTTGTGAGCGACCATTACAGTTTTGAGTGTTTTTTCACTTTTTATGTGAACGTTAAACATGAATCGTGCTTGATAAACTAGTAATAATTTTAATCATATTCCAAAATTTCAAAATAATATCGCAGCGCCACTTTTACTGAGACTTCAACTAATAAGTACCACTTTGACAATTGTTTAACTTTGTTTGAAACCTTTCATCAGAGAGCGTATCCCTTATCTTGAAATCCCTATAGGATTCGACAATCTAATTTCCATTCTCATAAGTATGTTAATTATGATTTTCAATTTTTGGTAAAATTCCGTATATCGGGCTCCGCCTCGAAAATAAAAAAAATTTGGTGGACTTACGTATTTTGGCCTCCTGAACAAAAAATTCAAATTAAATTTTTGTGATGAAGAAGGTGGTATAGAATGTATTTATTGTGCTGATAGAAAGAAGGAGGAATTTCGAGCGGAATTGGCTGAGAAACAAACATAGGCGTAAAACCCCGATTTCCTGTCTTTGGGGGGCGTATCTCCGAAACGAGTTGAGAGTCCCAAAAATTTCATTTGAATTTTCTGTTCAGGAGGGCAAAATACGTAAGTTCCACTTTTCTTCGTGGAACGTGTTCAGAAAATAACTTTTTGTTAAATTGTCTTCTTTTTTTAAAAAAAGTCGAAGAACTTCTGAAAGTTTGCAACCACCGCTGACAGTCCATGAAAAAATTCTGACTGCAACGTGCCCGTCAGTGGAAAACCTTGCTTCAAGCATGTCTCGCATTTTTAAATGGATTATGTGTTCAAACTCCACCATCATAGTTTTTTTTGTTTTCCATCAACGGAAAAATCGATATCTGAATTTCAATGACACGTCTAATCAAAAGTGATTCTTTTTCATTCACCCAGTCATCGAAACAATCGAGTATTCTGGAGAAACTAATTCTGCGTTTTGAATATAACTCTCACATGTTGATATTGTTGATGAGGTTTTTTACTTCTAATCTTAATTTTTTCGCTGTATCTCATAAACGCTAGGAATTAAAAGCGACAGGTACTGAGAAAAGATAAGAATTACAACTTTACATCAAGGTATATCTTTGAATACGATATGCATTGTGCTGCAATAAGTACTTCTGATAAACGATTTATTGAGTTTTCAGAATCCAGGAAAAATTTTATTGTTTATCATACAAAATGCGTAGTTCGATTTGCAGAAAAAATTGAATCGATAGTAGTAGTACGATTAATTTTGAATTCCAGAAAGTGTGTTGTTGACTGGGATTCATGATTCGAATTCACAGAAATTTCGTCCTTCAGATTGTAATTTTTCTTGATACTTCTTTCCGATTCTTGCTATCTACCGAATCGCGAAGTTTTTCTTACTCATTGATGAAAATGAATTTCTCTTTCTATATTTTTTTCTTGAATAATCCAATATTCATTAGATTCACTGTTTGATCGTACACACCAATTTTCTTCAGTAGATAATTACAAATACGAAATATTCAAAACTATAATCGATTCAGGAGTTTTCCATTTTGTACCAACTTTTTTTTCCTGGGTCCTACTGATCCCAATTGGGATATTTTGACATAACTAATACATGTCTTCCTTGCCATTATGTACAAAATATTATTCATAGAAGCAGTTCAAACATTTTTTGTTGTTCAGTCACATTTCAGAGATTGAATTATAATAATAATAATAATTGATTTTATTGATAGATAACGTGCACAGTAACAGAGTATATAAATATATATTAAAAATAACCTTATCAGATAGCAGGATTCATTTCCCATCCATCCCATGAGTGCCATGGTCATGTTATGCTCTTCCATTCGAAGAAACATGTCATTTGTGTCTGATTTTTGTCTCGAAGAGGTGTTCACCGTGGACTACAACCCGAATGGACAAAATTTCTTTCTGTCTCGAGAAAAAATTACTTTCGTGGTCCTGAAATTTCGTAGTGATTATAGCATGTGGAAAATAATCCATGCATTGTGAACAAGTCAACAGTTGACCAGGTTACAATTAAAGGATTTGGTCGCGACAGAAAATCAACTATTAAATTGAACCACCGTGTCCCCTACATTACTCTTTTCAGTAAGTAACTGATACATAGAAAGCTGGCAGTCTCCTTCGGACTCGAATGAGTACTTCAAGGTGCATAAAACCCTGGTGCGTTGACTAATATGCTTTTGTTTAACCAATTCCTCTCGATATGAGATATCGAAGCGAGAACTTATATTTTTTGACGATAGGTAATGATGCAAATGCGATTTTAAAAGCTGCAGTTCCAATCAAGCGACAGCTCACTAGTGAATTTTGATACCGACGGTCTCATTGGATAAACTCTGGCAGGATATTTCGTTCACCAATAGAATCATTAGAACTCAAAATTTGTGTAGACAGGCCACCTTATAGAAAGCTAACCCCTCTTAGACAAGTTTGATACTTCGCTTTGAAGTATTTGAAACTTGAATACGTTTGAAACTTCCTAAAAACTCAGTATTCAATTCTATTCCTTTTAGTTCTGTTTGTTTCATTTCACTTTGTACTTCTCACGTTTTTGTCGTTACTATTGCTATTTTTGAGAGAATTTTTTGCATCTACTTACTTTTATAATGAAGAATTTTGTATTGTTTGTGATGTTACTAGTGCCGATTTTAATATCCATCTCCATAATATATCAAGTACCTACCTAACCCAGGAAAATTATTTCTTGGTGTTAGAAAATGTATGATAGTTTCAACAAATATTTCGGAAATAGAAGATAGTTTTGAAAATCCCATAATCAAAATTGATTTCAATTGATATTTCAAACCGAGATTATTCTTACGATAATGATAATAAACTTCACCTTGAATGACCTTTCTCAACTTACTTGGATAGAAGTTATACTTGCGTGATTTACTAATTGTTTTCTAGAATTTCCCGGTTCAACATATTTTCTTCAGCATTAGTGACAATCGTTGTTACATGCCTAATAAAAATGATGCAAAAACAATAATTTAAAATCGTGGAATAGAAGTTTTTTCAGGCGAGTGTTTTTACATGCCTATAACCTACAAAACCGCCGTCGGACGGCAAGGAAGTGTGACATTACGTTACCAGAATCATGAAGTGTGTCTCTGTTGGCAATCTCTCGCAGGCATTTTCTTCAGTTAAAATTGTTCAAAATCAAGAATGCGAGAGATCGAGAATTTGGACTTACATTGATAGTCCGTCGCGACCAAATCCATAATTTAATGCTGGTCGACTGTGGGTACTGGCTAGCTCACCTTTTAATTTGGAGTCCCATGAACTGATATTCGTTTTCCACGCCTTCAAATCGAATCTTGTCTTTTCACAGGAGGTCTACAGTCCAGATGGGAAGTCACGAAAGCCATTTATCCCTACATGATATCAATCTGCTTGGTGTATTTCGCGACGCTTTGTCTCTACCCGGGCATCGCTTCAGAGGTTATCAGTTGCCATCTGGGATCCTGGATGCCTATACTGATGATGGCCCACTTCAACATCGCGGATTTGATAGGTATTCAGTCGTTTACATAGTACGATCAGATCAATAATAGAATGAATAGAACTAACCGGCACCCGATGAGAAAATGATAAGACAGGTCCTTTCTGTAAAAGGTGGTGGTTGAAGGATGTCTGAGAAAATGGTTAAGGCTTTCGCGACCGAGGTTCTCATTATCACTACTTTTGGTTGGGATCTGAAGGCTGAAGAGATATAGTTGGTCAATGCCTGTGTGAAAAGTATTTGAAGCTTTTTTGTTGCATCATCTATCTAGAGTATAATTTCGATATTTCCATTTACTTGACAATACTCGACAAAGTTTTCTATTCTGAAGGGAAAAAAAGGTGCAGAGATCTGTCTGTCAGTCTGACTGAAATGTTGAAAGAAAGATAATGAAGCCTCAAAATAGAGTCGACAATAAGACTTTATGAAGAAAATGAAAGTCTAGACATCAAAATAATCTCAGAACATGAATGATCTATGACATTGACAAAAAATTCCACTTCTGTTTCTAAATTAATTGCCATCTTTTGGCATTATGTATAGGTAATCAAGAAAATGTAAGTAAGTAAGTTATTTATTATCCCAAGGAACATTACATGTTTATAATTAGGGAATAACTATGAGCACAAAATCATAAGTTTTGAAAAGTTTTAAAGAAAAAAATATACATATGTATAAACGAACATACAGTAAAAAATGAAATTGTTCTACGAAAAGGTCAATTGAGCGAAGGAGAAAAAAGAATAAATAAAGAAAAATTAAAAGAAAAAAAAACAAGTGTAAGGAATATTTTTTTAAATAGCTATTAGCTGAATGAAAACTTTTTCAAAATCTGCTTGAATTTTATTGTCGATCTATATTTTTTTATTTCATTTGGAATTGAATTATATATCATGACACCACTATGATATATTGATTTCTTGCCAATATCTGATTGAATTTTATTTGTTGCCAACAAGTTTTTCTGTCTTGTAGAGCGATTGTGAATATCACAAATTTCGTTGAAAATAAGATTAGATTTTTTAGTATTATTTCTGATAAAATGGATGAAACAGCTGATTTTGAGTTTATGAAGAGAATTTACGTCCAATAGTTTGTTTCGCTTGTATAAATTTGATGTCGATTCTGAATAAGATAATTCGTGAATACACTTGATTGTTCTGTTTTGTGAAGTTTTGAGAGGTTTCATTATAGATTTACTTGCAGTACCCCTGACAGAAATGAGATAATGTAGTTGTGAATAAATAAGACTAAAATAAATATTCTTCAAAATTTTCAGAGAAAGGAAGTGTTGAAAAGAATTTCAATAAGAGGAGATACTTTTTTTCGAATTTTTCAATGTGCTTATTCCACGATAATTTTTCGTCAATATATAAACCTAAGAATCTAGTTGTTTCTGTATATTTGATAGAATTGTTATTGATAATTATATGGATCGTATGGGGCGTTGACTACCCTCTTAGCTATGTTCATATATGGGGAATTATTGAAATTCAGCGTTAATTTATGTTGATGTAACCAAATGAGAATTCTATCCAAATCAGATTGCAGCAAATAATTTGACTATTCCATTCAACATCAAATTTGGTAGTGAGTTTATATAAATGAGGAATAAAAGCGGACCGAGAATTGATCCTAGAGGTACACCAAAGGAAATATTTTGAAAGGAACTTTTTTGATCATCTATATAAACATACTGTATTCTATCACATAAATAATTTTCAAACCATTTGAAGAGATTACCTCTGATTCCTATATTGAATAATTTTTTCATCAGTATGCTGTGGTCAACGGTATCGAAGGCCTTGCCCAAATCCAGAGACAAGAGACAACATTTTTTTATTTTTATCAATTTCCGCTTGAATTTTAGAAATGACATCCAATACTGCTGTCAATGTGTGATTCAGGTTACGACGTCCGTAAGAAGAACGAAAGAAAAGACCTGACTTGGAAACGAAATCACTAGTGCCATCTACTATGTTTAACTAACTATATCTCCATAAACAATGGTTATAGTAATAACGTCTTTGATTATGTAGTGCCATTTGAGATATATTTGCCGTTCATATAATAACATTTAAATAAAAGCCGAAATACGATAAATTTTAAAAATTTGATATAAATTGGATTTCGTTTTGAAATTTTGGAAAATTCGAGGTATGATACCTTTGAAGGGAAATCATTTATGGAAAATCAACGATTATCAAGTTGTTGATGGAAACTACCTCTCACTTTTATCAAGAATCCTGCACTGAAAGCTGCCGGATATAATTCAACGCCCTCCGTGGTATTTACAAGGGGAGTAGTTGTTTCTGACAGGTGTTAAGTCCATTAACGTGCTGTGTAGGTAAGTTGAGACCGCCTTGAACAAATTGATCCGAAATAATTTGTTTCAATTTTAATGTGTTCAACACAAATACTGACCCAAGCAAATATCATTATGCGTGATTCGGTTACCGTTTGGATAGCAGTGCACTTTTTTATTAAGTTTTTTGGTACCTATCATCATTGGGAAGGCAATAATTCATAGTCTCTTATTCGTTCAGTAATTATTGAAAAATAATGAATATCATATTCTATTCCTTCTGGAGCAAAATGTTTTGGTTAGAAGACAAGAGCAACCAAAACTTCGAAATAGAGGCAGTAGGCAAGCCAATAGGAAACTCCGACGATAGTTGACTAGGAAATCATGATGTCCGTTTTCTGGGTTTTCTCTAAGCTGAACATGAAAAAGTTTTAAATTCTTATAATAATATATGTCTATTGGGCAAGTTGGTAAATTTGTCCCGACACGTAACAGCAACATTACGGAAAAGCAAAATTGACTAATCATTTTGTCAGTTATGTATCGACTTCTTTATTAATTAGGAGATTGGAGTTGAGAAAAAATATGAAAATGGTTTTATACTTCCCTTAACGGCGTTTCAGAACTACTCTGCTTCCTTTTTCAAGCCTTTTGCAAGAATTCTTCTAGAGAATCTAGTTTTGTGTATTTTGTTTTATTATGACGAAACGTCGCTAAGGGGAACTGTGTAATATTTTTTAATTTTTTCTCAGTTTCAACCTCTCAATTCATGAAGAATTTGATACTCAATTGACAAAACAGTCAATTAATTTTGATTTTTCGTATAGATAATGCAGTTTCGTATCTGGGTAAATATACCAATTTGCCTTAAACAGAATATAAGAATATAAAGCTTTTTCATTTTCAATGGGGAAAAACTCAAAACTGAGATCCAATACTCATCTGCCTCCTCGAATAACATTCAAACAACTTTGACTATGAAATCGTTTGGCGACCGTGCTCGTACATTAACTGTTTGCAACTCGCGTTGTAAAATAGTCCACCCGTGTGCAAGGGACCTGACAGAAAAATTGAAAACACTCGCCGAGCTTCTTCTCGATAACCAAGTTAACATTGACGAACATGAATATTTTAGTGAAGAGAAGGAAGTTGTGAGAAAGTTCTCTAATTTAAATAAATTCAGCAAAAGACTAATGTGGTGTGATTCAGCGCCCATCGCGCCATATTGGTAGGGCAATAACTATTTTATACGACCTTATTTTTTTTGCAAATGAATACATCTTGCATGAATAAACACATATCAACGGAGGATGTTTGCTGATTATTAGATGTTACATCTTTTATAGAGGTTTTGCATTGCTTCAGCATTAACTAGGAGGGTAAGAGCTAAAAACTGGTTTTTCAAATCAAGTCAGCATCTTCAGGAAAAAAGGATACCGAGCATCGCGAGACGAGTGTGATTTTTTCAATTTTTTAGAGTATCAGAATTGATCTTTGTCCAAACAAAAGTGTAAAAAATGGGAGCTCCCTATCAAAACCTATTGGAATCGATTCCTTCCTTCATTGCCTACGAAAAACCTGAATAACATTTTTTCATTCGAATAGTCGTTAATTCGTTATCAACAAAAGAATTGGGAAATTAAAACAAAGTCAAGTAGCATTACAACAATTATTTCTTTAGGTGACACTTTATGTCGTACTCGTTCTTTATTGTGATTTTATTGCTAATAAAAATATAACAATAAAATAGTCAAAAATGAAGTGAAGTATGAAAAAATAATGAAATTAAAAACAAAACAATTAATCAGGCGCCTCCCTGTTCATAAAAAAGGATATACGCCTCGCCACTTGCTATGGATTTAGATGGAATGGGTGATACGTGAGAATCGTTGTATTTAAACCATTCATTCATGCAAGGATGGCAGCGATAAGTCGTGTAATAGCCGCTGTATGTAGTACCACTTCGATGATGCATATAAATTACAGTGAGGGGCTTAATTCCGTGTCGAATTGTTACTCATATCCATTTCTTCCCAAAGGAAATCCACGGTAACATTCAGTTTCTGTTTGAAGTTTTCTCTTGAACAAAATCGTTTGAGATGGATCACCAGAATCTTGGGGAGCTTATGACCATAAAATTTTTATGCACTTCCGTCGTTCTTTACATTGAATTATCACCTCCACCCAAGGTTTTTATCTTTGTGAATCAAACTAAGCATTTGAAAATATTGAATTGGCAAGTTTGTCGTGGGATAGGCAGAGATAGGTACCAAAACGGATCGAATTATTGCGGTTACAAATTACATAACAGTGTACTTTACGGCTCGTTCGGACTCTAAAGAAACAACATTTTTGTGAATGTAAAGTGTCAATTTTTACTGTGTTTTCCTATTAACCAAAGTATAAAAATTCGAATTATTGATTTCTTGTCAAATATTCAAATGTTGATGTAATAACGAACTAGATTTACATAATTGTTAGTATCCACCACGAGTATAAATAGATGTAGAGAGGCATTTGGGCGACTTACATACACTAGCACCAAAGGCTTTTTGAGATAGTCGCCCCCAGGGCATAAACATCGACTTTATACGTACCCTTGGTACATTTATAACTTTTATGTTCCTAAACATTTT
Source organism: Zygogramma bicolorata (assembly GCA_032362365.1). Taxonomy (NCBI): domain Eukaryota; kingdom Metazoa; phylum Arthropoda; class Insecta; order Coleoptera; family Chrysomelidae; genus Zygogramma; species Zygogramma bicolorata. Next base: position 74,329 of record JAVJAQ010001889.1, on the reverse strand, counting down.
TCCGAAAAACGTACCCCTTTCGAGATATAAATTTGGCTGAAAAATGTTTTTAGGTTTTTCGTAGGCACTATTGTGAGAATCGATCACAATGGGTTTTTCACTTTTTAGGGGTGAACTGATTAGACCTAGATGCATAGAAACCCTGTTGCGTTGACTCATACCTGAAAAATCGTTCAAATCCTCGATCTATCGCATTCTTGATTTTGAACAATTTTAACTGAAGAAGTCTCTTCGAGAGATTGCGAAAGAGGTGCACTCTATGAATCTAATAACGTAACGTCACATTGCCTTTACGCCCGAGGTCAGCTTTGTAGGTTAGGAATATATTATTTTCACGTGGAGTGTAACATCATTTCCTAATGATCAAGTTCTGTTACGAAATGTTCAATTTAGCGCTACCTTGGAATTAAATTGTTTTTTGGTTTCATACTATGAATTCAGAATATATGAACAATATTCAAGAGATCTTATTATCAATTGACATCAATTTTGGTTCTGAGATCATCAACTATCTTCTTTTTTTGAATTGTATTGAAATTTTCATATATTTCATTATATATATATATATATATATATATATATATATATATATATATATATATATATATATATATATATATATATATACATACAGTGTCACACATAAAGTTCGCGACATATGGAAGTTTTTTTTATTAATAGATATAATGAAAATTTGGCTTGGCAGTTAGTTTGTGCTTGAAAAACATGATTCAAATTTCATTATTTTGATGAATACGATACTTCAATGTCATATCTTGCCCAGAAAATACCCGCATTGGCCTGTTACCAGAAAAAGAAATGAATACACCTCCAGAAATTCGTCTTTGTTGTTGCAAAGTTCATCTAGTTTTTTCATTTCATTGTTAAACTGATTCGGTTTTTCAATGTATGGACGTTAATATGTCAGTAATCGAAAAAACGTATTTCTCTTTATTCTTATTACACTCGTATTCCTTTTTTTAGCAGACTTGTATCCCATTAGCTGCAGATGAGTTGTTGGATGTAAACTGTTAGATGTAGTTATCGAGCAAATAATAACGCTTCTTGAGTTAATTTCATAAATCTTATATTTTTTATTTTCACCATTAGGTGTGTAAATAACATTAAAACAAAATAACTATAACCAAATTCACAACAAAACATCATAACATTCATTGATTTATCTCAATAATCTTATAAAGAACCCGAATTCATCATTCAGTATGCCGTCCTTCCCGTTCTATACAAATTATAGTCCTTTCATTCACAGACTTGGTGGCATTTCTAATGAATAGGGGATTTATGTTAGAACAACACTCTCGAATGGTATTCTCCAAATGTTCTTTGTTTGCAAATGGTCTGTGCTTATACACTCTTTGTTTCAGATAACCCCATAGAAAAAAGTCCATCGGAGATAAGTCCGGTGATCTTGGTGGCCAATAATCTTCCCAATCTCGTCCTATCACTTTGCCCCTGAACATCTGACTGAGACACTGTTTCACTTCTACCGTTTGGTGGATCGGTGCCCCGTCAAGCTGATACCACAAATTTCGTCTAACACTTAGAGGCAGATTATCCAAAACTTCAGACAACTTATTCATAATGAAGTTTCTGTACATGGCTGCGTTCAAATTTTCTCTAAAAAAATATGGTCCAATTATTTGGTTATGTAATAACCCACACCACACATTTGTCTTGAATGAATATTGGTCACGGCATTCTATTACAAAATTTGGATTAGTGTTGGACCACCAGCGAGAATTTTGGGAACTAACTGTTCCGTTCGACGTGAAAGTTGCCTCGTCTGTCCATAAAATCCTGTAGGGAAATGCGATATCATTTTCTCTCTTACCTTGGAACCAAAAGAAAATCCTACTCGAATATCGAAATCTCTTGCTTTAAGAGTGTGTATGAACTTTGGCTCATAGGGATGGAATTTATTCTTGTGCAAAATTCTTCTCACAGTTTCTCTGCCAACCCCTGTATCTTCACTAATACTCCTAAAATTAGTTTTTCCGTTTTCAACAACGCTCAAACAAACATTGAGTTGTTCTTCTTCATTATACTTTATTGGATTATGTGGTTTCTTGAAACGATTGTCCACAGAGCCAGTTTCTTTGAATGTGTTCAATATCCTTCCCACGCCACGGTACTAAAGTGAATATTTCTTTTATTGAAAGAAATGATACCAAGAGCCGATTGCACCGACTTTTTCTTATGAGACCATTTGAGGGACTCTTAAAGATAGGCGAGGGTTAATAATCTCTCAAACTATGGTGCAATTGTAGTGCGTTAAATGACCTTCAAATTAATACTGTCATAGGAAAAAGTCGGTGCAATCGGCTGTTAATAGAGTATAGAGATGGATTTTAGATCCGGCACTATGAACACCACAATGCAAATTGCTACATTGTAAATGTAACTAGGTATATGTGAAAAATTCACCCAACAATAGCAATAGTAACGATAAACACGTGAGAAGTACAACGTGGAATGAAACGAACATAACATGGAATAAATCTGAATATTGAGTTTATCGGAAATTTCAAACGCATTCAAATTCAAAATACTTCGAATCGAAGTATCAAACTGTCAAAGGGGGGCTAGCTTTCTATAGGGCGGCTTTGTCGTCACAAATGTTTGTACTAATAATTCTATTGGTGAACGAAATATCCAGCCAGAGTTTAGCCAATGACACCGTCGGTGTCAAAATTCACTGGTGAGCTGTCGCTTGATTGGGATTGCAGCTTTGGAAAACGCATTTGCATCATCACCTACCGTCAAAAAATATAAGCCCTCACTTTGATTTCTCAGATCGAGAGGAATTGACTAAACAAAAGCATATCAATCAACGCACCAGGGTTCTTACCAAGATTCATATATTCTTGGTGAAATGAATTCTATACCAGTACAACGTTAATTTTTTCGTCAAAAACGCTAGACCTACGGCTCACTTGATAATGACATTCAGGGAAATTCACATTCTTGATATTTCTCTACAGATGACGTCAAGCGGCATTTCTAGACACATGACATTATGAAGTCTGACGAAATTTCTATTAGTGAATTCTCTAGAACAACTCGTGCAGAGTCAGTGTGTTACATTCCTTTTCCATCACTCTACATAATGAAGGGTTCTGTCAAAAATTGCAAGAGTTCTTACCTAAGAATTCGCTATATTCTTGACGTTTGCCGTTTCTGTGTAGACGTAAATACAGATATGCATTTTGATACATATATTACAGATAGATGTATTTGCTTTTTATTCTCGATATATGTTAAAAGAAATTAATATCGAAATTCATAGAAATTCTCACTATTCGGTGCTGAATGTTTTCAGATAATTTGATGAGATTCTTCAAAATATTGGTATCGACGTGAGAGGTAGTGGAGTTGGACTACATGGAAAAAATAGTACGTCAATATAGAGTTTATTGAGCATTATAGTGTTTAATTCGAAATTAATTGGACCCTTCATGGTCCAGATCAACCTGAATACTTTCAATTCATTAGGAATAAGAGTGCTGGAGTACAGGCTATAATATCGCTGGGAAAACACTCTTTCGAAAGAACTTTCATTCCATGAATTCAAATTTTTGTTATTGCATCCTTTTACTGCGCATGTAACAACAATTGTCACTAATGCTGGAACTTGGAAATGCAATCAGCAAGAACACAAATATAACTTCTACCACAGTGAAAACTGAGTAAGATGAACTTTGTTTTTATCTCGCGTTATATTGGCCAGTTGAACTTGAGTACATGTGTATTGAATGTTTTGTTTGATATAGGTGATTGATTATTTCGCCCACAAATAATACAACAGTGTTTGATATCCATTATAAAATATCATTTGAAACAACACTTAAATTGATTACTAAACAAACGGAAAACAACTAATGATTGAAAGCAACGGCAGATAAACAACAAATTACTAAGAAAACTATGGTTTGAACTGGAATCTACCAATAGCTGGTTGAAAGGAACAGTGAAATTATGGAAAACTTCGAGCAAAATTCGAATAAATTGGAATGCAAATGTCAAAAGATGACAGAATTTGATTCTTGCACCAACTACTGGAAATCGGAGTAAATTGCGTGGATGTGATTGATCGTGTCTAGAGTTTTTGACGAAATAATATCGAATCGGTGTAATGAGTGCTATTTTTTTTTTTTTTTTGTTATTTTATCAAGTTTGTTGGGAGGGGGGGTGGGGGTTTTTTGGGGTGTTGTTGGTGTTTTTTTTTCCGCTATTTAGTTTAATCAAAATATTGAAAAATGAACTGAGACCGGCAATGGTCTTCTCTATGCATAAGAATAATGAAAATTCCACAAACAGAAAAATGTATACTCAAAACACAAAAATTTGATGTACTTATATCTATAAATGCCTCTGAATTTGCCCTACTGGCTAAATGTATATTATAGGCCGCCCTACGGCCCATCCCAATAACTACTCGATATCAGAGAGAGTCAGAAAGATTTCTCAACTTGTGATTCAAACAACAGATAAAAAATTAATGATGGCTTCTCTTCCCGAAAGTGATAAAATGGTTATTTACGTTAACACACATCAAAATTGACATACCAAGTCTTCTGTCTATCTTGCATGGCTGTTTCTATTCCATGCCATAGATTTCTTGTTTTTTCCAAGATATGGGACTTTGCACAAGAATCAATTTGACGTTATTTATTTTCTCGATTTTTCCGACTGTAATTAGATTCTCGTAATGAAACGTGCCCCCATAATTTTTGACAGGAGACAAACCTTGAAAGGCCGTCCCCTAGCGATCGCGAGTTTTTTCCCTTCGAACTTTTTCTCGTTCGACTCCTAACCGTGTCTCCGGATCAACTACCAAGAGCGACTTTTTCGTCCACTCTCAATTCGAGCCAACGCCCGTCATTTTTGCAGATTTTGCAAAAATCGCATTTCTTTCACAGCGTGCAAGCTCGCCCACGCTGGATGAATGGAACCATTCGTCGGACTGATCCCACGCGAAGGCGATGTTTTGTCTATCAAAAAGTTTACACATTGAAATCTCATATCTCGTCTAGACTGAAACAAAGACTTCTTTCATTGGGTGTTTCGTGAGAGGAATTCTCAAATGAATTTTGATACATTGTATATGGAGCTTTCATATACAAGGTGCGAATACTTATATTGAGTTCACTTCAAATGCTCAGCATTACATCGGAGATCACTAGGAATATATGCATCTTGGTTATTACGCATCTTTGATTAGACACTTCTTGTGTTGCAGGAAAAATGATGGCGTCTGCCAGATACTGGACGGGAGCTAGACTTGTACGCTGGTCGGTGGCGAGACTGGTGTTAATTCCGTTGATGCTGATGTGCGTGACGCCCAGAGGACATCCGATATTCTCCGCCGAAGTAACGGCCTTGATCCTGTCCACTTTTTTGGGTCTCTCCAACGGGGTGTTGGGCAGCGTTCCAATGATCCAGGCCCCCACCAAGGTGGAGGATCGTCATCGCGAGCTGACCGGTAAATATTATGCGTTTGGAATCATGTTTTGTTTACAATCATTTGAAATAGTGCATAGTTCTTACCTATTTTCAGGTTGGAAAGTGACCAATTGTTCATTCAGAAGAAGACGAAGTCGGCATAACACTTTGCCGGCCTTTTGACACTTTCCTCATTCCGTCTTCTTGTTTTTCTGAACGTCATTTTACCCATCGGAATTAATGAAGTGCTTAGATCCCCGCTAACGTGTACACAGCAACGCATATCCAAAAAATGAGCTTTATCCCTGACACGACATTACATTTATTATACTTTATTCCAGTATCAAAAGGACAGAGAAACAATATAGGTATCCCAGTTTCTTCCGCAAAAACACAAAAGACTTCTTCAATAACTATTACAGTTGTTTTCAAAAATATCACGTTACCGTTTTATTAGCCAGTTTCTCAAGTGCAGTTAAGGCCAGTTCATTTTTATTCTCGATAATGATATTATTATTCCAGTGAGTAATCTAAACGTTGCTTATTTGCAGCAACCCTCGTGAAACATTACGGAAATTTGTAAGATATAATTGGTATGTCGAAAGCAATTAGTAGGTAACCCAAATAACGTTAATTGTGAAACATTTCAAACTTCATGTAGGCAAATGCTATTTACAAATAATGATAATATTGGTATTTGTGGGAGCGTCATTAAATTCGTTTATATGCAACGCGTACTGGAAACAAAACTTGTATTGGATTCAATCTTAGAAATGATTATTTCATGTTCATTTAATGAAATTATTTCGAATGGTTGTAAATGAAATAGGATACAAACATCGTCAAAAGTTAACATTTCTCTCTCGAAAAAATGATACCTTATATTTTTTTGGCAATGAATGCGGTTATTATTATAACTATATTTGTGAATCATTGAATAGGTTCTTAGACTCTCCTACCCCTCCTGACAACTTTTTACCTCTTTGAAAATGGACCCGAATCCGTTCTTGTCTTGTGTGTTGTGTTGATTAGTAATGCTTCGAAATTCTATTACTATTATCTAAAATACATATCCTGTGAAACCTGTTTATGAAAAATGGATCGTAGTTAAATGATCTGAAAAAACTGAGGCAAAAATTGAAAAGAGAGTGGTGAGATGAAATCGGTGGTGAAAGGAGTAGAAAATCAATAAAAATATTACAGAGCTCAAAAAAAATCCAATTTTTTTTTAATCTCCATGTCCTTCAATTTATTTCGCTATTTTTAAGCTTTTTAATTTTTTGTTTTCTCATTGAATTATTCTCTTTCCATTCAATGATCTATAATAATCGGCTCTTATTTGATAATGCTCAAATTTTCTAGCATACTCCGAAAAAAACTTCCACGCCTATAATACTATCATAAAGGGGAAGGGAACAGCCCCCCCAGCCAAGGGGGAGAAAAAGGGCGGGCAATGGGGAGAAGAAGGATGGCATCTCAGCTCCACAACAACACACGAAGCCAAAAGGGGGGAGAAAAAGAAAGGGGAGGGAAACCGAAGGCAATGAGGGAAAAGAGGATAGGATGGTCAGTTTTTTTTTTTTTTTTCTTTGTTCTTTTTTTTCCATTTATCATCGCGGCTCTCATTTGAATAATTCTCAATTTTCTCGCACATTTCACTTCGAAAAAAAACCAGCTAAAGTTACTAACTTTGTTTGTTTGCGGTAATCTTTGGATATACCGATCCGAACATGAAAATTATTTCACTAATGGAAAGCTACTATTCAGAAGTGATAAAGGCTATAGTGTCTTATGATGAAAAAAAAATTCAGAGAAATTAATAGTATATGTAAATAAAGTCGGAGAAAAGTGGGCGAGATGTGATGCTTCACCGGCGTGCTCTGACTAAACGGTTCGGTTCGACTTCTACGCGGTTTTGTAAATTCATTTTTGTTGGAAACTTCCATTTACTTTTTATTTTTATTACAGTTAATTTTGTTGTTTTCCTGTTTTTCGTTTTTTCCAGGCCATACATGATTTTTGTGTATTTTTTTATCTCTTTGGAATAGTATTATAGAATATTTTACTTTCACTCACTTTTCTCATTCTATCAATTCTCTTCTCGATATTCCCCCAAATTTTCTCATAATATTTTGTCAGATACAAACAGACATTTACAAAGTCTAAGGTCCAGTGATCAGGTTTGCTATAAGCCTTGTTTTGATTTTATAATCTCGCGATAGAGTATTGACTACGTTAGGTCTTGCTAAGTTCATAAATAACGTTCCCAAGTTATCAATGCAAATTGTGAAACCTTGAACAGGTGTCTGTCTAATATTACTCAATGCCCGGCGTAGTATTGGCTGAGGAAGAAGTTGTTTCCAGGTATCTACCCAATATCAAATTCGATTGAATTTACTACGGAGAACGAGAAGTTCCTAAAAGTTCAAAGCCCTCATAAAAATGATAACTTTTTCACATTGTTCGTTAATCTCAACTTACAAGTTCGTTCATCATTGTATTGAGGCTTTATTATGGAATGTCTTACCATGGAAGAGATAGAACTCTGATTCCTGAAGATGGATTTATAAAATACGAAACGTTGGCGGAAGAATCATACTCCCACCTAATATTTTGATCCTAATGTTTCATTGGTACCTTTTGCCATTTTCAGGCAACATGATGACTTTGCTGTACATGTTCGGCCTGGCAGCTGGATCGATGGTGGCTTACTCGTTGGAAAACATCCTGAACCCCGTAATCGAACACCCTTGCGACTACCAACGCCCCGGGTCGGTGATCAACGTCTACGTATCGGCCAACACCACCTTGAACTCCTTCATATCCAGCACGCCTTCCACCACCTTGGGGAAGACGCTTTCGGCGGTGACCACTTTGAATTCCACTGACGCCGTTTAGACTTTTATTTCGTTTGTATTACAGAGCTGTACTAGTTTGAGAGTGTAAATGAATAGATACTATGTTTTATTTCGGTGGTTTCATTTCCCAAAGTCGGGACAATAACTTGGAAAACCGTCCCATCTCGACAAAGTTTTTTGAATATCCGACTAACAGCCGATTGCACCGACTTTTCGGTATAAAACCATCAACAATAAAGGGACCCTTTGATTTAGATGAGGGTTTATTAATGGGTGTTTGACCATCTCTTAAACTATGGTGCAATCGCTGCAGTGCGTTAACTGACTTTTAATGGGCCATTAGCGTAATGCTCTCATAACAAGAAGTCGGTGCAATTATTTCATGATTCCGAGTAGAGTAGAGGTTAGCACATTCGCCTTTCAATCGGAAGACCAGGTTACGATTCCCCGCCAGGCCACCGTGCTGGATAATCGCACGGTAAAAGGTAAGGCCTCGTTGATCCATTGCTCGCACAAGTTTCGACTTCTGAGAGATGACGTTCGTTAGCTGGTTAACGGAAACGAACAATTTTGAAACAACAGTTTTTACTGACTCTTCTGAATTTCGGATTTTGAATAAATAACTCGCTTTTTCATTACTCTGACTTAGCATATCAGAATTATAAAACTCAAAAATACTAATTCTAGATGGTGAATTCCTCAACGGAATCCTGAAATTCTGAGTGATAATTCATAATTTGGAGATATACTGAGCAATACGAAATTTTGATTCATTAACGACGGCATTCTGAGATACCGGTGGAAATTATCAAATTCCGAGATACTGAGCAAGAATTATAATATTCTGTTGTGGAATCAGAATTTCAAGATACTGATGTGTCGTTATATTGTATTTCGGATGTTGATTCAACAACTCGCTCTTTCATTACTCTGACTCAGCATCTCAGAACAATCAAACTCCAAATTACTTGAGTCTAAATGGTTAATTCCTTATCGGATTCTTCAGATTCTGAGTGATAGGTCATAATTTCGAGACAGTCATAATTATGAAATTTCGATAAATGATATCGTCACTCTTACATACTGGTTGAAATTATAAGAACTCGAGATACTGAGTAAGAATATTTTTATTTATTGATACCTGTGCCAATATATTATATCTCATTCTTCGAAATATTGTAAAAATTAAATCTTATCTAAATATCTATAAATAAAAACAAAAAGAAACGAAAAATTAATATTTTAGAAGTGGATGTGTTAAGCCTTGCGTAGATCCAATACTTCCAGAGGTGCATTGTTTTCAATTCGGATGTGATCGGCAACTCTGAATAATGGTTGTCCAGTTGAATGTGGATGAAATCAACTCTTTCGGCAATTTGCAATGGTTCTTGAAGCATGAGGAGTTAACATGAAAAATCCAGTTTCATTATATTTTGGCGAGCATACTATCGCAATTGCTCCGGTATCAGTAACTGGTAAGGATAATGGGTATGAAGATCAACACTTGAAAGGAATGCAGTTTGAGTGGGGTGAGTGTGAATCCATCCTATTGTTATCAAATTATGCTGATCTTGATAATCAAAAATCTCCTCTTCATTCATTATAATATTCTGTTGTGGAATCGGATTTTAAAGATACTGATGAGTCGTTATCTTGTATTTCGGATGTTGATTCAACAACTCGCTCTTTCATTACTCTGACTCAGCATCTCGGAACTATTGAACTCCAAGATACTTGAGTCCAAATGGTTAATTTCTCTTCGGATTCTTTAGATTTTGAGTGATAAATCATAATATCGAGATACTGAGTTTTAATTATGAAATTTCGATTCATCACGACGGCATTCTGAGATACTGGTGAAAATTATAAAATTTCGAGATTCTGAGTAGGAATCATAATATTCTGTTGTGGAATCGGAATTCGGAGATATTGAAGAGTCATTATATTGTATTTCGGATGTTGATTCAACAACTCGCTTTTTCATTACTCTGATTGAGTGATATGCCATAATTTCGAGATAATGAGTTATAACTATGAAATTTCGATTCATTACGACGGCATTCTGAAATACTCAGTAGAAATTATAATATTCTGTTGTGGAAACGGAATATAAAGATACTGATGAGCCGTAATTTATGGTCAACACCACCTTCATAAAAAGCACACCTTCCATACCATTTGTCTTATCGACCCAAACTTTTATGATTTCTATTTATTATCTCGAAATGTATAAATTCCGACATAGTATCTGAAATATTAAATTGGAATTATAAAATAACGAGTTTCAGAGTCATAATTTCGGGAAGGTATTCCTAGATACTGAGTCGGAGCTATGATTTTCTGAAGTATCGAGAATAAATTTTGAGATACCAGTACAAGACTACAAATTCTAAGATACTGAGAAATGAAAAATTCTGGAATACTCAGTCAGAATTATGAAATTCTGAGTTAGTATTTTGAAATTATGAGATACTGAGTCAGAATTATGAAATATCGATTTCTCTATCCGAAACCAAAAAATTCGGAGGAATTGAAGGTGTATTTATGCAACAGTAGTTTTCACTTCAATTTCCACTTCCGCTATGACATGAACCTTCCATCTCTTGTAGACCATTTCAATAAGGAAATTTCAATATACTAAATCGCATTTATAACATTCTGAGGTACGAACATAGTAGATATTTCTGATTTACTGAGTCAGAAAAATGGATTCCCGATTTGAAAACAATGAGATATCAACCATTGGTTTCAGAGTAAATTTTTTTTTAAAGTTCAATCACTTGCACTCAAAGCACGTCCCCCTAACGAGGTTAGCATCTTCAGGGAAAGAACAATGAAATGGTATAAACTACCTCAACTACTCAAATTGGGACATTGGAACCGTAAACACCCTGTGAACAAAAATGTGTTGGTATAATGTTACTCATTCTTCGCGTCGACATGTCGATGACTAAAACACCCCTCACCCCAATCTCATTTTAAAATGCACCCACTATCTTCACGCAAATCGATCAAACATGCAGCAACTATCGTCGCTATGCCAACACGGCCAAATACAGCCCCAAATCAAGCAACAACGAACAGTATCGCGTCTTACTTGTCCTAGAAACAATCATGTCGCACAAAACATACGACGAGCAGCTCAGAAATGCCCAAGAAATCCTCAACGAAACACTTCAATTGGAGCCAGTACAAGCTGACAGACGGGAGGACCGTTACCTGTTGGCCACCCTGTACGTGCGCTACATCCTGATCGCCAACAGGCTCGCCGTCTGCGTGGATCAGATGGTGCAGCCTCAGAAACGCAAGCTGATCAAGAAGCTGCTGGAAGCAGCGCTGGGGAGGTTGCTGGAGCTGAAGTCGGACCTGGTGGAAGCTGATTTGAACGAGTATACCCACTGTGTGTAATTACTAGTTTGAGTAATCTTGTCGACACTTGGTTCATATATCAAACTTTCACTTTCAGTTAATCTTTTACTTCAAGGAAGTTCTCACAATGCTTATCAATGGAAGCGTTCGTACACGACACTCTTACTTTAACACAACATTTTGTGTAGGATCGCCTCCATTTACCAGCATTGTGAGAACTATTTTAGAATGAAAGTAAAATGTGAAATTGAAGAAAAAGTGTGAACCAAGCATTATACAGAGTGGTCCAAAGGAAAGTATGCACCTAGCTTCTCTCTTTGGTTTGTAATTCAAAGCAGAAAGACTAGGGCACGCAGAGTTTTATTGTGGGTGGGACACATTTTGGACATATTCTTTAACATATGCATTCAATCCACAAGCAAGGAGGTGTCACAACCCTGAAATTGTAAATGGAAAGTGGGGTCTATACATCATGTGAAAAGGCACAAAATTATCTTTCCAATGATTCCCTATTTTTTGGGATTTACTCAGAGAATCAACACGAAAACGGTATTGAGGGGATATCAATAATTTTGGTATTGATGAAAAATGTCAGGGGTAAACTCCTAAAATGGTTCGAAAATTACTTTTCCAATAGAAAACAATTTATTCAAATTGACACTGAAAAAAGTTCCCTTCAAAATATAACTTGTGGTGTACCTCAAGGGTCCATTCTTGGTCCAATACTTTTTCTTATCTATATCAACTCCCTACCAAATTTAACATTGAATGGAATGATCAAATTATTTGCTGATGATACCACTCTCATATACTTCTCGGATAGTTGTGATAAAATAAAAGATAATATGAAAAGTGATCTGGATAAAATTCTTATTTGGCTTCATCAACATAAATTAACACTAAATTTTGATAAATCTTCGTATATGTATATTTCCAAACGATCAATCAACATTCCTACTAATCCCATAGTATTCAATAATAAATTGATAAAATACACAGAAACAACTAAATTTTTAGGTTTATATATCGATGAGAGATTGTCATGGCGAAAACATATTGAAAGAATTAGAATGAAAATATCTCCTCGCATTGGAATTTTCTACAAAATCAGAAACTACATATCTCTCACATTATTGAAAAATATATACTTCAGCCTAATATATTCACAATTGCATTATCTCATCTCCATTTGGGGGACAGCAAGTAAATCTATTATCAAACCTTTGAAAACTTTACAAAACAAAACAATTGAATGTATTTATAAATTACCTTATCTAGAATCAACAATAAATTTATACAAACCGCACAATTAATTGGACTTAGATTCTCTCCATAAACTCAAAATCAGCTGTTTCATCCATTCTATTAAAAATGATAGTAAAAAGTCAGATATTATTTTCACTCAAATTGCTGATATCCATAATTACTCCACAGGACAAACAAAATTACTAGCAACAAATAAAACACAATCAGATTTTGGAAAAAAGTCAATTTACCATGATGGCATCATAATATATAACTCAATTCCAGAAACAATCAAAGCATTTCGCTCAACAATGAAATTCAAGCAAAAATACAAACAATTTTTAATCAGCTAATGTACAATATATTTTGCATGTAGTCAACAGTTATGTTTTTTTTTACCTTCATTGGTATTCAGCAGTTTTGAAAGCCATTTCATTTTGACTGCTTACAAATATTTAATTTCCTTAAATGTATGAATTTTTTCTTTTTTCCTTTATACTTGTGAAAATTGAAGTTGAATATTTCTCAAAGAAACGAAACGAAATCAGTGACAAGACTGAAATGAACGCTTGTCTAAATTATTTTCCTGTGCTGTTGTTGAAAAATTTCAACATTAAAATCTTGCTTTCGTAAAAATGAAGTGATTCAGAAATGTTTGTAGTTATTCTGATTCTCAAGTCCCAAAATTTTCTTGTATTTTTCATCAGTACCAACATTGTAGGGATGATGTTCTTAAAACCGATTTTGCATTGAAGGTTGACGTGAATTTCGGTGAAAAGGGTATCATTGGAAAAATAATTTTGTATCTTTTCACATGATATATCACTCTATCCCACATTCCATTTGGAGTTTTAGACTTGTGTGACACCCCTTCGCTAGGGATTTAAAGGCAGAGATTCCAAAATATGTGAGAAATGTGTCCCCTTCGAAAGCAAACTTCACGTGTCCGAGCCTTCTTGCATCATACTCCAAATGAAGGAGAAAAGCTAGGTGCATACTTTTCGTTAGATCACCTTGTAGAGGAAGAGATGGCTTTGTGTAAAATCAAGTATAAGGTATAACGAATAAGTCAAGTTATCGGGATGTTCTCTTTGCCGTAACAGACAATTTAAAAAATGTGAATTGTAGAAAGTAATCTTCGGAAATACTGATCCGTTTATAAAAATTATTCGACATACAGGAAGCTACACTATTCAGGAGTGATATAGGCTATATTTCATTATGATTGAACGAAAATTCAGTGAGAAATAATAGTATACGTAAATCAAGTCGGAAAAAATCGGGCGAGATGTGATGTTTTAACGTTGTGCGCTGATTCAACGGTTCGGAATAGACGAACATTATGTTCACCAAAAATATTGGCCCAAACCGCTGATCGTAGAGACCTGAAACTTGAAGGGTGTGTTTTTTTTTATAACGTAGGCATCCGATAAAAAAAGATGTTTCGAATTTCTAGCACTAAGGGGGTGAAGAACGGGAGCCAATATTGTAGACTTCCACAGCAGGCAACTGATGAATTGTTAGAAGCTTCCAGGCTTCTATCCGTGGTTCGCAGATTTTTTGGGCCTGACGTTTCATCTGCATCTGCGGCAGACATTCTCAAAGGCGATGCGGCAATGGTCAAAGTATTCTTCTCTGCTGCGAGACTTTGATTTGGTGTGGTTCAGATGACGTGTCATCATTTATCGGACCTAGAATCGGATTGTCAATTAACTGTCGTTGATTTTTCGAAACCGTTTTTCTGTCATTGGGGGGATCCGTGTATTTTGAACAGCTGTTTGTGTTTTCTGACAGGTGCCATCCAATAAACCTACTGTGTAGGTAGATTTGAGACTGGCCTGAACGAATTGTCCGAAATATGATTTGGGTTTTTAATATTTTCGACTTATATCAATTCTATTTTGAGTACGCTTGTGATGAACCTGATGAAACTCAGTAGATGGAGTAGTGATTTAGTCGTCTTTTATGACAAAGAATCTTTTACAGGTACGAATGTTTCCTTGGACCTCATACTTGATCTTTTATGTGGCTATCTATTGTTTTAGAGTGAACTTTTCGCGTTAACCGACGGGCGTTGTCCGTTAACTTACTGTTTTCTTCACGTTTATTGTTTATTATTGCTTCAAGCACCTATACGAATGTTTTTAGATTTTCTAAATGAGTTAGTTGCGTGTCATTATTATCATATACATGTTCCAGGCTTGAACAGCAACCCCTGTCCAAAAACACAGCTTACTGGTCAAGATAACTGTGTTTCAGGAAATAATAGGTAACCTGGAGTAGGTTATTTGGTCTTTGATTTTGTCCACTTCTAGTGGAAATGGTGTTTGCCGTAAAGGGAATGGCCATTTACTAGATTACCGAAGACTCAAACTTCAAATGATGGAGATCTCTACCAACGTTTGTATCGTATAGCAAAATAATTGCATTCACAAATCCAATGCCAGTTATTTCTTGTTTCAATTATTATCAACTCGAGAGAAACGGCAGCTCAATATAGGCAAATCAAATTATAAAAAGCTCCATTTGAAAAGAATGGGGGTTAAATTTATATATTTTATATAATATATATAATTTTATAAAATTTTAGTGGCACCGCCACGGGATTCTCAAGTAGTCCTGCTTTAACTGAGTTCTGGAAGGATATTTTTCTGGTGTCATGAGTATGGTCATGGACCCACGTGTCACATCTATGAATTGAGTCCAGGCCTAAATTCACGTTTAGTTCTATAAATTTGTTACAGATAGGTGAACCAATATATTTATGCACGACCGGGCGTAAAGTAGTACTTTAGCGCCCGCGGACTACTTTATCGCCCGGTGAGCGATAAAATCGTTGAGCAGACGCTAAAGTGAATTTCAATCTCATATCGATATAAATCTATATTCCGATGGTTCCAATAAATATAAAATTATATATCGGAATTATACAGGAGTGCTCATTACGAGTCGAGAATCCAAAAATCTCTATCATCAGACTATCAAGTCATAATGAGCCTTCCTGTATAATTCAGGACATTCAAAAAATTGACTGAGTTGCCATGGTAACACTCATTCCATCACTTCTTGATTTGTTCTGTTTCCGATATAATATGGATATACAGCCTCACGGCAGCCTTGATGTATTTCTATCATATATATATATATGTATATATATATATATATATATATATATATATATATATATATATATATAAATATATATATATATATATATAAAAGCGGAATGTTATATGAGGATACAGTCAAAAGGCTGGGGTGTTATACAAGCAAACTCTTTGCCTTTTGACTGCATCCTCACATAATAACATTCCGCGTTTCCTCAACTAGTCAGTCAAGACTACCCTTCGCCTTCTATATATATATATAAATATATATATATATATATATATATATATATATATATATATATATATATATATATATATATATATATATATATATAAATAAATATTTATCTACATGACATCAAATATACCGGTCGTGCATAAAATATTGTATGTATTTCGGGCGTAATTTGCTTGTATGGACCTAGGCGCGTTAATATCCCTCGATATCGCTCGGGCTATTACTTACATGCTGCGGTCCATAAAAGCCTCTTTTACGTCCTTGATACATAAACAACTAGTATATTCCTTCCTGCTACAATTATTCGTTCACCTGCGTCATTTTCAATTACATGTGGTGACGTCATCGAGAAACTCAACCTGACCCCGCTGGACACGGAACTGCAAACGCCGTCCTGCTTTAGAAAAGAGCGCCGAACCGAGCTCGAGTATCGAAAACAGCTCATAGAGGGCGCGCTGGCCAAGCTCGGCTTCACCGACAAGACGACGGAAAAAGTCCCTATGACCGAGCAGCAGGCCATCTTGATCATCCAAACGCACGAGCGCGCCAGACAAGGGAGGCTGCGCGCGCAGTTCATGAAGGAGATCAAGAGCATGAAAGACAAGAGCAAGCCGGCGCAGGGGGAGGACGCGGGGGAAGGGGAGGACGGCCGGACGGGAGGGATTAGTTTGACGGCCGCCCTCAAGATCCAGAAGATCTGGAGGGGGTACTTGGCGAGGAGGGCGACAAGGAGGAGGAAGCTGCAGGAGATGCTACTCATCGGGATGATACCCCCGCCGAAGACCAAAAGCGAGGAGATTGAGAAGGACTTGCAGAACAAGCAGTACAGGTTAGAAAGCTTTTGGTAAAATAACCCAAAGGGTGCTGCCAAGGCTCGAACCCACTAAACAGAGGATATGCGATGGGTATCCATAAAAAGTCCATTATTAGTCCATGTGGATATGTACATGAAGCGGACATCCACTGGATATCAATGAAATGTCCATTACTGGTCTGTATGTTCATGGACTTACAATAAACATCATGTGGATATCCTTCAGCGAGGAAATAACGGATATCCCACTATGGAAATGAAATGGTCTTTCGTGGATATCCATAAAAGGTCCATTACAGGTCCATATAAAAATGGACTTGGAACAGACGAATGAATGTCCCTTCTTCGATCAAATTATGGATATCCTTCATGGATATGAAAAGAACTTGCACCGAGTATTTCTTGTCGACCTTTCTATAGACATCTATAGACAAGTCACATGTCAAGTTTGTTTCCTTTATAGGTCCTATACATGTACGATTTGTGTACATCATATATCCAGTCTATGTTCAATTCAAGTCTGCAAAAGATTCGGTTCATGTCCACAACTGATCCGTTGGACGTACAACTCATTGGTCTATGGATATCCATGGGATATCCATTGTACATCCGTCGTCCACCAATGTACATCCATTGGATATCCTTGACGTACGTTTCGGATATCCATTGGACGTTCATTGGAAGTACTAGTGTTTACTGGGAAGAACTCAGCACCCCCATTTGCCAAAATTCTGAAGAACATTTATGAAAAGGTAATCGAGAGTTCATCATCATACGAGCACTTTAAAAAAGTTTATTCAACGCCTTTATGTATAAATTAGTTGTGAAATATTCCACCTTCCTGAATTGTTACGTGAGGATTCTGGTGAGTGACTTTTACAGTTGTTACCTCTTGAGAAAATTCCCCTTTCTATCCGAACCATTATACTTCTTTTTCTATCATTTTACTATTTGTAGAAAAAATCTCACTCAATTCATTATCTCCACAAAAATACCCAGGTTCGTATTATTTTTACTATCCCATCCGATTTATTCCGAGACATTATTATTAGATTGCTTATTGAGAATTATCTTCCGCTCAAGCCAATGTATTTGGTAAGCCAGATAGTGATGAAGAGGTAACGAACCTGACTTCAAAAATATCAATCGTTGAAAATGGCGTTCCTCAGAAATCCATAATTGGCCCTACATATTTCTTATATAGACGACATTGTCATTAATTTTCCACTTCATTTTTTGTTGATGACAACCTCCTCATTGTTGTTTATGGTGGTTAATAGTATATTATACATGATACTATCTTTTTATATTTTATGAATTTATGAAATATCTGGAAGAGTTCCACTTCTTATTCACTATGGATGTTCTGAAATAAAACTTTCCGAATCTGAAGATATTTCTTACTGAACACAACCATTTTCTTATTATGCCTATCGTTTGTCCGTTAAGTATGGATTTCACTGGTAAATAGAAACCAATGACTAATCATTATAGTTACAATTTATACAAAATTTAAAATAATGAAGATACATTCCACAGGTGGAAACTGCAAGAAGAAAGACAAGCGCAATACGAGGAGGCTATCAAAAATTGTAGAAATTCCTTGGAAAAGCACCAACGTGGGCCAGTACTGGAACAACTAGGAGATCAGGTTAGAGGATGGCTGCAAGAGTACAAGACCCAAACCGGAAAGATTCCAGAGTACACCGGAGATGAGAGGAGCACTTCCAGATTGATGCTGAGTAGACAAGGTAGACTGCATACTAATAAATATATCGAAGAATTATAGGTGCACTCAGAGATCTCTGAGGAACACCAGAGATCTCCTACGAGGATTGAAGTTTTTTCCTTCAGTTTCATTATACAATTAAATTTTCATGGCGAAACGTTGTTTTGAACAAAATGTTGTTGTTGAAAAATACGACACTGATTTTCATTTCAGGCACTGATAGTGAGTTGAGCAAATCGACTCAAATTTCTTCCAAGGAATCGAAATCGAAAAAAGACAAGAGTGCGAAGTCGAAAGAGAGCAAATCCGAGGGAATTGAAGAAGAACAGCTGACCACCAAGGCGGTCGTATCCACTTTCGTTCCGGAGCTCAACCTGAGGAAGGAAGAGTATGACGAAATGTGGAAAGACAAGGACGAAACTGAGAACTTCCGTCAGTTTCACTACAAGAGCATCATAGAACACGAGCAAATGGCTGAGATGGAGAACGAGCTCAGAAAAGTTGTCGACGAAATGATGAGAGCTGAATTGGAATTATTGCAGGTATCTTATACAGAGATTTAGCAGATAAGTGATAATGCAATTTTGAAAAAAAATTTCTGTAATATCAATCAGCTCAATGGAAATGTTGAAGAAATGAACCATTTCCTTTCAGTATCTATTCGATTTAATCTAATACAATTGGGTACATTTCGAATAATGTCATTTTCGTATAACATAATTATAAATAGCTTTTTGAGTTAGTTACTTACTGATGATGTCCTATTTTAGGAAGCCTTCGAGAAAGATAGAGGCCACAAAGGTAAGAAAAAATCAAGCAAAAAAGCTAGACGTGGTGGAAAAAAGGGCAAAAAGAAGAAAGAAAAAGATCTAACTCCAGACAGAACTACGGAGTCTCTTTTCGAAGAGCTCGTCGCTAATGGTATCATCAAAAAGTAAGGAATTATAATGGATAAAATGTAATAACAAAGTATTGTTAGAATATACGTTTTTTTTTAGTGAGACGAATATACATTTCATGCATATCACATTTCAGATATCCAGAAACTTACCTTCCGGAATTCAAAGGAGAGACATCCTACTTTCACCCAGTCCCCTATAACATTGGCAAAGATCCTCCTATATCAGTTGGTGATATTCGACAACTCGTACAAGAATTCTGTATTATCCCAATGCTAACACCAAACCTGCACCAGTCAACTCCACACATCAAATCGGTACTTCTAGCTGGTTACAGGTTTGATACTAAATTTTAACTTTGACTTTTACTTAAGTCTCTTCATCTTCCCATTCTTCTTTTATTATTTTTGTAGAACTGGTTTTGTGATAAACATTTGATCATTTGAAACAGACTCGTCAGCATATGAAATAAATGAAAATCAAAGCTAGTATCGAGATATCTAAAGAAAATAACGACAAATTTGGCGCCCAACTACTCTTGATTCGAATTATTCATCCAACAGGGGGAGTGGTAAAGACATGCTGGTCCACGCTGTTTGTACTGAAGCTGGAGCAGTACTGTTCGACCTGACGCCTTCCAATATTGTCGGGAAATATCCTGGAAAATCAGGTCTGATCATGCTCATCCACTTGGTCCTGAAAGTATCTAGGCTGCTGCAACCTTCAGTGATCTACATGGATTGCGCAGAAAGGCCGTTTGTCAAAAAAATCCCCAAAACTGACAAAAGCGACCCAAAGAGGCTAAAGAAGGATTTACCAAAAATCATCAAGAGTAAGTTTTGTCTGTTGTCATAGATATTCGGGTATCACCTTCAGATGTTCATAGATTTTAGTCCAGAAGACAGAGTCCTTCTCATCGGTACTACGAATTGTCCTTGGGAAAGTGACCAAAAACTCTTGCAGCAAGTCTACCAGAAGTATTTGATAATACCTAGACCCAATTATAGTTCGAGATACAGCATTTGGGCCCACCTTCTCGGCCAGTATGTGGCAGTAAATTGGCAGTTCGATATAGGTCTCATGAGTAAGATATCCGATGGTTATACAGTGGGTGAGTAACACTACTGACAGATTAGGACAGAAAGGGAGAAAATTTTGCTAATAAACAATTATTGTACAATGGTCAAGATGGGTTGTGTGAATACAGGGACAGAAAAAGCAGCAATGAATATGATTTCACGAATTCAAATAAAATTTATGTTAAGGAAAAATGTTGCCTTTTATCTCTGGATATATTTAAGGCCTCTGATACCGTTCATCATGGAATTTTACTCTCAAAATTATTTGAAATTTGTATCAGAGGAACTCTCTTGAAGTTTTTTTCAAAATTATTCTTTCAATAGAAGACAATGTTCATATCGTAAACCGCGCCGCAAGTGTCTATTCTTGGAACTGCTTTGTTTTTGGTTTATATAAATTCTCTCTTGTATTTACCAATGGAGGGTACGCTTAAGATATTTGCTGGCGACACTACAATCTTTTTGTTTCCAGAGAGTAATGAAAATATTTGAAATAATATAAAGGATGATTTGAATAAAATTACCATTTGGCTTCAACAACACAAATTGTCATTGAATATCAACTAATCAGCTTAAACGGATATATCCAAAATTACATGATGATATTCCTAAAATTTCATTAGTAATAGAGACAACAATAATATAAATTACACTGACACCACCATACTTTTGGCATTAACGTCGATCAAAAATTGTCATGAACCCAACACATAGAGAAAATTAAAAAAATCACCGTGGATTAAAAATGTCTTCAGAATAAGGAATATAACACATGTTGAATTATTTGTGAAGATTCGGTCCAGTCTATTCACATCTACAGTATCTCATATCTAAATGGGGGGGGGGGGCGCGGCCACACACCAGGGGAGCAGGAGAGGGAAAAGAGCAAAAACGGGGAGGAAACAGCACACTACTCTATTTCATAACCCTTTGAATTATTTTCAAAATGAAGCAATTAAATGTATATTTGAAGTACCCTATTTGGAGCCCACAAAAAATGTTCATAACCCAAATAATTTATTAGACATGAAATTTTTTTATGAACTGAAAAATTGCTTTCCATCTACTCTGTAAAGAATGAAATGAAATATCAAATAATATGACTTTCATTGAAATAGGTCACACTCATACATAAAAATATAATTGGGATAATGAATGTACTACTACTACTGATGTAAATCGTTTCTACAGGTCGTTGAAAAAGAATTCTCTGAAATATTGTGACCGTAATAATCCATTGGTTTTGTTAGTACCATTTGAATTGGTTGAAACTAACCCTAGATACGCTAATGTAATATAATTTCTACGACCAAGCAATCCACCAAAATATATATCCAATAAAAGCTGTACTTGGTGTTAAGCAGCAAATCCTGATCTAGTGTGTAACAAACACGTCTGGGGGCCCTATTCTTGAATCACTCGCGGTGCTGTGTATACGTTGTTGATAAGCTGTGACAGATCTGATTGGTCTCTGCCTAGCAACAACGTATACTATCAGTGAACGTGTGTTTCAAGTATTGAGCCCTGGGACGAACGTTCATGATTCCTGACCTAACCAGACCTGACAATCGTGAAGTGGAATTCTTGCCTACAGGTTCCATAATCAGCACCGTAAATGAAGTAATGACCGTCAAGAGGATGCTTCAGCTCCGAATTCAACCATTGAGTCCTTTGGAGCTAGTCAACGTTCTTTGTCGAAAGGTGCCCATATATAAAGAAGAGGAGGAAGCTATGGAGCAGTGGTGGAGCAAGGTGCCGATAGTGAGAAGAAGAGCGAGAGCCGTGGAACTCTTGCTGGAAGAAGAAGCGGAGATACAAGCGAAACAAGCTAATGCGAAGAAAAAATAAGGCGATAGCTTAGATTTAGAATAGATTTTGTTTTATCAGTTGAGAATATTTCTTCCAATTCCATGGCGTTCATAATTCTTCAAAGTAATGAAAAGAAAATTTTTGAATATTTTCCCACATGGATTTTGAGCCTAGATTGATACTCAATAAATAAAGTAAATGAATGATGAATTGTACTGTGTTTCACTAGAAAAAGCAAATAAATCAGTTCTCTGAAGCCTGGATCTGTATTGAAGTTACTTAAGACTTTTTTTGAGTTCTACCCAAAAGAAGGATGCCGAAATTACCACCTAGAGCCGATATGAAACGTTAGGCTGAGCATACTGAAAAATACTACTTACATAAGATATTTTCAAACCAAATACTTTTCGAAAGATCAATCGACTTCGATTTTCCTCACATTTTCGAAAGAATGAACACAGACGAAGAGAATACAATAACCTTTCCTTGAAGTTAGCTTTCTATGCAGCTGAGATTTTTGTTCATCAAAAAAGCCAATAAGATGAAGTAATAGGGGTGAAATTTTTGGATTTAGGCACTGATTTGACCGATTTTTCTCAGCAAAATTGCAATGGAAATGAAGGAAATCATATTGTTTTAGACCCAGTTTAATTAAATAATCATGTTCGAAATATTTGCATATTGATGAGAATAAATATGACTATCTCATGATAAAAAACCTGTTTGTTTCTAGGTCATCTTTGCAAGAATGCGCCAAATGAATATAATGAAAAAAAACAAATTTGTTACAGAAACCTTTATTTTCATACATTTTTTCGATTCGTCTATTATTTGGATATGTGTAATCGAGGATTACATAATAGTATATAACATACCGAGGTGGAAATAGATATTTTTTTTCTCAAGATGATAATATATTACCTACCTACTATATACTGAAAACCACACCCAAATTGTTATTGTCAAAGAGCTTGTTCACAAAGAGTTGTCAAAATAGTATATTACATATTGAGGCAGAAAGTGAATCATTTCTCTCTAGAAAAAAATCTGGCATACCGAAGCTGAAAGACAAGGTCAGCATTTTTTTGAGAGTTAAATGTTAACGTCTGAAAATGTTTGTGTAATATTTTGTGAAATTATTTAAAAAAAATGTGTTTCAAATAGACATTGCGCATAAACTAACTTCAATGAAGTTCCTACGAATGTCTTTAATTGTTATTTTTTGTAAATGCCATTTGTCTACTTAGAGGTCAAAATATGTCAGAATTCAGGCGTTCAATCATATCTTATCGAAATCTCAGTTGTTTCACGAGGATTGCTGCAAAAGTAGCAATCTCTGGCCTTAGTGAATGTTTTTATAAAAATGGAGATTGGGGTTTTGAGATAAGAAGTGAGGACCTTCATTTTTCTGTAGGTTATCACTGAGATAGTGTCTGGTAACTCTAATTTCGTGTTAGCTAGTGTTGTTCTGTATAACTATACACTGATGAGCGTCGGGTTAGTAAACATTCCATAAATTTCGATTAGTAGAATGACGCTTCGAATAGAAAAGAAAGAGATTGGAAAATTTCGAAAGAGGTCGGAAAAGTTCTTTCCTACCTCGCCCTCTTCTGAGTGGCCCTTAATTGTAGCTCAGAAACAAGAAAATTTTTGAAATATTATGAATACACAATTTTTCCATGCATAATCTACTTCTAACTTAGTTCATATAGGTATTAATTATTTTTTGGCTCTTTTCTATTCAAACTTCATTCTCCCAACAAAAATACCCAAGTTTCTAATTATCATATATATTAATGTTTTTGTCTTTCATTGCTACTTCGCGTGATGTGAATCAAGAAATGAAAGTAGACAACAGGAGTGTGATATCAGAACGATATCCGGAAGGATGACATTTGGAAGACAACGTACAACCATGTACCCACAAACTGATTTTCTTGTCCGCCTATGACTTATCGAGAATAAATAATATATCTCAATCAAAAATGTTCTGGAGTTAGACGAACTTATGAAATAGATACAACGACACAGCAGTTTCTTCCAGTAAGCAACATTATTATCTCTTCGTATAGTTGTGAGTGTCGATATTTTGTGATATTGCATAGGAAATTTGAAGAAATGTTATAGTACTGTGAGTTCTAGTACACTAAACACTTTTTAGACCGTGTGAGAGAATTGAGCCTACAATCAGAAAAGCAAATGGCTATACCAGTTTTTTTAGCCCCATCAGATCTCAAAATACAATAGCAGCGCCACTTTTGCCTTAATTTGAACCAACTTCTATGAAATTTTGTTCAATGATCTCATGAAACTTTGCCTAGATATCAATTACCCTAGCACCAAACTGATATTTTTGCACTCGACGAGCGTTTCGCTAACAAGGTTAGCATCTTCAGGAGAAGAAAATTGATAAAAAATATCAGTTTGGTGTTAGGGTAATTGATCTCTAGGAAAAGTTTCAACTTTTACACCAAAGGTGCCAATCTCATGTCACTCATCAATTTCAATGGTAGATTTTTTAGGAAATGTAAATTCAGAGCAACAAGAGTAAACAAGATTTGACAAAATTTTCGAAGCTGCCTCATTTGAAACCTAGTAAATTAAATGATGCAAACGATAAAATGCAGCAAATAGAAAAGTAAGGGATATATGAACTCGGTTGTAGCATGGCAGTAACCAGAGGATAGAGTTTATGGGGTTGGCAACCCCCCGAAATGTCTGATATGTTTCTGCTAGTAACCAAACATTGATCCTCGACTAAGTTCACCCTCCTCCTACGCCAAGAGCCAGAGCAAAAAAAGTAGGTTCATAATGCAATCTTCTACAGAATTGATTTTCTTGTTGGAAAATGTTTGGGGGTGTCCCCTGAATATAAATTCAAGTTGGCGGGACAGGGGGGGTTGAGCTTCAGCCGCCATCTTGGAAAACACGTTTTATCAAATATCTCGTGAACCGTGCATCGTACGACAAAAACAGTAGGGATCATTTTCGTAGATAATAAAATTCTCTTCAACTTTTATTCGAAACTTTTTTCCGTATAGTGCATAGGTTTTCGTTTATAGCGCGCCAAACTGTTCCCAGCATGGTTATTGCTAAATATATAGTTAACGGTTGATGAAACAGTATAAATGGCAGTATTTTGGCGCGCCATGAATAAAAGCCTATGCACTAAACGGAAAAAAGTTTCGAATAAAAGTTGAAGAGAATTTTATTATCTACGAAAATCACCCCTACTGTTTTTGTCGTACGATGCACGGTTCACGAGATATTTGATAAAACGTGTTTTCCAAGATGGCGGCTGAAGCTCAACCCCCCCTGTCCCGCCAACTTGAATTTATATTCAGGGGACACCCCCGAACATTTTCCAATGAGTATATCAATTCTGTAGAAGATTGCAGAAAAAAAGTACCTGGTTCTTGGACTCAATACATACAGGTTGAACCTTCATCTCCGACTATGGCCGTGGGACTGTAGCAAAAAAATCCATTGGTCAAAATAGTCAAGCTTTTAAAATGCGCGTCATAGACAATATTCGATACGAAAGATCATCATACGCTGAATAAAGATCAAAGGATTATTAAAAGCAATTCGAAATGTATCAATTAGAAATGACTCAAAGTCAAGTGGTATTATGTATAATGCCAGAGGTTTGATGAAAGTTCATCAAGGTACAATTGAACTATCGAAGGTGAAGGGTTTCATAACCCGAATATCAGTATATCCCATTATGGTGGAGTTGAATTAGAACAGGTAGGTCCATTTCAGGATGTTCCTAGTCTGGTGATCCTACCACCAAAGGATGATATGTTTTGAAAAAATACCTTTACTTTCGAGGCTTACTTTCCTTTCCACCCCCAACTTAGTCGGAAAAAAGCTCGTCGAATACAAGTATTTTTCATTTGGTGTTAGGGTTATTGTGCTCTGATCATCAAGAACAAGTTTTAGTCTAGTAATACGTCTTGAATGTTTTCGAACATGAATGTAGATGAAAAATGTGCTCTTTTAGCCATATTACGTTATTAGAATCACTCACCGAAATAGTAGATATATCTTCAAATTCGACAATGATGTTCCTCAACAATAATATATAGGACTTCTGTGATACGATAGACAGCATTATTGGTAATCCTAACGCAGAGTATTTACATAATTAAATACGTTGAGTTTTATCTAACATTATTTTGTCTTGGACCGTAAAATTTATTTCAACGTTCTCACAAACGAAACATCATCATTATTATTTCCAGATTAGACTAAAAACAATACATCATGGTTGTTGAAGCGCCAGAGCCAGACTGCCACTTAGGAGTTCCCTCCAGCGACAACATAGCGATCACAGGCATATCAGGCCGATTTCTCGAAGCAAACTCCTTCGAGGAGTTCAAGCAACAGCTGTTCGATGGCGTCGACTTGAAAACTGGTTTGAACGGTATTCCAACCACCACCGGTAGAATCAAGAACCTGCATTATTTTGATGACACCTTCTCCGGAGTGTATGCGAACCAGGCGTATGCGATAGATCCCCAGTTGAGGTTGCTGCTAAAATTGACACAAGAAGCTATGGTGGACGCGGGTGTCAACCCTACAGAGGTCAGGGGGTCTAAAACAGGGGTATTTATTGGCATGTCAGATAGCGAAACCTCGGAGGTTAAGTTTCAAAATCCCAATAAGGTGGATGGGTACAAATTGACTGGCTGCAGCGAAGCCATGTTTCCAAAAAAGATTTCTCACACTTTTGATCTCGCCGGACCTAGTAACGCTATCAGCGCGGCTGGTTCCAGCAGTTTATTCGCTTTCCAGCACGCTGTGGCTGCAATCAAGACTGGAGAGTGCGATGCAGCTATCATAGGTAGTGTGTATTTACTGCCTGATCCCAAATCCTACCCACGTGGCATGGGCAAAACCTTCAACGTTTCGGGTAACGATTGCATCAGATCCGAAGCAGCTGTTGTTGTATATTTGCAGAAAGCTAGTGTCTCACGAAGGGTCTACGCAACTGTTCTGGAAACCAAAGTTAACATCGATACCTACGGAGAGCAAGGAATCACCGAACCTTTTGATCCAATGCAAAGCAAGCTGGTCCAAGACCTGTGTAATGAAATCGGGATTGAACCAAGAGATGCATCCTTCGTAGAATACCACGGAAGCGGAGACAAAGGGGAAGATCAGCTGGGAGTAATTTTTGTAGCCGATTTCTTCCGCAACAACAGCAAAGACATTTCCCTGATTGGTTCCATCAAAAGTAACAAGGGTTATTTCGGACCCACATCCGGTCTCTTTTCTATAGCGAAAATGGTCATCGCTTTGGAAGCTGGGATGATCCCGCAGAACCTTCACGTCAAGAGCTCTGATTCCGACATGGCAGCTTTGAATGATGTTAGTTTGAAGATCTTAGAGCCAGATGAATCTTGCGAGGAAATTATAGCCATCAATGCTTTCGGATTTGGTGTCGCCAACGATCATATCATTCTCAAATCCAATCCGAAACCGAAAACCATCTGTCCAGCAGAGCCGATTCCCCGTGTCACAGGAGTTTCTGGGACAACGCAGGAGGCCGTGGAACATTTTCTCGCAAAAATCGAACAAAACAAACACGACGAAGAACTTTTGGGCTTGATAGATGCAGTACATGCTAAAAATATCAACGGGCACTCCTATAGAGGCTATGTTTTACTGAAAGATCCAGTCATACGAGAAGTAGCTCATGTTACTGCATACGACAGACCAATTGTTTTTATTTTTTCCGGTACTGGCTCTCAGTGGCCGGGTATGGCGAAGGATCTGATGCAACTCGAGTGCTTCAAGAAATCCATCAAAAAGTGCTCTGTTGCTTTGAAGCCACGTGGAATCGACTTAGAAAATATTATTGTTCACGGAACTCAGGCCACGTTTGAGAATATTTTGAACTCTTTTATATCTATAGTAGCGATGCAAATCGCTTTGACTGATGTTCTGGCGACTCTGGGAATCGAGCCTGACCTAATTGTTGGGCAATCCGTCGGAGAGCTTGGTGAGTTGAATTCATTTGCATTAGATGTTGGGTTATGTTTAGTATTCGATCGTATTTATACCGAAATGATAACTGATGCTGGTGCCAAACAACTTTTTGTTAACGAGAATTGAGATCATTGGTGACATTTTGCTCATAAGCTCACTCACCTCTCTATAGAACCCCACGAAATTCTTCTTGTAAACGAATAGATGGCACTGAAAAGGGCAAATTATTCAGTATTCTTTCCAAAACAGCTACTTTCCTGCCTTTATGGCCCTCAGTGTTCGTCTTGTAAACGGATAGATGGCCCTGAAAATATCAAATTATTCAGTATTCTTTTCAAAAGAGCTACTTTCCTGCCTTTATGGCGCTCTGTGTGTTGATTCATAGAAGTTACTTTTTATTACCAAGAAAATATAACTTGGGACAAATAGATATAGATTTATAAAATATTCTACATAACTATAGAGAAAAAGGAGGAGCTGTTTGTAATAAAAGTACAGGCACAAATTCTGTTCGCAGTAAACTATCCCTTGAGCTGACGGGTGAACAAATGGACAGATCTTGGAACTTACCGAGTACCTCCTACAAGTATCTCTTAGAAGTCTAATTTGAGATTCGGGTTAGTTCTTCAATAATTCCTGAATTCAATTTTTTTTGCAGAACTGACTAACAAAATATTTTTCTTTGGTTTTATAATCTTTGGTTTTATAATCTTTCCTGAACATTTCAGGATTTTCGTTTTCGAGTGATCCTAGACATAAATCTACCCCTCTAAGTTAGCGGTATAACAAAAAAAAACCTATTACACTGGTCAACACTGTTTTGTCAATTTTGTTATGTTCTTTGTTAATGTTGGCGTAACCTCATTCTGAATATATAATAATTTCATGTGACAGTTATATATTCATTCCTATAATTGTTCGTTTCCGTTTACCAGCTGACGAACGTCAACCCTCAAAAGTCGAAACTTGTGCCAGCAGTGTATCAACGAAGCCTTACCTTTTAACGTGCCTTAACCCAACGAACTTATATACGTGTATTTGTTTGAATAACGTCATTTACAACTCTTTATCACAATACAATACTGTGTGTTCGGTGAGTCTTGGCCTACACCTGCCGATATTAAGGAGATGTCCCCTGGAGACCTGTCCTCCTTCCTGGATAAGGCAGGTTGGACAATGTCCTAGGAGGGCGACTCCTTGGGAGGATGTACAATGGGCCATATTGTGGCCTAAGTGCTGTGGGTCTATACTCACCCTCCCTACTCTACAGATACAGATACACAATACAATACAACACAATCACTCAAATTGCTCCGCAAACTTTCCAACGCTCTGTACTAAACGCTCTGATGAACTCTCTCTAATAGAAACTCTCCACTTCGATTTCTGCACAAAGCTCTCTCCACTTAGCTCTGAATACCCTCTCTCTCAATAACTATTGAATAACTGTCTGTCTTAATAAACTAACTCTGCTCCGCGATGGAGTGTCTCCCGTATATATATATATATATATATATATATATATGCTGGCTGGAACTTCCCCTAGCCTAGCCTAGCCGATCAAATATATATATATATATATATATATATATATATATATATATATATATATATATATATATATGATGAGATGTTTTTTCGGGTTTCAGTCCTTGTTCTGTGGTTTTGATCCCCTGAAGGATAATTGTCACAACGTTTCGGCAAAGTCTCATTTGCCATCTTCTAGGTGATGATTGAGTCCGAACTCGACTCGAGTTCGGAGGACGAAACTCAATCATCACCTAGAAGATGGCAAATGAGACTTTGCCGAAACGTTGTGACAATTATCCTTCAGGGGATCAAAACCACAGAACACGGAATGAAACCCGAAAAAACAACTCATCATACTTCGTCCGTGAGAATCTTCATGCTAACATATATATATATATATATATATATATATATATATATATATATATATATATATATATATATATATATATACCCGCTCACACAGTGGAGAATCCTCCAGATAAATCCCGATGGTCGAACATTCCACAATTGACGCGACATCTCTCGTAAACGATCTTCCATCAAACCGTCACACTACTTAAGCGACAGGGCCGACGCTAGGAGATTCGTAACAATACATTTTATTTTCGTTAGGAACATCGCAAATATGCCGTGAAAGTGTTCTAATAACCCAAACAGTTTTTGTTATGTTTGTAGAGAATTGCCTTTTACATCTCAGCGTCGAAATTTTACCTCATTAACTGAATAGTGCTTTCTAGACTATTTTGTATCACCTGTGTAGCATCAAGATGAATCCTGGGTTCCACATAAATGTTGTGTAATGTGTCTGAGACTTCTATTAGGTTGGTCTGAAAATAAATATATGCTTTGACGTCAAAAGAAAACTTTTTTGTGTATATTTTTCATTGATACATTATAGGTTGGTTGCCCTTGTGAATTCAAAATTTGAAAAGTTTTCATGTGACAAAAAACAGTTGAAATTTTTTTGACCAGTGTTATTATTGATGGAAA
This sequence comes from Zygogramma bicolorata, assembly GCA_032362365.1. NCBI lineage: Eukaryota > Metazoa > Arthropoda > Insecta > Coleoptera > Chrysomelidae > Zygogramma > Zygogramma bicolorata. Next base: position 43,196 of record JAVJAQ010001889.1, on the reverse strand, counting down.
TCTTTTATGTAGGTTGTGCCTATGCCGACGGAGCCTTCACCTTGGAACAAACCATACTATCGGCCTATTGCAGAGGGCGAGCCGTCTTGGACAGTAACCTCCCACCAGGCGCTATGGCCGCAGTTGGTTTGACATGGGAGGAAACTAAGAAAATCTGCCCTCCCGAGATCATCCCTGCCAGCTACAACTGCGAAGACTGCATAGGCGTATCAGGACCACCAGCGGCTATTGAAAAATTCGTGGCAGATCTCAAGGCCCAAGGCATCTTCGCCAAAGCGATCGACACTTCAAATATGGCGTTCCACAGCAAGTATATCGCGGATGCAGGACCAAGGCTGCTGAAGACTATGGGCGAGATTGTACCCGACCCCAAACCCAGGTCTGCCAAGTGGATATCTTCTTCAATACCGAAAGCTGAGTGGGATAGTCCACTGGCGCAGAATAGTTCAGCAGAATATCACGTGAATAATATGGTTTCTCCGATTCTCTTCCATCAAGCTATGCAACATGTACCGGAGAATGGTATTATTATTGAGATTGCGCCATCTGGACTCATGCAGACGATATTGAAGAGGTCGCTAGGGCCTAAAGTTACCAACGTTTGCCTGGTTGAAAGAGGGCATTCTGATAACGTCGAATTCTTCTTGTCAGCTTTGGGAAAGTAAGTATAGCGTCACTTCTTTCACCATTCATAATTCATTCTCGAAATATTGATGAATACTATAACGGTCAATGGTAGAAAAAAATATGGTCGAAAAATGATCATGAGTACAGAAGAAAAAAAGGAAAATAACAAGGTCTTTTCGACAAAATTGAGGGTGGAGTATGAAGGAAGACTAATTTCTTCAGGATAGCTATATACGTCGACTTTTAAAGCATTAATAATAATGTATTTTCAAATCGATGTAGCAAAGTAGGAATAATTTGATTGCCAGGATTGCACTTATGAAAACGCAAGAGCATTTATTAACTACTCGGGAATTCTAGTGTTTTTCAATGTTACTGATAAAAAATATAAATACAAATATTTATGCTAGTACATAGGTATAACACTGCATTATTATTTGAAAACGGATGCCATTCGAAGAAGTCATAGTTGCAGAAGGCATCAGAAGAACCTTAATTATTGGTGATTGGCCGTGGTTTGATGAAAGCTTACGTTCTTTTTTAAGGATTTTAACTGATGAATTAAAGCATAAAAACTACTACATCTGAAAAAAATATTAAATTCGATGCAGTTGAAATTGCGATTAGGTATCCAAAATTTTTCAACTAGTGAGAATGGCGATTTTATACGATAGTTCAGAGAAATATAAAAAGATTCACAAAAAAATATATCTCAGGCTTCATTAATAAGTGCCTCGTACAAAAAACCACTACACCAAGTTCAGATTTCCTCTACAAGTTTTTATTTTTCGAATTAGGATTTTCAGATTTGAATTCTAAGCGTGATTTATGATTTCTTACCTCCAAAAGGAGCAATATTTGGAATGATTGCGTTTTTTCACCGTACTATTAGATTGAAATGTGTATTTTGGATCAATGCCTTACAAAATTTTGGTAAGAAGAAATTTATGAGCTTCGATTTTTATCCCAAATTGAATATTTACCAAGTTACAGAGACAAAAGTTCGAAAATATTCTATTTTTTCACCTATTTAGAGGTTACCAATTTTAGCACTTTTTTATTGCAGCGTTCGATATTTATATTCTACAAATTAATCTCGTGTCACTTCTGAAGATAACTTTTCTATTTACCATAATTTGAATAATGTTAAGCTAGCATTTAACTATTAGCAGAATAATTCTCATAGAGAGGTAATCGACCTTTGGCCTTCAATGGGTAACATGACTCAACAAATTATATTTTTTATTCAATTCATTTGACGTCTATCTTCATATGACGGTTGAAAGAAGCGAGAAACTAAAATATATTTCTTGTTTTGACAACCTATGGAATTGAACTAACTGATCGATAATGATATTTTTCCTACGACCTGTGAATCCTGTAAGATTTATAGATGCAATTATCGGAAGTAATTACACGAGTGTTTCAAAATTACCGATAATTTTCCATGAAAGCATGTTGTCTAAAAACTGCATGAGTTTATTTTCATATTTTGTCGAAAGAGCCCGACTCCAAAATATGAAAATAACCGAATGCAGTTTTTTACTGACAACATGCTTGAATGGAAAATTATCAAGTTTATTTTGATGCACGATTGTAATTCGGTAGGATATTTCCGGAGTTAAAACAACGACGTTTAAAATTCAGTATTTATGCCTGGCTGGCTGGCTAACACTAAATGAAAGATATTTGCTTCAAATGGCACGATTGAACTACAAGCTGCATAAATATGAGAAACCTTCATATCTCTTGTGCAAACTAGTCAAGCGTGGTGAATTACATGAACGTGCTACCCGGTATGGTGATCTGTGTAGCGTTCCTAGGCATTCTTCAACTTTATTCCAGCGTTCATTCAGCTATAATGCGGTAAAAATTTATAATTCTATTCCCACAGAAATCAGGCGCTTAACAAACGTCGAGTCGTTCGGCAGACAGTTCAAATCATACTTATTAAATAAAAGAAATTAATATTGGCACTGGTTTTTACTATACTTCTGTCATGTTATTATTCTGTTTATCAATTGGTTTTTTGGGTGGTTATATGGAAGAGCGTGTTGCACGAATATCGCCACCCGCATTGTGTAAATCTATCTTCTGTAGTATTTGAATAAAGACAATTTATTATTATTATTATTATTATTATTAAATGTACATTTTAACCATCGTTACTGTAGATACACGGACCGAGCGGGTATTTTTCGATACCTACCGGGTATTTACCAGCCCGAAAATGTACCGCCGGGAATTTATCGCTGTAATTGATCGAAAATGTCCCGCTTCATATGGGATTTTTAACATATACGATGGAAATATTCAATTGAACCTCCCTATTGTTATTATTTTTATAAAAATTGGACTGATAGGTAACTAATCATTCATAAAAAATAAAGAAAAGAAGAAGTGTTGTATTATAAACACTTATACTTATTGTCACTTTTTAAAATAAACGTTAATTATCGTTATTTCTCTATTTCAATATAAAAGTTATTGAAAATTCGTGTGCACTTTTATAGAAACAATATTCAAACATAGACCGACACAAAAAATTTGAAATTGGTCAGGCAACTCAATATACTAATTGTGCATTCACAGTTCACTCAACAATAATGTCCATTCAACAGTTATCTCATAAGCAAAGATTCTGGCCGACGCCATCAATTTCAAGTACCCTTCTAGGGACTGTCAGACTGTCAGCTGTCAGGTTACTGTTAAGGTGGTATTAACATATTTTTTAATAAAATAGGTGGTCGTAGGAAAAGTGTACATTACACACACGTGGGATTGTCGCATTCAGCTTACGCCCCAATATTTCCCACTCGAGTGAAAAATGTCACTTTCCGCACTAGTAATGTAATATTCTATTTCTTCACCCGTACTATGATCCGTTTAATAATGATATCCGTTACGAAACGGATTGAAAATCTGTTTTGTAATGAAAAATCTGTATCATAATGATTTTTATCTACACCCGTACTCTAATAATACATTTATATGCCCACCACCCGTTTTATAATGAAATCCATTACGATACAGATTTTCATTACGATACAGATTTTCAACCAATAGAAACCCATTATTTTTCAATCAAGCATGATGTGCAAGCTTTGCATTTTGACATTTGTCAAGTCAAAATCAGTAGGTATTGAATTTTTGAAGAATTCAGTCAATTTTCGATAATCGAATGAAAATGTCATAGCAGTGATATAGAAGAATTACCAGCGACTCTTCCACAGATGTCTTAGACAAGAAAAAAATACAATCGAAGGATTATATTTTTCATTTGACAAATGCAACAGATATGTTGTTATTTTCGTTCAAGTCGAATGTGCCTCATGGCCGAATGGTCAGCGGCGCGGGCAGTGATCTCAAACGTCCCGGGTTCAATTCCAGACCTCGGCAAACACTTTTTTTCATTTTTTTTTCTGCTCATTGTTGTATTTTCGGTGGTTATATCATTAATTATAATTCTGTAGAATTTTTCAAAGAAATACGATTGATTACCCACTATTATTGTGTTCAATATAAATACCTAATATTATAATATTTTTAATTCTTCATTATTTATTGGGTGTAGATAAAATAGCGTATGCAACTCTCATGTAATGGTTATTAACACGTTCGCGACGACTAATAAATCCGGAAATCAGTCTTCGGGACGAATTTTTATTTTTTGTTTTTATATTGTTCTTGTATTCCTATGGTGAGTAAAGGCTTTAGTAACTACCATTTTGAGTTTTTTTTTTATATATTTAGCATTTTTTTGAATGTACCACCGGTGGTACACGACGCCCCTGACGCGTATTTCTGCCTTGGGGGCGTCGTGTACCACCGGTGGACACGATTTTTTTATATTGTTTTTGTATTATTAGGATGAATAAAGATAACTATTACTAATTTTGAGTTTTTTTTGTATTTCGAGTAGTATTTTGAAAGTACCACCGGTGGTACACGATGACCCTGATACCAAACTCTGCCTTGGGGGCGTCGTGTACCACGGGTGAGCGAACGATGATACACTATTCTTCGTTTACTATTCCTACAGCCGCTACCCGGATATCTAACACCTATCTTATAAACGCTGAATTTCAGAACGCTTAGAAATTATTCGAACCAGTGTACCACCGGTGGTACATGACGGCTGCAGGGAAGAATCGAAATGTACCACCGGTGGTACACGTCGTCGTGAACGTGTTAATACACTCGCATAAACCATACGAAACTCACCTTCGGCTCGTTTCGTATCCCGGTTTATGCTCATATATTAATAACCATCATTACACGATCGTTGCATAATATACTATTGTCTACGAGCGTACTATATAGAGCGGGCGCTGCGAAACATTCCGTTTGAAAAAACCGATGACCTCATTCTGATTGAAGATCTGGGTTCAGGAAGACCTAATGAATAATATTGTGGAGGTTGCCGGACAGAATTATGGTCCAATTTTTTTCTGGCCCTTCAATAAGAGTTTTCGATTTCACTGATGTAGCTGTGGAAAAAAAAAGTTGTATAGAATGCAAAAAACATTGACCGTTATTTCTCGACTGGAATGATTCTGTAAGATCCTCAAATACCTGGAACTGAAGGTTTGTCAGGCAAGTCAGTTGTTGGTTTTATTTTGAACTCCCTCCCCAGCGTCACATACTTACTCTCGAATTTTAAAGCGAGCCGCGCTTCTCTCAAACGTTTTCAACACTTCAGTTATAGCCAAACGTCATCGATTAGTAAAGCAAGTACATTTACCAATTTTAATAATAGCAATGCTCCCAATTTTGTGATACATTTGGTTTTGAAAGTGGAAAAATGTCGCTACAATTAATACATTTGAAAAAAAACAACGAAAAATAATGTTTATTTTATGATTTACCATATAAAATGGTGAATGAACCAAAAAAAGTTACGTTTCAAATTGCAGCAAGTCGACACAGACAAAATTTCAGACATGTTTGAGGAGTTATTCTATCCGAATGCTGATAAACTACATTTCTCGTGGCAAAAAGTTGCATGGCCAGCTATATCAGGAATGGAAAAATTTGTAGTCGTAAAATAATACCACTGCATAGAGCGCTGAAAGAAAGTGCTTCGTTATGAGCTTAAGGCGTAGCTACTGCTACGAAAAAAAAATTTAAAAAACTCTTATCTTTCAACTGAAATTTCAGCAGCCACGCTGATTTTCAATGTTTCACGTCGAAAACACGATGCAGTTTTCACAAAAATATTTCTATCTTAAACTCTGAAGTTAAATCTTCAATTTTGAAACAAACAGAAATCTAATATTGTTTTTAAAATTCCCTGTCTAGATTGTAATCAGACGTATATTGGTCAAACAGCTAGGAATCTCAATAGTCGCAAAATTTCACACAGGAGCGATTGTAGAAGGAACATCAATTCGTGTGCCTTATCGGAACATGTGAATCGTAATGATCATCGAATGGATTATGAGAATACTGAAATCTTGAACACAGAGAAGAATCTTTTGAAGAGAATCTTTCTAGAAATGGTTCATATTTATAAGGAAAAACATTCTATGAATAAACGAACCGACTTGAATAACCTCAGTCAGATATACACTTACTTGTTACTTTCCAACGAAAAAAATATAACACCCGTTAATCAAAATTTTCCGCTTTGATATATATATATATATATATATATATATATATATATATATATATGATGCGTTGTTTTTTCGGGTTTCATTCCGTGTTCTGTGGTTTTGATCCTCTGAAGGATAATTCTCACAACGTTTCGGCAAAGTCTCATTTGCCATCTTCTAGGTGATGTCTTGAGTTTCGATCTCCGAACTCGACTAATTAATTCGAGTTCTACTTCTCAATATATAGGGGTGATCATTGATGGTATCTTTGATCTGGGCCCCTCCCACTTTCTTCGTTGGTCCGCCTGCATTTGTCATCGTGTCTGGGTAATTACGTGGTAAGGTCCGATATTGTTCCTCTGGTGTAATCGGCTTGTCTTTGTTTAGTGATATAATGGATTTCCACGTTCTTGGTAATCTTTGGGCGTCGTCTCTCTTGTTCATGCTACTCGGTCGTTTCTCAATTTCGATAGCCTCTCTGATTGTTCGAGAGTAGAAGTTTTCATCGCTTGCTAATGTTTTTGTGTTTTTGAAATTGATGGTATGTCCTGTCTCCAATACGTGATTGAAGATGGAAGATGTGGTAACTTTTCCTTTCACTGATAGCTCATGTTCATCCTTGCGTACGTTGATCCGTCTATTGGTCTGGCCGATGTAGGACTTGTTGCAGTCTCGACATGGTACTTCGTAAACTCCCTGGGACTCCAGTGGTATCTGGTCCTTCGGATTACGGAGTATCGATCTTATTGTACGTTCTGGTACGAACGAAGTAGCTATGTCGTGTTTGCGGAGAATTCTGCTGATTTTATCTGTGGTTCCTTTTATGTATGGTAGTCTGGTTGTTATGACCGGTGTTTCGGGGGTTTTTTGCTGTTTCGGTTTGTTCTTGGAAGCCGTTTTTATAATTCTCTCCGAGTAGTTATTCATTCGAAGAGTTTCCTCGATCGTGTTCCGCTCTTGTTTTTGATGTTCGTTGTCTGCCAATCTGATTGAACGTGTAATTAGTGTTTTTGCCACAGCGTGAATCTGTTTTGGGTGGTGATGTGAATCTGCGTTCAGGTATCTGTTGGTATGTGTTGCTTTGCGATATACCGTGTGGCCTAGCGTACCGTCGGGCTTTTTCATGATTAGAACATCGAGAAAAGCGAGCTTGTTGTCTTCTTCAATTTCTTTGGTGAACTTGATCCGTGGGTGGAGTTCATTCAAGTGATTGAAAAACCTTTCGAGTTCCTGATGTCCGTGTGACCAAATCACGAAAATGTCATCAACATAC